>CM056552.1:5012500-5612500 GCA_029721515.1 Synanceia verrucosa | reverse complement strand
GGTATTTGTTTTTTCTCAGAAAGTGTTCAGGGCTAGTTTTTAATATACATGTTAATTTATGTCTTTGTAGGAAAGCCTAGAATCTACTGAAAAGCTGTTAGAGCCGTTCCCCCAAACACTGGTGAGGATTTAAATTCTTCTACTCATTCTGGGAACTCTTGCCAATATATAGCCCATGTGTTGACTGTGTGACATGCAGCAAGTTTTTCACACAGTGTAAAAAGTGTGATGTGTCTGTTTAGGAGCCTCCTTTACCAACCAGTAAACCCACTTTTCCACGGCAAATTCCCCCGTACTTCTCATCAAACCCACTTGTATCACAGCAGCACAAAGAGAGGAACGTAAGACGGACACATGGGGATGAGGAAAAGGTAAAGATAGAGGAGCCAGAGGGGTGGAGTAAAGATTGAGGAGTTTGAAACTTATGATCTTGAAGTGCAAATTTAAAGCTGTTCAGAAGTTTTTTCATCCCTTCATGTGAAGGGATGTCCATTTTAAGGAGTACTTTAATGCAGTACTATAGCCAAACAATATTTACAATACTTAAAATAGCACAAAGATCAGAAGTCAGTGACGTTAATCTTAATTTAACTTGATTTTCATGTATCTTTTTGCCTTTTGTTAGTCCAAGGTGACCGCTCCTAGACCTTTACCGCCACCTCCTGCTGAGAGCGTAGCTGTGGAGGGGAGGAAGAGGAGCAGAAGGCGCAGGGAGGAAGGCAAGAAAGCCAGCGTGGCTGTAACCTCCACATCAGCTAGTTCCTCCAAGGACGAATTCTTACCACTGACACAGGTGAGAGGGCTCCTCCACTCATGCACTATATACAGCCACATTACTGCACACATTTTATGTACAGGTAAAAAAAAATATTATAAATTGTTATTAATTATTTTTTAGTGTGTGTCAACCATTTGAATACAAGTTTACATTGTACATTGAAAGTTGAATAGAGCACATTTTAGAAGTGTTGTTTCTGTCCTAAATTTGTTGAGTTTATCAATCACAGAAAAATGTGGGTCAATTTCTATTTTCAGAATCGTCCTCTATCTGCCAGGGAGAGAAGAAGACTGAGGCAGTCCCAGGACAGTGCCAGCCAACCAGGTACTTAACATCATTTCTTTTTCTTAACTGATACAAAGTTAACAAAACAGTAGTCCTAGAGAATACACACACTCACATATGCACTGGGAACCAAACATGCTTGAGTACATTTTAAGTGAAATATTCTGAACATTTTACAAATGTCTGAAAAAAAATAGTTGATAATTTAATTCTGGATTGCTTCCTGTTCTTTCCTCAGGCGTTAGCGCTGTAAGAAGAGCATCTTATGATGTCACTTCCACCAAGGATGAGCACTGTAACGCTCCAGAGACCAGATCTGTTTCAGATTCTATCACTGAGACCAACTGGAAGGTACTGACTGGTTCGGCAAAAATCTGGATCTACCTTATGAGTCCAATCCCATCATTTTACAGTTGATTTCAAACACAGATGTGTTTTATTACAGCAGGATAAGTTGCTGGAGGGGAGGTCAGATGAGGACGAGTGCAGTTCATCCACAAGTTCCTCAGAACGTTGGGAGGGAGACTGTAGGGAACGGTGAGAACGGTGTCTTCCACGAGACAGGACAACATAGCCACCACACTGCTTTGCTAGTCATCATTGGCATATTGTCATTGGCATATTCTCTGTTCACATTGCTTTTCTTAATTTGCTGTGTAATCCACTAATTATGGGTCATTCACAGGAAAACTGAATCCAGCGACATGCAGGATTTAGTCCACATGATGACCCAAACTTTGAGAATGGATATTGGAGATGGTGTGAGTGAGGTGGACAAAGGCAGATTTGGCTCTTCTGCATTACCAGAATTCAAACTGAACAGGAAGTACAGAGACACCCTGGTGCTTCATGGGAAGGCTCAAGAGGAAGCCGAGAACTTGTCACTCGGTGAAATACCAATAGGTTTGATACTTTGATCAAACTCTGTTATCATCATTCTGCCATTCTGGAGCCTTCTTGTGTTTAACCAGCTCCTCTCACTCTGATAGGCTCCACATCTGGTCCAGCCAAGATACGACGAGCCATAGAGCACCTGAGGACAGATGTGGTGAAGGGCCTGGGTGTCAAGCTGCTGGACAGAGTCCTGGAAATCATGGAAGTGGAGGATGACACCAAACGAGAAGTATGATTTTAAAGAAGTGAAAGAAATCCTAACAAATCCCATCATCTGTAACCATGACTTGACTGAAAATCTTGATTAACATCAAGTATGGGGCATTGTGTTTCTTAGTTTATTCATTTGTGCACAATACTTTGCAGATGCTCAGGCATATTATGGTTTCCTTAAGTGGAGTACATGGTACATTTCTACACCAGGAAGTGTAACAGATGATGTAAGCCTAGTATACACTGAAACCGCTTGATTATTTTCCTCATGCATTTGTTGCGTTCATTTCTTTATGTTAAGAGTTGTGATACTATATTAAATGTAAATTTTAAGGTCAAACTGCTACACCTTAAAATAAATTAATATTACAATAATATAATACAAGTGTTCATAAAAAACTATTAATTCAGCCTTTGTTTGAAAAATTGTCAAAGTTGCCATCTTTTTATTCCACTGCAGCTGTGCCTTCGTGACCAGATGGGGGACGAGAAGTACCAAGCTTATGCTGTGATGGTGAGGCAGCTGAAGTTCTTTGAGGACATTGCCATCAAGGTTTAGAGTAAAAGCTGTAAATAAGGGAGAATACACATTTGAACTTCCATGACACCACATGTGAGAAGAGACAAGCATCACATATCTCGAACAGGAAACCTTGGGATCAATGTTTCTGCTTTCATGCAGAAATTTGTATGAAATGACAAGTGGCACGTTGTTCACAAAAAAAATAGTTTCCTGCCAAAACACCAACCTGCTTCTGTCACATTGCCACTTTCTTCCTCCTCACATCCACATCCTCACTGATGCTCACAGATTTTCATGGAATTGCCACAATGCTGCGAGAAATCTTATGTAAATATCTCTACTAAGTTTTTTTTTTATCTTGTTCTTTAAGCACAGAATTTATTATTATACCTGTAATTTTCTGGTTGTCTATGCAAAGAGTTTGAGTCATGTTAAATCTTTCTACTTCCTGTAGTGGATACTCATTTGTTTATATGTAATGCAAGCTAGAATTTCTATATTTTTTTTCCAATGTCCTTATTGTTGAAAACACTAGATCTCATTTTTGCTGTATTTGTACACAAAATAATGTCAATGTATTATAGATATTAACATTTGAATCTTTTCTAATAAATCCTAAATGCACTTTTTTGTTTAACTCAATTTTCCATAATGTTGAGGACACATTGAATTGACAGTCACAAGAAAGAAAGAGGAAATGCTCAAATAATAAAAAAAAAAAACCTCTTTCTGCACAATAACTCCTGCAGAAACCCCAGAAACACTCCATTTATAAAACAGTATCAGATGTTTTTATTGAAGTATTTCAAGATTAATTGACAAATGGTGACAATGTTTTCTTGTGAACTGTGAGACAAAATGTTAAATCATTTCCGGTATAAAGGATGTATTAACAGTCAGACAGAGACATTTCTGAGTTATTTGTGCTTCTTCTTCTTGAGAGTTTCCTGGGGTTTTTGGCTGGACTCTCCACTGGGCTCTGGAATAGCTGGCTGCCAGGGCAGAGGATTATTTCTGTACATGGGCCATGGAGGCAGCGTCAACTACAGTCAAGGATGGAAAGAGAAGAAATTAGATATAGGTCCATAACCACCAAACAGCCAAAATGCAATAATTCAATATTGTGTATACTGTATATACTGATCAAGCATAACAGTATGACCAATGACGGGTTAAGTGAATAACAGTGATTATCTTTTCATTATGGCACCTGGTTATATAAAGCAGCAAATAAACATTCTGCCCTTAAAGTTGATGTTAGAGGCAGGAAAACGGAAAAGCATCAAGATTTGAGTGGCTAGAGGACTGGATCAGAGCATCTCCAGAACTGCAGCTCTGGTGGGCTCCTTTCTGGTCTGCAGTGGTCAGGATCTATCAAAAGTGGTCCAAGGAAGGACCAGTGAACCAGAGACAGGGTCATGAGAGGACAAGGATCATTGATGCAGGAGGGGAGTGAAGGCTGGTCCTGGTGGTCTGATCCAACAGACCAGAGAAGTTAATGCTGGTTCTGATAGAAAGGTGTATCGTTTGTTGCACATGGGGCTGTTTGGTAGAACCATCACAACATTAGGCAGGCGGTCATAATGTTATGCCTGGTCAGTGTATATATAATATAATGTGCAATAATTGTGTCTATCCGTCCTACCCTAGGCTGTATATAGTTCCTTCTCCATAAGTAAAGCACACAAAAAAACACAACTTACCACACAGGACACAGCAAAACCAATCAAGACGATATACACAGTCCACCCAAACTGTTCAATGATCAGACCATACAAGAATCCAATCACCTGGAAAGAATACAAATTATATCAATAAAGCTGACAAGAGGGAGAAGTTAAATAGCATTCTGGTGGGATGTTGTGCTTGAGTCATGGTTAGTTACCGCTGAGATGAGTATTATTCCTTGGAAAATCTGTTCAGCCAGTTTCTGGCCTTTGTAGTCCTGTAACACAAAATAATAATAACACAACATCACATTAATGTTATGGAGGTAACGTCAACGGTGGACCACCTGTGTGAAATAAATGACTTAACCTAAGCGTAGACAAACAGCCTCGATTAACGTTACACTAAATTTAAAAAAAAAAAAAACGGCTAAATTATTATTATTATTATTATTATTATTATATGTTATATTCATGAAACATAATTTACCTGCGACGTTTAACATAGCAAGCTAACGGTAACGTCTCTACGCAACGTTAGTCACACGTTAAAATATCAGCCAACAACTGATACAGACAACAACATACACTTCAACATAAACAGATACACTTCTTCGTGTTTGATATGTCATTCATTAAAACCACAATAAATAAGAAATATTGGATGTTGGGTTAACTTAAATCTTCGAAGGGTATCATACCATTAGCAGCAGCTGTTACCGATGTAACGTTCATGTAACCACTGCACTGCTTATTTCCCGTTAGCTTGATCACACAGCTAGCATGAGAATATATGATATTCACTTCTTACCATGTGCGAGGGAATTGACTTGAACATAGACAGCATCTTTCCACTTAGAGTGAGCAGGCTCAACGGACAGGTATTTAGTTCAAACTGTTGCAGGTTAGCTGCAAACCGAAGTACTTCCGGTTTCGAAAAGCTACGTCTTGTTTGTGAAGGACCCATCTTCCTGCCGCTGCCGTTATAAACATAGACAGTATATAAATACAACGTGTATTTATTCAACAGCGTCTTTCGGATATTATTTTTCAGGTATGATTTTATAAGGTATCTTACTCACTGAAAAAATACACAAATAATGTTTTTTGTTTGATAAAACCAGTAAGCTAAAACAAAATTACAATCAGGCAAACGCACGGGCGTCTATTACTACGTACGCTGTCATGGCGGATGAACTTGTTGATGTTGAGTTGGCAGTTTGGCTTCAACTTGAATTACTTTTGCTGTCCTCTCTGACTTACTTGAAGAGCTAACTTCGCCTGCATTTTGTGTATTTTAAATGTCAGCTGATGCACACACAGTGAGCAGCCACTGGTTCCTGTTGTGTGTTTACGTAGTTGTCACGCAGAAGCAGCAGTTTGTGTTCACCTCAGTCCTCTTTAGCTAACCAGCTGAAACACATCGGGCTGCACTTTGAGACTGAGCTTACTGGAGGAACGGATGAAGCTGTTGTCATGACACTGAGGAAAGGTGAGTCACTCATGTCTCTGATCATGTCATAAGGCTTTCACTTGATATTCCCAGCACGTGTGCCTCTCACAGTTCCCACATTGACATTGTTTCAGCTACACCATTCAAATGAGCGCTTCGTTTTGTCCTTTCAGTAAACGTGATCATCCTTTTGCTGCTGGCTTTGGCCTTCCTGATCATAGTTCAACGAAATCTCCTCAACCTCAGTGACATTTTACGAAAAGAACGCCCAGGTATGTTTGGGAAAGCACAGCCTGCGATTTCTATAAGAAGAGCAAGTGTGTTATTGTTGTAAACATCAACAGACATACTCAGTGCATTGGATTGACACCACGAAAGTAATTTATTTATGAATGTGTCTTCATCCAGATGCAGGCATGATTCTTCCCTTTGAATCTGAGTTGTCTCCAGAGCTCAGATTAGAGTCGGCAAGGAAAGGAGAGGAGATCCCTGTCCTCATCACTGCTGCTGAGGAAAGACTCGGAGCTGTGGTTGCTTCCATGAACAGCGTCTACCAGAACAGCAAAGCCAACGTGGTCTTCACCATAGTGACTCTGAATGACACTGTGGCTCACTTAAAGTAAGACAACATACACGTCTCACTACTTATTATATTGCCACTGTCTGAGAAAACTCTTTCTGTTTTACCAAACAGGCGGTGGCTTAGTGAGACGAAGCTGAAGAATATCAGATATAAGATTGTTATTTTCAAGCTTGAGCTTCTCAATGGGAAGATATCCAAAGATCCTCAGATGCTGGAAGCTGCTAAACCAGTGAGACAAGGACGTGTTTTACATTATTTAGTATTCATGTTTCAAATGTTCGTCTCATGCAACTTTGTTTTAACTTTTCAGTTGACTTTTGCAAGGTTTTATCTACCTGCATTCATCCCCGAGGCAGAGAAAGCTATCTACCTGGATGATGATACCATCGTACAAGGTAGGACCACATCAAGGAAGAGAATTTCCTTGGCCTTAACCTTAATTAAGACTATGTTACAGCTACAGCTGTAACTCTCAAAATTGTACATGTTGTATAAGTAAGGGAAGGGAATTAATGAATGGATATTGCCTGTTCTGCTCTGTGTTGTTTGGATCTCAGGGGACATTCAGGAGCTTTATGAAACCAACCTCAAACCAGGACACGCCGCTGCCTTTTCTGATGACTGTGATTCAGCATCTGCTAAGGGCTTCATCCGAGGGGCTGGAAATCAGGTGGGCCATCATGGGTTTTTTTTCGTTTATTGAAGATGTAAAATGTGTCATAATGAGGATCTTTTCTACATAAATATGGTGACATTTTGTTAAATAATGTCCCCTTTCCAAAAGAATAACTACAGAGGTTTCCTGGACTTCAAGAAGGATGCCATCAAGAAGCTGGGGATGAGGGCCAACACATGCTCCTTCAACCCCGGGGTCATCGTCGCCAACCTGACTGAGTGGAGGAACCAGAACATCACCCAGCAGCTGGAGCACTGGATGGAACTTAACACACAGTACGTTACTCACACAGGTGGAAAAAAATGGATGAATTTGAAGCTAGTCAGCTATTTCTCTATAATATTCAGCAAAACATGTTGGTTTCTCCAGAGAGGATCTGTACAGTAAGGCACTGGCAGAGAGCGTCACCGCCCCACCACTGCTCATTGTGTTCTACAAGCGGCACACCGCGATCGACCCGATGTGGCACGTCAGGCACCTTGGTAAGTTCTGGTTAGATACTGAAACTAGAGTTAATTAGAAGTTGGTCTTAATGTAGCTCAGACAGATTTTACATACACACCACAGTATCCACAGTAGTGGGTATCTGAGTATTTACTGAAGACCTGTGCTGTACCTTTAAGAAGCATTTCAACAAATAGTAGACTTTAGGCAATTCTAGTTGTACTACAAAGCTCAGTTTTTTTGAAGCATGCAAGATATAAAGTACTTCATGAATTTATTTTTTTTTTGACAAAAAATACAATAAATAATACAACATTATTGTATTATCATATGATGGCAAGTCCTTGTTTTTCAGGCACTACAGGTGCTGGAAACCGCTACTCTCTACACTTTGTGAAAGCTGCCAAACTCCTCCACTGGAACGGACACTACAAGCCGTGGGGAAGAGCAGCCGCCTTTTCTGACGTCTGGGATAAGTGGTTCATTCCAGACCCCACAGAAAAATTTCGTCCCGTGCGAAAACACGGGGACAACTAGACTGGACTGAAAATTTAGTTTGAGGAACTATCTGGACCACGCCTCGCAATATCTCAGGAAAACAAAGCAAGGCCTTTTCACTCTCCAGCCCCGTACTTGAGTCCTGTCATCCTCCAAACAGGTATACCTGTGGACTCTCACATTCCCATTACCTTTTTTCTATTCCCACATTGTCTTACTGTTGCTTGGAACACACAAGTTTTTTCCGATTTCTTTCTTCCTAAACTCCGTGCCCTTGCTTTGAACGACGCTTCTCAAAAAGTTCTGAGGAGCCGCTGAAAGGAAGCTGGATGATTTTTCCTCCCTGTGATGAGAGCAGTGATTCCTGAACATGATTAGAGACAGGTTGCATGTGGAAGGTGTGACCTTGAGGCATCAGTCCTAGTCAGCAGCAGTGAAGAGGCCTTGTGACAACCACACTTAACTGAAGCCATCTTCAAAATAATGATGGCTTTAGTAGGAGTTTACATGCAACTCAATACTGACAATCCTAGAGGAGTCTATAGAGTTAGCTCAGCTATTAATATAGCAGTCAGTTTGCCCTCAGTTATCACTTTGGTCTGAATTGTAACTGTACTAGCCATGCAGATGCCTCATGCCATTACCTCAAGTCAGTACTTCCTGTGGAAAAGAGTTTTATACGTGCACATACATTTATTTATCGCATCCTTTTAACAGTGCAGCATTTCCATCACAAAAGACAGATTGTTGCCTATTTAACTCCCTCTAGAACTCCATTATTCCAAATGGTAACTTCACTGCAGCGAGACGTAATGATGCGCTACCGTTTTAATTCGTCCCGCCTGTCAGTTTGAACTATGCCGTAAATTAACATTAACTTACTGCCTCTCATGCTAAACTGTTACATGTGTTTTTTTTTTAATGACTTTATATGCAGACCACTAAGCAAACGGCCGCTCTGCAGGGACTGGAGAACATTAAGTTTGCAGGCTTTATATCCATGCAGTTAGGATTTTTATACTCTCCTTGCTGGTGTACATATTTGTCATCCTTTGTATAGTACATGAAATAAAACCTACATTTTTATCATAATAATTTCATCAGTCTCTGTTATTTCAACAATATTGTGCTAAATCAAAACACCCATGTTGTGACACGCACCTTCATCAGGAGCCAAATGAGAATACTGGGATCCAAACATCCCACACAATCCTGTTATTTAATCACATTATTGGTGATCAGGTCACAGATGTAACACCTGTGTATACATATATGGCACCATCCCGCGGTAAAATTAAAATACATCTGACCAAACATAATTCCTCAGTAGGTTTTATGTAAATACAAGCCAGCTTGTTTGTGCATACAAGAGAGGAAAAAATCTGAACTAGATTCTAGTAGCTTTGAATTTGAGAAGTTGCCTTAAAGTCTGTGACAACCTGGATGCTCCTTGTTGCTCATTGCCACAACTTAACTGTACTAAACAGTGAAAACCTCTACACTGAGGACAGACCTTCTATGGAAAAGGACACAATACCTGCTGTCTAAAGCTGTCGAGTAACATAAATATTATCACTACTTATTCTATTATTTCATTGTTGTTCATTGTCTTTGCTGCTGTGGCACATGAATTTCCCCCAAAGTGGGATAAATAAAAATATTCTATTTTCTGAAAAACACAGCAATAACAAAATACTTTGGGCTTTGTAGAGGGTTTATTTATAGTACGTTGTCTATGTACAGTGTTCTGCATGAACACATAATATTACAAACTCAGTCAGTGGATATATACACATGACACAAAGTCCATCTGCCGGGCAGGGATTTGTCTTAGACAAATCAGTCAACCGTCAGCTGGAAATCTTTGTCTAATGAAGGTCAGTCCTTGTTTTGAACCTGCACCACTGTCTTCCAGAGTCGAGGTCTGAAGAAAGGCCACAAACACCATGACAATCCTGAAACCACTAAACAAGGAGGCACCTTTCAAACCGTCATTCTGAACTTTGCACAACACCAGGTGGTCAAAGGCACTCCGACAGTGACAGTACATCTTCACGTTGGTTCATGCTGATGAATCCAGACATCGACACGTCCTCCAGACCACTGAGGCTCATTTAAAATCTGTGTTGAAGTCATAGGTGTCGTCTGTTGTCACTGTAGACAGGCTGATGTCAATGGGGACGGGCAGGAACTGCACACGGCCTGGTTCTTCTGGAAGACAAGGTGAGATTTGGAAATACTAGTAATAAATAATTGAATTGAATGAATTGAAGGACATTTTTAAAACAGAACTTACTTTGTGGCACTGTCTGTGGTTTCTTCGGTTCTTCCGTGTCATTTGCCTCCTCAGCAGTTTGTTCAGGCTGTAAAAAAAAAAACAGATGTTGCAAATATTTGAAGTCCAACAATCCTCAGGATCCCCACTGATTTCAATGAGAACGGTCCAGCCAGCAGGATCAGAGTTGGATTAGAAGTCTTCATAAACAAATCAAGACTTGAATAGTTGTCCTCATTTCCAGGAGACCAGACTGCCAGCATTATGTGAAGCAGCTGTTTTCTCTGGCACATGACATCCATAGTTACCTCGTTATCCTCATCATTCTGCTTGGCTTCACTCTCTGCTGCTGCAGCATCAGAGACACTCAGCAGGCCTGCTGTCGGCCCTTTAGAGATGAAGACTACACTGCTGGCCTGGCTTGGGAATTTAACACCTAAAGAAAAAAGGAAACAGTGTCTCAGCAACACAGACAATGACTATATTCTTTAACTCATTGAGTGCCAGCCCTTTTATAAAATACAAAGTGCTTTGTGCCAGCATTTTTGTCCATTTTGAGTCATATTTCAAGACCCACAGAATATTTTACACTATGACTCCGAAAACACTGAATAGCTCAAATGACAGAAGAGACTATTTCGTCATGGAAATGTCCAGATTACGTCTGTTTTGCTCTCTAATCTCGATAGTCTTCACTTTCTGTTTTCATCTCCGTGGCGTATACTGTCTCTTTATGCAACGACTCCATCTCCCAGAAGCCCCAAAATTACTCACAGGCTGCAAGAGAGTGCTCTTTTGTGCTAGCTGCTGAAAAAAAAAACAAAAAAAAAACAAAAAAAACAACAACACTTTGATGTATATATGTATACACACGTCTATGGCAATATTCTGTGCATCATGAAAGATGACTCAAAATGCGCAAAAGCGCTGGCACAAGACACTGTTTTATAAAACAGCTGGTACAAACACCTCAATGGCACTCAAAGAGTTAAACAGCAGCTGTAAAGGCCAGTTTTTAGTACTACGTCGATTGCTGTACATGGACACGGAGAGCCCTCTACGTCGCCGGAGAGCCTGACAGAGCCTCTCCGGGCACATGAAATATTTTTTAACTGTCTGTTAAGGAAAAACAGAGATGACAAGGGCTGCAATTTGTCCTCTAGCCGTGAAATGCACCCCCTCGCCTTGTGAAATGCAAGTCAAATACATTGAACTTGCTCAAAAAATCCATTTAATTCATTTAGTAATTATGACTGGGGTATTATTTCCATAGAACATACCGAAAGGTGTTGGTTTGCCTTTGCTATTGCTATTATCAATGTTGTGCACTCTTTAGAGAAGCTTTAAAGACTGTGAGCAACCAATGTTCTTCTCTTCTATCTCCCTCACAAATAATTAAATTGGAAAACAGTATTTTCCCCTGCGTTTGTCTGCAATATTAAGGCGAATTGCTTCACTTTCCGAGGGGGTGCATTCATGGCAGGGCTGCGTACTGTGGCACAACGCCGCACCATGAGGGAGAAATGCGAGGGCTTTAGGGGTCTCCATGGTTACGGAGTTGGATAACGTATTACACAGTTTGAAGTATATTCGGGGGTTAACATTTACCAGTTTAAGGAGTCTAAAAGCCAGTGATGGGCCACAATAGGTCATGTTGTTCAACAACACACAGCAAATTTATTTGGGTAGCCCAATACCACAAATTCACCTCAGAGGTCAAACGTGTAAGAGGCAGGTCAGCTGAGTGAGTCATGCAGTCGCCATACCATTCAGGGTTGCCTTGTTGCCTGTCTTCAATGTTTTCAGATCCCAGCCGTCCTGCAACTCAGCAACAACAGCCTCGGACATGTAGGCAGGGGGACTGTGGTTCTCTGGTGCCTTACAGTGGTAGCTCATCTTGGCTCTGAGGAGACAGACTAGCATGAGATCAATGAAGACCCCCTACTCTACTTTATGAATTAACATTTAGATTTATCCTGGCACAGTGCTGGGATCAGAGTTGGATTAGAAGTCTTCATAATGAAATCCAGACTTGCGTTTTTGTCCTCATTTCCACAGTTGTGCTCTATAGCTGCTCAATATTGTATTCGTACGAACACTCACCCTGTCCAGTCGCCGAGGAAAGCTGTGGCTGCCTGCTCTGTATTTGGGACTCCACCCTTCTGCAGATATCCGCGCTTTTTGGCGAACATGGTTAAAAACTCCAGAGAGTTTCTGAAGTCTGGAACATTGTACTGAAGCATGATCTGAAACCAGGAGAACACACGGCCTGAGATGATTAAAAAAAATGATTTAAACTTAACCTGACACCATGTGTCTCCAGTGACTGAGCACTCACCTGTTTGTGGTCACACTGTTTGAGCAGAGTCCTGACAGCCTCCAGCACGCTCTCCTGACCCTCTTCCACCTGCAGGCTCCTCAGAGCCATGGAGGCTGGTGGGTTGGACGGTGACGCCACAACTCCTGGGCTGTCTAATAGCTTCACGTTCTTCAAGATGTGCACATCCTGCATGGATCTGAGGAAAGGGAAAATATGTTCATTTACAACTTTGTTTTTTAACATAATCCCTTCTAATTTGTAGCAGGCAAGGAGTTGTGTTGAGAGCCAACATATTTCTGCCTATTCTTCACTTACTTTGTGATGCCTCTCTTGAAGCCAGCATTGCATGCAAGGACACCCTTCATACTGTTAATCAGACTGCTTTTCCCCACATTAGGAAAACCTGAGGGTGAAGAAAAAAACAAAAAACAAAACAGTATTCAAATTATGATCTTTGGGCAAATTGAAGGAAATTGAAGGACAAAACCAGATGCATCAACACTTAATCAAAATCCACAACTGACAAACAAAATGTAATTTTATGCAGGGACAAAGTTGTGGTTACCAACTACGCCCACTCTGAGCGAAGCTTCCTTCTCTCTGTTGGCAGCAAAACTTGATAATAGCTCAGTGAGAGAGCTGTTTCCAAAGCAAGCTGCTGCTCTGGATTTATCCAGGACTTCATTGGAGGCCTCTATCCTGCTCTTCTTCCTGGCTTGCTATTGAAGACACAACCAGACAGGTAAAATTACCACCATAGTACCATCCACAAATAGTTTTTTTAGTTGTGTGGATGAAGCTCCCACCCACTGAGTAATACAGCATGCACATGTTGGAGAAGATTAAAAAAAAAAATAAAAAAAAATCACTTGTTCACAAACACACCACACAGGCTCTGCTTATGACAGAGCTGCTTAATTGAGCGGTTTGTGGGTTACTCTTGGAGGTTATAACCAGTTATAACAGCACAGCACAAGCTGCTCAACCTTCTCAGTCCTCCACATTATTCAAGAGTCTTTATTGTCATCATGCACGCATTAACATTTTGTTTCTCAGCTTAAGTGCACACAAAAATAAGAAATGAAAATATAAAAAATATAAATACAAAACACCCGTATTTACAGAGGAGATGTGATATTTACAGTAGAAATGATGATGTATAAGCACAAGTTTTAGTAACAGACAAAACTGGGGCAGCTGTCAATAATTGACAGGTTTAAAATACACCTCACACATTTTAATTGCAATTAATTTAAAGACTGTGTATGTTGTGAATGTGGGTTTCTCATAGTTTAGAGGCCCTTAGATCAAAGCTTGTGGCTGACGAATGCATCTATAAAGTTTCTAAAAACAGTCATCCACCCTTAAAATCTGTCTTTGATCAAGGGTGCTCATGTATGTATTAAATGATGCTGCATGTTGAAGTGATTTTTCATCACTGGCATGTAAAAATGCACCTCCTACCACTGTTTTATCCTTGATCTGTGTTGACGCTTTAAAGGCCACAACTGGAATCTCCTTTTCTAAGCACTGAATCCACCTCTCCAAGTTTTCCTTTGGCACCAGATCTGGAACACAGAACATTCATATTCAATTCATATTCACAAAAGACCACAAACCTGCTCATTTGTGTGAGTACTTAGCACTGCAGCACCTCATTTACCTATTTTAGTTAACACCAAAAGCAGCTTTTTGTTTCCTTCCCTCTGCAGCACTGCCTCCTCCAGCTGTGGACACCTGCACCCCAGTGGATCACGAGCATCGAGGACTTCTATTACAACATCGGATGCATCAATTACCTGTTAAGAGGAGGGAGAGCATGTTTAAGATCAGCAGGTAGTAGTCCATCCTTCTCTCCAGTGAAATGCTGACTGGGATTGGTGAGTTTTACCTTATTTAATTCAGAGCAAAGGTACTGTTTTGAGCTCTTGACTGGGGCAGACTCTTTCCCCAACTGCTTTCTGTCCACATCCTGTGAAAACAAAATAAACCTAAGCCAACAATGGAGTGATTAAGATAAGATGGCGCCGTGAGAGTGGCAGCCAGTCACAGCAGCTCTTGTCTCCGTTCTGTGTTTCTTTATTTATTTACCTTTATTTTTCCGTCTTTCTTAATTTTTCTTTCAAGTACGAGTGCCACATTTGCACAACACAAAAATGGACGTGCAAATGGTGATTTTATTCGTCTGTTTTTTTCTTTTTTTCGGAGTTTTTAAGTCCACATCTGGCAACCCGTTCAGCCACGGCTCCATTGTTTACAGCCGTGAACAGCTGTTAGCGCTGAGCCAGGCCAGGCCACCGTCATGGCAGAGACCGGACATCCCCGAGGAGCTCCGCAGGAGGAAGAGGGATGCAGGGGCAGGAAGTGAAGCGTCGGGAGAAGAGGGAGACGCTACAAGCCGTCCATCCCGTCTGTCATCATGGGAAACGTGAGGTCTCTGCCGAATAAGATGGAGGAGCTGGCAGCGCTGACCCGGCTGCAGTGGGAGTATCGGAGAGCAGCCTGCTGATGTTCACTGAGTCATGGCTGAATGAACTCCTCGGACTCGCGCTCGTAACTCTGGACGGATTTCACCTCGTCAGAGCGGACCGGAGCGCGAGGGAGAGTGGTAAGAAGAAGGAGGAGGGATTGCGATGTACGTTAATGAGAGGTGGTGTAAAGCTGGACATGTGAGCGTTAAACAACAGCGCTGCACTAAGGATGTTGAACTGCTGGCTGTTAGTCTGCGGCCATATATTATCTGCCGAGGGAGTTTTCTACACGTGATCGCGATCACCGTTTACATCCCCCCTCGGCTGATGCTGCTGCAGCCTGTGAGCTCATCCACAGTGAAGTGTCCCAGCTTCAAACATCTCACCCTCAGTCTCTGATCATCATCTCCAGGAGACTTTAACCACACATCGCTCTCCACCACTCTCCCCACATTCTGCCAGTATGTGGACTGCCCAACAAGAGACAATAAAACTCTGGACTTACTGTATGCAAACACCAAGGATGCATACAGCTCATCACCCTCCCCGCTGGGTCGCTCAGATCACAACCTGGTGAGACTGCAGCCCATTTACATACCTATGGTGAAGACGCAACCCCCACCATAAGGTGTGTAAAGCTGTGGTCAGAGGAAGCCACTGAGGCCCTGCAGGACTGCTTCAGGACCACACACTGGGATGTGCTGTGTGACCCCCACGGTGAGGACATCGACACCATGACCCACTGTGTAGCACGGACTATATAAACTTCGGTGTGGAGAACACTGTACCCACCAGGAAAGTACAGGTGCTTCTCCAACAGTAAACCCTGGGTGACCCCTGAGCTGAAGGCCCTGCTGAAGGAGAAGAGGAGGGCCTTTGGATCTGGGGACAAAGAGGAGCTGAGGAGGGTGCAGAGAGAGCTGAAGAAGAAGATCAAGGAGGGCAAGGCCAGCTACAGGACCAGGATGGAAAGTAACTTGCAACAGAACAACGCAAGGGAGGTCTGGAGAGGCCTAAAAACCATCTCTGGTCTGGCAGCAGAGGCCATGAGAGGGGAGCTGAAGGGAGACCAAGAGTGGGCCAACCAACTAAATCTGTTTTTCAACAGGTTTGACTGTGCCCCACTCCCCCCACTCATCAAAGCACCAGCCAGCCAGCTCTTTCTTCACAACACCTCAGCCCTCTGCCACCCCCACCATCACCCCTCCCCACCTCATCCTCATCCAGCACCAACACCCCACCACCACCACCATCCATCCTCACCTCATCCTCCTCCACCACCACCACCACCAAAACCATCTCCATCACAGCTGACCAGGTGAGAAGTGAACTGAAGAGGATGAAGGCAAGGAAGGCCACAGGCCCCGACGGCATCAGCTCCAGACTCCTTAAGGACTGTGCAGACCAGCTCTGTCAGGTGCTGCTGCACATTTTCAACCTGAGCCTGAGTCTGGAGAGTCCCACAGCTGTGGAAGACTTCCTGTGTGGTTCCTGTCCCAAAGACGACGCACCCCAGGGAGCCCAACCACTTCAGGCCTGTGGTCCTCACTTCTCATCTGATGAAGACCCTGGAAAGGATCGTGTTGAGAAACCTCCGCCCCATGGTGAGCTCACATCTGGACCGCTGCAGTTTGCCTACCAACCAAACATCGGAGTGGATGATGCAGTAATCTACCTGCTGCACAGATCACTGACTCACCTGGAGAACACTGGCAGCACTGTGAGGATCATGTTCTTTGATTTCTCCAGTGCTTTCAACACGATCCAGCCTTCTCTGCTCAGGGGAAGCTTGAAAGTGTGGGAGTAGACTGTCACCTGGCTGCATGGACCATAGACTACCTCACCAACAGACCACACAGTACGTGAGGCTTCAGAACTGTGTGTCGGACATGGTAGTCTGCAGCACGGGCCCCCACAGGGGACAGTGCTCTCCCTTTCTCTTCACCCTGTACACATCGGACTTCAGATACAACTCTGGGAGCTGTCACCTCCAGAAGTTCTCCGGCGACACAGCTATTGTTGGATGTGTGTCTGAGGGGGGACGATCTGGAGTACAGGACCGTCATCACTGGCTTTGTCGACTGGTGTGAGCATAACCACCTTCAGCTCAACGCCAGTAAGACCAAGGAGATGGTCATTGACTTCGCGGGAGGAAGACACCCCAGACAGCACCAGTGAACATCCAGGGCCTGGACATAGAAATGGTGGAGAGCTATAGGTACCTGGGTGTTCACCTCAACAATAAACTGGACTGGACTCACAACACAGATGTCCTGTACAAGAAGGGCCAAAGTCGTTTCCACCTGCTGAGAGACTGAGGTCCTTTGGAGTTTGCAGGACTCTGCTGAGGACCTTTATGACACTGTGGTAGCGTCTGCAGTCTTTTATGCAGTGGTCTGCTGGGGAGCAGGAGCACAGAGAGAGACAGGAAGAGACTGAACAGGCTGGTCAGGAGGCCAGCTCTGTCCTGGACTGCTCCCTGGACTCCATAGAGGAGGTGGGTGAGAGGAGGATGTTAGCCAAGCTCACCTCCATCATGGACAACCCCTCTCACCCTCTACATGGGACTGTGGAGGCTTTAGCAGCTCCTTCAGCTGCAGACTGAGACTTCCACCCTGCAAGAAGGGCGCTACCAAGAGGTCATTCATACCATCAGCAATAAAACTTTACAACATCAGCATCACTGGCCGATGTAAACACAATCTGGACTCATCTCCATCTCCATCACTGTCATTGTTATTGTCATTGTCATCACACTACCACTTTGCACAAAAAAATTGAAAATTGCACTGCCACAATAATAATTGTGTTTTAAACAGTTTCATCTGTACAAGTATATATATCTATATATTTTTCCATTGTATTTTAGTTCATTGTAAATATGTAAATATTTTTATTCTATTCTATTCTATTTTATTATTATTACTATTGTGTCTGTGTTTTTGTCTTTGTTGCTGTGGCAGGTAAATTTCCCCCCAAGGGGGATGAATAAAAAAACTATTCTATTCTATTCTATTAAATTATGACCTGATGGATTATTCCAGTGTTTGCCTTTTTACCTGCCGAGCCTTCTTGGCTTTGGGTTCTGCTTCTTTTGCTTCCTTACTTGCGTCCTCCCTCTCCTTTTTCCTCTTCTGGGCTCGCTCCTCTTTTTTAGCTTGTTTCCTTTTCTCTTTCTCTTCTTCAATCTGTGAAGCACAGAAAACAAAAAGTGCAATGAGTATAAAAGCAGGTCCAACAGAAGGAAAACGTCCAGTCCCAAAAACATCTCATGGCCAACCTGCAGCCTTCTCTGCTCTGCTTCCCTGAGCACCTCCTCTTTGAAAGGAGCGCTGCTGGGCACGCCGGGGTCCTTCTTCACTCGTTTGCTCACTCCTTTTTTCTTTGCCTGTTTTCTTAGCTTTCTGTTGTGTTCCCGGACCTAAACACAAAGGCATTAATGAGTATCTGCAGGGTTATGAATGAGGGCAACAGTGACATTAGCAGTCATGAGTCGTTCACAGACACTGACATTGCACTACCTGCACTGTGTGTACAGATTGATATTATTATTTTTACTGTTTTTTTTTTTTTTAATAATTAGATTTTTTAATTATTATTTATAGTTGGAAGAGAGGAACTTTATCTGGATTTTCCCTTGTCCTCGCATATATAGATACTTGACAAAACCCTTTGAACCACAGGCCTCATCGTCCAAAAAAGTTGCTGACTTGAAGTAATGACGAAGAAGTAGGCACACTTACCTTTTTCTGTATTTTATAGCGTTTGGAACATGAGACCCGCTTGCTTTCCTTCCTTAACTCTGAAGAAAAACGATAAAAGTTAGTGGTGGTTGAAGGGTTAGCTAAAAATGAGAAGCTAAAGCAAACTGACTAAGGGTAGCCGTTAGCGACTAACACTGTTAGCTTATTAGCTGGGTGGCTTAACCGAACAACTACAACAATCTTAAACATGTGTTTCTATGAGCGCACATATAAATTAACGTAACATTGCTGCTTGCTTACTTGGTCGTTTCATCGTGGAGCTGTTGACTGAGGTCTGTTAACCTACTGCTCTACTCCACACGTGGACGAGTGAAGCATGCTAGTTTAACAACGTCACTTCCGGGAAAAGCAGCTATTTCGCCCCCTGCAGAGCGGGAGGACTTCGTGACTTCCAATTAGTTCGAAAAATATTCTTTTAAATATTTAGCTTTTGTGTTTAATTTAATCATTGAGATGCAATGAAAACAAATATGGATAGATAGACAGAGACTTTATTAGTCCCGAGGAAAATTCAGGAACCAGCAGCATATGTTAAAAACACAGGGATGAATATTAAAAAAATATACATGATAAGAAAACAAAAATACTAAATCCTATATTCAAACATATTTTGCACTTTCACATTACCATCTCTTCATTTCACGATATTTATTTTTGTATTTTATATATTTATATTTGTATCTGTCACGGTACATATTCATATCTTGACAATCACACACAAAGACATTTTTTTTAAATTTCAAGTTGCAAACTATGTACTTGTTTTTAAATTTTCTCTTTCATACAATTAGGATATAATTCATTTTAAAATAATCTGGAACTTTCATAACTTTTGATAACAATATAATCTTTTTATAAATTATTGCTGGCGTAAATAATAGTAATAATAATACTAATATTTGTTATAGCAGCATGAACAAGTTATGACTAAGAAAACACAACAAAACAACAACACTGAAATAATATAATAAGTAATAATAACAATATATAATTACAGTTTATGCAAATAAAAATATATTTGAACAGAATTAAATTAAACTAAATATTTAAACGATGGGTATGACTTATAAATTATGAAATAATTAGGGTATGGGGTTCTGAAAGTATAACAAATACTAATAATACATATTTACACTACGTGCTATGAAAGGAATAAATATTTCGACTATTTCTTTGAAACGTATGTCCGTATGTTTTATATATTTGTCACATTTGTTGTACCTCTTTTCTTTTCCTTGAATTCCTTGTGTGTGCAAGCAGACTTACCAACAAACTTGTTCTTGGTTGATGCTTGACTTATAAATTATGACGTAATTAGGGCATGGAGACATAGACCAACAGATAACAACATATATGTGGAGAGGTAGAGGGAAGAAGACAAACAAGAAGGCATAAGTCCGGGTCACGTGATTAGGTCGAGCATCTTTTTTGGTCCATTTTGGATGATAGCAGGAGCCCCGTGCAACCCCACAAAATGACAAAACTGCAGTTTTTAAACGTCTTTTTGACCGAGCGCCTCATGCTTGCTGCGCAGGAGATCTACAAATCCGTCGAGGACACGATTTTGGAGTACCAGGAGGAAATAGCGATCAGGGAGCGGGAGAACGACCATTTGAGACGCAGACTGCGAGACGCTGGGATTGAAATATGGCCAGGTTAGCTCTGCTGAAAGCTAACGGTGCTGTTGAATCTCCCCCTCTTTATATGCTACCCGAGTCCGTGGAGTGACTTTAGACCGTGAAATACCGACGACTGCGTCCAGGACACACGAAACAACGCAGCAAATAGCCCCGTAGTGATGTTACCTCACTTCCAAACAAGTTAACTTTAGCCGTTAGCGAGCTAGTTGACTTTAGCTGCCGTTGTTGTGGAGCGGCTAGCGCGTTAGCTACCTTTGTTCGTTAGCCAACCAGCTAGGTTAGCCGACACCCGGGTTAGCATTTAGCTACATCAGCATACTAGTGTGCATTTCTAGTCACTAGTTACGATTTGTTTGACAGAGCAGGACAGACACAAGTGAACACCGACAACACAGTTTCACACTATTCACTCGTGTCGTTGTGTTTGTTTACTCCTTAACTCAAGACCTCTTGGCTAAAACTGCTGCACAAGTGTTGCTATTATTTACTAAGTGTAAATATACTCTTAATTCAAAATAATGTCTGAAGTTTCTCTGTAAACTCTTTTAAGACACTCCAGTTACATTCATTTTGGATTAATGACATGCAACACTGTAAAAATGTAAAGGGAGTGCGTACTTTATATAGACATGCACTATTATTGTCCATAACACATTTCCCCTGTTTTATAGTAGAGATAAATAGATTAAGCCCATTTCTTAGGCCATTATTGTGATCATGCGTTTGTTGACTGTAGTTGATTTTAGACACTGTGCATCTCACCCTAGTGAAATATTTCCATATAAATGTTTCACTTAACAATCATTGTCTGTTGTCACAGTTAAAAAAAAATAGGTGGTGAATTCTTTCATATTTGATTTGAAGTGTTGTCTGATAAAGTGGCTTTTTACAGAAATATACTGCAGTCACTCTTCGCTCATCGTCTGGTGGTAGTGCCATAGCTTTACACTCACTTCCCCTTGGGTTTAGCCACAGCTAATTTGAGAACCAAGTTCATTATGATATTTAAATGAAACAAATTGCAAGTGTAATTTAGTTCAGACACAGTTGTGTTGTTAGTAATGTTTTTAATTTATTTTTATTCCTCAGATCGTCCGTCCATGGCGCTGTTAGACGAGGAGGACGGTGAGCATCCACGGCGTGAGTGGAGTCCCAGCATGGGGCATGAAGAGCGCATCCCTATTCAGATCAAGGATAAAAGAGATCTGCGGGCCAGCCAAGGGGATGATCAGCTTCGTGGCCACGGGTCATGCGGCACGCCAGAGAACATGTTCCCTCCCCCACGTGTTGGAAATGAGTATCCCCAAGATGGCCCTCACACATCCAACCTCCCTCAGAATCAAGGCGTGGAGAACAGGGAGAGGGATCCCACATCTCGAAGCGCCTCAAGGCACGTGAAGGTAGAGAGCGGAGGAGGCCACAGAGGCTCTACTCCCTCCAACAGCGGCGCACAACCACTTGCACCTGTCAACCCAAACTGTTCAAATGAGAACAACATTGACATTATCGGGGTGGAGAATGGCGGACAGATGGTTGGTGCGAAGGGAAATGGAACTGGAGCTAACAGAGGACAGGCTTCTCACATGCGCAACCAAGGAGCCAATGCTGTGGACTGCCCTCATCAAAAATCCCCCCTACAAGGCCACATGTCTTCCTTTTGCTGCAAGGTCTGTGGCGAGGCGTTTAGTCACGTCGGCCACCTGCACGTGCATGTACAAGTGCACACTCGAGAAAAACCTTACCGCTGTGGAGTATGTGGGAAATGCTGCAGCTCTTCTGGCAGACTCCAGGAGCACCAGCGTAGCCACACAGGAGAAAAACCATTTCGCTGCCAGATTTGTGGAAAGGGTTTCACACAGATGGCTCACTTGAAGGTACACATGAGAATCCACACTGGGGAGAAGCCGTACAGTTGCCCCGTGTGTGGCAAATGCTTCAGCCGCTCTGACAAAATCAAAAGGCATCTCCAGACCCATAGCCGCGAGGGAACGTATTTCTCAGGGCAATGATGAAAGTGTGTTGTTAAACAACCAAATCTGTGAATCATGTTGATGAGGGAAACTTTCCTACAAAAAGCTAAAATCGCTGCCATTAAAACAAGGCTTTTTTTTTCCTTCCCACTTTCTAAGCACTAGGGATTCTGCAAGGTTGCTATCTAATGTAACGCGTCTCCACACCATTGTCCCTAAATAGAATTTGTATTAGCCAGTTTAGTATGTCATTTAATTAATTTTGTACTTGTCACTGAGTATTAAATCTCTAAGACACAATTTGAGTTCTTATCTAGCCTTTCTGAATTATCTAGCCTTTTCTTAGTCATATAATTAGCATGAAGAAGTCTTCCACACATGCCTCGAAACTGAGATGCATTAAAAAATGCAACACTGTTCAACTCTGTCACGGCTCATTATCGACCAGTCACTTCATATCCATGAGTCTGCATTTGAGTTAAAAGACTTGATGTCTATCTTTTAATCATCATTAAGGACATAAAATTAAGAGTCAGTGCATGTAATAATCTCAATTTTCTCAGTTAACTCAAGAATTGATGGTCTGACAAATGAAGCCTGTTTGACATCTGCCAGTAACACTGCCAGTATTTTTTTTTTCTTAATGTAACAGCAGTGGCATGAACACAAGTCATGAAATGTGTCTAAACTGTGGGCTTCACTGACCCGGCACTTATCTCCATTTTAGTCTTTATTTTAACTTCCTTTTTCTTCTGAGTGCTGTTACATTGTTGCAGAGCTAAAAACTGCCATCTCACATCGTCAGTGCTTCATATTGTGCATTGAAAAATGGATCGATCTATTGTGAGACTGCTCCATTATTCTGTGAAATCATGTGATATTCTGTAAAATACCACTAGTCTCGATCTACCATTAATTTTGGAGTTTTGTGGTGTCTATTTTTTTTTTTTTAATGCCACTATGGCATCTGGCTAAGATGGTGCAGATATTCACTCTGTAATAAGGCCGCACGGTATTGGATGAAACTAGCTGCAGTTTTTCAGGGGTCTCAGTCTGCAAATATTTACATTCACCTGTGTTTCCACCACAGCAGTGATTGATGTGAGGTATTTTTGGATGGCTTCAGTTGTGGTTGATTTTAGTAGATGCTTTATCATGGAATCAGGTGCTTCCTCTCATCTTGAACAGTAGAGACCCTACAGTCACCTTCCTCCTCTCAGGACTAATGCTGCATTCATAACACGAGGGTGTACCACAAATACCAACGTCTGGCTCGAAACCACTTTTAAAAAAAGTCAGAACTCAGGGAGTTTTCTCATGGAATCAGTCCCTGCTTGTTGTTGCAGAAATAAACATGACAGTAAAACGTCAAAACATAACAATTTGTGTCTGAGCGTCCTGTGAAGGTAGAAAGTGAAATGTGGTACAGAGTGGCAGAGCTCAGTTGTTGCTCTGGGATGCACACCAGCGAAGCCCTCCATGCGTGATGAATGCAGCATGAGGCAACCACAGCTCGTCCTCTCAGCTGACCAGCAGCCCTTCACTCACAGTCTTCTCTGGGGCACCTTTGCTCCCCGCACACTCACACTCTCTAATGTACAGTGTTGTACCATGGCGTATTAAATGTTATTTTTTAATAAAGTAGTAATTGAGTATCTGTTGTAATTGTCTTGTATGTATGCAGAGATAACTGAGATCTTTTTACACAGACTGGAAACGCTCAATGAGCCGGCTTGCATCATGTCTCTGGCGGTTGAACCCATAACTTTATTTGTATGGCCTAAGAAATGTTTTATGGAACATCTTACAAATAACAAATCGAAATGTCACAGTGGACGAAGCGCAGGTGTAAAAATAATGATTAAAGGAGTGTTTTTGTGCTGTTGCTTCTCTGTCGCTGCTGACTGGGATGCGAATAGAGTAGAGCATCAGTAATGTTATTAGACATACCTGTGCATTAGTGAACAAAAAGCCCTCTGGAGAGCACACAGCCTTTTCCCCTCAGTTATACTAATGCATTTTTAACTTCATTGTTAATAATCAAACTATTAAAATCCTCACAGTCATAATGCAGTGTACATTTTTTGCATTTTTATGTGTAACATAAAGGGTTCATAGTAAAGGGTTTGTGCTCTTATTGTAGTAACAGCTACACAACACCTGGTGGGGTACTTTCCATTTCAATGTTTTCATGTGTGACACTATTTTTTTAAACTGCCACCTGCCAGGCCAAATTGTCTGGATAAGTGAATTTCTTCTGAACTGATTTGTTAAAGGGGATGTGCCTTTTTTTTTTTTACAAATTGGACCTTATTTCTGGGATACAATACTGTCATTTACTCACCCATTTCATTTTGGAGTCATTTGGAGTATTTCTGATGATATTTGGATTGATCCATTGAACAGGAGTGAGTGGGGCACTGAAATGCAGCCAGTAAATGACACAAACTTGACCATTTCTCAAATAACAGATGTTTAATAAGATGGTCTACACTATTACTATTCTCATTTGAGTCCAGAGTCCATAACTTGAGAAAATTCAATCGTAAACAGACTCTACTTCCTGTGTAACATAGTTTAATAAGGACCCCTAGTGTCCACCTATGTGGCCTTCACAGTGCCTGAACTAAAATACTTATTTGTGATGTTGTCACATACACATACATGCTTTGTTTTAGTTCAACTCCAGACTCAAATGAGAGTAATAGTGTAGCCCATCTTATTAAACATCTGTTATTTGAGAAATGGTCAAGTTTGTGTCATTTACTGGCTGCATTACGGTGCCCCATTCACTCCTGTTAAATGATATCATCAAATCCAAAATTGTTGGAAACACTCCAAATGACTTCAAAGTGAAATGGGTGAGTAAATGACAGTATTTTATCCTAAAAATAAGGTCAAATTTGTAAAAAAAACATCACTTCCCCTTTAAATGTGACGAGTGGCTCTTTGACTGCATCTATACCTCAATTAAGATGCTCCACACATTATGATTTCACTGGCATCTGCTAATCTGGTTCTATCCCATGTGTTGACACATGGCAGCTTCCATATATCTTAATATCTTTGAGGAGAGTTCATCAGTAAGAGCGACAGACTGTCTCTGACAGCCCTAACAAGCTTTACTCAGCAGTTAATCATTCAGAGGCAGTGTGTCTATGATGCCTCTTGAGATGTGAAGGAATACTCAATCCTGAGATTATTTATCACCGTCATAACAATGTGTTCTGTTTCTATGTCGACAATAAAGTCATATCTGCCGGCAGCCGTAAATATTGAGACAAATTGCAAAATCAAGGAGACAGATCACACTTGTATAAGCAGCCTTATAATTTGCAGTGAGATGTCACATCTCCTGCTGGCAGGCAGGAAATGGTGGACGCACACAACAGGAAGAGCCAGGAAGTCTAATGCTATGAAACCAGGAGACAGAAGGAGCAGCAAGTGATATGCTGCTTTTCATTTTCTCATATCAAATGTCAGTAGCTGCCAGACAGAAGATAGTGAGATAAACTTCCCTTTCCAGCGTAACAGTCAGACAATTCAATGTGACAAGCTACTGTGTTAATGTGTGATTAGATTACACAATCAAGGGCAATCAAATCAGAACCCTGTGGTGTAAACCAGCCATCAACATCACATGGTGACACGTGTTGAGGGATTCATGAGGGTTCCTGACACTCATACAGTACCAGTGATGAATCTAAATCAATATTTTGCTAATTCATATAGTGTTACGCTGAATGCAAAACATGTAGCGTGTCATCTTTGAAAGCTGTAGCTGCCATCCTAGTTGTTTGCACGCTTTCTTTTCTGATTTGAGTCACTCTCAAATGTAATTATGTCCCACAGTGAGCTTTACCTGGAAGCTATTCACAGGTTGATTATATACTGACACATGACTGATGCCTAAAATATGTGATTCAACTTCAAATGGTGAAAAAAAACACATCTTCTCCCTTTCTCTAATGGTATCTAGTCGAGCAGATGGTTTTGTCCTTATTTGTCCCAGGTTTTTGAGATGAAAAGTGACACACAATTAGTAAAAGTTAAAAATAATGTGTTTTTTTTTATTCTCATGCAGCTACTGAACTGATATTTTATACTATGGCTGATGTTTACTGGTTGGCCTTTGCAATTACACCCACAAAGTAATTGTAGCCTAAATACTTAAGTCAGACAATTTTATCATTTTCCTAACTTCACAAAACAGGGGCATTTTGAGGAATCACTGTGCCCTTCATACCCCAAAATAGTGGGAAGCATCAGTATTTCATGAGCTACAGACACTTCTGACAGCTTTTGATTGATTGAGTGAGCGGAGAGATGAGAACATTCACCAGGGATCTCATCCAAATGTTGATGGATCTCCAGTGCAGATGTCAGTTCATAACCCACATGGCTGGCATGAATATTACGCTTCCTAAATATGATTTAAGGTCAGTGGCTGCATGTTCAAAGAAGAGAGCATCGGTGATCAGTCTAGTAGTTCTTGTATATTGTGTCTACATCACATGTGTGATTAGATCTATGAGTGGAGATATTTTTTTATTTTTTATTTTTTTTTACCTCAGAACAGAATTCATAAGAAAAATGGGATTGTTATGTGCCACAAAATGATTAGTCTGTTATGGGTTGTACCTGTTTTATTTCTGCTGATTCTTTCCTAGCCTTCAATTGTTTTTGTGCCTGTCAAAATTAAACTAAAAATAAAGTTAAAAAAAAAAATCAGAAAAAAGAAATGAATCTAAGGTATAGGACAGGAAGGATCAGAAAAACACTTTGTCCTGTAATGGACATGGGCACAAAGGTGGGTTTAACAACAACATACTGCACCTGATGTGTAGTGAACAGTGGAGTGTCCAGATTTTTTTTTTGCACAGGTGGTAAGACCTGCAGGAGCGGCCAGCAGGATTAGATCATATGTCAGTCACTGCGCATGGGTTTGCATGCTCCTCCATCAACATTGCATCAGTTCATCATTTTTTTTTGTCCTTTATCTACTAAAATTATAATGTTAAGTGTTAGTATAAACTGAAATATAGATAGAACTCGTGATCATGACACAACTGAATGGGACAATACAAGCGTAATATTAATAGTTTATTTTTTTATGAAAGGTGCAAAAATAAAGACAAAAAAATATATAAATCATAAAATAAAGTGCTGACCAAATCAAACTAAAATAATATATAAAAACTTCAATGAATTTACAAATCCGGAAATGTGATTAACTGAACAGGTCAAATTGCAAACCAAGTCACGTCTGACGATCAGATAGTCCATCATGCAGGGTGGTCAATCAGATTTCAGGGGTGGCACACCCCAGGCCACCCCCTCCTAGATGGTGTAGTGTATGTTGTACATGAGTGTGGCGCTCTGTCCCTGTTTTTGTAAGTCCGCTTTGTGTGTCCTGAGCTTTCTGAACATCTATTGACTTTTCTCCAGGGGAGCAGCTCGTCTCTTCAGAGCAGCCTGCAGGGAGCCTGTACACTATTTTCCTGAGGCCCTGCAGGCAGCCACTCAGACCCATCCAGGAAACCAGAGTGTCTATTAGTCCAGTCTCTGCTGCTTTTTACCAGAGAACATTGTGAATGTAAAAAACTTCACCACAGCAAAAATAACCTATTCAGCTAAATGGTCGTCATGTTGCAATTTCTCTAAGTTACACAATGGGAACACAGTCTTGTGCAAAGTGCGAATCGGTCAGTTACTCTATTTCCTGCACTTAAATTGTCCTAGTTTGATAGATTACTGACAGGTCGCAGTGTGGAACAGTCATCATTTAGTTGGGTATTTTGAGAAATATGCGTATTCGTTTTCTGACAGTGTCGTTGTCACCATGAGGTCGCAGATTCCAGGAAGTCACTGCATCTGGTCAGAAAATAGTGTGGCACACGAGCCCTTATAAAAGGACAGCTTGTTGTTTCTACACTTTATTTGTGTGCAGATTAAAGAAATGAGCCGTGGAGGTGATGATAGACTAACAGAGCCAGACCAGCTGTTTCTCCCTGTCTCCAGACTTTGTTAGGTTAAAGGTGCCATGTGGAGTTTTCTTGGAAACAAACAGAAGCTTTATTTACATTAAATGTCAATCTATAATAAATTGCAAGAGACCACGTCATCAAAATCAGCTATTATGTGATGCTTGAGTTAAGCGGTAGAAAATGGATGGATGGATGGGTTTATGGAAAGATCCCTCATACAAATGTCAGATAACAGGCTGCTGCTTGTGAATTTGGCACCAGACAGTTGACTGATTCAGAGCTTTTGCAGCTTGACTGAAACAGTTTCCTGCAGAGCAGATGATTTAGGTCATCCTCGAAAAGTGTTTGACTGAGGAGGTGCAGCAGATGTAAAAGAAATGTATATATATTGCCAGAACATTTTATATAAATTAAAAAAATTACTTGTCCTGGTGTTAAGCAAAGAATAAACTCACAAGTGTTTACAACTCGGTTAGAATAATCGTCTTATTTAGACATCACATGTAGATAGAAAAGCACCATTTTACTGAATACAGTTCATCTGGGCTCATCTGGGCTGATGATGAATATCTCTGTGGATGTTTTCATTTTCCAGCTATCTCTAGTTGTGTCCCCATCCCGCACACACACACACATCAACTGAAAAAAATTAATGATCTGTCAATATTTTCTCTTTTGTCTGGCCGCTCTATGACACGTTGATTTATTCTTCACTCAGAGGAGACGACCGGATTACGCATCTGAAATGATCCCTGTTTCATCTCAAGATACAACACCTCCTCTGGAGCACTGTGGAAATTATATTGCATGTTGTTAGTGATTTGAGAGCCGGTCAGACAGATGTGGTGATGCACGAATGATACTTCCTCAGTAACTACAGAGGTAGTTATGTAGCCAGTCAGTACTAGAGACAGTAAGTTAGCAGTTGTAACTAATATGATGCCCTACAGCAAGTTGCTGCAACACCCATGCAGTATTATTTATTTATCCTGTACACAGTCTAACATCAATGCAATACTTCCTGTTTATATTCTCAGTACTTATGTTCATTCTCAAATTCATTCTCATATTCATATCTGTATATAAGACTTTTATACTTATTCTTGTATTTACATTCTAAGATTTCTACACTTATTTTTACACTTATCTCATAGTTTTATACTTTACTTTTTTATTATTGTGCACAGAAAAGGGAGGAAAACTGTATAATGACAATAAAGGGCATTGTATTTTATTCTATTCTATGACAATAAATACTGTCTCTAATAATTCCATTGTGTCAGAAATTGTATGGTGGATATATGGATTTAGATTCCCCTTAAAACAAACATTTCCATGAAAATTCTCTATCAGAATCTAATTATTACTTCCCTCCTTTGGATTTTGACCTCTGATGTCACTGAGTCCACAGTTTCTTGTAAAGTTGTGGCTTTACAGTAATATGATTTGCCATGTGGACTAATTACTGTGTATAATCGCTCGGAAAATCCATAATAAGCATCCCAGGAAATTAATTTGTCTGTAATAGGATTACAGACCTCAGTCACAAATACCATCAACAGTGCAGTACTGCCAGAGTTTGGAAAGAGCTGGAGGTGTGAAACGCTAACAGAAATTGAGTTCAAAGGTTCACAGTAGTGAAACATAAAGGAACGGAAGAATTTGAAAGTAAGTGTGAAAGAAGTGTAAGATTTAGACGGTGTTGAAGGAGCTACTATCGTGCAGGAGAGGCAACACAGGAAGCAGGATTGTGTTCATTCCACGTAGGAGTTACTCTGAATTCAAGAGCATACATTGTCTACAGCAAATTAAGTTCTCCTCATCAGAGATTCAAGAGAGGAAGGCAGCATCAATCATCTCTGTGTTCATGTGCACAGTCCAACAGCTGTGAGCAGATCCTATACACATCACTGAGTCTGGGCATCATCCTTTCACCCTCCAACCTCTGCTCTCCCCCTCTTTTTTCCATCTAACCTCATTTCTACCTCTTGCCTTACATCATAATATCCTTTTTATGTATCCCCTCTCCATCCCTCCCCATCCATCACTTCCTCCTCTGCTCGCACCCCCCCATGGCCCTGCCGTCATATTTCATGGTGGTCGTATGTTGATGCACACGTGTGCGCATGCACTGCCATAAGTCTGCAGGATTACACGCACAGCCATTTTTCTGATCCCCCACGTCTCCAGGCAAACAGGGAAATTTGTGTCTTTTTCCACCTGCTGGCATTGATCGCCTGTGAGTGGCAAAATAAATCAGCCAGCTTTAGAGTTTCATGATGCTGTGAGGGATAAAAACTCAACAGGGAGTGGAAAAAAATAAGCCTTAGATGCCCCATACGTTGTTGGCCGTCCTTGGAATCAAACACACCATATGGCCTAGACAGGTTGTATCTGGAAAAACACATCTTAAAGAGGACATATAGATTTGCAGGTTCTTACTTGTGTTTTGGTTTTCTACTAGAACATATTTATATTCTTTAATGTTCAAAATATTTGATATAGTTCATATTTTTCTCATGCTGTCTGTCTGAATATAACATCTATCTATTAAGACATGGTGATATATACTAAGAGGCATTAAAAACACAACAAAGTCAATGTAAAATTAATTTGGATACAACTACTTTGTATACAAAAACATGTTTTGTTTACTACCACTCGTGGCTATTGAAACTATGGAGCCACATTTTTCAGCTCAAACAATAAATTAACGTGGCAGACCGTACCAATCCCTGTTTTTGCATGTGTGATTCGTTAGGACTTTGTTTGAAAGCTTTCAATGAGTTCTTTTGGTGATTTGAGCTCAACTGGTCAAGGCTTTAAAAACCCGGAGGAAAAATGCAAGCTGTCACAGACGGTCACCATGCCACGCTTAGCAGCAAACATGAGGGAGCAGGCCATCGGTATGCTGAGATCAGGAATGACCAAAGCGAGGGTAGCCAGGCATTTTGGCATCCACAGATGCACTATCTCACGCCTGCAGGCACGTTATGCACAGACATAATGTGCAGGTTATGGACTGGCCGCCTTATTCCCCGGATATGAATCCGATTGAACACCTTTGAGACAATCTGGATCGCCGTGTACGGCGTCGTATTCCACTGCCGGTGACGGCTGCTGATCTCCGTACTGCACTCTTGGAAGAGTGGTAAGCGATTCCAGTGGCTGAAATCAACTCATCATGTCTACGCCACGACGATCACACAAGATACTGACATTTGTAATCCATGTTGATTAATTTTTCTATTGTTGCTTTTGTTCATTCATGTTCAGTATCATACCAAGTGAAGTCGCCCAATAAATTATGAAAATTCATGACTGTTGAATGACATGTTTTTGATCCAGGCAGGATGACAGACTTGACTGACTGCATTGTGTTATTTCACAGTTTTTGAATTGTTAGGCATCACAAATATCTAAACCCATATTCATGTCATAATATTTCCCCTTTACAGACTTGTTGACAGGCGTTGTCTGTTTAAAATAAATCAGCTAGAAACATTAAAAACCACCTCACAGAGTTTTAGAGTCTAGCTTATGTCAGTTTGATGCAGGTCATTAAAAAAAAAACTAATATCTATGCTTGTTGGCTCAAAATCAGAGGCAGCTTTGGCAAGGCAAGGCAGCTTTATTTATATAGCACATTTCATACACAAGGTAAAATTTAAAAGCATTTAAAAACAAACAACATTTACTAAACTTGCTAAAAGAACATACAGAGCAAAATATATCAAAAATAAAAAATAAAAGAGCTCAATCTAAGAAAAAAAAAAAAGAGTTCAAAAAAGATTCACACTTGCGGCTGACTTCACTTCTGTTGGCAGCTTTTCCACCTCTTTTTCTCTTTTCTATGAAGTATTTAATACCCATGGCTTAAAAAATACAGTGACTTTCAAAAGGCTGAATCTGCTACTGTGAACTGCACACACCCAGGCCTCACAACAGTAATTGAAAATGACTATATTTCTATAATGTTTGCTTTAAATGTCACCATTTACTAATTGTTCTGCTGGAAACCATTACCAGTAGCTGCTCTGTTGCTGTTTGCCTCCTGTTGTTGTCCAGCACTTGTTGGATATGTATTTATACACTGCATCACATGCTGCTTCATCCTTTTATGGCCTTTCTGCTTCACTGGGCAGTTTTAAGTAGAAAATGACATCAGGGATGGATGTGGACACGCAACATATGACTTAGACACAGAGGCCTGTCTCGGTCCTCATATAACCCCCCTCTCTCTCAGTGTTTTGTGTTCAGTGGTGTGGCATGTTTACTGGCAATATCAAGCCAAATTAACATCATTTAAGTCTTTTCCTGTTAAGTCTTCACTGCTGTCCTGTGTTTTGGTTGTGTCATTTCCTGTTTTATTCTGTTTCCCGATAACCTGACTGCCCTTGTGTTTCCCTCTGCTGTGATTGTGCTCCTTGCCCATTATTGTCTCCACCTGAGCTCCTTTACCTCATGAATTAATAGACCTTGTCCTGTGCCAGTTCATCTTGTTTCCTGCATATCAAGTCAGCTGGCCATCCTTGTCCCTCCAGTGTTCTGGTTGTTTGCCTTTTTCCCAGTTTCCTTGTGCTTTACTGACTTTGTGTTCTTGCATTTTCGAGTGACAATTTCAGTTTCAGTGAGTTTTTCCATGTTAGTCTGTGGACTTGTCTTTGTTCTTTGTACATGTTCTTACAGAAAGTTACTTGTGATTTTTGGTTTGTACTTTGTTAAGACCTTTTTATATTAACTCATTGAGTGCTAGCCCTTTTTTAAAAACAAATGTGTCTTGTGCCAGCGTATTTTTGCCCATTTTGAGTCATATTTCATGATGCACAGAATATTTTATACTGTCTATAGAGATTCTCTATTTCATCATGAAAAAAATGTTTGTTTTCACCTTGTTCCATTCTTGTTTTATCAGAGGTAGAGTAGAGAACACTTTCACCAAAAAAGCCACTTTTTGTCCAGATTCTGTCTGTTTTGCTCCACTTCCTGCTTTGATCTCATACCTCTGTGGCACTCAAGTGTTCTATTTTAAAGGACATACATATACGTCTTTGTCACTCATTGAGTTAATGACCCTCTGTTGCCTTTAAAACTTGTGTCTGATATAAGCGATTGAGCCCAGGGCCTTTCCCTGTGTAACTCCAGTGCTGAACATTATCAAGCAATCCTTTTTCCCAACAATACTGTCTTTGGTGTCACTATATTTCAACCAAATGTTTTGATTTGGGCGGCACGGTGGTGTAGTGGTTAGCACTGTCGCCTCACAGCAAGAAGGTACCGGGTTCGAATCCCGAGCCCGGGACCTTTCTGTGTGGAGTTTGCATGTTCTCCCCGTGTCTGCATGGGTTTTCTCCGGGTACTCCCGCTTCCTCCCACCATCCAAAAACATGCATGGGATTAAGTTAATTGGTTAATTTAAATTGACCGTAGGTGTGAATGTGAGTGGTTGTCTGTCTCTTTGTGCCCTGCGATGAGGTGGCGACTTGTCCAGGGTGTACCCTGCCTTCCGCCCTAAGACAGCTGGGATAGGCTCCAGCCCCCCCCGCGACCCTATGAGGATAAGCGGTAGATAATGGATGGATGGATGGTTTGATTTGAGAAGATTTTTAGTTTCATTCTCAATGAGCAATTTCTGGACAAGTGATGCCACTCAAAAACATGTATTATGTGAATTTTTCCAAAGTAACTATGCTGTTCATGATGTCATCATCTTTCCTTTAGTTACCAGGTTCTTCTAAAGTTACTTTAAATGATGCTGAATTACTGTAATACTGCAGACTTTCAGTTTGGCTTGGACTTTGCAGTGACAGTTTAAGAGGGAGAGAGAAAGAGTGAGAGAGCAAATGAGGAGTCCTGGTTGACTGGTCACTGAGTTTAGTGGACCTCATTAGGGATGAACCCTCATAAAAGAGGATACTGGCTAACAACCCCGGTGCTTTGACCCTGGTGGGGCGACGGCGTCCAGAGAAAACAGGCTGGGATGAATACATCAGCTTTAGAGGTGCCCCACTGAGGTCCCTGGGGCCTCTGTCGTTTCCCCTCCTACAAATTATTTATTCTGATGGAATAATTGCCAAAAAGTAAGCAAAAAGTAGAATAAACACACTCACCGGTTAAACCAACCGGCCTACCCCCAGGAAAGGATGAAGAATTTTAATCACACAGTAAGTGATGGGAGTGATTTAATATTGGCTTTCTCCAGCATCCTGCCAAAAACTGGACTGATGATTAGACAACAATAAAATATATAGGCTACCTTGAATACCTTTCAAGCCAAAATGACATATCCATCCTGTGCATAGAGCCATTTCATTACTTTTGCCACCATAAAGGAAAATTGAATTGAAATCTCTAAAACTTTGTCTTTTCAGAGGCTCATCTGTCTTTGGAAATATCTAACAGTTTATTCTCCAATTTCAGGCTCAGACTTTTTTGAACCATCTTTTTGTGACTGCAGCTTTTCCACTGACAAGACTTCCTTTGTAGTGACGCTGTCAGGGGGTTCATGCAAGTCATACATCTATGAGAGCGACAGATAAGATCAATAAACTCGTGAGTGAATCATCAAACCTCTCCCTTTTCCACTCTCCATCAAAACAGCCATCTCTGTGTGCAATTTCAAGGTGCGCTGCATCATTTCTAGGTACTGAAATGCCTCATGCTTTGTTATATGTTACTGTGTACGAGCTCTGGGGAGATTTGAAAATAATAAACTCACCCACAACAAGCTTACTGTGGCCTTGGTTCAGGACAAAGTACTTTGACAACCTGAGCGGATGTAATTCAGTTTGGTAACACTGGGTGAACTCTCTGTGCCTTTTCCTTCTGCTATATAATTTATATACACTCCTTATAAATGGCTGAAACTGGTGCAGACTTTGACTGGGATGTTAGTCATGATATTTTATATTGAATGCATATTTTGTTAATCAGTTGATATGTTATGGATGCTACCAGTTGTGACCATGAGGACTCTTCCCAAAGGATGCGCTACACTTTGTGGCTGCATATAAAATAATATCAACAGTCAATAAAGGTTGTTTCATTTTCTGTTTTTAGGCATCCTTTTTCTTGCTTAACTCTTTGAGTCCCATTGTCGTAATAATACGGCAAAGTGTTTTTTCGGCAGTGGATCGCCGATCATGGTCTCCCGCAGCCTGTGAGTATTGTTGGGGCTTCTGGGAGATGTATTTGTAGCATAAAGAGACGGTATACACCACAGAGATCAAAACAGGAAGTGGAGACGATCAAGATTAGAGAGCAAAACAAAGAGAATCTGGACAAAAAGTGGTGATTTTGGTGAAAGTGACCTCTACTCTACCTCTGATAAAACAAGAATGAAACTATTGAGCTATTCAGTGTTTTCAGAGACATAGTAAAAATATTCTGTGGGTCTTGAAATATGACTCAAAACGGGCAAAAACACTGGAACAAAACACTTTCTGTTTTATAAAACAGCTGGCACTCACTGAGTTAAGATACATACTTTTTAAGGTACTTCAGATAAGTACTTCTTAAGGACACCCCCAAACCCAAAATGGGACAAAAACAGCTGTCATGTGACATCATAAAGTTTGGTACTTTTATGAAGAGCACACAGTGAAAATGGAACAAGCTGACAAAGTAAAAACAACCTTGTTAACAGTGTAAGTTTGGACACATCCACACAAATATCCCTTGGCGTATCCTCAGAGGTAATTCTGCATTTTGTCCAGTCATTCGCTGAGACTGTGCTTTATCTTCAGGTTTATCAAAATGTCAGAGTGAAACACAGCAGTGAGCTGAAGGAGGCCTTTGAGTCCGTGAGCGTCTCGGAGAGGAACAGTCAGTCATGGCGGTGTGTTTCTGCACGAGTGCTCAGGCTGTTGTTTGAGGCGCTCACGTATAAAACAAATGTCAAAACACTGACCACCATGTCCTCAAAGCCGACACTGCTGGAGCCAACAGCTGTTTAAACCGACAACATTTCTGCTCTCTCTTTCCTCTGTATGGTATTACTCTTTCATGTGCTCCAAACTACACTGCTGGAGACCTGCACTGCTCTAATGGTGAATTAGTTCTTGCTTTTTCTTTTGATTTATGAGCACTTTTTTTGCACAATCTCTAAATGCAGGATTGGGAGCACTTCTATTGCCAGTGTCTGGCTTTTTACATGGAGATGACTGAGTTGATGGCTTGTTGCTAACAGCGCTAACAATGCTAACAGTAGGGTGGCCATATGTCCGGATTTAGGCCGGACAGTCCAGAATTTAAATGCCTTGTCTGGCGTCTTGTTCAGCCTCAAGCCGGATGCTTATTTGTCCTTCTTTTTGGAGTTGCACTTGAACGCAACGCTGCATATCATCCTGGTTAAAAAAATGATTGGCTAAAAGCGGTGTCACTCATTTCTTTGATTTCTCATTGGTTGAAAATGTAAACAAGCCGCCCTCTTTTCCCATGTGCTCGCTGTGCCAGTGTCTCATCATGTTAACGGAATGTTAACATGCCGAAAAGATGGACCTCATTCAATGCCGAATGGTCAAAAGAGCACACATTTTTCAGCAAAAGTAGTAATACGATTTGCATGCATATTGCACACTTTGTAGCTGTGACGTGGATGTTTGCACACAAGGAAAGATGGCCATTGAAAGGCATGCTAGTGCGGAGAAACAGACGGGCCGCAGGCACCTTTTCCCTCTGGTTGTTTTTTTCGGGAAGCAACGTCACCTGAAGATGACAAGATGTCCGCTGCAGAACTGTGTCCTTCTTTTTGGTGCTGTGGAAATGGCCACCCTAGCTAACAGTGCAAACTATGAAAACAGTGCTGACAAAGCTAACAATGTCAACAAAGCACAGAGCAACTTACAACACACACAGAGGGAGAGCGACTTCAGTGTTTCCTCAGGTAGAATATCTTTACATAACAAATAGCTGCTTCTTGCTATATTCATGCTCTTGAATTTCAGCTTTGAACAAGCAAAAAAATAATCCCTTTTCTGTAGTTTTTAGACACAGACATGCTTTATGCTCCTTTTCTTTCTTTTATCAACCTTTTTGAAAGGTCACCTGGATGGATGTTGCTTGTACTTTGCTCTCTTCATGTCCTGTTAACATGTTTTCCTAGCCTGGCAACCGTGACCATCATGGTGTCTGAAGCCCTGCAGTGCTGACATTTTGTCACTGCAAAAGTGTATCATAGACACAATGACCTACCTGGGGAGAGAAGGGCACAGACAATTTGAAGACATTTGCAGTCACCATGATGTTGAACAGTGAACTGCTCCAAAAAGCCCTAATGTCCGAAATATTCAGCAGGGACAACAAAGACTAAACCACCCCCCCACCTGGCGGCATATGGATAGAGTCTCCTGATGGTTTGATACAACATAACAATCCTAACACACTGAGAGCAAAATGCCATTCCCAGCAGAACCAAAGCCAATGAAACAATCAGTTCAGACGAACACGTCATGCGAGGGATCTTTGTTTGTCGAGAAGAGAAGAAGAATATGTCACAGATTTGTATTCATATTTTCATCTAACTTTCAGTCAGAAAGCTAGAAAGAGCATTTCCCAGTAGTTATACTTCACATTTAATGCTGATTTCTGACTCCATTGTTGCTATAAGACACTGAGACAGCAGGATGCCAACATGACAGAAATCTACTTTTATTTTTAAATCAAGAGGACATGCTTTGTCTGTGTGATTTTCAAATTTCATGTGAGGCTGCATCAACCTAATTTAAACATGGTGACACCTTATTTGTGTAAATAAATTATTTTATAGGCTATATAGATTTATGAAGTTTGGACCCAAAGGTCAAGGATAAGGACTGTATATGACATCCACATCCATACCACAGATATACTGTACGTGGAGGTCATCCTAACATTTCAGTTAGGAGAGACTCTGTGCTGCACTGAGCAGCATCACAATGAGCTTCAGCTCCCAGTCTGTCTGAGTCGATATAAGGGGGCAGTGAAGTAAAGGCAGGGGGGTTCAGGTGAGCAAAGAAACAGTAAATTAGAAGTGAAATCACAGAGAGAGTGACATTGTTTTATGGGGTCATTGTACTGAGAATATTTGGAGCAACAGAGCGGATAAAACAAAGCAGAAATCACTATGATAAAGAAGGATATCTAATGTCTGTGCTGAGAAATGAACTGATTAAGAAATGGTTTCTCATGCTGCATACACTTTCTACCTTTTCGTCCACAGACATATTTTGATTAATTGCCTTAATTAAAGGTTCACTGAGTGCCTCACTCTTTGGGATTCCCTGTGTGCGACCGGCTCTGACGGGGGTCTTCATGGTGGGTGGGTGCTGTTGCAGAATAAAAGACGTGTTAGACCTTTCCTGTTTTATTGAACAAAACCGCTAAACTATCTGCTGACAGCAAGGTTTTGCGTGGGCATGTTTTCAATTTACAATTAATATCACATCAGAGTGCCATAATGTGATGACTCATTCACTGTTGCCTCTTAGGTAAGCAGCTTCTCTTAATGAAGCTAAATGACTCCTGAGCTGAATGGATTTAAAGGAATACGACAACCTTTCAGGGAGTGTTTGTTTAATGCACCCTGATGGCCTTGTAACCTCACAAAACCCAGCCAAGACATACCAAGACGTACATACTGCTGCTTTCCACAACCATTGGTGTCACTTTAAGTTTTGGCATCAAAGTCAATTAGTTGAGCTTCAAGCTACTGTGGTTGTAAAGTGAAACAGAGCATTCTGAATATGAACAAACATCTGATTATAAAGTGAAAGTGAAACCTTTGTCAAAGTCTTGTTTGTTGTGACAAAACCTTGTTCGTCAGACTGCAATGAGGTTCACAGTTTGACTCTTTGAGTAACCGTTTTGTAAAACAGAACGTGCCTTGTGCCAACGTTTTTGCCCATTTGGAGTCATATTTCAAGACCCACAGAATATAGAATAGAATAGTTTTTTATTTATCCCCCATTGGGGGAAATTCACCTGCCACAGCAGCATAGACAAAATCAGAGTAATTAAGTGCATTATGTACAAAATAACAAAGAAGGAAAAATATAATTTAATTGCAAATGAAATGTTAAACACAATAAGCAGATGAATAAAATGTATTTTAGATGTGACCCGTAGAGACAAAATGAAATGAAATAGCAGTGCAAATATTTTGTGCTATGTCTCTGAAAACACTGAATAGCTCAAATGAAAGAAGAGACTCTCTATTTCATCATGAAAAAAATGTTTGTTTTTATCTTGTTCCATTCTTGTTTTATCAGAGGTACAGTAGAGGACACTTTTATCAAAAATGCCACTTTTTGTCCAGAACCTGCCCATTTTGCTCTCTAATATCAATTGTCTCCACTTCCTGTTTTGATCTCTGTGGCGTATACCGTCTCCCAGAAGCCCCCAAAATTGCTCAAAGGATGTGGGAGACCGTGATCAGTGACCTGCTGCCAAAAACAGCCCCACTTTGACGTTGAAATACATCAATGACACTCCAAAATTTTAAACACACAGAAAAGTGCACGATAGTTTTATCAGGTTCCCTTCTGATGAATAACATTCAGCTGGTTTCACTTTGAACTTACAAATAATTTCTAAAGCCTTTGCAAGCTTTTAAATCATAATCCCCACAATGGCTCATTTTCCCAGCATGCCCCATTTAAAGCTTAAGAGTTTCTATTCATAACGACTTTTTGACAACTTGCTTCATTATATTATATTATATTCAAGTGTGGGTTTCACCAGCCTGAAGAGAAAGATGGAAGAGAAGTAAAATTCAATTCACTTTTGGATTGGAGCACAGCCTACGGTCAACATGAAAGTCACATTTATACCAGCCTAAAATGAATAATGAATTCTTCTTAAAAGTGAAAAAAAAACATCTATACCATCCAGCAATATCATTTAAAGGGCAATGTAATACCAAAGGCTTTTTGTTCATTTATATTCTGTCAGCCTTCAGTAAATACATCGAAAAGATGCTGAGCACAGCCTGACCTTGTGAGGTGTGATTGTAGAGATATTGTGATGCAGAGTGAGATTTTGTTTTTGTGACATCTGGATTTGCATACATTTCTGATTAAAATGGTAAGCCGGCTCTGTTAGTTTAAACAACAGTAAATCAAAGAAGTGTCTCTGTGAAACAAAGGGCTGTCAGTGTCCATTCTACGGACGCATTTTAAAAGATTGCTTTCATTAGTTTGCCTTTGACCAGTTTAACGTCTCTCTGCGATTGATGAGGATCAGGATCGGCACTGCAGAACAATCTTCTAGTATTTGTCCTCCCATCTTGAGACCCAAATTACTCTTCAATCAGAAGATTTAAGCTGTCAGCAGCATCGAACAATCAAGTGTGTCTCAGTAATCAAGTCGTATTCAATGCTCCACAGATTCTTTGTGAATTTGCAGGCGGCCGCTACACTGTTACAACCATTTCCTCACTTGAATAGACCTGCTTCAACTTCATCAAGAAGGACGAGCTTTTTCGTCACAGAGGGAGAGAGACGTGACACGAAGGAGGAAGGGCGCATCAGGACTTTCATGGTGAGCCAGGAGGCAATATGTTGGGTGCAGCAGCAGCAGGGCTATAAAAGTACGCCACTGAGAGCAAGCAATTTTGTGATTTGGTCCTAGGGAGAAGAAAACAGCTATTTTTAACAGCAACTGAATCAAACAGCAGCCCGAAGATGAGAGAGCTTGCTCTCTTGTTGTTACACAGTGATGAGGAGGCAAGCATTCCCACTAATGTATAGATAATTGGTTTTAAAAAGAGTTTGTCTGTCTGCTTACTCTTATAAATGCCTAATGTGCAGGTTAATTTTAAAACTACCACACAAATTACAGTGCAGATGAGCTTGATTTGCCTAACTGTGCATAAATCATCTAATTGTCGAGGGGGGGAAGAAGATAATTTTCCATCCTTTTGGCTAATTTCAGACTGCGGGGCTTTTTTTTGTGAAATCCAATTTTTTTGCGAAGTCTTTCACATTTCCAGTGAAACGTGACTTGTATGTGATCTCCAGTGTGAACTTTAAACGCCCCAAAAGTGTCCCGCATGCGCACTGGAGGACAGATGACGGCACACGTGGCGAGCATGCAGTGTTTAAGGAAGTAAACATGGATGCTAGCGGTGGAGAGTATCTGGCAGTCTTAAAGATGCCGTTTTACCGGATCCAGCAGTTGTACAACATATTTGTTTTAAGGAGACGGTTAAGACGGAAAACAGCAATGTTTTTGACCATGGCGTTTTGTGGGGCACTGGCAGCAGTGTCCATACAGAGAAACGCGTGGGTGCAGAGTCCCGCTTCCGCTTATTTCAATGACGTTTATAATGACGTTTATCGCTTGTTGATGACATGTAGTCGGATGAATGCGACTTATCCAGACTGAAATCGCATGTCAAAAGATCAGCTATGTATCGGTTTGAGGACCACATATCCAAGTGGCCTGGGTCGCATTTGAAAAAATTGGATCTGTGTTGTTCAGACTGTAACTAAAAGATCAGATACAGGTCGCATAGGGGCGAAAATCAGATTTGGGCCACTCCAGGCTGCAGTCTGAACGTAGCCTTAGATGTGAATGTCTGTGCTCTGACAGCCGTTCTCCCAGATGTGTTGGACTGGAACTTCAAAGCCTTGTGGCTGACAGTTCGGCGATTAAGACTTTGGAGCGCTCCGCAAAGAAATGAGACGAAATCAATCAGAATATAAATCCATTTACATCTTACCACTAATGCCCAACATCCTTTTATTGTGAGCAAACTCATTTCCTGGGGGACTCATCTGAATGATAGATGGACGGTGCCAAGGTAAACCACAGACTCATAGCTCACTGTGTGTGAGGAAGGAGAGGACATAGCGGCACAGGATTTATCCAGAAATCTCACATCTATTTAAGGAATGCAAAAACATCAGCTCCGCCTGGCAGGGAAGGAATCGTTCTTGTTTCATGCAATGTTATCACACAACAGTTTTTACTGGATATATGGAAATCATTGTGGTCAAAGTCAATTCTGGAGTTTTATGAACACTCACATCATCCTACGCCTCATTTAAGATTAGTCAGTAATAAAGACACATAGAGTTCATCTTTTAGGTCAGGGGTTATCCAGAATTGATTTAACAATCTATGTGGTAGTTGTATGATGGATGTTTATTCTCTTAAAGGAGTAGTGCAGGACGGTACGAGTCAAACTCAAAAATCCCTTCATGCAACTTGATGCCTGGTGACATCATCAGGGTGTTTTTCAGACGTGACATCTCGCAGCGTCACAGAACCCGTTATTCATCAGTTTAAGTTAAGTTTAAGTGTTGTTCTCCAAATGACCCCACAAGGCCTTTTTGATCCATTAACTCTTTGAGTGCCAGCCCTTTTATAAAACCAAAAGTGCCTTGTGCCAGCGTTTTTGAGTCATATTTAAAGACCCACAGAATATTTTGTACTATGTTTCTGAAAACACTGAATAGCTCAAATGAAAGAAGAGGCTATTTATTTCATCATATAAAAACCAAAAAGGCCATTTTTTTTCCCAGATTCAGTTTGTTTTTCCTCTCTAATCACGATCATCTCCATTTCCTGTTTTGATCTCTGTGGTGTTTACCATCTCTTTATGTCCTGACTACAAATCCCAGAAGCCCCAACATTACTCACAGACTGTATTAGAGCGCCCTCTGGTGCTTGCTGCCAAAAAAACACTTTGACGTATGTATTCGTGTTGTATTTTAAATGACGTACAAACACGTCAGTGTCATTCAAAGTTAAGGCAGAAGAAAAGCTTTTACAAGAATCAAACTACTGAATAAAAATAATGTAAAAACAGCCTTGAGAAAAGCTTGAAATCCAAAGATACAGTTAATACCACAACCAAGCAGAGTTAACAAACATTTTACATACTCATTTGCTGATTTAACATTTCAATAATATCTCTGTGAGCACACATCATTTGCCCACCCTCAAAGCAGAATAACTCCCTCTGTAATACAAATGTTGTTTTTCTTCCCAGGTCCTGGACTGCAACAGCAGCGTAACAATCACAGCTACAGGCTACTATTGACGAGAAGCAGATGCTAAAACCTTTCAATTTTCCAGGACATAGCACAGAAACAGACCTCATATTTGCTACAACTGCAAACAAGAAACAGGCCGGCAGCTGCCAGAGAGCCTTTACAAAAAAGCCAGCAGGGTCGGCAGATTGGCCACGGCCACTTTCCCTTCCCAACGAAGCCAACACAGATGATGTAATGGGCACCATCAAACCAGCATTGTTAGAGCACGGTTATAGTTTTTCTCTGTAATTTTAATTGGACACATTTGGTGGGCAAGTTGCTGGTTCATCACACTTACTCACACAGCCTTTATTTGGTGTGTGTGTGTGTTGCCCTGAACAGCTGTGGTACCATACTGACTCCAAATTAAAATCAAATGCTCGATGTGACTGTGTGAGTCATCAGTAAAATTTCTTTCTTGGATCAAAACCTGCTGTCATTGAATGCTGTTAACTTTCCTGTTAGCTTCAAGGTGCATTGCATGAGGTTCAAATTTAAAAAGCTCAATATTCACAGAGTGAGTTTAATAAAGAATTTCTATTCCTTCCTTATGGAGCGATTTTTTAGTTAAGACCAAGTCAGTTGTAGTCTTTTCTAGTTTAGTCACCATGGTCATTTTTACCTTGTTTGTTGAGTGATCTTTTGTTTATTATTGTAAAATATGTAGCTTTCCATATTAAGTCCCACATTTGGGTTCTCCACAAACATATCCACAAACAAAAGTTCTTCTTTTTATTGTGATTTTTTTTCATGGATGTTTTCCATACCCAGGTGTTTGTCTACTATTAATATTCATGTTGAAATCTGACTAAAATGGAAGGAGTCTGTTTGTCTGTCCTTCCATCTGCTGTATTTAGCCATGTGGAATAATAAACTGATCAGCAAAACTGACATTTTCGATGACAAAGGAGAAAAAACAGGTTGGCTAAATTTGTCTTCATGTAATGCTCTCTGGGTGATTCTTCATTTTCATTTGAAACAGCTATCCAGCATTAGTTAGCTGTCAGTTAGCTGTATTTTGTCGTTTTCTTAGCAGGTTTTATATTTCCATGACATGACATTTTTTTTGGATGATCGACCCAAATATTCAGGTTTGATCTTTACTGTGTTTGCTATTGAAGGTTACATATAGGTCATTTTTATCACATTGTGACATGCAACTTAATATCTAATCTGAAGTAGGGATTTACTGATCAGTAGCCGTTCTTTCTGAACCCTCTGAGAGCCCAACAATAAATCACATGAACAACAACAGCTGCCCAGACAGCTTTTTGTATGCAGCCTGTGAGATCTCAAGCTTAGCAGCAATCTCTCTCATCACATTGACAATGATGATGTAATATCCCAACTGCTGTGTGAGACATCTGTGAAATACGCCAATATGTGAAGATGAGCCTGATTATTATGTAGCCCGCTTCCTCCATCAGAGGTTCATTACTTTATCTGTTTGTTGACTTGTTGTTCACACGCCATGTGGGACTGAGAAGATGTAGACTGATGGATGGGTCACCAGAGGTCCACTGGGCTCAGGGAGGAAAACAACAAAGAGGGGACACAACCCAAAAAAAACCCAGGAGAGGTTCTGACAGGTGAGGAATCTGCTGTCCCACTGAAGCTCAGCTCTGTCAGGATGGAGATGTGGCTTCAAGCAACATCTGCACACAGGATACTCTACTGTGAGATCAAATCTTAATTCAAATAACAGACACGATAAATGCAACTTTTTAAAAGGAAATGGGTTCATACCAAATCAGAAAAGACAGATTAAAGCAATTCTAAAAGACATATTTCAATAAAAACATAAGAGAGAACGTAAATGAAACACAGCACAGCAAAGAAAGATTATTTCTTTAATAATAACCACTAATTTCTTCTTCAGCGTCCAACGTGGATGTGTTTGTGCGAGCATCTGAGCAATGATAATGAGCAGATATGTGTTTATGCTTCTTATCTGCTCAGGAGGTGTTCGCTAGATTAATGAAAACCGATTAAGAGGGATTTAAAGATCCCCTTTTCACAGACCGTTGATCCAAAGCATTAGCTTCATGGCCCAGAGAGCCACCGGTGAATGTCATTAACGACTCAACCTCGACTCAGAACTCAGAGTTTACAGAAAACGCATGACTTCACCGTTGTTTCAACAGATTATTTGATATTATTTGAAGCTAGAAATGAAAAATAAAGTAACCAGTCCCCCTGACCGGCTGCTCTGTCTAAACCAGCAGCCACCTCTCTGGTAATGATGTTACATTACCTCAAGGCCAACCAGTCTCTGAAAACATATTGTGCAAAACGCATTAGTACATAAAAGGAGATGGGGTTGAAAAGAGGCCTGAGATGCACAAAGACGTGACACAAACACACACTCTCACAATTTACTAAAAAAAACACAAGTTACAAGCTTGTGTTTACTCATTATTATGCTCCATCTGCTGAAATATATCACTGTGAACCACTGCATGGCTCAAAAATGAATGATTAGCATGTTGTTTACCAGAACCCGAGACATGAAACAACCTGTTTCCTGAATGCAACGTGAGCTGTATTGTTGCAAATGTCAAATCTTAGATCTGCAATCTGCCCATAATCAGCAGAGAAAGATTGTGTTTTATTGCTTGAAAGAGTTTGATGATCAAAAGTGAGAAAAGTACAAATATATCCACACTCATCATTACTGTTTCACTGATTTTACAGACATGTTTTACACCACAGTCCTCTATTGGAGAGTAAGTTTGTATATGGACAGTATGGACATGTACCTACCAATATTTTGGGAGACAGAACTGTCTCAAGGTAGAGGCTATGAAATGTTGTGGTTGGTCAGTAATTCACAGTGTCTGATGACTTTTCTCCTGCTGAAACTATGATACGAGCCAAAGTGGATCACCTGCACTGTGCAGATGGATATTGGTGGGTTTAGCAGTGACTCATGTTTGACTGTGTGTCTGAGTGCCAAACAGGAAGTGCAGAAAGTGTCTTATTCCAGCGTTTTTGTCCATTTTGAGACATTTTTCATCATGCACAGAATATTTTGCTCTACGACTCTGAAAACACTGAATAGCTCAAATAAAAGAAGAAACTCTCTATTTCATCATGAAAAAAATGTTTGTTTTGACCTTGTTCTGTTCTTGTTTCATCAGAGGTAGAGTAGAGGACGCTTTCACCAAAATCACCACTTTTTATCCAGAATTTGTCCTTTTTGCTCTCTAATCTCGATCGTCTCCACTTCCTGCTTTATGCTATGAGGATAAGCGGTAGAAACAGTATTATTACATTTCTGTTGAATCTTTTTCTATCATATATATATATTCTTTGGCAATAATCTGCCTTACTGGGGAAAGTTGGGAGCTCTGCAGTTATGGCAAAGTCTGGAGTTGAACTCCAGTCAGACTGTGTAAACTAAGTCAAAAAGCATGCAGGATTGATTCCAAAAATTTAAAAATAAATAAATAAATAATTGGATGACATTATATCAACTGTTGAAGTTCTTGAGAAATCTATTTCCAAACTATCCCAACTCCTTTAGCATCTTATCTCAACAATCCACCAGGATGTTTGAACTAGCTCTTCCCTTTTAAACCAACGCTTTATTGATTGAGATGTTTTTCTATTTTACTATAATGATTTCACTTAGTTTATTGTAGAGAAAATAAGGGTGCACAACTTAACTTCAGGCTAAAATTGTTTCTTTTGTTATTATGTCTGCCAAAAATTCCAGTCATCACGAAGAAACTCTTTGGGGACTCAAATTGAACGCTCAACTACCATCACAATATTGCAAGCTGGTTCTCTACTTAGCCTTAAGACTTTCTTCACTGACAAATACAATAATTAATGAAAAAAAAAAAACAATATGTAATGTTTTCTGAAAGCTATTGCATCGCAGTCACCCTGTTTGTTTGTTTGTTTGTCATTCTTCCTCTCTGTGTGTGTCTCTCTCATTTCTCATTTAAGGAGATTATCTTTCTTCCTCTTTCTGTCTGTTTCTTTCATACTGTGACTAACACTTTTGCTTCCTGTGTGTTTGTGTAGCCTGTCCTTTTTCTACATTACGTAGGGGTGAGACTTGCCTCAGCTTATCTGTTTGGTGACTCATGGAAGCTGCTTTAAATCCTCCCTGATCCATTTTCTTTCTTTCTTTTGTCATTGTATACACTATAATTTTATTATGTTGGAGAAATATCCCACATCACTTGCTCTTTTCTGAGATTATTTTTTCCTTATACAAAGCGAGGGTTGACAGATTGTAAAGCACATTTGTAATACTGGGATACATAAAAAAAAAATTGACACTGTTTCAGTACAGTGGTGTGAACCCTCACCTCTCCCTGTGATCTACAGTTCAAATACATGTTATGTTAGATGATGTATATGAGGAACAGTTGTGTTGGATTATATTATATTGTACATGAGCTATATATAAAGTGACCATTATAATATAAGGCTCTATCCTGATGTTATATCATAATACACCTAACAACATCATAACTTTCTGTTCATCTTTATTTCTCCGCAACTTCCTGTTTATTTGCACTATAAATATCACCACAAGTCCTAATTATTTATCTGCAGATCCACGTTTATATTTGTGCTTCTGTCTTATACTTGAAATGTGTAACCAGTAAAAACTTTTTTAATACTTTGATTGCATTTCTTCCTATTGCTGTAACATAATTTCCCAGGTTGGGACCAATAAAGTAATTCTCTTCTTTTCTATTTTTACTGGCTGTGTTGAGTGGAATGCCCCTTTAAAATGAATAAAAACATGGCAAATATAAAATAGAGCTTTCCTGCTACGAATCACCGGCCAAGAATGTTTCATGTTTTGGTATGAGCATCACGTCAGCAGCACACATTCCTCTCAGGATTATCAAGCCTCCGCTGCCTCAAAACTTTCACGCATCACTGAATATTTTGCTCTTTTTCTAACACTTCAGCACACATCTACCATGCCAGTGTTTTATGAACCATAACTGTGATGAATAATAACGTCTGTGTGATAACAGGGTAAAGAATTAATTGATCTCGATTGAGCTTTTGAGTCAGCTCTGCAGTCTTCTGCGGTAAAAGGACTAACAGGGATCTTCAGTCACTCTACTCTGAATCCATTCACTCTTCCCATCCCTGACATTTTCAATTTCCTCTCCATCCTCCCTTAAATCCAGCTTGATGCTTCTTCTGGCTCTCTTATTTCTTCCCTTTAATATTGCATGATGTTTTGATATGGGCATCTGTGGAACAGAAGTCATGTTGGCTAATGTAGGTCAGCCTCTCAAAGAGTGTTAAAAATGAAAAGAGGTGTGACAAAATATGGAGATCCTATTATATGTCCTGGTTTGTACTTTACTTACTATATGTATGTCTGCTCCTGTTTATCAGCTGCTGCATGAAAACATCATTGGACTTCTTGAGAGGGGAGTTTCTGGGTATGAGACACAAAATGTAACAGTACGTCTGTTTTGACTTTATTTCTTACTGAATATGGTGCATTGAATTTAGCACAGTATGCACTAGTTGTTCTACAGGACTATTTTCTCACACTAGTCATCCAAAACAAAGTTGGTTTCAACTGAATTCCTGATAACAAGTGGGTGGAGATATGAGCATATACAGCATGTTAACACAGCCACAAGAGACTGAAATGTGTCCCTCTGGTAAACTCAAAAGATCTAACTATCATCTGGCTCTATTTTTAGTGGGTCATATTTCGTTATAATCTTCCTCCGATCTTATTAGTGTCCAACAATATCCAACTTCATGAATGGGGAAAAAACATCTTTATGTTTGTTTATGTCAAACAAGTGACACTGAAGCTCTTTTTCCATGAAAAAGTCATGCAGTAAAATGACAAATAGGCCTAAAAGATGTGAAAAGGGGAGAGATTACCTCTTAGAGTGCCATTGACTTATTTCAACACCATGTGACGTAATTATACGTCAAAGTGTTTTTTTGGCAGCAGGTTGCCAATCGTGGTCTCCCACATTCTGTAAGTAGTTTTGGGGCTTCTGGGATTTGTTGTCAGAGCATAAAGAGACAGTATACGCCACGGAGATCAAAGCAGGAAGTAGAGACGATCGAGATTAGAGAGAAAAACAAACAGAATCTGGACAAAAAGTGGTGATTTTGGTGAAAGTGTCCTCTTCTCTACCTCTGATAAAACAAGAATGTAACAAGGTAAAAACAAACATTTTTTCATGATGAAATAGAGAGTGTCTTCTTTCATTTGAGCTATTCAGTGTTTTCAGAGACATAGTACAAAATATTCTGTGGATCTTGAAATATGACTGTAAATAGGCAAAAAAACGCTGGCACAAGGCATTTTCATTTTCGGCTGGCACTCAAAGTGTAAATATATTGACGTTTTTTTAAGACCATCTCCTTGAAGGACTGCCTAATACAAGCACCTGTCATGATAAGTCTGTAGTTTATAGTGTGTGAAGACTCTGGAGGGTCAGAACTGGAAGGCTCGTTACCTGCTGATACAACACACCTGGGCAAGTAGCAGAGTCATGATGATCCTGAGAGGGTGAACTGTTTGACTGGTTGTTTTTGGATCCATCTTTTACCAATAAAATGAACTGCCTTCATTAAGAATGACTGAATTAAGAGCTGGCAAAAGCCTGAGGAGGCCGGCTGCTATCACCATCAGCCTCACAGGAGAGCAGGAGAGTCCAGTGCTGCAGCTACAGGTGAGACACAAACACAAGTCCGAGCATGAGATAAGACGTCTATTAAGAAACAGTTCTGGAGCTTTGATCCTAACACACTTAATTCCTCAGCAGAAGAAGTTAGCTCTGCTGTCAACACATCTTGTATATTGCTTTTCTGAGGAGTGGTTGTGATAAATAAATGGACAAACAATCCCCGTGGGCTTTAGGAGGAGTTAGTGCATCCAAACCAGTTAGCTCTGTGAATGGAAAAAAGCCCAGTCTGTTATCTACAGATAACCATGACTGACTATGTGAGACATGGATGATTCAGTGTTTTGTGGGAACGGCGATGACTGAATGATTGAAAGACTGTTGTGAAAGGCTACTGTCAACACAGGAAGTAGTTGTTTTGTGTGGTATTTAAGTTTTGTAGTTCCTCAAAACTCCACAAGTATAATTAAATAACAAATAGACGTTCAGTCTTTTACCTACAGTATTCATTCCTGTGTCTAAATGTGCAGTGTAGTGAATCAGCACTTAAGTCTGCATGATATAGCTATATAAAAAAGCCATTAAAACTCCATGTATACTGCATGGTATGAGACAAAAATCTGTAAATCTGTAACCTCATTATAATGATTTTCTACACTGATAATGGTCTGGATTAGTGATGGCACATCACTATGATGCTTGTCTTTTGCTGATAATTCAGCGGTGATATGTAGGAGACAATGAGGGAAACAATCGTTTATAACGTTCATATTTTGAGTTGAATTTGAAGTATCACCTGCATCATTCTCATCCACCAGAATTGCACATCCTACAAAACTAAGTTTCAGTTGAGTTTATATCTCAGTCTCCCCAGCAGTAAAGTGCCTGAACAATTCCCTCCATTTACGCTGGGATGGAGAGGGTTGATGAGGAGCTGCACGTTCTCTCACTAAATTATCATGCTTCAACAGATTCAACACAATGGAGCTCAATGCAAGCTGGAAAACATCCAGCAGGCTTATGAACGTTCATTTCTTGGAAAGACAAAAGAGGAAAAGCTTCCTGATAGAATACTGTTTTGACCTGCGGTGAAAAAACGATCTGCTGTTTGATATTATAAACTGCCACATCAAGTATTTGATCACTAAGACAAGCCTTAAAGCAGAGTCACAGAGCAGGTCTTGTTGGGTGATGCAGACATTATAAGCTGAATCAGTTGAGTTGAATTCAGAATTCTGATAATTTCCTCTTATATGTCCTGTTCAGTGTGTGAAACATGCATGGTGCATACTTAACTCACTGAGTGTCAACCTTTTTATAAAACAGAAAGTGCCTTGTGCCAGCGTTTTTGCCTAATTTGAGTCAAGATCCACAGAATATTTTGTACTATGACTCTGAAAACACTGAATAGCTCAAATGAAAGAAGAGACTCTCTATTTCATCATGAAAAAAAAATGTTTGTTTTTACCTTGTTCCATTCTTGTTTTATCAGAGGTAGAGGACACTTTCACAGAAATTACCACTTTTTGTGCAGATTCTGTCCATTTTGCTCTCTAATCTTGATCGTCTCCACTTCCTGCTTTGATCTCTGTGGCGTATAGCATCTCTTTATGCTCCAACTACATCTCCCAGAAGCCCCAACATTATTCACAGGCTGTGGGAGAGTGTGATCAGAGGTCCGCTGCAGAAAAAACACGTTCACGTATTACATCGATGGTTCTAAAGCCTCAGATTTTAAATGATGTTGAAATACGTCAAAGGCACTCAAAGAGTTAAAGCTTAAAAGTCTAGATGAGCATTATCATTAACAGCACTAGTAATGGACTTCTGTCTCCTGTAGATAGACACTGTGGACAAGTACAGTCTCTAAGACACAACTGTTTGATTACAACGTGACTGAAGTGAATGAGTCAAAATGCTGTATTACAGATGTAAACAAATGCAACATTATGAGGCTGTAACTCCTTGATGTAATAATCTTGCCTCACCAGTTTCAGTGTTTATGGAGCTGCTGGGCCTCCGTACTTTCATTAAGATCATATTAGCCTTCAAGAGTGTGATCATGGACTGTTAACACTGTATGAGAGCAGTGCTGCTCTCAGTCTAGTGGTATAATACTACACATAACACACATTAAATAATGTTTCCATATACAGTTCTGAACATTTTTTTGTTGTTGTTTTTACCTCTGTGTGACCTCTGCTCTGTCGATCGGGTTCAAATTCAAATAAATGATAGACAGTGGAAATATTGACAGAGATTTGTGGTATCAATGCAGCTTAATCATGCCTGCTTGAGTCAGTTGACAGAGGAACTGGTCCGTGTTTGAAAGTGCACGCTCGCAAAAGGAAAACTAAATACTCAGTATGTATCACCGTCTGCCAACTAAATCAAACATTAAATCTGATTTCATCAGCAGGCCGTAGCAAGACTTTTACAGCTGAGCCAGTCTCAAAGCAGCCTGCCAGCAGCTCTCACATCTCCCAAAACGTTGCAGCAAACCAGTGTTTTTAGAAACCAAATGGTTAAAAACACATCAAACTGTAATTAAGTGACATTTCATCAGGTCTCCACCTGGTTCAAAATCTCACATTGACGGATTGATGGATAGTCAAGGCATGTATGGTAAACTGAGAAATGTCTGCTAAGTTCCTGTAGTATGCATTCAGGCAAATCTACCCACTATGTAGTGTCAATGCACAGACTCTACTGAACAGCACCTTTTCCATCAGCCTTTTAGGCCTGACATAGCAGAGTAAACACAGGTGATAACATTAATGAAGGTCTCAGAGTGTGTGTGTGTGTGTGTCTCAACGTATACGTCAAAGTGTTTTTTCAGCAGCAGGCACAAGAGGGCGCTCTCACGCAGCCTGTGAGTAATGTTGGGGCTTCTGGGATTTGTAGTCAGAGCATAAAAAGACGGTATACACCACAGAGATCAAAGCAGGAACTGGAGACAATCAAGATGAGAGAGCAAAATGGACGGATTCTGGACAAAAAGTGGCGTTTTTGGTGAAAGTGTCCTCTACTCTACCTCTGATAAAACAAGAATGGAACAAGATAAAAACAAATGTTTTGTTTCATGATGAAATAGAGTCTCTTCTTTCATTTGGGCTATTCAGTGTTTTCAAAGACATCGTGCAAAATATTCTGTGGGTCTTAAAAAATGACTCAAAATGGCCAAAAACACTGGCACAAGGCACTTTTAAGGCACCTGTGTTCACCTTACTCTGGCATTTCAAAATTTGTTAGTCATTTTGTGATTTCGAACAGCCTGGAATCTGATGCTGCTGCCTACCTGCTGTCTGTCTGCAGTCGAGATAAGTGGTAATAGTCCTCGTCTTGACCTTGAGTTTCTATTCCTTATACTTTCTTTTTCTCTTGTGATAATAGTACATGTGTCACTGAGGGGGGACTTGTTTCTTGGAAGATCGGAAACTATGAGAGTTTTCAGGCTATTTTTGCATCACATTTTGATCACAAACAGGCTCCATGAATCATGGAAGAATCACGGTTTTGTATCATAAATACTTTGCTGATGACACCTGAAGTCTGTTGAAGTCATGACTGTGAAATTTAATCCACACTTTCTTTCCATTTGTGCACAAACACACTAAGATAATACGCTAAACATAACATCTGTCAGACGTTTGATCTGCTCAGTGTATAAAAAGCTCAGTAATGTAGAGTCACAGTGATGGAGACCACTGATACAGACCACCCAAGAGCTGCCTGCAGTCACAGAGCGCCTCGTTTACAAGGAAACGACTGGCTTAAATCTTAATTCTCAGATTTAATTTTCAACATGTCACCAAAAGCCTGATAACAGTGGACACAATCCAAACAAACATTCAATCAATAACCTGCAATGCAACATGAATATGAGCCCAAACAGCGTCATTATAGGCCGTCACGTGAAATATTATAGTAAAAAAAAAAAAAAATCTTCATATATTCAGTGGTAAATTGTGGCAATATTGTGAGACAGATACTTTTGCTGTCACTATAGGCTATTAAAATATTAAGAATTTAGCTTTTAAGAGTTTGACACACTCCTGTGTTAAGTTATGAAAGCTGCAACATACTGCATCCAATTTCATTCTGCTGTTGAACACAAAAAAGGATGGATTCTCTCCAGACACATCACCTCATAAAGTACAAAAGTAAAAAAACAACAGATTTATTATTGTGTTTACATGATTACAAATAACATATCAAAGGTAACTCAGACAAGCACACACATGAATATAGCTTTTTCTTAATACATCTGATGAATAAAGGGAGAAAAAGAAGTAATGAGATCACATGAGATTTATTTTTGTCCCACCAATCCAGACAAATTCTTGCACAAACAACATTCTTACATCATGAAGCCAAAATATTACCTCCTCATTTTTGTGCAATTCATTCTAGCTCAGGGATAAATTGTGTTGACTCATCCGCATAAGGTTGTTAAAATAAAGTAAATTTGTCTTAGAGTAGACCTATCAATGAGTTCAGTGGACAGACGGACATAAATCAACCTTCACTGTAGTCAAGGTGAGAGAAAGAGGTCATGACATTGATCATTTTCTGTCTCTGAACAGGCTCTCAGATGAATTTCAGAGGAACATGTGCAAAGCACCTGAAGGCACCACAGGCACTTTGCATTTGTGAACACTGTCTGCATATCTCTTATTTGTATGCAAAATCATGCCTTTATGCCACTTTTTGTTTGTTTATGACTCTCATTTGCATTAGGTCTTGATCACGTGCTTTTCTCCTCCAGCTGCTTCACTGTCTCCCTCCAAAGTCAAAGTAAAAGTGACTGTAAATGATAGAAGCATGTAGAAAACGTTAGGGCATCTTTGACATTGGCTACTGGATGCACCTGTCATATGAATTAATGTGTGTCCTCTCCCATAGAGGGCGAGCTTTCAAGCATACGTGGATGTTTGGTCACTTTGCAGAAGGAAGATTACGGATCATACTCTGGGTGACAGATCTCAGCTGGAATTAGTTCGCCAGAAACTATTACTCCAAACAAAATAAACAAAACTGAGCCCTCGTGTCCAAATAAAAGAGAATTGGAGACGCAAATATTCCCACTGACTCAATTCCAGCAACCAGGAAATTACACTATTTTGCATCAGTTTTGTTTTCTTCGACCTTTGACACATGCTTGACGTTGATTACAGTGTCAGTACGCGCTTTGGGAACCTACTTGTGGCTCACTCGGTGAGTCGGGTCCGTCCTGTCCCCAGGGTCCGTCCTGTCACCCCGCCAGCAGGACGACAGGGGCCACTTCATTCTCGGAATCGCCGCCTCGGATCCATCTGCGTATTGCGCGCAGCTCGATGTCCTGGACCGGATCCTAAAAAAAATTCAGAGCAACACACACCACCTCTGTGCGCACATAAAACATGCGAAAGCCTCAGTCGGACTCGGGGTGTCTCAGTCTGTGCCCACAAACTCAAACAGGGAACTCCCTCTGTGCGTCCAGGCTGCTTCTCCGCTGAGCGCACTCTCCTCCAGCATCCGTGAACATGCCTCCGGCTCTGCCTTCCTCTAAAGCCCTCTACATCGGGATGGAGGTGGTAATCGCCGTGTCGTCGGTCATCGGTAACGTGATGGTGGTCTGGGCTGTGCGTATTAACCGGTCTCTGAGAGACACCACGTTTTGTTTCATCGTCTCCCTGGCCTTGGCTGACATTGCGGTCGGGGCTCTTGTCATCCCCCTCGCCATAACCATCAGCATCGGACTCCAGACGCACTTTTACAGCTGCCTGCTGGTCGCCTGCACAGTGCTCGTCCTCACTCAAAGTTCAATCCTGGCGCTTCTGGCCATCGCCATCGACCGCTACCTGCGAGTCAAAATCCCCATGAGGTAGGCCTAAAGGTGAATTCTTCTAGTTTCCAATATCTTGTGTCTTTTAGCAGAAGCCTTTGTGTCTGGACCAAGGGCACCCACTGGAGCGGCCATGCAGGGCTGTCATTTCAGCTCCAACCAGACATGACTGCAATAATTATGTCGTGTTAAATCATTTTAATTACTTTACAGTGACCTTATTGATGTAGGGCTGCATTAGTATGCTTTTATACCTTTATAATATCTCACGGAAGCTACAGTGTGTCACAGAGAAAAGCCATTTTTACCCTGATATTAAACTGTTTTTATATAAATAAAAATTATATTAAGATATTATTTTACATTATTTTTCTTCATGTGTTTATTTTCCAACCCCTTAAAGTGTTCACCTCCACCACATAATGTAATGCCTGATATTAACATGTCAAACAAATTAATATAAAATAACACTGATTGTCTGAAGTAATTTCCCCACAAAATAATTAGGATACTTTATTGATTTTTTCTGAAGTCTGCATATTTTGTGTGAAAAATAAGGGCGCTTTATTTACATATTTATTTACAATTTGCATTGGGATGCTAGGTGTCCACAGGAGAAAGGGACAGGCCCACTTGACACCTTTAAAGATGTTGAATTTCACATCTGTGTGGAGGCCAGCTTTCCTGAGCTAAAAGGAGCATGTGGAGGTCGTAAAAGTGGTACCTCCTTTTTTACCTCCTTTCTCATCTAGTTTGTTAATAACTTACCCAATGGTAAACTGTTTTTTCTGTTGCATGGTAACAAACTTTCAACACTATCATTGGTTAGCAGTAGCACTCTTCTAGGGTTACCCATCATTTTACTGAAAAATGTAAACAAAAAAAAAAAGTTTCTGCTTCAAGTTGGCTAATTGGACAACTGGCCTGGATGGGAATGCATGATTGGTCAATAGGCTCATGGTGGCTGCTTGATGGATTGGATAATTTCTCAAACTGGCAACAAACGCACACATGGAAACATGCGCACACACACACACACACACACACTGCATGCCCTTCATTCAGAGGACTTGCAGTGACTCTACAGGAGCAAAGAAAAAGGCATTGTGCAGAATCATGTCAATATTATCGGCTCAGCTATTATTTATCAGTGTGCAGCTGCAGGGACTCTGAGCCCTTTTCATCACACACAGTGCTACATGAGAGCATAAGGTAAAAGACAGTAACATCTCATGGCTTCCAAATTAATATATTTATGATATTTAAATCATGTTATGTATCATGAGAAAATGTGCTTCCGTCTCACTCTATTTTACTCCCATCTGGACAGATTTGAATTGCATTTTACAGTCTTGTGTTAAAGATAATGTGAGCCTGAAATGGAAACCAGCCCTGGGACTTTAGAGGGACACAGTTGCTGTAAACAGGCACTGATTGCTTTTTATAGCGGAGGTGGTTTGAAAGCACACTGCCATGATAAGGGTCCTGTGTCTGAGATTTGAAAACGTCCAAAGTATTGCTCGTGTGCTTTGCTGGAGGATGGGGTTCAGCAGGTGGAAATCCCACAGGAAATATAGATATGCGGAGGACAGTGAAGCCAGACAGCTGATCTGTATGCAGACAGACAGCCAAGCTTTAAAAGCAGCCAGACAGAGTGTTGTAGGTAAAGCTGTCGTCACATATGGGAATTCCTCCTCCCACACGCTTTCTAAACATCCTCATTCATACGCCCTGTTTTGTGTCTGACTCACTCTGGCTGAACTCCTCAGTGAGAGTGTGTTTTTTGTGACATGAAGTGAAAGCCAAGGGGAAGTGAGAGAGAGAGAGAGAGAGAGAAAATGAGGGGAAAATATGGCACTGACTGGCACATATGTCAGTGTTTCTGTCCTGGTGTTGGTAAGGTTATCCAGGGAGCAGGCATGATAAGAAGAGAGAAAGAAAGTGCTTCACATGGGCAAGAGAATGAGAGTGTGAGAGGTTATTTAGCCAGCCCTGTCATCTAATTGAGTCAGCACATTGATCCTTAGAAATAAAGGTTGAATTACAAAAATCAACAACCCAGTCCACAGGAATCTTTCACGTCCGCTCCACAATGACTAATTCATGGACTTGTCCACTGTCCAATAGCAGACCATTGCGTGGGAGGGACAGGGCGGTGACATCCTAAGACTTGCATGCTCGGCAACAACTCCCACAGTTTTCTGAACAGCAGAGAAGTCTTACTTGAAGTTTGATTCTGTTTAATGATTTCTAGAGAAAGAAGATCAAACTGACATTGCGTTAGCTGCTGCCACAAGGCAATGAACAGAAAGATGCAGGCAGACAGGTGGCTTTTCAGAGTGGTATTAGAAATGGATATATTATCAGAAAGCCTCAATCTTTCAAAAAAAATAGCATGACGTATGAATTAAAACCATAATCTGTGCAGTACAGGGTTAATTCCTGGACAATAAAACACACCACTGCTCAAAGGTTTTGCTGCTATCCCCTTTACATGGTCTGTTATGACCAATAGCTTAATGGTTACAAAACATTAGCAAGCTTACAGATATCGCTCTTTGTTGACTTTATGATTTTATTACTGTTTAAGATTTCCCCATTATCCTGTAAGTGTCACTCAACTTTTCAACAAAAGTTAAAGAGGAAGTGCCGTCTTTTACGAACTGGAGTCATTTCTCATTCTCATTGAGTCAGGAGTTGTCTGTAACTTGCGAAAATTCAATTTGTAAACAGGCTCTACTTCCTGTGTATTATCGTTTACTAAGGATCCCTTGTGAATTTTCTCAAGTTAAGGACAACTCCAGACTCAAATGTGTAGTAATAGTGTAGCTCATTTTATTAAACGTCTGTTATTTGAGAAATGGTCAAGTTTGTGTCATTTACTGGCTGCATTTCAGTGCCCCATTCACTCCTGTTAAATGGATATCATCAAATCCAGAATCGTTTGAAATACTCCACATGACTCCAAAGTGTTATGGGTGAGTAAATGGCAGTATTTTATCCCAGGAATAAGTTCCGATTTGTAAAAAAACCCCCCAAAAAACCAAAACGTCAGTTCCCCTTTAAATAGTCTTGCTTTAAGACTTGAAACGACACCCAAAGACAGAGCAGTATTAGCTTCACAAATGGAGTATTTGTTTAAAATCTTTTATATGTTGCATTGGACTGAATTAAAATATTCTCTTTTTTCCATAGCTACAAGCGAGTGGTGACCCCTCGGCGAGCTGGCACGGCCGTGTTATTGTGTTGGCTGGTGTCCATCGTAGTGGGCCTCACGCCCATGTTGGGTTGGAATAACCTGCAGCTTCTTCTCCGTGACAATGGCTCCCTGGTCACCGATGACCTCTTGGTGACCTGTGAGTTTGAGACAGTCATCAGCATGGACTACATGGTCTACTTCAACTTCTTTGGCTGGGTGCTGCCCCCTCTGCTTCTCATGCTGGCCATCTATGTTGAGATATTCTACATGATCCACAAGCAGCTCAACAAGAAGGTGAGGTCTCAATGACAATTATTTTGCTGTTCAAACAGATTTTTACGCTGATGATCTTCTCCTTTATCTCGCTGCAGGTGACGGCTAGCCACACGGACCCCAGTCGTTACTATGGCAAGGAGCTCAAGCTAGCCAAGTCGCTCGCCCTCGTTCTTTTCCTCTTCGCGGTCAGCTGGCTTCCTCTTCACATCCTCAACTGCATCACCCTCTTTTGCCCTGAGTGTGATAAGCCGATGTTCCTCATTTACATCGCCATTATCCTCACCCATGGTAACTCAGCCGTCAACCCCATCGTGTACGCTTTCCGCATCAAGAGATTTCGCACAGCATTCCGGCAAATTTGGAAACAGTATGTGCTTTGTCAGGATCCAGTTGGCCGGCTTCCTCAACGAGGGAGCCAGAGAGGACAGAGCCATGAGAGGAGGCTGAGGCAGAATGACGACGATGATGATGATGTGTGACCCTTGGCAACTAATAGGATTGCTGTGTCACTGTTAAGTTTCACTCCACTGGTTCACAGAATGGAAAAGACTCCGGTTTTATTTTCATACTTTGGGGATTACTGGTCAAAACAGCCTTAATGGCATGGTGGGATGTCAGAGGGATGACAGAGATGAGTGAACATCGTGACTATTCCCTCCATCCATCACACTCTGAGAGGACAGGATGACAAATCAGCATGGAGCCGGAATAAACATCCTCAATCAGACTTTGATTAACGTAAGACTGATTGTTTATTCATCCACTGGCTGACAAGATGAAGAGAAAAGGAGCCTGACGTCACTTTTCAACACCAACCAGTTGAACGTGAATCAGTGAGTGTATATCTGGAGCACATGGTCTACAAGACTAATTGTATTTTTGACCTGAATTAAAACTCATGGCCTTTTTTTATGTAAACAATCTCAGATAGTTAAGCATCATGTGTTTCTCATGTGCTACATTTACAGTACCTGCTTAGTTCTGTGGCCTTAAATACAGAAAATGTAATGAAGAGGCAACCAGTTTAAGCAACCAGCTTGGTGCTTTGACAACTGGATCAATGAACTTGCACTGGCTTGGAATTACAGCCCAGGATCTGTGGTGCGATGAACGCCTGGTTTGTGTCTCATTAGACTCATGGCTCTTCCTTATGGATTTTGGTGCAATCAAGCACAGGTGAAGGCTGTGGTTTCCATTCTTTTGGGTCCATTTGACCATCAGAATGACTAACATTTGCTAATAACTGTAGCTGAAAACAGCATACTAAAAGAAAAAATACTTGATGCTTCTCTTTAAATATCTGTGGACGTGGACAACGGTGAAAAACTGTTAGTGATGATATAACTGTAGTTGCAGGACTGTGAATCCAAGGAATGTTAGAGCTTCTTCCTCCGATAGAGCTGGGTGAAAATCATTTTAACCTTATAATATAACCTAACTTCACATGTATCACCAGGCCCTTACCATGTCAGCTACCTTTTCACATTTCCCCGTTCATTGTGACTGAGTAGTTATACCATATATGTAGCATCATCGCGTCCTCCAGTCATTTCTGCTCGTAACCTGACCAGTGCTGACCTTTTAAAATGAACGATGCAACGTGAAAGATCCATGTTGAGACAGAACTGCTGACATTTACTGTACTGCACTGTACTGTATGTAACTAAAATTATGTATGTATACATGTTGATGGGACATGCTGTGTAAAATCCACCTCAGTGAGCCCACCAGCTGTTTATCTCACACATCGTCTAACAGCTGTTTGGACTGAAAAGGAAGATCCGCCCTTCAAGCATCTCATTAGAATTTGTTTAATGACACAGACAAATGAAGAACAGGAAAGTAAACAAACAAATGTACCGGCATATGGTGAGCCCTGATTTAAATTCATGAGGATGTATGTGTGCATTAGCAGGTGGAAGCATCAGAATAATCTGTGCTTTATGATGGAAATAGCGACTCACTTTTCCTTCGTTCTTCTCTGTGTCAAGACGAAGCCGTCAGTGGTGGGAGGACATTTTTTTTTTTTTTGTGTGTGTGTGCACACATCGATCTTCTGTCACTCGGCAGACAGAGCTGCTTGGGTGAATAAGTAAGGAGGTTATTTCAGTGGAGGGTTACCAGGGGTGAGGTGGGACAAGGTGGAGGGATTATTCTGTTTACATGGGAACCAGGAGGTGAGAGTGCAGCTGAGGAACTCATCAGGAGTCTTTGCAGAGGTCAACATCAAGGCCACTGCAATGTTTTTCCCTCAAATACACAGGCCTGTTAATGTGACCCTGTTGATCTCTGTCTTAACCTACACTGGCACTGTGTATTACAACATATACAGCACACACACACTCACACACACACACACACACACACACACACACCCATGCATATTTCTTCATTAGACAAGTGCACTGACTTTATTTCCAATGCTGCTCTTGTAATAATGTGATTCTTTTCTCACTTTGTGCTCCTGTGAAATGCTTTTCAAACCACTGTGTGTGGAATTAGAGATAGAGTCTATACAACATATGTGCGAGATATTGTAGAAAATGAGGAGAAAAATTTGACAATCTAGACGAAAATCAGTGCGAAGTGAATGTTGCTTTCAACCCATTTATTCGTGTCCTCACAACACGTTCTCATTCCCAACTCAGCGTCTTATACCGACGCATAGACGCACCTTTTAACCTCTATATGAGACGCACTCGGCTTTCAAGTACCTGCAACGTCAATCCATCCATGGGTCAGACAAACGCAGAGGACACTGCTGACTTACATACCAAAATTACATTTTACTTATGATAACACAAACCAAAACTGTAAACCTAAAACTAGATAAACCTATATTAACGCATGAGTTGTACAATCCTTGTAAGTGTAGCTGTGCATTGTGCATGTCACAAGCTAAAAACACTGACACTTGGTATTTGACGAGTTGGGAGTGAGAATGTGTTTGAATCAAATGGTTCTAGAGCAGTTTGTGCTGACGTGGTGAGCTGTTTTGTCAAATCTCTAATTATGATTGAATACAGGAATAAATAGGTCAATATATGAAAATACAAAAAGCAGACACTTAATCTCGCTGAATGTGAACATTTTGATAATGTCGACTGCTGTGCTGATGAAGTACACTTAAAACACAAACAGAGAAATGAAATAAAGTTGATTTTGTCATGGATTCTGAGTAAGATATTCATAATAGTTGACAAAGTGACAATTTTCCTGGATATATATATAAATATATATATACACACACACACACACACGTATATATTTATATACGTGTGTGTGTGTGTGTGTGTGTATATACATATATATGTATGTATGTTTTGCTTTCTCTGTCACTTATTCTTTTTTTCTCTGAAGTGTTGATGTGAAGTTTACATTGTACTGTATGATGCAGACTCATAGGTCAGTGTCCATTATTGACCACTTTTACATTTAATTTGATAATTTGTCCACCCCAGGTGTCTCTAATAACATCACTGATTGCTGCACTGTATTATATTCATGCAAAAGAGTCACTGTCAAAATAATTGGTTCACCTTGTGTTTCCCTGCTCTGATGAGTCTGGCTGAAAAAGCCACAGGAATCAAATAAGTGCACTGATGCCACTAAGGTTCAGGTGTTTTTTATGATAATGGATTGAAGACTGACTGATTAATTTAATCCACATGAAGGCTCCTGGTTATGATACTTTTAAATGTACAAATAGACTCAGTGTCTGCTGGAAATAGCCACCCAGATCAAAGATCATTTCCGCTTCACCCTGTAAAGCCTTTAGCTGTGGATCTCCTGGTAAACTCCCCCACCATGTCTTGCAGAATCAGTGAGCATGATGTTGACTGCCAAACAGCAGCGCAGAGGGAGGTGTGACGGTGCAAACAGCTCGACTTAGGGAGTGGTTGTGAATATCTGCTACAGGCCAAGAATGTGATGCCTGTACATTACTTCAAATAAATACACACGGCAAGCAAATGTATGTAACCTCAACTTAATTGCTCTGTGAAGAAAGTGTGTCGTGTTAAGACTGTCAGCAAGAATTTCTCACATATTTATGAGCACCGTTGACTTTCCACCTTCCTCACAGAGGTGAAAACCTGGTCAGAGATACTTTTACATCCCAGTGTGAGCTGCAGCCACAGAGTTGGAGGCTCTGAGGTCTCCACAACGTAGAAAAACAGGAAAACATTTTTTTTCCTCTGAGCTCACATTCTGCTGAAAAACGACATAATGGTAATCCAGGTTCCTCTTTTTTTGTCCCTTACAATCACAAACTCCTCTCTCTATATGATAATGCCAAGAATGTTTTTTAAATAGGGATGGCATCTAGTGCTGGAAAGTGGTCAGTGCTGCACTCTTCTGGTTACTGAGCAGTAGTGAAGCTAAATATGAGACCTGAAAAAGCTGAAATATGTAAAAAGCACACAAAAATATCTCAATGTTGTATCCACAGTTTAATAATTCACAAATCATTTCAAGTTTCCTGATTTTTTTTTTTTATTTAAATCATTTTCCAAAAATTACAAAAAAAAGATATGTTGCCATTTCGAACAAGTTATCAATGAGCTGCAAATAAAAACAAATGTGCTCATACAGCATTTAAATGATTTAGTGGACAAATATGTCCCAATTGTACATAAACATGTATAAAGTAATGACTGCACCAATTTACATTTGGGTTTGAATATTTCATGTTGTGTTCATTACATGCATTGTATAAAATCAGGGTTTAACAGCTTAAGACAGTGGAATCACGTATGTTTTGTGGAAAAATAAGTGACAGAAACCATTTTTACTTGAATTCACAGCTCGATTGAGCTCCCAACATTGCATATTCTGACAGATTACACAGTTTAGACACACAAATACCAAAGTGTGAACGTGGTGGGTTTGACAGCTTAATTGTGGTAACTTATCCCTGCAGAAATTAAAATGACCAGACAAAAGCTTTTCTGGCACTGTGATATAAGAGGGCAAACAAAAAGGCACAGCAGCTCAATTCAATAATTTAAAGTGGTCTTATATTAATTTAGTGAGAGATGTAGATGGACAAAAGATGAACTCCATGCATGAAAATAAATAGACAAAAATTGGAGCCAACCACTGACCACTCAATTAACTGCTCTGAACACCATCAAGAACTCCAGCAGTATGTGATAAGTGTCGCATGATGAAAAAAAACCTTAGATTTATGGTAATCAAAGTGACTTATTTAAGCTTTGTTCAGTGGGAAGTGAAACCGTTTATCTGACCGTCTGCTGCAATCCATTTGAAGTCTTAACACACATGATTGCATTAACCTGTGACGTGCACTTGCACTACTAGAGCATGGTGTTCGTGCCAGATTGTCTGAAACAGAAAGTCAGTGTGAAAGCACTGAAAAAAGTGATGAGGAGGTTTAGTCAGATGATCTGATCAGATGCATGGAAACAGACCGATACAGATGGTCATCTCTGTGAAATATTGCTGTTCGAGTGGGCGGCATACTGGTTTTGCAATCATCAGTCTGGCATCACTTTGTCCTGAAATAAACACAAAAAATGACATTAAAAACTCACAGATGTGCAGATGCAGCTCTAGTTGATATGAGCTGATTTGCCTGCATTGTTTCTCAATGAGTGGGTAAAAACAGTCAGCACAAATATTGATTCTAATGTAGAGTCGTACATGACAGTTTTCCATGTGTTTGAATAATGGACCCATGAGTGAGGCTTATCAGACACCAAAACACCCAGTATGCACAGTGTCTTATGATACTAGAAGAAGTCAAAGCCACAGTGACAATCACTTTATTCATGGGGTTTAATTACAGTACATCCAGTACGAAATGCTTCTCTGCTATTTCCTGTGAAGGCAGCAATGTGTAGCAGAATTTGCCTAATGCAGCAAGTATAACCAGGGTTCTTGCACCATTTTAAAAGTCAAATTTAATACTTTTTAAGAACTTTTTAAGACCTCGACAAATATAATTTAAGACCCAAAACTGCAAAACAACTTTTTTAGTAAAAAATAGTCAATTTATTGTAGGGCCCGACCAATATGGAGTTTCTGAGGCTGATGCCGATATTTAGCAGAAAAAAAAATCTGATAACCAATTCCTGATAATAATTTTTAATGATTTTTTTTTCTGCCCTTTAACACTTGCAACAACGATATAAATTGAAGACATAACACTTAACGTTTTTCTACTAAAGTTTCCCAACTTTCAAGAGCAAAGAAGTGAGCTCTCTTAACAAAACAACGTGCAAAATTGCCGTAAATCTCTGAATCCTATGTTTTCCTATTGTCATTAAACACACCATCTGAAAATTTAATACCTAGAGCAAATTTACAGCAATTTTAAGACAATTCAAGACCTTAACTACCCAGATTTTAATTTAAAGACATTTTAAGACTTTTTAAGGAACTGCGGGAACCCTGATAACATGTTCCGACACCAGTCAATTTTCACAAGAATTAAAGTGGCATCAAGGAAGTGATATTCTGGCAGCTGGGTGAACATGAGGACACAAGGTCACACTGCAGTACTGATTCAGTCATTTGATGAAATGTGGGATGGCTTGTGAAAGTGGGAAGCATGTTGACTAAAGAACAATTTCTCGTAAATCCAGGGAGGGTTATGAAATGAAAAAGAAACTCACTTATGTGATGTACTATGGGGAAGGAAAAGCACCCAAAATGATCTCAATAAATCAAGTGTTTTTTTGATGAATCAAATATCTGATAGAGGAGGACAGCAGTAGCTCAGCCTGTAGGGACTTGGGTTGGGAGATCAAGTCTTTGAACAGACCAAGCCGTGGGTCTGGAGAGGTGCTAGTTCTTCCTCCTGGGTACTGCTGAGTTGTCCTTGAGCCAGAAACTAAAGCTAACCGTTCTGCTCTAACATCTCTGTTTAATTCATGTGTTGAGGTCATATTTGAGCACCTTGGTGTAATGAGCAATAAATAAAAATAATAGTAAGAGTAAAGAAACCCTGTTGATGGCTCTATAAAAGGATCTTCTTCATCTTCTTATAGTTTTGTCAGAAATGCCTGCCTGTATAAACCAATAAATGTTAGCACAGCGTGAGAGATAACCTCCTGGACTTGCAGTAATTGCAGTGGTTGGTGTATAAAAAAAACATGTCATAAATATGAACACTCATCAGGTGCAAAGGGCTAATGTAGCGCTCCAAAACAATGACCCTTGCAACAATTAATCTCATCATCTCATCTACTTTCTCTTTCAAGTTTAGTTTTCCAGCTGTCCAAAATAAAAAAAAACAGAAATGCTTCTTACCCAGCCACCTTGCTGAGTGACCCATGGGCCGACACGCCTGGTGAGGAACGCAGTCATAGCACTCTGGACTTTAGTTTTCAGCTCTGGGGATGCTTTCTTGACATAAAGTAAGAAGGCCACCGAGGCTCTGATCAGCTGCATCTCTGGAGCCACTTCAGCCTTCTGACAGGTCTGAGTCTGGCAGATGGTCTCCACACTTTGGCTGAAAGCTGCCTCTAAGGCCTGGGGAAAGATGAGACATAGTTCCAGATGTTATAGAGCAGGAAATACGGCATAAAGGCATCATAGTAATCATCATTCTCCAGTCAAACATCCTGATTTAATGTGGGATATATATCCAAACATTTTGGTTGTTCTCTTTTAAAACTGTGCTGGCAGCTAACAGTTTTTTGTAACATACAAGCCATACGTTACTCACAGCATAGTGTCATAAATTTCCCATGCAACAATGCAACCTCTGATCCTGTGTGGGCCATTGATTAATATCCATCCATCTTCTCCCTCTTATCCTCACATAGGGTCGTGAGGAGGCTGGAGCCTATCCCAGCTGTCTCAAGGCGAAAGGCAGGGTACACCCTTGACAAGTCTCCAGTTCATCACAGGACATATAGAGACAGACAACCACTCACACTCACATTCACACCTACGGTCAATTTAAATTAGCCAATTAACCTAATCCCCATACATGTTTTTGGATGGTGGGAGGAAGCCGGAGTACCAGAGAGAACCCACACAGACATGAGGAGAACATGCAAACTCCACACAGAAAGGCCCCGGGCTGGGAATGGAACCCAGTACCTTCTTGCTGTGAGGCGACAGTGCTAACCACTACACCACCACAATAAATGAATAAAATAAGACTATCCCTGGATAGGAAATGCAGGTATGAGTAGAATAAAATCTTAAAATCATATACAAGAATAGAAATAAACACTGTCGCCTCACAGCAAGAAGGTACCAGGTTCAAATCCTGGGCCCGGGGCCTTTCTGTGTGGAGTTTGCATGTTCTCCCTCTGTCTGCGTGGGTTCTCTCCGGGTACTCCGGTTTCCTCCCACCATCCAAAAACATGCATGGGATTAGGTTAATTGGCTAATTTAAATTGACTGTAGGTGTGAATGTGAGTGTGAATGGTTGTCTGTCTCTATGTGTCCTGTGATGAAGTGGAGACTTGTCCAGGGTGTACCCTGCCTTTCACCCTAAGACAGCTGGGATAGGCTCCAGCCCCCCGCGACCCTATGAGGATAAGCGGTAGATAATGGATGGATGGATGGAAGAATAGAAACACATAATTTCAGTGTGTGTACCTCTTGTGCTGCTGCTTTCTTCAGATCAGCCAGTGCAGCTTTAAATTTGGCATCTTCATTCAGAGCATCAGCCACTCTCTTTAGTTTATCAGCAATCAGGACTGGGTCGAAATCCTCATCTGACACAAAGGAGAACACAAGCAGTGTTTTATCAGTGAGTGACAGCAGGATACAGGTGTGTATTTAGGGGTTCACAGTCCACCTAGCCAGTCAACAGCAGCAGCAACAGCAACAACAACAACAACAACAAGGAGTAGGTGCTGAGAGGAAAAGAGGTTGAACAGTGACACAAAGGAGCATTTATCGTTTAAGGGTTGAAGAACTAAACCAATGGACGCTGCTTATTCCTGAAACCTTAGGACACGGATGTGTGTATTATTAACGCTATCTTTCAAATAATGTCGCCTCCTGTGCCACACCTAAAACACAGCAAACCCTACCGAATGGCCATTTAAGGCCTGACGTTTCTTATCGATTTCGTATCAAACCGGGAACTGAAAGTCCACCTCCCGGAGCTAACGTTAACAGCGAAGGAACACCGACTCGGTTCAGACAGTTGTCCTGACACACGGACACTTTCACGGACAGTAAAGACCGGACTAACCGCTGTTCGCTGCTGCTGCTGCTGCTGCTGCCGGGCTGTCAACCTCCAATCCAGCATCTAGTTGACGACATTGAAACAAAACACGATCGTCCTCATCCTCAAGCAGAAATTTGACTATTTGATTCGTCTGCCACTCGAGTACGGAAGGTGCAGTTGGAGCCATTGTTGAAACATAACCGCCCCTGACTGAGCACGCAGCCGCAAACGGAGGGTTGGTTACCGTGGTAACGGTCGTGAAACTCTCGCGAGATAATTTGGGCGATGAGGTCGCTCCTCACAAGAGAAGTAGGCCCAATCCCAAGAGTATACAGCGCTGCTGAGGGTAGCAGGGTGGGACTATTTTACACACAGTAGTCTTTTTTTTTTTTTTTTTTTTTTTTTTTTTTTAAATAAGTCTTTATTGAAACTTTAACAAGAACAGAATATCGAAACATAACATAAAAAAGTAATTTAAGCCTGCGAGAGTGCATTTCTTGTAAATAAGTCTAATAACTGGCAGACGTTGACAGTTTTCAAGGCCTAAGCGTTTGATGAAGAAATAGTCCTTAGATACAGTGTGAATTCAGGTTTTCTGTTAACAAATTTGCATTTGTGTATATGAAACTTTGCCATTAATAAACAATTTTTAAAAACAAGTTAAAAATAATATAAAAAAGAATGCATCATTGTCTTTGCGATCAAATTTGTGAAAACCAAAAATAACATTCTTATAGTAGAGGTTAAAGTTAGAAAGGATGTAATCAGCAATAAACTTGTGGAAGTTCCTCCAGAATACATGGCTTAACTCACAAGACCAAAATAAATGAGGACAAGTTTCAGGATGTTTTTGGCAGAAAGAGCAGCTGGTATCTATATCCTTCTTAAATTTTAATAAATATTGACTTGTAGGATAGAATCTGTGTCACAATTTGAATGAGATCTCTTTTACTTTGTTTGTTAAAAAGAATCTCTGTAATAATGTCCAGACTTTTTCCCACTCGATATCAGGCACATAATTTGCCCAATAGGAAGTTGCTGGTGGGATAGAAGTTAGGTCATCTTGAAACATGGCTCTTATTTGGGGTTCAGGAGCTTTAACAGGTGAAAAACAGATTCTACCAATACAAGACTGTGAGACATCAGGAGGATTAAATGACAGGGGAGGAGAGCTGTTAGAGCACTTGAATAACATGCATAGACCAGCAGGAATGGCATCAAAAAACAGTGAGAATTCTTTGGGTGTTACTGGTGCATTATATCTCATAAGCAATTCAGAGTAATTATATAACAGACCATCTTTTTTGAATAACTGATTCACCAAAACAATTCCATTGTTAAACCATTTATCTAAAAACAGAGTTTTGTTTTTATAGACAATAGTACAGTTGTTCCAGGTAAAGCAGGTCTGTGGTGCGAAATTGTGTTTGTAAATCAGACACCACGCTAAATACACACAGTAGTCTTTCACCACTGATGAAGTCACACTGTAGCTGTGGGGGGGGTATAGGACCATAGGAGGACCAGAGGATGCCCTCCTCACGCCACCGGAAAAATGGAGGCATTCGTCGCCATGGCAACAGGAAGACGCGTCTTGGGCTCGCTTTCACTTTTCTCTTCCTGGTTGCAAAGTGTAGCTGGGATGCTGTATCAAAAAGGGAAAAGGCATTAGCTAAGCTAGCTAACTGAACTGTTAAAGTCAGCCTCCACACTGGATGTGCGGTTCAGACGCGCCAAACTGAGTTAACAAAATGTGGTAATTTAACAGCCGTGTGTGTCAGTAGTGGTACACACTCAGTTTATGCGATGCAACTTTATCATTTTAGCATTTTACGAGTTACTCTTCAATTCGGCTTGAATATAATGAGACACTTACACACCACCTCCAGAAGATGGTGGCATTTGCCTGCTGAAGATGTGCAGAGTGCTGCCCCACCCTGGTTTGCAGCACAAACACAAACAGTGACTGGAATTACATTAATCACCAAAACAATTCAGCATTTTCTCTTCCCACAGCGTCTACATCTTTCCTATTCATATTTATAACAGGTGTCCACTGGTGCTCAGGCATATCACCTGGTGTGCACACACATCAGGCTGATGCTGTGCAGAGACAAGCAGCCAACAACCTTTACCACCATCAGACTGACTGGCTCAGTCACCACCAGTCAGGTGTTCATGCATCTCCATCACTCATCTGCAAGCAGAACCAACTACATTTACCTTTGTGCAGTGACCTGCAGTGTTATAGCCAAAGACAAACTATTCAACATTGATACTATCAGGGGTGTTAAGAGAGTCTCTTGCTTTTCTCTGACATAATTAATAAGCTGAATAATAACCCAGAGTGTGAATTATAACTGACTCAATTATTTTTTGATTATTATTATTTATCTGTATAGGCTAACCAAATAGCATCAGTTCATATATATTAATTTATTCTGAAAACTTCTATATTTTCCACCTTATTCCATGTTTTTTAACTCTTGACTGTAAGTCTTAAGCACCAAGTGCTATGCACTGTCATATTTATTTATTTATTTATTTAACCTTTATTTAACCAGGTGAGTCCCACTGAGATTGCAAGATCTCTTGTCCAAGGGAGCCAGCAGCACCAAGTTGCAGTTACATACAGCAAACATTAAAACACATACTGTACATTATAAAACATACGTTAAACTTGCAAAGAAGGCCTAAACAGTGGGATAGCAGTTACAGACTCCAATGGAATCAGTCTCCATAACTCTTGACTGTAAGTCTTAAATACCAAGTGCTATGCACTGTCATATAATGACAATAAAGACATTTGATTTTGATTTGATTTGCTTTCACACTATTGAGTATTCTTCTTTCTCACTCCACAGAGGAGCCAATCACTGATCAGCATGAACTTTATTAACCCACCCCCACCTGTAGATCTCTGCATCCATCTCGTGACGCAATGCCAAAATCCAACCACAATTTTCTCCAGTGACTCCCCTCTGAATCAGTTTGCTTAAGGACAAGTTGGGAGATTACGTCACAGACATTGTAATATTTTATTACATACAACTCTCTTTTCTTTCTACACATCAGAATTTATCATTTTAGTAAAAAGCACGTCTTGTTTTCGTAGAACCTTTGCAGCTGCCTTGTTTGTGAGGAGTGAAAGAGAAGGTGAAAACTGAAAGAACATGGTTCCTTGTCCTCTGTCAGCGAAAAGAGGTTGCCCACTCATGCAATTCCATCTCTTTAGCAAAGAATAAAGTCTGGATTAGGAATCGTGCACCAGGATAATCACTTTAGTGGTGTGTGATCGACTGAAGTCAGTTAACTCACAGTGAGGTGCAACCCTTACAGAAACCCTGGCTGTGACCAGTTATCATGCAAATATGTGAGAGCAGTTATCACAAATTATGTACATTACATGAGGAGATCATTGGGACATTATAGCACCAGCACACAAGGGGAAGGTGATTTCATGAGTTATTTGCAGACTATAAGATAGATAGCCAAATGGTTGACAAATAATGGTCTAACATTAATATACAACATAGTGTGCAACGTACTTAATGTAGTGGATTTCAGACCCATTAAAGATAACTGATGTAACTGGTATCAACAAATGTTTACCTTGATTTTCATCATTACATCAACAAATAAAGAGAAGAGCTGTGGTAAGGACATCTGCCACCATAAAATGAGGCTGGTGATGTTTGACTGGACGGTGGGAGTGCCAGTTTGTTTTCTGTGTATGTGGCTGTATGACCAAAGGGAATCATTTCTGTGGCTTCTGAATGAAAAGATGCCAGAGACGAGAGGCTTTCAATTCGCTCCAGCTCAGTCGGGATGCTGTCCTCTGGCTCTGTGTAATAAAATACCTGATCAATAGTTACAGGTGTTGTTGTTTTTCCTCCAGTGCTGGCACCAGTAAATGCTCCCACTCTGTATTATTCCACCGCTGTGCACCTTTGCACTCGTAATGTTTCATGTTTTTACAAAAGCACATGCTTTTATGACTCATATTCTCTCCAAAATGTCTCATGTTGCTTTAAAGCAACAGATAAGATGCCAGATGCCACTTTCTTTTATGTGCATTTTGGTTGTCTACTACACATTTTTGCATAGTATAATGAAGTGAAGCTTGTTGAGCTGTAGTGGAAAGTAACTAAGTACATTTTTAGACATTCAAGTATTGTACTTAAGTACAAATTTGACATTGGCTACTTGTATATGTTCCCATTTGTCAGACAAATTAAGGATTATCTTATTATTTTGTCACGCCCTTTGCATTTACATTTCATTTTGGGGCAGTGGGTAGAGTGGCTCGTTTAGTGGTTTGAATCCTGGCTCCCCCCTAGGTGCATGTTGACGTGTCCTTGAGCAAGACACTGAACCCCAAATTGTCCCTGATGAGCAGTTGTCACCTTGCATGGCAGCCTCTGTCATAAGTGTATGAATGTGTGTGTGGATGGTGAATATGGCATGTATTATAAAGCACTTTGAGCTGTCAGTAAACTGGAAAAGCACTATAGAAATGCAAAACCATTTACCATTTACCATGCTACTTTATACTTCTGCTCCACTACAAATTGACAGAGAAATTTTGAACTTTTTACTCAGCATTTATTTGAGATATTTAGTTACTTTAGTAGTTTGCAAACTGAGATTAAATTGTAGTAGGCTTACTTTTACTTTTGATTGGCTACTTTAAGTATATTTTAATCATGCTTTGGTAGGCTTTAAAATGCATGAATTTTACTCAGTATTTCAACACTGGCTTTGCTTCTTTTAAGGGAACTATCTGAGTAGGCCAACTTCTTACACCACTGCTGAGGAGGGGCACTATTTAGGCGAGCTAGCACTCTTTGGCTCAGTGACCTACATGTTCTGCTGCTGCTGCACAAACCCCTGCTACACCTGCTGCAGGTGCAATCAGCATTTCATTAGCTAACTAGCTAACCTGCCATGTGCTCGTGGCTTCATGCAGGCCTGTGCTGCTCCCAGCTGTAGGATTGTTTGGCCTCACTTCAAGCCAGAATCTGCAGTTGAGAGCTTTTCCCAGAGGGTCTATCCAGAGTCTATCCTCTACTCAGGTACAGTGAACATATTGGTCTTTGTTTGGTTTGTGTCCTTGGAAATGCTGGCCTGCTGGTTGCAGAGTTTTCTGCTGCCAATTCTTTGCATTGGTGTGGTTGCTCACATGTTCATTTATTTGTCACATTTGTTATGATGCTTCCTTTCTGGTGCACCACTGCTGTTAATTAACATAATATTGAGGTTTGAATATTGTGAGTTATGGGCTGAATTGATTCCCCTGCATGTTGTTGCCTTTTTGTTTTTGTGGATTTTCTAATAGCTCGCTGCAGGTCGCAGGCAGATGGTCAATATTGAGTTTTGGCTTTAGGGATGTAATCTATTGTCTCATTGTTCATATAATGACAGTGTTTGCTTCCAGCAGTGCACACTACCCCTTTCTCTTGTAATATTGACTTTGTGGGAACTCCACAGATCACATGGGACATGTTCTCTGCACACTTATGCGCAGAGTGTTGTGGATGTGTTATGGAAATATTTAGTCTCTCCTCTTTGTTCAGTCTGCTTTACAATTCTTTTGGTGATCCCACAAAGTACAAGATGAGATCATGTGCTCCTATCCATAATTATTGAGTGTGAAATTTCATTCTTGTGTTTTGTAGATCTGCACAGATCATATACATCTTGTGAGGGTCGGTTGTAGGGGTGGGAAAATATATTGATATGGCAATATATTGCAATACTTTTTCTTCTGATATGATATTGATTTTTAATTTCATTCATTCAAGTTTTGGGCCAATCATAAATACAGAGCAACTTATGCATGCTGAAATTAAAAGTTAAAAAAACAACAACAAAATAATCCACATTAACATGGTAACTTTGACAGCCCTAATACAGTATATGTACATACTGTATCTACAACTTGTATTTTCTGCTGCATTTTAAATATCTTAGTGGCCTTTGTAAAATATCACAATATACTGCAATATCACATATGATACAATGTATCGCGACTCAAGTATCACGATACGTATCATATCATGAAGTCCTTGCCAATATCCACTCCTAGTTGTTTGTAAAGGACAAACGATTGTTGTAACCAAATTTGAAATTTGTTTTATTGGGATGTACAAATAAAACTGACTTGACCATTGGAATTTTAATAATTATCTGCTTCAAATCTGACATGTTCTTAGTCTGGTTTTACATTTATCCATCTGAATTCATCAGATGGTGACTTTGTTGGGATCAGTCACATGGCAGCAGGTGTCTGGTAGATTCCACATAATAGCTGGTGTTGATCTCTTATGTGGTCCATTTGTCAGGGATGGGGAATTGTTTATATGCAATTTTTTTTTTTTTCCTTTGGTAATGTTTGTATCCTGCAATATTTCCTGCACAACTATTCATTTTTAAAGGAGAATTGTGTGCAGTTTTATTGTTTTTTGTTTTGATGCAGTGGTGAGGGAGCAGCTCATGAATTATTGAGCACAGGTTGAAGACTATGGCTTTGTTTACACATAGCAGGTTATTTTGATAAACAAATATTTCCTTCCCTCCGTTTTCCAAAATGACATCGTGCACACATCACAAAAAAGTTTACATTAACCTGCATAAATACGCTATCGAGAGCCATCATAACTACGGCAAGCCAATGAGCGACAGTGTAGGAAGAAGGAGAATGCCATGCAAGCCAATCAGAAGCCTCAACGACAACAACAATGTGAACTTCCTGTTCCTCCAAGCCCTAATACCTCTCTGCTCCTGTACATACACTAATAGAGGAGCACTTAATGTGCTTGAACCAACAGAAATGCTTCTGATACCCAGAATGCATGACAGCTCATAGACTACTCTGAGTGCCCTACGACACAAAAAAGATAGGTGCATAGATTTCCTAAAACTCTGTTTTTCTCTGTTTACATTCAAACATGAAAACGTAGGCGTTTTCCTAAATCTCCACTTTTGCCAGAGTTTTTAGAAAGAATCGTATTCAGAGGAGAAATCGTCATTTGTGTGTAAATGAAAGGCACAAACGAAGGGAAAAATCTCTGTTTTTACAAATAGGGGTATCTGTAAAAATAGATGTATGTGTAAACGGGCCCTGAGATTGACATGGAGGTCAGGTTGAAGTGACAACGGAGATATAGAGGCTCATCTTTTTAACTTTGTGTTTTGGATTGTTGTTTCTTAGGAGGAAACTGACATGGACTTTCAAGTGCATTCATTAATTTTCAAGGATTATAGACTTGGTTGTCTTCACAACTTGTTTGCTGTTGCTCTTACTAATGATCCTCTTCTCATCACAGTTCAAACGTCCTCTTTCAGATGCTCTGGAGTATGGACCTCCAGATAATGAGTTAGAAAGATAGTGACCAACTAGCTGCTGAATAGCTAATTATTGGTGTTTTTTTTAATTTACAACAGTTGGTAAGGTTGTTTTGGAAACAAGCATCACTATTATTTTCTGATATGGAGATGGTTATGTTGGGTATTTTGTTGGTGTTCATCTCTTGAGTAAGCCCTATAACTTTTTTGGCTTCACTGGTCCAGTTGAATACTTACAGACAGTGTGACCTCTCTGTGTCACCTCACATTTATTATGTTGTTTATGATATTCAGTCCCACATGGAGTTAGTAGCCTGATCAGAGGTTCGGTGGAACAAAGCTACTGCCCTTTGTCTCTGGGTAAGTGCCCTTTTCAAATGGCAAAACCTCTTTCCTTATTTGTTGGCTGTGTCACTGAGCTGAAATTACAGAAATGTCATAGGTGCTTGGATTTTTAGCATAAAGAAACTTTTGTTTTACTTAAGTCATTGAGTGCCAGTCGTTTTGTAAAACAAAGTGCCTTGTGCCAGCTTTTTTTGAATCATGTTTCAAGACCCACAGAATATTTTTGTACTATGACTCTGAAAACACTGAATAGCTCAAATGAAAGTAGATGCTCTATATTTCATCATGGAAAAGATGTTTGTTTTTATCTTGTTCCATTCTTGTTTTATCAGAAGTAGAGTAGAGGCCACTTTCACCAAAATCACCACTTTTTGTCCAGAATCCGTCCATTTTGCTCTCTCATCTTGATTGTCTCCACCAGCGTTGGATTTTAATTGACATAAAAATACGTCAGTGGCACTCACATAGTTAATACTCAAAAGGTGATGGTAAATATTTCTCATGATGAGTGCACTTTATGCCAACAAACCATATATTTATGGTTTGTACCGACAGTACCATATATTTGGTAATACTTGCGTCAAACTAAACTTTCAGTTGTATATTTTGCAACCATGAGTAGACAAAGACACCAGATAATCTGGCTACCAGTTGATGTGTTGAGTTAAAATTTTTTTACCTTGTTTCTGTGTTCCCTGTCAAGCCTCATATCCAAAATAACTATAGTACCGACTTGCATGTGGTTCTAACCTGAGGTCCTCTCAATCACTGCGGTCACCTGGTAGGATCATACTGGATTTTGCCAAATTCGATGTTGCAGCTTGACGGGTTGTCTGTCCCAAAATCCAAGTACACATGAAGCTCATGTTCATATCATATTTGTGAATCCCATCCCTATATGATCCTTAGCTTGTGCACATGAATTTGACACGTTTCCGATGCCTTTATTATTCGATTAAGCTCGTCCATGTGCATGCAATGTATGTAGGTAACGAAGGATCTCAAAGGTGTTCATCTTTACCAGGTGTGTGGATCACCTCAGCTGACTTTTGTGAGGAGTGGAGCAGGTGCACCAAACTCCTCATCTCTTTGCTTTATATTGTGCTTGCAGAGTGAAGCCACTTCCCCTACAGAGGAGACTGACCTCCAGTGTTTGTATCTGCAGTTTCTTTCCATTTCCAGCAGGCTGTAGCCATGGGGACTGATCTTGCAAAAAGACAGGACTATACTGTAGACCATGAGGTCTTGTGGTCACATTGAATGTAGTGATTAATTAATCTTTATTCATTAGTAAGCTCCCTCAGGACTGCTGGTTCCCACTTATTCTCATTTGGTGTCACCTAAGAGAGGCAGGGAGAAATCGTTACACTGGTGTGAGGAACACAACAGACATAAAACGACTTGGTGTGTGACGGGCAGGAAGGATATTAATAAAACAACTGAATGAACACCTGGGAGTCACTGTCATCTATCCTAAAACATCCATCCATTCATCCTTTGTTTTCTTGTGGGTGAATGCCGCTGAGGACAGCTAGAGGACGGATGAGTGAAAGAAAGCCATGAACACAAACACAAGAGACAGACTGGGACAGCAAACCAGCTGCTTTTAGCAAAAAAAAAAATCTATATGAGGAGGATGGTAATTGGGATTTGTCACTTTCTGTTGGTCTGACTGTTGCTTTACTCACAGTGTTGGATGCAGTCTTATGTGTTTGTGTTGAGTAGTAAAAGCATTGAAGTTTAAAAAGGAATCAATAAGGCACAGGTCATAATTGACCTCCAGGTTTGTGTTTTACTAGAGTTAGGATCTGTAAAACCTGACAAAATACACAAATATATTATTGGACAAGTAATTAAAACGTTTGAGTGTTTTTAAGTTTGACATCACCTGGGGATTTAGACAGATGTTTCCCCATCTGACTGATGATTAAAGGATTAGTTTTGTCTTGGAAATTGTCTTCTTTGGTTTGTAGTGACAGTTCTCAGTGAGTCAGGTTGTGGGAGCTTAAGAGTTTGTGTTTTAGGGATCAGATAAAAGATTAAGTCATCTGTGATATTAGGCACTCATTTGATGACTTTAGTGACTGCCAAGTCATATAGGAGCTATTTTTGGTAATGGTCAGATAATTGTCAACACAGCAGCTACTTCTGCCATCATCATTTCATTTGTTGGAGACCAGACACACAATAGAGGCCCTGGAGTATGGCCACAGTGCTGCTAAACATACCACAGTTTCCAAAGCTTACTGATTACCACAGTTTATCTAAATCTCTGTAAAAACAAAAATGGGAAAAATGTGATGTTGCCAGGCAACCAGTGGCGACATCAGGGGTGCATCCCAAGTCTGTTAAATTTCCATCCCTTGCCTTATGTGCATGCATAAGAGATAAGAAGAAGAAATGTGTTTTCAGAGACGTTAAATGTCGTTTCCTGTGAAGCGTCACATGAAGCTGTTTCTGATGACGTAGACAAGTGATCAATTACCTGTCCTGTAACTAATAACTAACACACAGTCATCATTCTAGAGAGCATCAGTGTTTTCACTCTGTAACCTGAGTAACAGCATCTACTTCTACTGTGTCCTGCTTTAGAGGCACGCATGAACCACTTCTACTGCAGAATGTGTTTATATCATTTATTCATTATTGGCTTCTGAATTTATTGATATTCTCATTGTGAATTAATTAGTTCATAACTCAATATAACTATGGGGTCTTTGGAAATTATTTATCACGCTAAATGTTTCAGCGAAAATGGAAGTTATGTAACGCACATCAAACCCGACACTCAGGAATTATCAACTTGATGTGTCTGAATGAAAATCAAAGACTTTCTAGTCAACAAAGTGACTTTCTCTCTCTGACTTTTAACTCTTTGGGTGCCATTGACGGCTTTTGTCGTCTAAGTGTTTTTTTTTTCCGGCAGCGGGTCTCCGATCCCGGTGTCCTGCATAGTGTGAGTAATTTTGGGGCTTCTGCGATTTGTAGTCGGGACATAACACCTCGGGGATTAAAGCAGGAAGTGGAGACGATCACGTTTATAGAGCAAAACCGATGGATTCTGGACAAAAAGTGGTGATTTTGGTGAAAGTGTCCTCTACTCTACCTCTGATAAAACAAGAATGGAACAAGATAAAAACAATCTTCATGATGAAATAGAGTCTCTTCTTTCATTTGAGCTATTCAGTGTTTTCAGAGTCATAGTACAAAATATTCTGTGGGTCTAGAAATATGAATCAAAATGGGCAAAAATGCTGGTACAAAGCACTTTGTTTATGGGCCTTTTTTTATTGTACAGACCTAAAATTAACACATTTTACTGTGATCTGTCTTTCCTGCAGTATGAAACTCCAGTGATGTTGTTGTCAGGTTAGTCTGGCTGAACCTTTAAACGCTCTTGTTGCTCTTCTTCAGTTTTGTGTTCTTGTTGTCTTGTTTACTTCCTGTTGTTTGATAGTTTCTTCTCATTTCAGATCAATCATGTAAGTTACAGTCTGTGCTTTTATCCTGTTTTTATAGTGTTCCTCTACTTGTCTTGGAAGACAAACTGCTTTGTAGTTTTTGTGTGCGCATTAAAGCCACCATTTTGTGAGTGTGGTCTTCAGTAAAGCCTTTTTACTTTGCTTACCTTGTCTTGCTTTGGGCACTGTTCCTAGTGTCAATGCACATTGTTGGAAAAACAATTTATTGAGTACCACTGGCAGTGAGCATTAGAAAAATGATTTGTTAATGTATTTGCATACCAGTTTTATTTAATGATAATCTGTTTTTTTTTTTTGTGGTTGAGAACTTGGACTGCATGCATGTTAAACGTAGAAGCGATGAAGCAAACGACTCAGAGACATTTGAGGATGTCGACAGTGGAGCGTACCTTTTATCCAACCGTTATTTGGATAACCTTTCAGACTCATTAGTGTCAGCCTATCTGGATTATTCTCTCAGCCTCTGAAGGGTGAATAATACGGTGCAGCAACTTTTGAGTACAAAACTCCATCCTGAAACTTTGCAAATTATTCTTTTCCCTACCTTGTTATTTCCTCTTGACCCAGAAACTAAATATACCCCTGAAAGCTTTGGAGTGTGCTCAAGTGTATCCCATCCAGACAGTAAACTCCACTTGAAAAGCCCAGTTGAAAACCATGCTTTTTAGATATAAAATTAATGGATGTTTAATGAGATGACTGTTTGTCAGCGAGGCATACATCACCAGCCACAGTACTCTGCTGCTGAGAGGCTATTGTCAGCTGAAGTGAATGCATTTTTACATTCACCTTTGGTTTTGATTCAATTCAGTGACAGCTGTCATCCCTTTCCCCTTCCACCACAGTCTGCTGGGACAAGAGACATACATAGACCATAATGCAAACTGAATAATTTAAGGACAAAACCGCGTAAGCTAGAAAAGGTTTCCTCCAACTCTTGTTAGGGAGGAATATGGAGGAAACTTAAAAAGAAAGTTTAAGGACCATCCGCTCCATCCCTTGAGCACAGCGACCCTTAATCCTCGACTCAAGTTTGTTTTGTGCTTGTTTTACATTACAGCCTGCAAGGATGAGCGAAGAGCGACAGTAAACAATGCGCTCAAGTGTAAGAATATATTTGCATTTCCAGGACTGTGTCTTTGTTTTCCTTTTTAACTCAATGAGTGCCAGCCGTTTTATGAAACACAAAGTGCCTTGTGCCAGTGTTTTTGCCCATTTTGAGTCATATTTCAAGACCCACAGAATATTTTGTACTATGACTCTGAAAACACAAATGAAAGAAGAAACTCTATTTCATCATGGGGGGAAAACATTTTTTTTTTTGTTTTTACATTGTTCCATTCTTGTTCATCAGAGGTAGAGTAGAGGACACTTTCACCAAAAATGCCACTTTTTCTCCAGAATCCATTTTGCTCTCTAATCTTGATCGTCTCCACTTCCTGCTTTGATCTCTGTGGTGTATACAGTCTCTTTATGCTCTGACTACATCTCCCAGAAGCCCCAATACAGGCTGCGGGAGACCACGATCACTGACCCACTGTCGAAAAAAACACTTTAACAGCGAAATACATCAGTGGCACTCAGTTAAAAGGAACTCCAATCATCACAACTTTTTTGTTTAGATTCAATGAACAACATAAATTTGCATCCCTTTTTTTTCCACTTTTTCTTCCTACTTAATCAATCTTCAACACATCATCCAATATCCATATTTGAAAAATGCACACTGAGGACAATGAGGGATAAAGGCATTGATCCAGCCTCTGCACAGTGCCCAATAGTGTCTTAGTAAAGTGCTGAGTCACCAGAATAGTTCCTTTAGAGGCTTGTGCTTTTATTTATTGTATGGTTGGAAGCATCTGCACAGAGTTGTTTGTTTTTAACAAAAGACGGCCTCTTCTTTTGAAAATTCATCATTACTAATGTACATAACTCTGCCACTGTTCTGCTTGAGCATCTTCTGCTGATCATAATGCAAGATTTGAATGCTTCTGCACTCTCTGTTATCTCATTATCCACCCCTTATGGATCGTAGATTAAAACCAGTTTTGTTCGCGTCACACTTTTTGTGTCTGTTACATTCCTTCATGGTGATTTAGCCTCTTAAGCCTAATTTCATACTCACTAAAGCTGATATGAGTTACCTTTGTCTGTGTGCATCAGTTCCCATTATTTCAGAGAGAACTTTTTTAATTCAAGCTCTGCAGAAAGCATGTGATATTTCATATCTTTTTTTTTTTTAAATTAATTGCATTGTCAAGCTTCTGACATGAATGAATTCCTACATGTAGATACCTACATGGACATGTACAGGCTCTTATAACCTGCAGCTTTTTGTTGTATATATTGAAAAATGACCTGAATGTTTTCTTCTTTCATCTGATCAGCAACAAGCAGCTAAAATTACCCCTCATCATCACTGCTTTTAAGTAACTACTTACATCACTGAGTACTGAAATCAAAGTATAACACTCCAAAAACTTTTATAAAAGTAGTCATTTTTAATGAATTTTCAGTAAGGCAATCCAATACAAAGCAATTCACAACCCACCATATGACAATAATCATGTACAACAGAAACCCATTGAAAGGAAAGCAGGGAGTCATGCAAATCAGAAATTAAGAGATATAAACCATAAAGGGAATTGTGAGATTAGACAAAAAAATATTCCCCCCCAAAAAAGTTTTAACTGTAACATGCTAATTTAGCTACAGTTTTTAACTACCGGTGAGACAAATGTTTGGAGAACCAGGCACGAGAGAGAGAGAGAAGAAAGAGCAAACCGCTGTGTTGGGCACTGACATGCATGTGATCTGGTTGGGTTGGTTCCTATTATACAGACAGCGGCACTCTTGATGTACCTCAAGGAAACATGCAGTCGATCCATCACACTAATAAATCCAGGCGTTAAGAGGTCGCTGTAATGACATAGACTACAGGAGCGATGGCTTGTCTTACCAACTCAAAAAAATAGATAAATAAATATCTTCAATACAGTAATATTCCCAAAAATATATCAAACATGTACAATGAGCACTCCTCACGAGGATAAAGTGCTGTTGGGATCTATATGCAAACCAGCTTTTCATGCACTTTACAGTCTAACAGAACTCTTATCTTTTTCTTCTCTTACAATGATTTACAAGCAAATCGCTGTTCAGGTAATTTCCTCTCCTGTACTCAACAGCCATACTTTTCATACCTGAGCTGCCTTTCAATACAGGACCAAATGAGATGCACTGACTGCCTTTCTTGTTGTTAAGGCCTTTAGTTTGCTACAGGAGACTTTTGAACGGAAACGTTTTAGCTGAGATTAATCCTGCCTGCCTTTGTAAAGACACCTTGTACAGTCTATTATAGCCATTGTAGCATTGTTAGCAAGTGAAACTGGAATAATACCAAGAGGAGAACAATGGCTGTAGTGAAACACACCACAGTCATTAGGATGCATCCTCTGGGGAAAATTCAATAAACAATTTTAATGAAGCATTTGCATCCTATGGGAATGCCCTTTTTTTAGGCAACATTTATATGGCTGCCTTTAGCCTTTCTGTGTCTCTATTATTATTATTACTTCCGCCAAGGAGGTTATGTTTTCACCGGGGTTTGTTGGTTTGGTAACTCAAAAAGTTATGGATGGATTTTGGCAAAAGTTTCAGGGTTGGTCCAAAGTGGCCTAACTTAAAACTGATTAATTTTTGGTGGTGCTGTGATCGGATCACCACCAAAAATTAATCAGTTTTAAGTTAGGCCACTTCCCGCCAATCCTGAAAATTTCGTCAAAAACATCCATAAGTTTTTGAGTTACTTTGCAAACAAACAAACTTTAAATAAAAAGTTGCCGCCGCCACCTTGGTGGAGGTCTGTGCTCTCTGAGTGCTTTTCTAGTTTCTTATTAGGGTGTCCTGTTCCTTCGAGCTCAAAGCAGTAAGGCTAATGATGTGGCTAGTGGACTGTGTCACTTGAAACAACAAACTGGAATGTGATTTGTCCGATACCTGGCATTAATCAAAGAGGAGAGAAGTGTTATCTTGTATTCTGTGCTTTTATCAGAAACTCTCCTCCTTGTGGTTGCTTTAATCCTCCTTATGAATCCTGTATATTTCTTAAATTTCTTCAGTATGATCTCATTTTCATAAGGCAACGCTGCATAGGACTGTAAGGGATTATTGTTGTGTCAGTGTGAAGACGCATCTCAAATGGCAAGATTTGTTACTGATGCGGTAAAATTAGATTTGCTGCTTGAAAGCCGGTTTGTTTTCCTTTCTTCACACTGAACTGATGTCACAGATTTGGTCACAGGTTTGAGGCTGCAGAAAGCCAAACTAAAATTAGCACAAAAGGATCCCCCTGCACCCTGCGGTATAGACTGTTTATGTGTTTACACATGACAGACTTACTTACTGAATGTAATAAACATAAATCCTAAAGCTCTGGAGACCACTTGTGAACCCACCAGAGACTTGTATCGTACTGCTCCAGGGACCGGGCTGTATAGGAGATGAAATGGAAATCTCCAGGGAGGAGCACTGGCTGTCAAACTTGGAATGTGATATTTATGACGAGGAAGGTTATGTGGCTGCTAAGGGTCTTAAGGATTTCCACTGACATAAATTTGGTCTGTGGGATGCAGATGTGGTGTGTTTTTGATCTTATCAGGGCCAGATTAACCCACTAGTGGACCCTAAACCAGTAAACCAACCAGTGTTCCTGTGTTGGTGTGCAAATTTCTTCCATTTTAGTATGTCATTTTGTGATATTTTTATTTTAAAAACATGTATTTTATTAATATATAAGTTTGCGTCAGGTGAAAGTAGATTTTATCATGATGCCTCTCTAAAAGGTTACTTCCTTAAAGCTATACTCTGTCATTCTGTTCAGAAGCACTTCTTGTTATACTGGGTGAAATGATCCTTCCAACCTGAGAGCAGTCCATACATTATGTGTTCAGAAAAAGGAATAAATAGAATCAGACCGCTGTAGCAGCTACAGGACTGTAAAAACTCTGACCAATCCCTGTCATTCAGCCTGAATGGAAAGAACCAATCAGATGCCTTCATGTATCCTCTTGACCACGCCCCCTCTGTCCCTCCCTCCTCCCCACTGTTGCTGGAAATATCCAGCATATTTTATGAAATATGTAATGTTTGCCAACTTAGCTTTGTAGCGCGTATTAGCCCGATGCTACCATTAGCTTCTCTGTGGGTGTAAGACGGTTGTGGGTGCTGCTTGTATTGAAGAAGTAATAGGATATTTTGACCATATTGCACAGCTATAATTTCCAGTGTCTGCATTATAAAGGTGATAAAATTATGTTGATATATTGGCTTTGAACTGGACATTTTACAACTGTGGTGATGTAGCATAACGGCTCTCCTCTCCCTGCTGAATCCTACTGTCAGATGGTCAAGTTTGAGGGGGCGTGGCTTTGGACGGAGCACTGATGGGAGAGGGTGGAGCTTAGAGGAGGCTGAGAGGAGGTGCCAGTTTGAAATCTTGTTCGCTCTCTAACATGACAGACTATAGCTTTAATAACTTTACTGTCTGTGTATATTGTGCTTTAGTGTTGCCCATTTTGCCAGGTTGATACTTTCTGTACTTCGTGTTCTTTGTCTGTCTTTTACTTACATGGTAATGTGTTTTGTATTTACTTTACAAAATCAATACTTTTTTGTGGTTTGTAAGGAAAAACGGGTGCAGAGGTTGTGATTGTTTAATCTTGTGCAACTTTGTCCTTTTGATGGCCATTTATCCTGACTGAATGAGAACTTTAAACAAGCCTGAGTCATATGTTGAATATCTTTATGCTGAATCGCAGCTGTAGTACAAATATGGTCGCCTTGCATGAATAAACTTGGCACCTCAGAAATAATAAATGGCTGCACTCAACATGATTAAATATGATTAACCTGGTAGCATCATCATAGTCTTGTCCTTGTTATAGAGACGGGTTGTGCTTTTTATAGGCAGTCACTTGAAAATAATTGGTGACCACTTCAAAACAAATCTATCAAATGTCCATGCCACTCTGAATAACATTGGAGGATAATATACTGGGGGAGTTAACTTCTCATACAACATGCTCCTATAAACATTTACCTAATAATAAAGAAGAGAAGAGGCGACACCTCGTGGTATGAAAAGCCTGAATAATGTCAGTAACGTATTAAACTGTAAACTTTTTCCTCCATCATAACCAACGCATTAGCAGATACGGAGATAAACCCCAAATATAAAAACTAATTCCAAGGGAAAAGGTGCCTAAAAAATATCACTGCATTAGGCCACAACAAAGACTGACGAGCAAGGTTTAGGCCAAAGTTCACAGGTCCTGATACAATTAGAGAAACAACCACAGACAGGCACAAGTTTTAACCACAACATGACCTTTTTGAACCAAGCTGCTGTCAAAGTAGACGTGAAACAGTCACTGCCACGGTTTCAGGTTAAAAGGCTTTCTCTGACAAGTCCTGGAAAGTTTGAACCTCTCTTTAAGAGACATTATCCAAATTAAATCACAGAAAAACAAACCCCTCAAAACAATGCTGCTCCAATAGTCACTGTGAGGATACGGCACAAAATTCAACACCCATTTCCTGGTGCTTCAGCTCCTGTTCGCACCAAAAATCAGGAGGTACAGTAGAGAGTTCCAGCTGGACTCTGAGCGGCTGCTGAATGCTGTCAGTCCTCAGCCAGAAGCCATAGGAGGGCGTCAGATCTGTGTGTGGTGGTGTGTGTGTCCGGGTGGTGTGTAGGGAGGTGGTGCCGGGTTGGGTTTGATCCCCCGGCTCTTCATGTAAGAGATGAACTGATCTGGGATCTCCGCTAGCACGTCTTTAGCGAGCCGAGCCATGCTTAACACGTGGTTGCCTGTCCGGTCCATGTAATCTCTGAAGGGGACAAACTGAGGAGGGAGAGAAGCAAGTGGAATATCAATATGCTTTTATACAGGGGCACTTCACTCCCAAAATTATTCAAAGTAAACGGACGCCGTGTTTAGCACAGGGTTCCTGCGGTTCCTTAAAAACTCTTAAAATATCTGAAACTAAAATTTGTGTAATTAAGGTCTTAAATTGTCTTAGTTTTACCATAAATTTGCTGCAGCTATTAAATTTTCAGATGGTGCGTTTAATGCCAATAGGAAAACACAGCACTCATAGATTTACTGCAGTTCTGCACATAATTTCGTTCACAAAGTTCACTTATTTTTGAAGTTGTGGAACTCTTTGAGTGCCAGCTGTTTTTTTTCTTTCTTTTTTTTTTTAAATCTTTAAAATGCCAGTGTTTTTGCCCATTTTTCAGTCATATTTCAAGACCCACAGAATATTTTGTACTATGTCTCTGAAAACACTGAATAGCTCAAATGACAAAATAGAGTCTCTTCTTTCATGTAAAAAATGTTTGTTTTTATCTTGTTCCATTCTTGTTTTATCTGGAGGAGAGTAGAGGCCACTTTTCGTCCAGAATCCGTTTATTTAGCTCTCTAATTACGATCGTCTCCACTTCCTGCTTTGATCTCCATGGCACATGTTAACAGTTTGTCCTGACTATAAATCACAAAAGCCCCGAGATTATTCACATGCTGCGGGAGACCGTGATTAGCGATCAGCTGTTTAAAAAAAACAAAAAAAAAAACAAAACACTTTGACGGCATAACTCGTCAATGGCACTCAAAGAGTTAACGTTGTAGAAAAAATATGAGTTCTGCTTTCAATTTAAATCGTTGTAGCAAGTGTTAAAGAACTGGAAACTAAATAATAAAGAAATATTGTCAGAGATTAATCAGTTATCAGATTTTTTTTTTTCCCTGTTAAATATCAATATCAGCATCAACCTCAAAAACTCCATATTGGCCAAGCAAAAAACTATTTTCTACCAAAGAAATTGTTATAACATTTTTGGGTCTTAAATTATATTTGTTGAGGTCTTAAAAAGGTCTTAAATTTGACTTTTAAAGTCGTGCAAGAACCCTGTAGCAACTGCAAACTATATCCAATCATCCATGTACAAACTTGCCCAATTCCTGCAGTATAATCCAAGTCTGTATAATCCAAAACTTTTCATCACGTGTCAAATTTAAAATATTTTTGTCTAATAATCTGATGCTTGTAGACACAGGTGCACTAATCATTCATATGAGTTCTGTAGAAGCGCTTCAAATAGTTTGAAGGTTGTAGTAAAACTGCATATGTTCGGGAGGTAGTGAGCATGTGACTGGATGAATGAGACTACATTGAGTTTTTAAAAAATATCTTTGATATAGTTTTATAGTAAATGTAGGCCCGCAATTATGCCAATTAATACCAATAATTTTCTCTTTTTTTAATATTAGGTGCATCTGAATCCAAGCTAATGCGCTGTAATAATTGATATACAGATGATTTTTTTTCTTTTGGGGGGGGACGGGAGGTGAGATATCCCTTTCATGGATATGATAAAATATGTCTTCCTCTGTGTACATGAGTCCATCCAGGGGTTTTGGACTGCTATTATAGTGATTCATGAAAAGCTTCAAATACTTTGTCAATGTGCACAAGTTTTGGGAGCAGGGTGGTGAACAGAGAAATCCAAAGGGCTCATGGTTAAGCCCCTGTGTTAGTCAACATTTGCCAGATCCTGCAAGCTTCAGGATGCTGATCTGTCTCTAATCCTCCATCTCCCCTCAGGAGCAACAGAATATAAATGAGCCCAATTCTACTAAAACCCTTTTGTATTATATGTCATAGCACATAGAGGTTTTGCCACTAATTTGTTTAGCAGAAGTGATAGGCCACTCAAACCCTGACACCTCCTTTCACATCGTCCTTTGCTTACTAATCAGTCAGTTAGAGATTTAGTTTTGACACTACAGGAACAAAATGTGAATAACACACATTACCTAGAGTGACATGTAATATGAAATGTTTTAGCATGCTTGTCTCCATAGGAAGCACATAGATGTCCCAATCTGTTAGAGGTGCCAGTGCCAACAGATGGTGTTTTGTCAGAAACAGACATTTTAAAGTGCCAGCACGACCGAGGCATGAATATAAAATGCAAAAGTTAAAAATATGACAGAGTACAGTAGCTTACAATAAATCACAGGAACTCTGTTGCATATAAATACTGATATACAGTATATCTCAAGCTCAAGGCTGTAATATTGATAAATACTTATAGACTGACTGGCTGTGCTTATTTCTGAAATTCTGTGAACTTGTTTTTTTTTTTTTGTTTTTTACCTTTCAGTTCCCATCCTTTGGTCCCCAGTGAATAGTCTTTTAATGCTGTAAAGGGCACTCACCTGAACGATGTCTCTCTCTGCCAGTTTCCCCCGGGATGAGATCCTGATGTCGTCACCATCCAGCTCCACCATAGCTGAAAGAGACACACACACGGATGGATGCATACATACATAGTGTGAGATCCTGCGCTGCCTTTAGGAAAGAGATGGGGTAGATGTGCAGGTTTTTTGCGATCATCCACCATATTACCACATCTTTTTGTTGTAGCATCATTACAGAGAGAGGCTGTCGAGCTGCACAGTAATAATCTGTCTTTATTGCATGTCTAATCAGCTAAGTCCTTTATTATAGTCTCTGCACAATTTAGACTCATCTGTACTAAACACTTCAAACCCAGCAATTAACCTCAGCCGTTTCTTCTATAGTTATGCCTGCATCCACCCACGCATTCCCTTCTCTACTGACTCAAATGAGTTTCTACAGTAATTTTCTCTCTGAATAGGTACCAGAGAGGTTAATGCTGGCTATAAAAGTAATAGATTATGAGTTGTATGAATTAAAATGTCAATTAATGGCCCATGTTTTAATCAGTTTTACTGGCTTGATTAATGTAGATGGTGAAAATGGCAGAATATAACCACTGCTGAAGCGCTGAAGTGAAGAGATTTTCTACTCTGGGACATCTTTGGGTCTTCCATAATAAAACCAGTTTATTCATTCCACATGTTCAACAAAATAAAATCACTGTACCGTCAAACTCGGCTTGACCCACTCCAACTATGATGATGGACATGGGAAGTTTGGCACCCTGCGGAGAAATGAAAAGCAGAGCAGATATTTTATTTTCTTATCAAAGATCATGTGCACAGTCATATAAAGAAAGGTGAAAAACTTGTCCACGCCTCCACTGACCTGAGGCGGTCATTACATTATTCAGACATGATAGCCGTTACATGCTCACCCACGCCAATTACAAACCACGCTAATGTTTTGTAACAGCCTGTAACTAGCTGAATGACCTTTAATTCAAATGACGAAGAGAGCGAAGTCAGAGAAAGACAGTGAAACAAGATGTTCTAATAGAAACTTGTTTTTTTCTGTGTTGCTCATGTTTTATGTCCCTGAATCCAGTTTTTGGTCATGTGAACGCTCCCCAGCTTATTTTGGGATGACACAGAGTGTATTTGCCCATTGAATGCTGGTTATCAGGCTGGGGAGATTAAACACACTGACAACACTAACAGCATCCCCTGAGATAGTGGGGCAACAGGCCAGTAGTATCAGTGCTGAAGCAGTTTTCATCGCAAAAACTTTTTATTGAATTGACAAAATTGTGACCAGTTTTGACATAACACTGCAAAATTCTAGTTAAAGGAGCAGTGTGTAGGATTAAGTGCCACCTAGTGTTGGGGTTGAAGATTGCAACCATCTGAATACTCCCCTCCCCAGTGTAGATCCATCATGTAGACCCCTGTGTAGATATGAAGGGCTCATTCTAACAAACACAAGGATTCTTAGTTTCAATGAATGAAACCAGTTAATTCCTGGTAATAGTCTAATCCTAATCCTACACACTGGACCTTTAAGGCTAAAATGAGACACTTGTTCAAAGGGAGGAAAAGAAATGTTAGCAGAAGCCTTGATAAAGTCTCACATGGCAGGTGTGGCATTTGTGAGCGGGGAGAGGGAGGAGGTGCCACCTTCAATCAGAACAGCGACCGACCTCAGTCACCCACCCAGCCACTCCCAAGCCACACCTCATGTCAGAAAACGCTGCTCCTGCTCTCTCTTTTTGGTGGTTTCCTGCCTCCAGATAAAAGCAAGAGGATTGGAAAATTAATCAAAATGAAAAAAATACAGACGTTTACGATTATGGCTGGGTACCGAACTTTGATCCTTTTGTAGCACCGATCGAAAAGCTCAGATCAAAAAATGAATCATTTTTCGGTGCTAAATTTTGATACCCAAGCGTCTGTGAGCCATGCTCTGAGATGTCATTATGGATGGGGACAAGTCCCCTTCATATTCATAGAGACACTGATCCGTCCACCCACTTTCCAGCAAAAAGAGACGAACATTGCTGTGTGCGTGTGCACATGCGCGTGCCTGTGTGTGTGCACCCTTAGGTGCATGGTGTATTATACATGAATGTCAGAATTTCAAAGCTCCAAATCAGAACCCAGACATAGCATGAATTCTATCTGCTACTGACGTAAACAGTAGCTACATGTTTTGTTGTACGTCTGTAAGGCTGGAAGAGCTGGGAGCACTAAATTTTGAGGTTAAGATGATCAGAGCTCCAAGTTCCGACTTCAGTGAACACACCATAAGGCAAACTCTCACTCCCCAGGGTCCTAAAGAGGAACTGTAGCAGCCTGAGACTGTTGATCATCATCAGACTATTGTCTAGTATGTCTACCATGATAAAGACCAAATTACACAGATTTTTACTTTTAACTTTTTACTTGAACTCATAAAATATAATGATGATAATAATAATAATAATAATGATAAATTAATACTGATGATGACTGATTAAAGCCCAAATTATACAAAAATAACTTATTGAGGTATTGAAAAAAAGTATTGTTCTGGAACCGGTATCAAAAATGGTATCATATCAATAAAATTTTGAATGATACTCAGGCCTATTCACAATATCCTCTGGACATGAATGTTTATAATAATAATAATAATAATAATTAAAATTACTATTTCATAGAAACCCTGCGATGAGGTGGCGACTTGTCCAGGGTGTACCCTGCCTTCCGCTCTAAGACAGCTGGGATAAAATATTGTTGTATTATTGTATTGTAAATATTGTTGCTGGATCAAAGGGGTGGTCTTTGCACTACATATGTGCAGACTTTGTGAATTATGAATTATTTATACACTATACACACACTATTTATTACATAGAATTGGTACCCTAGTAACATTTACACTTACACACTGTGTTGCCATCTTTTCTTCCAAAAAAAAACATTTCACTGCTTCTCTTGAAACAATATTTCTGAATTAAATCCAACCATATCCGACTTGTCTATAAAATGCAACTAAAGTGAATTTTGTACCCTGACCGACCATGTTAGTGCAACTTCCCCTTTAACGGCAACATAACCGCAAAAACCTTGATTATGTGTGATGAGTTTTGTTTTCTCTGCAGTCTCATATTTTCACAAAGCTGTAAAACAAGTGCAGTTTTATCTTTGGCACTAGACAAATGCAGCGTGGCAAATCAGGCAACCTCTTTTGCCACGGGCGTGAGAGCAGTTTCTGTCGACGCCACTTCAGCCGCAGCACATCAGCGCGATTATCAGTGTTCAACACAACTGCTGTCAGTGCCTGTCCTCCCACACACACACACACACACACACACATCAAATGCAACCAAAAATAACCTGGCAATCCACCGTGTCCCACTTTTGCCGTCCTCCTGTCGCTGTGACTGGCAGTGGAGATCCAGTTTAACGAGACCAGAAAACACAGCTTCAATCAACACTACTCCATCTACTCGCTGTGCATGTGCTGCTTAAATCCACATGTCCTGCATGCTTTGATAGGCTTGTCTTCTTGAATATGTGGTTGTGCTCATGCACACACACATTCAGGTTTATGGATATATGTTTGGAGAGGTGACTGTCCTGTCGGAGGGGGTCACCTGAGTCACTGGACCAGCTCTCGTCTGTCTCAGATCTCAGCTCAGACAAAAGCTTCAGGCAGCAGAATGAGGACACTTAAAAAGCCAGGTGAATATTTCCATATTAACTCATTGAGTGCCAGCCCTTTTCTAAAACAGAAAGTACCTTGTGCCAGCGTTTTTGACCACTTTGAGTCATATTTCTAGACCCACAGAATATTTTGTACTGTGTCTCTGAAAACACTGAATAGCTCAAATGAAAGAAGAGACTCTCTATTTCATCTTTAAAAAAGTTTGTTTTTACCTTGTTCCATTCTTGTTTTATCAGAAGTAGAGGCCACTTTCACCAAAAACATCACTTTTTGTCCAGAATCTGTTTTGCTCTTTAATCTCGATCCTCTCCACTTCCTGCTTTGATCTCTGTGGTGTATACTGTCTCTTTATGCTCCGACTACATCTCCCAGCAGCCCCAAAATTACTCAAGGTTGCGGGAGACCACAGGATTTCGAAAAACCATTTTGACATATTACTATGTCAATGGCACTCAAGCGTTGGATTTTAAATGACGTCAAAATACGTCAATGGCACTTAAAGAGTTAAGAGTAGCACAGTCAGTTAAAAGGAAAGAACCTCTACAAAAATCAGTCCTCTGTCCTTCACATGTTGGCTGGACACACTGGACAGATAACGATGTGACTCATGCTCTGATGATCCAGATAGTATATGACAACATTGCCTAATCTAATTATTACATTGAATTTATCCAAGATAAGACATTTGTCATATCATGTCACATTTTGTTGATCATCTCATTTTTAAAATTTCTTTACTTCAACTGCTTCAATTATTTTACTTTTAATCTTGAATAATTTTAATCACATTCCTGCACTCAAGGAATTCATGGACAGCAGGGTTCTTTAAATTAGTTATTTTGTTAGATTAGATCCAGATTTGGATCTTCTGAGAGGGTTAAAAGAGAGAGAGGAAAGACAAAAGTCTCTGTATTTGTGAACGAGGGCTCCACGGAGAGAAAGAAGGCAACAGAGGAGGGCAAGTGATTGACATGCGGCTTTCTGTAGTACAGCAGTCTCTATTGTTTTTACCACATGGGTCTATATTACTGAAAACATGGAGGACTCATGATAGATGTCCACACACTGACACAAAAACATTTGCATGCACAAATGGAAACGCACTCCAGATGTAAAGGGAGTATGGATGCACATTCTTGCACATCCTCATGCACTTTCTTGAAGGTACCCTCCAGCATGAATAAGTATGAGGAAAGACTTTTGTATAACCTCCGTCAGCAGTGTCCTCCCTCGCTCAGGATCCATGGAGAGTTAAAGGGAAGTCGGCGGAAGCGTCGATAGAGTGGAGGCAGTGAGATAGAGCAGCAGGCAAGATCTTAAAAGGAAGGTGTGGCTGTTCTAATGTTTTGACTAACAGTCGCAAATTCCCTTTAAATCCAGTCTGCTGGGTGTTCTGTGCCTGCGGCTGATGATGGTGAGGAGGAGACCAAGGAAGAAGAAAGAAAAGAAAGCCAACTACTATTTAAAGCTGTGGAAAAAAGGATTTAGGGCAAGTTTGTGGAAAGCTCAGAGGAATAAAGCACAGCGATGTGTTTTTATTTACAAAGGCAGGTGCATCTTTTGAAGCGCTATATTTCATAAATATGGTCTCCACTATTTATTTATTCATGGTACACAGGGAACACATGCATACCTTATGGATGGTGGAGGATTAATTTTTTTCACAGCAAGAACAAGAACATAACCTGCGTGTTGAGCTGTTCTCTTATAGCTGTCAGGTAAATCATTAGTTTATCTTGCAATTATAGAAAGAGATGTCAGTTATATGAAGCCATTATGCTTTACAGATTGCATAACAACTGCTGCTGCCAAATGCTGCCTTCTGTGTTTGAATCGGCCACAATGAACATCTGGGCTGTAAATTTTCTGCTGACAGAGAGCGAGAGCTAATCTGATCACTGCTCTTGCTACTTTATTAATAATTTAGGTGATTTTAGGTGGCAATTTAGGTGGCAGTCACTTGATTGATAATCAACTAATGGTTTAAGTAATATAAAGTTATAATTTGCTTTTGTTGGTTTCAGCTCCTCAAGTGTAAATGTTTTATTTTTTTTTTCCATTTCACTGAATGTCTTTTAGGAATTGAATAGGGGTGTGACGAGATCAAATCCCGACAATATTTCTCGTTAAAATGAAAAGATGTCACAGGGCAGAAAGAAATCTATCATACTTTGAGCTATCCAAGCTTATGTTAGTGACCTGTCGGTGGCAGTAATGAGCCTTTGCAACATCTGGTCTGCCAGAAACTGACAAGATGAAGGAGAAGGAAAGCAACAACTGCAGCACTTAAGTAAAGTTAGAAAGATATTGGCAGATTCAAACTTCCTGGATCAATATATCAAATAAACTATGACCTAAAGATGCAAAAGATGCATTTCTGTAATGTTGGTGAGGCACATGGTGTGCTACATCCATATTTTTATAGAAACAATTCATCCCTGGTGCTCCATGGGAAAACTGCTCCTAATGAGCACTGGCCATTGTAGAGACAGTTTAGGGACCGTCTACAAAGTGCAACACCAGAACAAAAAAGGCAAATGTTCCCATTATATATGCTGTAGCATCACCACATTCAGCTGCCGAAAGTACACTGACTTTGACTTAAAGTGATTTTATGTAATTTTTTTTTAATGAATTATATTTGAGGTAGTGTTAAATAAATTCTGTTTGATGAGAGCGATAAGAGTTAAAGTCACATATTTTGTAATTTTATTTTTCTTAATAGTAATGTGAAAATATCATCTTGTCTGGTTCTCGTGAACCCAATATCGTGTATTGTCTCGTGAGCTGAGTGTATCGTCACAACCCTAATATTGAGAAGGGTCCAGCTGCAGCCTGGGTGTTCCACAACAACGCCTATTGGGCGTTCCTGATAGCGTTTCATTGACCAATCGCAATAACCCTCACATTTTGCCTAATCTTAAGTCCCTCCCTATCCCCTTACCATGTCCTTACTTCCTAACCTTAATGCCCATTTATGACAGTGAAAAAGAAGGAGGCGTTCCAGTCAGTGAAAACGGGAACCCCTACCGGCACAAGAACGCCCATTTGTAGCTGCAGTTGGATGATATTGCTAGTACTGGACAATAACAACATCTTAAATGTCACTTTCTGTACAATAAATATGAAGCTATAGACTGTAGGAGGCGGCTAGCCTGGACAAAATACACCTGCCAGCATCTCTAAAGCTCACTAGTCAGCATGTTGTTATTAGTTCAATCTCTACAACAATTAAAGGGTCAAAACAACAAGTTGTGGCTGGAATATGCTGGAATGTTGGTTGGTTGAGAGTAGTTTCTAAATGTTCATCACTGTGAGGTTGCCCTTGAACAGAGTCATGCTAGCAACTTGTTAGTTTATGTTAAGCTAAATGCCCCCCTTCCCTTTCTTACATTAACGATGGCCTCTTTGGTTTGGGCCATGTCGGAAATGACACCATCAGTGATGATGAGGAGCACAAAGTACTGAGATCCATCCTGCACCGCTGCTGAATACCTGCACAGATACAGATAGAGATGAGCTGTATAATCTCTTTAATACAAGGACAAATTTGATTTTATCTGAACATTGAATAAATCCATGACAATACACAGGTTATCATGCACTCTTACCACAGTTAAATTCAATAAAAATGTTCTTTGTTTTTGTGGCACTTGATAGATTGCTCATTAAAATGCCTCACAGATACTCTTTTATTAATCAGCCCAAATAATCACATTTAATACAAAGCTGGTTTGCTCTGTTTGATCCACAGATTAACACCTTTGTTCAAAATCTCTTCATACTTCAGTTCACCTACTCATGTGCTAAATACCAATATGGTGGCTCATTCTCACGGTTATGGCTCCCTGCCGCAGTTTAAATAGTGTGACTCTTTTATCAGGATGACATTTTTTAATTACAGCAGAGCGCTGGCGTATCAGATGGAGAACTGTTTGGATATGGCTCAACAAATGAGACAACAAGGGAAGCTGTGACGGGTGGAGGTGGGTGTCAGGAGCATGAAAATCCACCCGGATCATGTCAGTTTGCATACATTTTTTGTGTTATGATTTGGGAAATGTCAGTATGTATTAATGGCCACAGGCTCATTTGTTCTGTAAGCTGAACGTGCCACTAGCTGTCAGCTCATCTGAATTCATATTCAAGCATAGTACATCCTGGATGTTGTCAGTGTTATGGGTCTGAAAGGTGGAGGAACAGAAAGTCAAAGCTAAACTTAACAAATGTTACTCTAAGTAGACCGAAGATAATTATCTTGATAATCTATATGCCCACACTGTGGTACAATAACTGACATGTTCTGAATTGTTGATGATAAACACATCAATTATGTTATTGTCAGTAGGTTTGTTATCGGACACTGTCTCCTGCTGTCTGAATACAAACACTCAAATATATCCTTGTGCCCCCTGGTGGTCAATAACTAAACATAAATGACATTTCATGTCATTTTTCTGGTCTGTTTTGTTTTTATTTTCTTTTATTGTGTACGGCTAAACTGGAAATATTATCCTGTGGTGTGTTTTATATTTTCTTATTATCTGTTCTGTGCTGAGTTAATTTTGCACCTTGTTTTATGTATTTTTCCTCTACTTTGTGTTTTTACATATGTTCCCTCAACCTGCCCAGGGACTACAGATGGAAATTAGCCTGTGGCTATAATCTGGCACATTTACATATGTTCATATGTGCACTGTCCCAGATTCAGCAAATAAATATTTTTTATTATTGTTTTTTAATCTACAGATGGAACAATAATGACTAAGTCCAAACCATCAAACCCAAATTTGTATTTTGAACGTGCTTGTTCCTGCTTTAGACCAATACATGAGGTGAAAAATGTCTTCTCCTTGTTGCTTTGCCACTTTAATAGGAGCAAAAAGTAGAAACGAGTCACCAGCTGGCGGCACGGTGGCGGCATGGTAGTGGTTAGCACTGTCGCCTCACAGCAAGAAGGTACCGGGTTCGAATCCCGGGCCTGGCGCCTTTCTGTGTGGAGTTTGCATGTTCTCCCCGTGTCTGCGTGGGTTTTCTCCGGGTACTCCGGCTTCCTCCCACCATCCAAAAACATGCATGGGGATTAGGTTAATTGGCTAATTTAAATTGACCGTAGGTGTGAATGTGAGTGTGAATGGTTGTCTGTCTCTGTGTCCTGCGATGAGGTGGCGACTTATCCAGGGTGTACCCTGGATACCCTGCCTTCCGCCCTAAGACAGCCCCCCCCCGCGACCCTATGAAGATAAGCGGTAGATAATGGATGGATGGAGTCACCAGCTGCATTGTTCTCTCACCTGGCGACATGATTCACCACCGGAGCGAAGTTAGTCGGCCCGTACAGCTGCACTGTCTTCAGACTCTGGTGGTATGCCTCTAAGATTCCCTCAATACCATTACAGTAGGGATTTTCCATGTTTCCATTCTGAAAAGGAGAAAAAAACTGTTAAAATCTGTTTCATGGACTTAAATTTACCAAACAAACACCAAGATCTTGAGCCTATTACTGTTTTCAGATGTAATTTACTTGCTTCGTATACAAAATTCGTACCATAGAATAAAAATTATAAAGAAAATTCAGTGGCATGATTTTGGTAGTTGTAAATAAAAAGCCTTGATAAGAGTTGAAAAAGGAAAATAAGGTTGACTTCACCAGCGGAAACTCATGTGAAACCCGTCCATCAGGGGGCAGCTTGGCTCCAAAGCCCAAAGCAGGGAACATCTTGTCACTGTCGTAGTCCTGAATAATCTCCCCAACAGCCTTCAGGGCCATGGCATAGGCGTTCAGCTGGTAGGGGTTCATGTAGTGCAGCGAAGTGGACTGGGATGGGTTACCTGTCGACCAATCAGTCAGTCAATCTCTAGGCTATTGTGGGTAACGAGGCAGAAAGATGCCATGTCTGGAATACAAGGTGTCATTTTGTGCAAAGACATGATGTTAAAAACACTTGTGTTTGCTGTAGTTGTGGGTCACAAGCAACATGATTCTTGTCAGGTAGAGTTTACATGCTTACAAACCCTCAGAGATGATGAATCATAATTTTAAATTCAGAAGTTTGACACAATCAAGGAAAATCCATTAACAAACACCGTTTTGTTACATTTCCATTCATTCATTATTTCAAAAGCTTATCAATAACTGTAATCTTCTCAAATATCTCCTGTGTAATAACGCACCAGGAATTCATTCAGTGTTAACAGCTCAGCTGGCAGTGATCATTGGTTGTAGGTGATGTGCTCAGATCTGATTAGTTGCAGCTGCTCTCTGACAGCAGGAGTCCTGCTTGTCTTGTGTTCATCCTGAGCTCACAGGATGTAACACGGTCTAGAGTTTTTCACCAGATTGTGTCACCTTGACCACCATCGTAGCTGTCCGCTGAGCCTGGCCTGGTATGAAGCTAGTTAGCCAGGCATGCTAAGTTTTCAGCAGAAGAACACTGGTTTAATTCTTTGAGTGCCATTGAAGTATTTCAACATCAAACTGTTTTCAGCAGCAGGTCGCCGATTGCGGCCTGTGAGTAATTTTGGGGCTTCTGGGAGATGTAGTCAGAATATAGACATTATACGCCACAGAGATCAAAGCAAGAAGTGGAGACGATCTCGATTAGAGAGCAAAATGGGCGGATTCTGGACAATAAGTGGCATTTAGGGTGAAAGTGACCTCTACCTCTGATAAAACAAGAACGAAACAAGATAAAAACACATTTTTTTCATGATGAAATAGAGAGTCTCTTCTTTGATTTGGGCTATTCAGTGTTTTCAGAGACAAAGTACAAAATAGTCTGTGGGTCTTGAAATATGACTCAAAATTGACAAAAATGCTGGAACAAGACACTTTGTTTTATACAGTAAAAGTGCTGGCACTCAATGAGTTAACCCACTTGTGGTAGTTTTAAAAAACACTGTCTAGATTGCCTAGTTCTTTCTCTACAGTTTCCACATGTAGAACAACTTTACAGACCTGCCATGTCTAGTCACAGTTGCTAAGCTATATTGGACAGAAGCTTGGGGGACAAGTTTAGCAACAATCAATCAGGAAATGGACTGTGATTCATACTGAAGAGCTCTTCCTTCGCAGATAAATCTTTTGCAGCGTTGCGTTCAGGCGTTATTAATGGTGGAAGTAGTGTAATAAGACTTAAGTGTGGTCCTTTCACGTCCAGCTGCAGGGTTTTACACCATTCACTTTGTTTTAGTTTTGCTAACACGCCTCCTTCAACCTTTATTTCGGGTGTATTGACAGAGCATTTAGGAGGATGGGATACAAAGGATGTCACTTATGCTGACAATGTGTGTACAGTTTGAGCAACGGCATGGTCCGTTCATGTGATCGATTCTGAAATTGGACATGCCACAGTCAAAGAGCACGACTATCTGTTCTCGCCTCGCCCTCCACACACACACAGGTTGGTATCACTCACCATTAGATGCTGTGAAATCAATGGCCACGGTGAAATTGATCTGCGTCCTGGAAGTAGGATGGAGAGGAGGACAAAAAAAGGGGGGACAAAAAAAAAAAAGTCAACCGCCGGCAATAACAACAAGCCAGGCCTCATTAAATTCCAGCACACACGCACATTTTCTAATACGAGAACAGATGATGCCTAAAACAAAGGGACGTCACACACAAAATATGGCAATTATTTCTCATTATGATATTGTTACACGTCAATATTTAATTGCTGTTTGTTTTTGTTTTCATCTGCATTGAGACAGTTGCTCAGTCAGTCATCAAATAAGATTTCAGTGATTACACTTATCTGACCTCCCAGGAGAAGGCGTACTCTCCTTTGAGACACTGGGCTCTGTAACAAGCAATTGATGGAGCACTTAAGAGCAAATCATAATCTAATTTTCCCTGCTGATGAAGCACTCGCTACTTCTTGCTAATTTACGACAGTGAGACAAGGCCTTTGGGGGCCTGAGCGACAGCCTCTCATTATCTATGAGAGCGTAATAAAATGAAAGTGTTAAAGATTTACATTAACCTTTCAGTTCGGGGTGGTGGTAGAGAATATGCCACAGCCTGACCCTGCTGACCTCACCTGATTGTATAAATTCATGTGTGTTACTAAGGCTTCATGATCAGGGATAAAATGAGAATCACGGTTTTCTTTTTTGTAGTAAAATCATGATTATGGTGTCCTACAAAGCAAGTGTTTTATATTAAACAACACTTATTACCAACATGCAACACGTACCTCCACATAAAGACTCATTCAATGTCTGTTGATGTGTGTTCATGTGTGCTTTGCTAATATGAACTGTTCATTCATTGACACAGAATAATCTGATATTGTGTTGTAATAGTCTACATTAAGGACATGACGTACATGCATTACACCAACCACTTAAATATGCTTGCTAAAATGTTTGTTGAAAAGTTAATGATGGTTTAGCCCTCAACTCTCACTGTGTTAACTCTTTGAGTGCCATTGACGTAATAATATGTCAAAGTGTTTTTTCAGCAGCTGGCACAAGAGGGCGTGCTCCCATGTTCTCCCACAGCCTGTGAGTAATATTTGGGCTTCTGGGAGATGTAGTCAGAGCATAAAGATATGGTATACACCACAGAGATCAAAGCAGGAAGTGGAGACGATCAAGATTAGAGAGCAAAAGAAACAGATTCTGGACAAAAAGTGGTGTTTTTGGTGAAAGTGTCCTCTACTCTACCTCTGATAAAAGAAGAACAGAGCAAGGTAAAAACAAAATTTTTTTTCATGATGAAATAGAGAGTTAGTGTTGTCGTTCGCGAACGATTTGTTTGAAAGAACGAATCTTTTGAGTGAACCAACTGAACTGAATCACTTCCTGAACTGATTCGTTCCTTTCTCAGTTCGCTTGAGCTCAGTCTCAGCGTGGTGGCCGGAAGTTTAACTGCCTCGTTAGTTAGTTCATGACTCGTGAATCTTCAATGAACGACCCAGCCAGCAAGGGGCGACTCACTGAATGAACGAGTGATTCTAGCAGGAAGCTGTAGTGATTTGAACCGTTCACTGAACAAACTAGTTCACTGACCGATTCGTTCACTGAACGAACGGCGAGTGAATCTCTGTGATTCAGTGAGCAAATCTTTTGAACGGATCTTTTTAATGAACAATTCCTACAGACTCAGTTCAGTCAAAAGAACTGTTTTGCCCATCACTATAGAGTCTCTTCTTTCATTTGAGCTATTCAGTGTTTTCAGAGACATATTACAAAATATTCTGTGGGTCTTGAAATATGACTCAAATGGGCAAAAAACACTGGCACTCAATGAGTTAACATAACAACTGAACATCGTCTTGCCATTTTAGTTGAGTGAGGTTACCCCATAAATAGTTATATTAGTTCTTGGTGCACATTGAGAAAAGCTGCAGTATAGACTTGTGTGGTGACCGTGAATTCAACAACTTGTGCCTGGGAACTATATTCTACTCCAGGAAATGATGGTTCCCCTGATTTCCCCTCAGTTGAAAATGAATGTTGTGAGTGTGGATTCCTCTTCTGCACTGTGTATGTGTGTTTCAATGTGTGTGAGCCTTTGAGGTAAATGGTAGTAAAATGAAAGGCTCACTCGTCTTTTGCAGACTCTTTTTTCACACCCTGTAAAATGAACCTCCTTGACACTGCGATCTTCTTATGAAGTATGCTAACTGTTTATTTAAACTACTGTATCACTTTCTTTTTTTACCTGATGGAGTGCTCTTCATCATAAATGGTGAAGACAGAGATGGCCTAAGCATAATTTGTCCTCACTCCTTCTTACTGAGCTGTGCCGCTGCAGCACAGTTAAATTATTGCTCTTTTATGATTACAGCGGTTGTCAAAGACATGAAAGCTGCCAGACTTCACTTTGCAGGTGAAATATTTTTTTTTCTCTATTTTTCATGCAGCAAAGTGTTTGGAGAGTGACATGCTAAATTTTATTTTAGAGCAAGAACAACCTCTCTAATGTGTCATCCAGTAAGTGCCAGAGTAATGGTAAGAGGCTGTCTGATGGGGATGATATTTTTGAAGTGAGGCCACTAAACCTTAAGGTTATTGTATCGTAGATCAGCCAAAGCCAGGAACTGTCAGTGGATTCTGTCACACTTGTCAGCTCTGCCGCAGCTCATAAAACCCATGACAGCCGACCTGCTGTGATGGGACAGCGGACATCAGAGCAACACCTGAGATATACTTGGTATTCACATGTCAACATCAGCTCTGGAACAAACTGAGGTCCGAGGGTTGGTGCCCACTATGAAGACACTTTGGTCTTGGCTAACACATTTACAATACAGTGTATATTTGACACCTACTGTGAATTTATAGCGGTGGAGGTGGCGTGCCCCCGCTTAGCAAAACATGCTAAACTGTTCTCTTGGCTTGTTAAAACTTGATAAACCTCACCGCCCTCACCTGGCTAATCCCCCCCCTGCCCTTAAAATCTAGTGATGCCCCTGTCCTCCATCCATCATTTACACCTCCGGCACTCCCAATATTTTTGCTGTTACTAGTCGTCACAAATCCATCTATCCCGACTAAATGTTGAATCACTTATCTAATGCCACACAGCACGGGGAATGGCATGCATCTGGAAAGCTTGGAGGTTGGAAATCGGAAATTTCAACTGGGAATTTCCGACCTCTGATTTTGTCAGGAACGCAGCATAAACCCGTTCCACTCCAGGAAAACAGTAAACAAACAGAGCATGTGGAATACATAAAAGAATAACAATTCTCAGTGTTTCCCCTATATGCATTCAGCGGTGGTGGACACTATGTGACTCATGAAATGGGTCTCTGGACTCTGCTACAACTTTCTCGCCGTTTGATCAAAAAGGAAAACTCTCTCGCTTCTCATTTTTCATGACTGATCCAGGGTTTTTCCATTAATAACCCAGCAGGTCTGCAACACTTTCCTAATGAACCATGCTATACTTTCACACATCTTAATCATTAAAGATCTGCCTTGAGATGGACCTACAGAACTTATTGTTGCTCTCAAAGTGACCAGATTGGTGCATTTTAACATTGGCATTAGTTTTTTTTTTGTGGAATAAGCTATGACATGGACACTTTTAACTCATGTGAACATAAAATTTGACAAGTTTAAACACTGAAATGTCTTAACGGACCCTAGCCATCTTCCTACAATAGACATCTCACTGTGTGTTTAACTGCATTATGTTTGCAGTGTTAGAGCAGGAAGTCATTTCATGGTTTCTTCAGGTGTGCAGGCAGTCATTCCCACTCACCCGCCTTTGATGTAATCTAAGAACGTGAACTCTGACTCCACTGAGAAAGAGAGCAGGGTCACCTGGAATTAAAGACAAGGAGAAACATTTCATTAAATATGGTGGTAATGACCCTTTCCTCCTAAATACACATTATCATTGTTTAGCGCTTTACTGTTGCTTGAGTAAAAGATGTACGTCAGCTGGTTTCTAATGACTGATTCGTTTACTTGCCAGAGGATGAGTATGAAGAGAAAACAAGATGCATTTGTATGCATTAGGTGCACATGTCCACACTGCAGGGTTCAATAAGAAAACTGGTGTCTCAGTTGGTCGTTGCTGTCGCACAGTCTGATCTCTTGGGTCTTACAGTATATCCTTCAGTTTCTGCAGCGCCTTCATCTTTCATTTTGTCGACTTAAGTTTACTTAACTCTTTGAGTGCCGTGTCATTTAAAATCCAACACTTGAGTGCCATAGACGTATTTCAAAGTCAAAGTGTTTTTTTTTTGGCAGCGGGTCGCCGATCATGGTCTCACAGCCTGTGAGTAATTTTGGGGGCTTCTGGGAGATGTAGTCAGAGCATAAAAAGATGGTATACGCCACAGAGATCACAGCAGGAAGTGGAGACGATTAGAGATGAGATTAGAGAGCAAAACGGAAGGATTCTAAAGAAAAAGTGGCATTTCGTGTGGAAGTGGGCTCTACTCTACCTCTGATAAAACAAGAACATAACAAGGTAAAAACAAAGGTTTTTTTCATGATGAAATAGAGAGTTTCTTCTTTAATTTGAGCTATTCAGTGTTTTCAGAGTCTTAGCATAAAATATTCTGTGAGTCGTGAAATATGACTCAAAATAGGCAAAAAACGCTGGCACAAGGCACTTTCGGTTTTATAAAATGGCTCTCTAAACTCTCAAAGAGTTAACTGTCACAGAGTACTACTTAGTTTCGTAATCACCTAGAGTACCATATACTGCAGTAAATAATGGTCAGTGTGTTTGTGTACAGCAAATCGATACAACATCGACACAATAAGCAAAGCTTATTTCTTTGTTTTTTTTGTTTTTTTTTTAAACCAAATGCATTCACGGTTTGTATGATCCGGTAATTAATTTCACAATGTGGAAAGCACAGATTTGCGTCCTCTTATCAGGAGCAAGCACTTGTGATAATTAAAGGGGGGAATCATTTTACAGAAGAGAAGTAAGTGTGGAGCAGAATAAAGAGGTACAGTGCCAGTCATGGTTTGCTGCTGGAGCCATACTCACTGTCCCAGAGTTGACATATTTCTTTTTCTTCATTTTCTTCTTGGTGTTAATCACCTAAAACACAAGAAATACAGGTGATGGGATATTTGCCTTAGCATCAATTTAGCCAAAACAAACAATGAAGGAAGGTGAGAATGAATGTGTTTGCTCAGATGTGTATTAATGAAAAAGCATATCTCTTGTCACCATGTAGAGACACTGTATCCTTTGTATCATATGCACAGGGGACAAGTTTGCAGCCTGGGGTTTTGAATTTTCAAAGAATCAATGGGTGACAGCCTTAGAACTTTTTTTTTTCCATTCGCTGTACTGGTATTCTACCGGCTTCCAGAACAAGAGAGAAATGTCAATCCGGAGACCAAAGACGTCTCAGCTCATTACCTCAAACCTCTATGGCTGCAAGGCATGAAAGTGACAGCCCCTAATTTAACATGGAGGGATGGCAATTTGTCTGACACACTGAACAATCTGCTGATGCAAAAACTAAAGGGCCTTTCAGTCTCACTGGGAGGTAGAGAGGAATCAAGAGGAGCATATAATGGAGCTGACATCTAAAAGACAGGTATTTGTCCTTCGACTGGAGGCCACCAAACCACAGAACCTTGAAGATATTGATAATGATAATGTTCAGCCTTCATTCTCATTCTTCATAATCGTTTTGTTTTGTTTTTTTAATGAAATTTAACTCTTTGAGTGCCAAAGACACATATTTCAGTCCTAGAATGCTTGTGTGTCATAAATGTAGATATACGGTTTTCCTTTTTTCGGCAGTGGGGGGCCAATCGCGGCCTCCCACAGCCTGTGAGTAATTTTGGGGCTTCTGGGAGATGTAGTCAGGACATAAAGAGAAGGTATACGCCACAGAGATCACAGTAGGAAGTGGAGACGATTGAGATTAGAGAGCAAAACAAACAGAAACTGGACAAACTGGACAAAAAGTGGTGATTTTGGTGAAAGTGTCCTCTACCGAAAAAAGAACAGAACAAGTTAAAAACAAATATTTTTTTTTTTCATGGTGAAATAGTCTCTTCCATTTCAGCTATTCAGTGATTTCAGAGTCATAGTGCAAAATATTCTGTGTATGGGCAAAAACCCTGGCACAACGCACTTTCTGTTTTATTAAACGAGCTGGCACTGAATGAGTTAAAATCTGATCTGGACAAAATAAATGATTTCAACAAACACAGGACACATTTATCATGTTTAATCTGGGACACTGAAATGAGTTGGGTTTGTAATTCGTGTGCAGAGCTGTACTTAACGTGTTAAGGGACACGATAAGCTGTCCCATGAGAAATATTGAGAAATAGCTCTTATCGTTTTAAATCCCCAGATTGTTTTCCTATTAATCCTTTTCAATGCTGCTGCTAATAGCACCATTTCTGTGTGTCAGCATCCAGGTGATTATGGTGGCAAGATAAATAACAAATGGGTGGAAGAAATATTTAAGTAGATGTATATCAGTTTTGGAAAAGCAGGGAGACATGCACACTGTACCATACAAATGCCATACGTGAATTAGGGATGTATGGAAGAACTTTGACACATTTTTATGTAACTCTTAATAAATGCATTGTTTTGCCGCAGGAGTGGAAAGGAATATGCTGGAGTAATGGAAACAGCAACAGTGATGTCAGAGATGGAAATGTCACTCGTGTCAGAAATAGGATCCAAGACTCGCTGCGTAGTGGGATTCCAGATCTCAGGAGCCAGCAGACGCTGTTCAGCTGTGAAAAGACTGGCTTTACTCACCTCGTACACATTGAACTGGCTCTGCCCTCGAGCTAGCTCTCGGTAGCTGGTCGTGAAATCCCCAATGAAGTCGTGGCTGGGAAAAGGAATAAAAGGAGAGAAACGCCAGTGAGTGAGGGGGAAATAACCACTGCAAATAACAGAGCAGATGTCGGGGACAAAATGGAATTTCATTGCAGGAAATGATAGGTTCCTTGGGTAAATATTTCAGATAATAATTTAACTGAAACTTAGCTAATCTCTGAGTTCATATTTGTTAATTGATGATTGCAAGCACACTCACCTGCCATCTCTATCCCAGTCGTACACCTCCACCTTTATTGTCCTTGAAGAAAAATGCATACTTCAGTCAAAAAGTTACTCAATTACTTTGTTGATTACTTGCATTAAAAAGTAACGTTGAGTTACTCTTTAGGACCCTGGGGAATGAGAGTTTGCCTTATGGTGTGTTCACTGGAAGTCGGAACTTGGAGCTCAGATTAATGTAACCTCAAAGTTTAGTGCTCTCAGCTCTTCTAGCCTTACAGACGTACAACAAAACATGTAGCTAGTGTTTACGTCAGTAGCAGATAACATTAATTCTATGTCGGGTTGATTAATCTGACTTTCCGAGTTGGAGATCCAACTTCACGGGGGTTCTGATTTAAATTTTGACTTGAAGACTTTGACTTGATCAGGAAATCATTTATCAAGTAATGGACAAATGCACCATTTTGTAATGCTCCACCTTTTCGTTAAAGACATTGTTCAGCGTTATTCAAACATGAGGATCCTGCTTCAACAGTGTGGCAGGAATGCTGATGCTCGAGGCCGATGCACGCAAGACTAGTTAACATGGACTGTTTCGTATCAGAACAATTTACAGCCATTTTTGCAAAAATAGAGTAGCTCGCTACAACTGTCACCCCTCAGCTGAGATTATAAGACAGCCAGGAGCCACAAATCAGCCGACCCGAGGCACCTGAAGGTAGGATGAAGGGTGAGGAGGTCTGCAGTGTTGGAAAGGGCCATCCTATTCAAGGCTTTACAAAGAGGGGAGCCTTGAAATCAATTCTTAAGCAAACTGACGGGGTACCTGTCAGTAGTTTGGTGAAGGTGTTCTGGACCAGTTGCAGACGGTACAGGGATGGATAATCCCAGAATGCAAGGACTTGCAGCAGTCCACGTGGCCTCAGTCTGTTGTGTGGTGCATAGCCTTCATCAATTGTTTACAAAGCTGATTTTATCTTCATCTTTTGTGTCTGCTCTACCTTTATGCTGTTATAGTTCTTTTTCATCACTGCCTTTGTGGACACTTAAAGCACTACATGCAATACAGAAATTAAGAGAGTCTTCAAAAGACAGTTTTGTTTAAACCACGAGGTCAACATTTAAAATGAACACACCTTAGGGAAACCAGTACATGTCTGAATGGGTGGTATAGTGTTGTTACACTGGGGAAAATAACCACTCTCCTCAGCAACATCTTCATTAGTGTCGTTAAGGCTTTTGTAATTAACAAGGACAGGAGATGGCAGCCACAGGTGTGTGCTTCATTTCAACCCTCTGAGCCTTGGAGATTCCAGTGCCAAATCCAGAAGACTCATCATTACTACTGAGTGCTGCATGAAAAGAACCACTGAGGATGTTTACTCATGCATTTACTGGGTTCAGCAAAAATTAAGTAACTATAGGTCTCTCAAAAACCGTAGCTGTTGTTAAATATTATACAGGTGTCCACTCGTATCATTTAATGCAAAAGTAATTGTTTTGTAATGGTGCTAAGGGATGCCTAAATGAATTAAAAGAGGCCTCTTGTTGCTCTAAAACTGGGATACTCTCCAGCTTTGAGCTGTCTGCATGTCGCAAATAGAAAAGTCAACTTGTTTAAAGCACTCCCTCCAAAAGAAAAGGTAACTTGCAAACTGCAGCACATGTTAACTTCCAGCAGAAAAAAGACACTCTGATGACATTTTACACAAATGCAGCAGAAACAATGTCCCTGCAGAGTGAAAAAGAAAAAAAAAACAAAAACTTTTTTTTGGCACTTTCACTCCGTAGTCACATTGATCTCACCCCCATGTCTCCCTTCTCTTCCCCACTTCGTCTTTCACAAGTACTGACACCAGCCCAGATCCAAAGAATATGGAAGCAAGCGGCACATCAGAGACTCTTTTCCAGTCACTGAGGAATTGAAAGATGCCTGAAATAAGCCCAACTTCCTCCCTGCCACCTGGCCCCTGTCATTCTGTGGTGACAGTTTGTTGCTTTGAGGTTATCTTCAAGGCTGTGGGAGAGGAAATGTGCACGTAGGTGGAAGAAACATGGTTCACTTCCAATGTGGAAAGAGAGAGGATAGATTGAGCGAAGGTAGACACAGCAGAAAGAAGGGGAAAGGCAATGGGGGAAAAACAAAATTGCCCTAACCAATCCACACATAGAGCTAAATGCAAGTGGTGAGTTTTTAATACAAACCAACTCAAAGTACCAGGAAGCTGTCATCCCACCAGCTCACAGCATTCATCATCGTTTTATTCCATATCCTACAAACAGCTGCATCAAAGATCCTTGAGTGGCCCCTTGAAGTCTCCGAACAATATCCACTCTGAAACTAATCTGCCACAGATATCCTGAGCTACTATTCTAAGGCATCTTTAATAAACATGACTCATCTTCCGTAATGGAGGCGCATATAATTGAGGGAGAAAAGCCAGACTGCATTTGACACTGAACAATTCTTCAGCTTCAATGACATGGATCAGTCTGTGATCTTTTGCCAAGAGATGGAAATAGACTACGCTTGAGTCACCTGGGCTGGCATATTAATGAAAGAGTAGAATTTTTTTGATGTTTTTAATGAATTATCAGCACAAGAGCCTATGGGTTACGTATACCACCTATGCAGAGAAAACAGCATAGTGGAGGCTGTGATGGACGCATACATACAGTAGAGGGAAAATTAATTTCCATAATATAACAACTTGGAAGCACCTTTGGTTTCCTTCCTCTTCACACTCCCTCATCCTCTCCTCCTTGATTTAGTCATCTGGAACAGGGCTTTTGACATATTGGATTTCTGTTTTTCCTTCTGTAACACAGCAAGTGCACTTTCTTTCCCTGGCTGGGATCATTTATTCTCCTCTCCTTCATTTTCTCCTCACTTCCCCTTCTTTGCTTTCCTTGCTTTGACTCCCTGCTTCTTTGCCAAAATGTTCAGAGCAGTTTGTACGAATGTGTGGAGAGTTGGATTTTCAATCACTGCAGCACACAGTCGCCAGCCAACACGGCTGGGTTTGTTTTTCATTCTTGTTTGTGTTCACAAGATGTTTTAAAAGGTTGACAACCGATCTGATTAAAATACGGTCAACGGATAGCCTTAGCCTATTTTATCGGAAGCACCTTTCGTTTAGACGGTGACGACGTTTTTGGGGCTTAAAAATGCAAAAAAAATGGAAACACCCTCCAGAGTGGAAACTTGAATATGCCATAGCGTTTCCATCAACACAAGACACAAAACTCTGCTTAGATCTGCTCACATCGCATACACGTTTACGTCACATACATGTGCCAGTACAGGGAAATAAACAAACATATCAGATTATTTCCATGCGTCAGACATTCAAGATGCTCTGGCAGCTCTAATATACATACAAAATCTGCACAGAGAGTATTACTGAACAGAGAAGGATCTCTAATTACCTTGGTTAAATTTTGTGTGCGGACATGGCGGTGTTGTGTGATAATGAATCACAGCACCAACTAGCCGCCTGGCATGCATTCCCAACTTTTGCGCCACTGTATGCACGCAGGTGTTTTCCTTTTTTTCAGGTTTTCTCCTGAAAATGAACGCGTTTGTGTCTTCTGTTCAGACCGTCATCATATAAACATAGCCTCAGATCTGTGATTTTTGCTTTTTTTTTATCAATAACAAGCAACACTTTACTGATGATGGATTTTAGCCAGTGATGCTTGTGCATGGTCCATTAGCTTTTTATCATTTTTCAATGTGGCTACACTTTATGGATGCTACCTTTGTGGCAGAAGAATTCAACTTTAAAAATTGCAAATCCTGTATAGTGGTTCTTAGTGCTGCACGGCTCCCACTTTTGCTGTCCTAACATTGATACAAAAAGTTATTATAGACATTATCGCTACTATATATTATATATAGATCCAATACACCTAAAATCTATATCCTGCACATCACAGTGTGAAAAAGTTTATCACTTTATATGTAGGGTAAAACTTAATATTAGTAGTGTTGTCTTTTCACAGTACAACTATGAAACATCTGCATTTAATAGAGCAGGTATGCCTCAGTTTGAATTTGCTTATGAAGCAGTCCGACAGCTGGACACCTAAATGATTTCAGTAAGAGAAATCTATTATTAAATTTATTAAGAATAACTATTTTCCAGCGAGTTAAGACCTTAAAAATGTCTATGAATGGACAGCTTGCCTAAAAGAAGTGCAGCTGCTCCAGTCATCCACATCTCATTGTGACTTTAACTGTTTTAGGTACAAAACCATTGCCTGAAATATGGAAATGAAGTCCAAAGTTTATTTTTCCATCTTCTGACTGAGAGTTTCTTTAAAATAGCTCATAGACATAGGTTTGGAGTGCCTTAAAAATGGATCTCACATTTAAATCAGAGTTAATGGCTCTTGATTCCAGCAGGAAGAGAGTCTGGCTAAGAGAAAGTCATGCAATCAGCTGGAAAGACTGAAAGTGTCTATTTAGCAGAGGCACTGCACTTTCCTTCTTTTGTTCTTTTAAAGATGTCACTTCGGCTATTAGAGCACCCCTTTTTTTCTCCGACTTTTCCTTTTACCCTTTGGTGTATTTAACAAGAACATGCCCAAAGTAAAACACTGATCTAATTAGAGCAAAGTAAATCAGCCATAGGTCATCCATGAGAGGGCTACTTCTCATCAGATAAAGGTGCTTCGATGCTGTTTCCAACATGTGTTGGACTGAGTGCCAACTCTGATAATGAGCAGCCACAGTTGCTGCTTTTCCACCCAGATACAGCAGCTTATAGCAGGAGAGCGTACAGAGGCACAGAGTGCTCTTCAGAAGCTCACGAAGAGCCTATGGACCCGTAAGTGTTTCCATCTTATTGTTTTTATGATCATTTTTAATGTTTAAAATTACCGACTGCAGCTGTAAGTCACGTCTTGTTACATATTTTCTTCACTTGATGTGATGAGAGTCACTATATGTATGACATGAGCTCCTTTTAGCCTTTTGTCAAAAACTCTTCAGGTCCTGCAGTGGACCAAAAGGACAAAATAAAACAACATTGTTGCTTGCTTGGTGGTCTCAGCTGTCTCATCATTGGGGGTGTGCCACGAGATTGCTAGAGATTAAATCGTGACAATATTTCTCATTAAAGCGAGAAGATGTCTCTTGAGCACAGGTCAAAAAGAAACCTATCAGACTTTGAGCTATCCAAGCTTCTGTTCGTGACCTGTAGGTGGCAGTAATGAGCCTTTGCTACACCTTATTCACCAGAAACTGACAAGATGAAGAAGAAGGAAAGCAGCAATTGCAGCACTTCGTAAAGTTAAAAAGATTTTGGCGGATTCCAAATTCCTGGATCATTACGTCAAATCCAGTATGATCTAAAGATGCAAATGATGCATTTATGTGTGAGACACATGATGCACTGTATTTTTACTGAAGCGGTGCGTCCCCAGTGCACCATGGAAAACATTATTCTTAATAAGCATTGGCCTTTGCGGAGACAGCTTAGGGACCGTCAAAGTGCAACACCAGAACAAAAAATGAAAAGCATTCCCATTCTCACTTCATGTTGCTGATACTACAACACTGGCTTTGACAAAAGTGATTTGATGTGTTTTTTATGAATTATTTAAGAGGTAGAGTTAAATAAACTCTGTTTAATAAAAGAGACTGTGTCCAGTCATATATTTTGTCATTTTAGTTTTCTTGACAGTAATGTGAAAATATTGTCTCGTCTCGTCCTTGTGCATCCAATATCATGTATCGTCTCGTCTTGTGAGTGTGTCGTCACACCCCTACTTTTGATTCATGTACTAGAAAGTGGTCTGAACTGGTTTAGTTGATGTATTTCCCTGGCTCTTTATGGTGCACATTAACACATAATCACTGGATGCTTTCCATCAGTTGATGGATGTGAACAGTAATCAAAAGCATTGACAGTGTGTTATCCTGAAGTGTGTGTGTGCACACATGTATGGTTGGCACAGGGAAAAAGTACCTTTGATGCCCCTTGTTGAGCTCATGTATGACTTACGACTCATAGAAATTCACCTATTATTTCCAAAGTATCGAATACTTTCTGAGATGACTCCATCAGCTGTCTGTTTGGTACTTATCTCAGCTTTCTGAGCACACACACCAGGCTCTCAGCATTCTCAGTAATTAGTTTGACTGGGTACAAAGAGGACAGGACAGACAGCTTTGTGTGAGAGAGACGAGAAAGAAAGAAAAAAAAACAAACTGTATGCCGCATGAAATATTTCCCCCCACAAAAGCAATCTGTCTGTCACTCCTTTTTCATCTCACAGCTCCTTCATGATTTAGCTTGTTTTCTTCCCAGCACTGTCTTTTAAATTAGAGGCAGGCAAATGTGCTGGGGAAGAAGTGAATTCATATTCCCTCTGTAACAACATGTCTACATTAATTATGTGCCATCTGGGAAGAACAACCCATCATTATTTTAAATATCCGTTGGTAATGTGATCTGAGTATAAAAGCAAAGTGACAGACCAAATTATGAGTATTAGAAATGGTTGGTGTTTTTCTCCCTCAATTTCTCCAATATTATAACTAGCGTTCATTAACTCTGCCATTGACATATTTTGCCGTCAAAGTTTTTTTTTTTTTTTTTTTCGACAGCAGGTCTCCGATCGTGGTCTCCCACAGCCTGTGAGTAATATTGGGGCTTCTGGGAGATGTAGTCAGAGCATAAAGAGATGGTATACACCACAGAGATCAAAGCAGGAAGTGGAGATGATCAAGATTAGAGAGCAAAACAAACAGAATCTGGACAAAAGGTGGTGATTTTGGTCAAAGTGTCCTCTACTCTACCTCTGATAAAACAAGAATGGAACAAGGAAAAACAAATGTTTTTTTTTTACGATAAAATAGTCTCTTTTTTCATTTGAGCTATTCTCTCTTCTATCTCCATGTGTATTTCACTTAGTTTACATAGTTATTTTTAGCCCAACCTTGATGCTTTTCCTTAACCTAATCAAGTGGTTTTCTCACTAGAAACCTGGTGAAAACCTACAGGTACTATAGGGTTCTTGCACCATTTTAAAAGTCAAATATAATACTTTTTAAGACCTTTTTAAGACCTCAAACAAATATAATGCAAGACCCAAAAATGTCAGAACTATTTCTTTGGTAGAAAATAGTAAATTTATTGTAGGGCCCGACCGATATGAAGTGTTTGAGGCAGATGCCGATATCAATATTTAGCAGGGGAAAAAAATCCAGTAACCTCAGATCACGTTTGCTTATTTTTTTCAGCCCTTTAACACTTTAACAACGATATACACTGCCTGGCCAAAAAAAAAGTCTCCACCTGGAGTTAACTAAGCAAATAGGTACGAGCCTCCTACTGGATAATTACTGCAGGTTCAGCAACACTATGTGCTCAAAGAATGAGGTCAGCTGACCACCTGAATATACTGAATGACCAGGTTATTCCATCAGACAATGCCAGGATTCATCGGGTTCAAATTGTGAAAGAGTGGTTCAGGGAGCATGAGACATTATTTTCACACATGTATTGGCCACCACAGAGTCCAGACCTTAACCCCACTGAGAATCTTTGGGATGTGCTGGAGAAGATTTTGTGCAGCAGTCAGACTCTACCATCATCAGTGCAAGATCTTGGTAAAAAATTAATATAACACGGGATGGAAGTAAATCTGGTGACATTGCAGAAGCTTATCGAAAAACAATGCCACAGCAAATGCGTCTCGTAATCAAAGCTATTTTTTCTATAACTTTAATTTCACAACTTTCAAAAACAAAGAAGTGAACTTTGCGAACAAAATAACGTGCAACATTGCAATAAATCCATGAATACTGTGTTTTCCTATTGGCACGCACCATCTTACATAATATTACCTAATACCTAAATTTAAGACAATTCAAGACCTTAATTAACTGGATTTTACGTTTTAAGGAACTGTGGGAACCTTGGTGTAAATGACACTAAAATGCATACTCATCAAACGCATTAAATTTTGTGCTATTTATTGACTTCTCTGTGAGATCTGCAGATATGGTAGCATCCAGGACCGGCTACCACACAATGGGTCTGCTGGCCACAAACCCATGTAAGGAACGCCCCGTGGCCTTGGAAGTAACGCTTGGAGAGAGGCTCATTGTGCTTGCCCTGTGCTACACTAGCCACGATCAATACCAAGGGATGTCCTAAGCACACAGCTGCAGAAAGAATGGCAGCCTTAACACACCACCACGTTGAATTGATTTCTGCTGGTTAAACTTATCGACACTCAGGATGCAGTAATGGCTGCCATCAGTACACAGTTCCTCAGTCAGAGAGATTTTCATTAGAGCCATGAAGGCAGTCAATAGATTGAGCCAACAGAAATCAATGAAGACAGAAGATGAGGTCAACATGAAAGACTATTCGAGGCGTGTGCAGGTTTTTCTTTTTCTTTTTGTGTGTGTGTGTGTGTGTGAGTGTGTGATAAGGTGGCGATACAGGGGAAGAATGGAGCCAGCAGTGAAAGGATAAGCAGCAGCTGTTTGGGTGGAGAACATTGTACCTGTCGTAGTCTCCGTTGCAGAGGGCTCGTACGGGGATAGTGAAAGGCTGCCACACAGGATTTAACGTGTTCTTCACCACCTCTGTTTTATGGCAGATAGTAAACCTGGAGGAGGAAGACAAAAAAAGACGTGCTTGAGAAAGAGGAAGGGAAAGAAACTGTTAATTACAAGAGCCAGGGACAGAGATAAATATGCAAATAAGGGGAGGAGCATGCAGCTGGAGAGACGGAGGAAATAGGAAAGACAATGTCAAAGTGGCGAGAGAGATGCTTTAAATAGGGTTGTACCCAGCTTTGTTTACTGCCTGGCATGTCTCCCAGCTATATTTTAGACCACAAAGAATAATTTGATATTTCAGTCTGGCGTTTAAATCCTTTCCCTTGACCTCAACTGCGACAATGATATGCAAATGGATTTATCTGATATCCGAACTGCTTCACCGAGCAGAGCCACATAAATTCCTATCAAATACCTCCCCAAATATCCTCTCCAAGAGCAACAAGGCGTATCACATATTTTTTACTTTTTTTTTTTTTTTTTTGCCCAAAGCCATGGATTACTTGTGCTCCACTAAGTGCCTCAAGCCTTTTAAAACCCTGTTAGTCCTTTCTATCTAATTTATACCCCCCTTTGGCACCAACAACAGATACTTCTAGCACATCTGTGGGGATCCGTTTCCCACCCTGTTATGTATAAAAAAAAAAATACACTGACTGAGAAAAACTGGAAGACGGCTAATGAAGCACTCGCTAAAGCATTGCCAGCTAGATAGGGCTGAAGCTGCCACAACTGCACAGCCCCTTGGGGGAGGCTGAACAGCACTCTGGGAAGGCGTGAGGAGATTAGGGAGTGCTGTGCAGTTTTTTTTTTCTATTGATAGAAAATGCAGATTGTGTTTTTTGATTCTTGCTTTTTTGTTTTCTTTAACATTGATTGCCTGTTTCCTATTTGTTCTCCTTTACTCACGTATGTAGGGAATAGCCAGGGGAGTTGTTGTTGTGAACAGGATACATGCCTCTGTATGCAGCCTCATGCCTCAGTAACCACCACTCTTCTCTCATACTGTACATATAATTATCATCCCTCTCTACTGTACAGCCTCTAATATTCCCTCTGTTTTTGTCTCTCCCCCTTCCCAAGATGATTTCCATTTCAATATTTATGATATTCTACCAGCAATTGCAGCTACTTTTCCAAACACTTGGGATGGTAAAATCGCATCAAGCACTCACGTTCCGTCCTCGTTGCTTCGGTAGAAGACCATGAAAGGGTCAGACTTGCCAAAGAAGTCCTTCTTGTCCAGCTTGTTGGCACAGAACTGCATTGTGGCGCTGTCCTGCAGGGATGTATGGAGATGGAGACAAGTGTGAGACGAATTCAGTCATAACTTCTTTACGGTTATAGAATGGAAGGTATTATTTATGTGACCTATTTCGATTTTCATCTTCAGCTACTTAATTTGCACAACAGATGGAGGAAGCTCTCATCACCCAATAAGATAACGCATGCTCCATGAATACTGTAGTCTCTGTTTGTACTGTATGTATAAATGGCTGTTTTCAAGTATCTATATTTCTCGGAATATTATGAATAACTTAACTGAACTTTTTTTAACTGTATATTAGACCAACAATTGTATATTAGGGAGAAATAAATCACTCCAAGTCTCCACATGTGCTTACTGATACACCCATCTACTGCAACAATAACAGAGCAGTGTCATTTTTTTTATTTTTCTTTACAGTATTTATTACTGTATCAGCCTGAACTTTCATCCCAGCTGTACAAGTAAAGTGCTGTGATGCTGATTCACAGCAGGATTGGTGCTACTAGTGACTCAACATATGAACGTCAAAAATATTGGTGAATGTTGATTTAGGTTGAGAAGCATTAAAATGGTCCTTCTATATGAAGGAATTAGCAGGTTAGCTGATGAAATATATGATTTAAATTTAAACCCACTCAAACACAAATATTCAAAGTTAAGGTACATGCGTAGCTTTAATGGACACTGAGGAGGAGACCTCATGAATGTTTAGTTCAGTTGGGCGATTATAACTTGTCTTTTATGTCACATCACAACCACCGTAAGTAGGGACGTAAGAATAGTCCGGCACATGCTCACACACAAGCGTACAGATCAGTTAGTTTCATTGATGAAAATTTTTCGGCGTAGTGTTCGTCAACGACAATTTTTTCTGACAACAACAAGACGATAACTAAACAAAAAAACTATGATGACGACAACTACTGTATGACAAAAACAATTTGTCACATTTGTCAATGAGTGAAAACAAGATGAAATGTTAAGGAGGGACAAATTGATAAGTAATCCAATAAAAACTAACCTGGGGTGCACATGTTTGAATTAAAATGCAATCAAAAAAACAGAAGATGTCATGTGACCTGACATACTGTGCTGTTAGGGGGAGATGATGATTAAGCTTGGTTAACTCCGCTTACTACTTATATATATGTATACTATGTTTATATACTATCTATACTAAGAGGTATTAAATACGCAACAAAGTCAATGTAAAATAAAATTGGATACAACTACTTTGTATACAAAACGTGTTTTGTTTACAACCACTCGTGGCTATTGAAACTGTGGAGCCACATTTTTCAGCTCAAACAATAAATTAATGTGGCAGACGTACCAGTCCCTGTTTTTGCATGTATGATTCGTTAGGACATTGTTTGAAAGCTTTCAATGAGTTCTTTTGGTGATTTGAGCTCAAGTGGTCAAGGCTTTAAAAATCCGGAGGAAAAATGCAAGCTGTCACAGACGGTCACCATGCCACGCTTAGCAGCAAACATGAGGGAGCAGGCCATTGGTATGCTGAGATCCAGAATGACCGAAGCGAGGGTAGCCAGGCATTTTGGCGTCCACAGATGCACTATCTCACGCCTGCAGGCACGTTATGCACAGACATAATGTGCAGGTTATGGACTGGCCGCCTTATTCCCCGGATATGAATCCGATTGAACACCTTTGGGACAATCTGGAAGAGTGGGAAACGATTCCAGTGGCTGAAATCAACTCATCATGTCTATGCCACGACGATCACACAAGATACTGACATTTGTAATCCATGTTGATTAATTTTTCTATTGTTGCTTTTGTTCATTCATGTTCAGTATCATACCAAGTGAAGTCGCCCAATAAATTATGAAAATTCAAATTAATATCGAAAAAATACTATGTTTCGTTTTTAATGCCTCTTAGTGTATTAGAAACACAGTGTCACTGTGGGGCGGCCTGGATTTGGCCAAACGGACCCAGAGAAGGGATTTGAAACGCTCGGGTAAAGTGTCTGGTCCTCCATGCCGGGGGTCAGACATCGGTAAGCGTGGCCCCCCGAGGGTGCCCCTCCCCAGCTAAAGCCAGCAGGTCACACAGAGACTCTGCCTGGAGGTCCAGTGGTGGCTCCAGGGGTGCTGAGGGGTGGAGCAGACAGCACAGGAGTCATGGGGATATTATCATAATATTAAAATATCAATATCAAGTCCCCCACTTTGGTCTTTAGTGGCAAGAAACGTCTTTAATTTTAAAATAAAAATGTCACAACAGATAAATCTGTGTCTCTGTATATTACACATTAAAACCTTATTATATTCCATAATAAATGTTTCTCTCATAAGTATGTGAGTTTGGAATTTCTAGAAAAACTAACTAATTAACACTGGTACAGATAGTGTACAACAAATATAACACAGCTGTTTCTTACACAGGCTCACTGTCCTGTTGTTGGATTGATTAATAATCTCATATTTCATTAAGACACTTTTTTAATTTTTGACTGAATGAAGATGTGAAGAACTTTTGGAAAACAAATTGTTATGCAGAGTTAGTAAAAAAAAATGCTCTTCTATTATTTGTATGAGGATGTCGACACATGGCTGCATTGTTTTTGTCTGTCTAGTGTGAATGTCACCTGCTTCCAATCTACGAACTACTGGCAGTCAGCCCACCATACACTTTAGCATTATCTACAGCCTAATGGTGTGCGTATGTGTTCAAGTATGCAACCACAGAGCTGTATCCACCCACCTGCAGCCCTGCTGGCATTAGGGCCAGCTGTTTACCAAGTCTAATTCTGGCATGAGTAATGGCCATCAAGCTAACTTCCTCTGATACCTGTCACCACATCTGGAAAGCATCAGATGCTTCAAGTGAATTTCAGCCCGAGAGAAACATCAAACACAAAGCACAGTTTCTGCTTTAGGCTTTGTGTTTTTCTAATGTGTTTGCAGGCTTTCAGGTTTTCTGCCTCCTGTTTTAGCCAAATAACATGGGCGTAGTTCAGGTCACCATACGGTGCAAATAATATACCTTAAAAGAGAACTCCACCAGTTAAAGTAAGTAAACTGGACTCATGATGGGCAGGTTTTTAAAAGGATAATAATTGTTGCTCTGTTATAATTCCCTCCATTCTTCTTCCCTGACAAAACCTGGTGCCTAAATTACACACAATACATCTCAACTGCTGTCAGTCAGAAATGTGGATGTGTTATGTGTGTAGCCTCGAGGAAGCTATAGACGTCGAGTAAGCTCATTTATTTTTAACTCCCGCAGATTTTTTTTTTCCCCCAAACTTGTAGTCTTCACCTTGACGTGATGCCGACTCAAGCGTCATCAGTTTGTGACCTCTACAATCAAACATTTGTTAAAACAGTTTTGAAAGCATGCATGTGCAGCCTTTGCAATCTTTTCATGTCATTGGTTAAAAGTCAAATGCAATGTTCACATTTAATAACTAGAAGTGGACTGTACTATTATTATTAGCTTGGCAACAATTGCTCAGTGAACTCATTGTTATGCACAGTGCTGTAACTTAAGGTGAAGACAGCTATAACATCATGGTCTTCATTAGTTCATCTTTTGAAAAATATTGAGACTATTGTGGATGAACTATTGATGACCATAATATTATATTTGTCTTTAAATAAATCAAAGACCAGCAACAGATGCTGGGAGATTAATTCTCGCTGCAAACCAACTCTTTCTCTGTACTAGGCTACACCCTCTTTCTCCCACGAATAAGCCTGATTTTGCATTTTCTCCACCAGTTGTTTATCATGAAATATAGCTCTTAGACCAACCCCAAATATAAATCATAGGCTACTGTTGAGGCTTGTACTACTTGTTAACGGTTACCCTCCCCATTCTTGGCTCTCCTTGTTTGGGGGCAGCGCAGGGAAGAGGCCGACTTATCTCTGGGCTGTGGCTAATCTCTGAAACACAGTGGGATCATTACAGTATGTTCAGATGCAGTAACAGGAGATTGCTGTTAATGTCACGGCTCGGGGCCTTAACATTGGGCAGCCATGGTGCCACTAATGATAGCTTAATAGCTTTTTAATGTTGCAGCGTGCACCTTGTATTCTGGCTGTTTGCCGAGTGGCAGATCAGCAGGAGAATGTACGAAAGTATGACCGACGGTGTGCGAGAGTGAGAGCAGGAGTGTTTCTGTGCACATGGCCTATTTTAATTGCCTGTATGCGTCTTACCACAGTGGCGTCTCTGTGTCTTTATCATGCACAGCCAGGCAGTGCACAGCGCACACTTCCCTCTGACACACTCATGATCACATCCACTCCACTCCAGCAGAGAGAGGAACTTTATCTGTATTCCTGCCTCACCCCGAGGACACACACTCACAGCACACACACCACACTTCTGCCATTTGACACATCTCTCCTACACTGAGGACTGATTCGTTCTCTGAAAACACTCCTTTAATCCTCATGGGGGAATGGTTACAGCCATGATTGACACACAAGCAGTCGAATGCTTATGTCATCCAAATATGTGACAGTAGAAACACTTGCTGTAGCAACAGATTTCATTTCTGCAGCTTTCTTTCCTCTCTCCCTGGATACAAGTGCTTGCTCTACTTTCAACAAGTACCTGACTTCAACAAGTAAAAGGTACTTGTAGTCTCTCTGCACATGAAAGCAGCGTTCAAACTTACAATTTAGTGCTCTTTATTGCAGCACACATCAGTTAAAAAAATAATGTGAAGACCTGTTTTGTAAAGAGAGTTTTCTCCCAGCGCCAAATAACACTGATTTTAAAAAAAAAACAGCCCAGCTCCAGTCTTCTCCGGGGCTCAACTATCCTCAAGTTGAGATCACTCCCAATCCTTAAGTGTGAGATATAGAGCAGTGAAGTAAGCATCTTTATTCAGTCAAATTTTAAAAATGAGTCTGTTTGTACCACCAGTACATTTCAGCTCCGTTTCATACAGTACAAAAGTGTTGCAGCTGTACAACAATCCAGTTCCGCACTAAAGTACAAGTTTCAGGATTGTCTGGTTGGTGAATAAGTAAACAGAAATTCAGATTTAATAGAACTGTACTCAAAACAAATAAAAAAAACTCTCAGACAAAAAAAAAATCTGTTTTATGTATATTATGTTTTTCCAGAGGTAAAGATGTTAGCATCTGCCCGAGCCAAAAAGTAGCTTTTGGTCTACTTGTCTGTTTCAACTGATTTTTAGCATGCAAAAAACTATCAATATCTGTTCACTCGAGGTGTATTTTTGACCTGTGGGGTAGGATCCTAAAATAAAAAAGACAGGGTTCATTAAAAGATAACCTTTTTGATTGTTTTTTTTTTAGCTTTCTCCCAAATAAAAAAACTCCCCACATGCAATGAATTAATGTCCCCTTTTCTTCCTTACATTTTGTGCAACAGTCTGGGACATTACCATCACATTTATTTAATAGGAACTGTTTTAGTTTCAGTCAACAATAACAACAAATGAGCTGCTATTCCAAATGTATGGCTGCTTATAAATGTAAATCAACATGACACTTTGCACATATACAGGGTGACTGCAGACTGTGATGCCTACTAAAACTGAAAACAGGACCGTTGCATCAGCCTGGAGGAGAGTTGTAGCTTCTCCTGCTGCAGCCGTACACCTCTAGTATTCATTCAGTGCCTGACGATCCACTTACTGAGTTAACCACAGCACGCTGACTGTGGTCTTACAGGCAACAAAGCTGGAGGTGGGTCTGTTAAATTATCAAGACGAGGCTGTAAACCATGATTCTGGGTATAATAAGAACAAGATGAAAAATGAGACGGTGAATTAAACTGTAATTTCTTGAACAACGCCTGTCGTTAAATTAATTGCTATTTCCATGTGGGCTTAAACAATTTAACTGTGAATCCACATCATACCCTCATATTATATCATTTTGATAAGTGACAACAGTCTAAAGGCTCAATTCGCTCCACTTCTTTCACCCAACGGGGCCAAAATGGATTAAAGCAACCAATCCTCCTGTCATTCTGTCAGCTTTACTCACTTTAACATAACAGAGATTATTAACTATGAATGCTTAGTTTCGCTTGTTTTTTGCTAAACATGTTAAATGAACTTGCTGACAAAGTTGCACACAAAGTAGACGCACGTTTCTGAGACTCGGCGAAACACAATTTGGCAACGATCGGAGTGAGCAAGAGGGAGGACACACCAGGAAATCTCTTTGGGGCTAATGGGCACATAAAAGTGTTTATGGTGATGGAATGTGCTGAGGATATTAAATATTCATCTGCTCCTGCCTCATTAAGGTTCTGTGGCACGAACACACACTCTTGCAAAGGTCTGTGATCAACAGCCATTTGCTAATATGGAGAGAATCCGAGTATCAATATTTAAAGACGGGGGCCGGGCTGGATAGAGACACGTCAACGCCCTCAGAGGAGTAATGAAGGGGTGTTTGTGACATGAGTGTGTGTGTGTGTGTGTGTGCTACTGCAGAAAGAGTTATAGATGCACTAATTAAGAGAGAAGAAATGAGGAGCAGACTACAGGAGAGGTAGTAAAAGTATAGCACGAGCTCTTTTACAATGGAATCACATGAATGAATTAGTGTGAGCAGTGTGTTCGTCTCTTGAGGGATAAAAAGATATGTGGTGTGAGTGAAAAGGAGGGGGAGGAAACAATGATTCAAGGCCAAAATGATGAGGTAAAGACGAGATAAAGGCCGAGCAAGACTAGGGCTGGGTTCAAAATTTTTTTAATGATGCCAGTTTCAATACCTTTGTTTCGATACTGGTTCCAGAATAATACTTTTCTGATACCTCATTAAATTATTTTTGTGTAATTTAGGCTTTAATCATTGTCATCATTAGCCTGGCTATCAGGACTACAAAGCTCTGTGAGCGTAGTCTGGTCAAGCTGCCTTGTAAACCGATTTCTCAGAGGGCGGGCTTAACCCGCGTCTATCAAATGCCTGTGTGCTACTGGACGAAGCTTCAACCAATCAGACCACTCTTTCCTCTGACGTATGCGTAGCGACAGAAACTGGTTGATCCAAAGAACGAGTGAGACGGTGAATTAAACTGTTTGGCGGCAGCTTGGCCAGATTGACTTGGTTGCAAAACTTTGTGCAACATCACAGGAAGTAAGGGCGGGCCCAGGCTAGGTCATCATCAATATTAATGTATTTTATCATGGTAGACAAACTGGATGATGGTCTGATGAGGATCAACAGGCACAGACTGCTACCAGTTCCTCTTTAGGACCCTGGGGAGTGAGAGTTTGCCTTATGGTGTGTTCACTGGAAGTCGCAAATTGGAGCTCAGATCATCGTAACCTCAAAGTTTAGTGCTCCTAGCTCTTCAGCCTTACAGACGTACAACAAAACATGTAGCTACTGTTTACGTCAGTAGCAGATAGCATGAATTCTATGTCCGGTTGGTGAGATTAATCCAACTTTCTAAGTTGGAGATTCGACTTCTGGGAGGGTTCTGATTTAAATTCTGAATTGGAGCTTGGAAATTCAGACTTTCTGAACGCACCATGAGTCAAAAACTCCCAATGTTGTTGCAGTAACATTAATGCTCTGTTTTACCAGCGATGTTTGTCTCCTTATGCTGGTAAAGTGGGGGAGACAGATCACTATCTCTGTGAATTGAAAGGGGACATGTCCTCTCGTCCATAGAGACATTTGAGAGTATGGTTCAGAGACATTTAGATATCTGTATTTTGCAGCAAAAAAAAAAATCATTTTTTGATACCCGGTGGGATCGGAGCTTTTCGCTTGGTGCTACAAAAGTATTGAAGTTTGGTACCCAGTCCTACTAGCAAGACTGAACATGATAAGCAGTGATCCCCTGCTGATTGTATGGTGACTCCCCTGTGTGTTCAGTGTACACATGACATTGAGATTTACGACAGGTAACATCCTCAGTATGTATTCTTCAACATGTGTGCTCAGATTTACGACAGGTAACATCCTCAGTATGTATTCTTCAACATGTGTGCTCAGATTTACGACAGGTAACATCCTCAGTATGTATTCTTCAACATGTGTGCTCAGATTTACGACAGGTAACATCCTCAGTATGTATTCTTCAACATGTGTGCTCAGATTTACGACAGGTAACATCCTCAGTATGTATTCTTCAACATGTGTGCTCAGATTTACGACAGGTAACATCCTCAGTATGTATTCTTCAACATGTGTGCTCCCAGAAAAGGTAATTCCTTGTCTGCAGCGTGCCCATTCCTTCCTTAATGTGAAGACACATGATCTGGTATCTGTAATTCATGTTGTCTAGTAGGATTTAATAAGGGTTGCTGAATGGCGTACGTGAGTGGAATGAAGCGTCAGCAGTTCCTACATCTTCTAATCTCTCCACTCCCAGCTACTCCCGGTTTTCTATTTTTCTACATTTGATATTTTCTTTATCCCGCTTGCTCTCTTCACACGCTAAAAGAAAACCCGTTCCAATTTTTGCACCGTATCAAATGCGGTGAACGCTGCCTTTCAGATTTATTGCACAATGCGTAGTGAAATTTAAAGGCATCAAAGAAGGCAGCGAATGGGAGCCCAGGAAGTGAAGCTGATAGACGTGGATCTGCCGTGTGAAATCCTCTTCCTGAGAAAATGAGACTGTGCAATCAAAGGATCAAATAGTAGAAAAGCCTGGAGGAAAGAAGGACAAAAAAAACCATTTTCTGTTAAACACAGAGGCCGACACCGCTCATAATCTACTGCCAGTCGAACATCCCCACTGGTTGGTTGTGGCTTAAACACAAACTGTGAGTCAATCCAGCGGTTAAAGTTGTGCAGATAAAGCTAAATGAAAATCCTGTCAGCTTGTTTGTGTGATGGAGCTTCGCCTTGAAGCGAGAGGTAACACAGAGTGATGCTCCATGCTGCTCAGCTCACAAACCCAGCTGCAAAGGGGTGTACAAAAGTAGATCCCCATGGACCACAATCCTTTGCTGCAGACTAAGAGCTGCAACTGGACTGGGTAGGGCTGGGTATTGATGACAACTTATTGATTCGATTCAATTTTGATTCTTCAGGTTGCCATTCGATTCTCGCTTCAATATCAGTTCTCGATTCGTTTATTATTTTCATGCCCATTTGAACATATGTTTTACTAAAATCCTTTTCCTAGTGACTGTATACAACACTTAACTAACCCTTTCTTCAGAAAGAACATGTCAACAATATTGACATGTTTTATTATTTCTTTACCACATGTTTTATTATTTCTTTACCTTGTGTGCTGCTGTCTGTCACTTTGATTTTTTTTATTCTATGTTAGGACAAGGGCGGCACGGTGGTGTAGTGGTTAGCACTGTCGCCTCACAGCAAGAAGGTACCGGGTTCGAATCCCGGGCCCGGCGCCTTTCTGTGTGGAGTTTGCATGTTCTCCCCGTGTCTGCGTGGGTTCTCTCCGGGTACTCCGGCTTCCTCCCACCATCCATGGGGATTAGGTTAATTGGCTAATTTAAATTGACCGTAGGTGTGAATGTGAGTGTGTGCCCTGCGATGAGGTGGCGACTTGTCCAGGGTGTACCCTGCCTTCCGCCCTAAGACAGCTGGGATAGGCTCCAGCCCCCCCGCGACCCTATAAGCGGTAGATAATGGATGGATAGATGGATGTTAGGACAAAGACAGCTGTAAACTGGAGAAAACATGAAAACATACCTGGCCAGTAAAGCTGAGTCTGATTCTGATTATTACTATTTCATTGATTTGATCAATAGCAGTTAATAATAGCATCAGTAGCACCCTCCATGCCCTGTTTGAACAGGTGATCCACTTGATACTAAAAAACAATCAGCTCAAAGTTCAGTTCACACAAAAATGTTCATGTTGACCTTTTAAAAAATGAATTAAGTTCACAGTCTTAAGTTTATCTTCATTTGTCACTCAATAGAACATCTTCTTAAGCATTCATCACCAGCTGTAAATCACTGCCACTCCAAAACTAATCAAATTATTGTATTGACAAAGAACAACAGACGGTTCCACCTCGACAACGGGCTAAGCCGCAGCACTGGACGAAGCGATTCAACATGTCCTCACAATCTATATTGAATTTGGTAATAAAAAATTGCAATGCATCGATATTTTTACCCAACCTGGGACTGGATGTCCGACAGGGTTTATGTAGCGTAATTACTCTAATATGGGAGGAGCAGGAAGATGAAACTTCATATATGAAACTGTGAGATGCCTCCAGGCTTAGCTTTAAATTTGTGTCCTGCTATTTAGCGCCTCCACTTTGCAGACTGTATTTGTAATAAATCCAGAGGGATCAGAGTTGTTGCAGACCTATTTTGATGGCTGATTATCAATAAGCAAACAATGTTTTCTTTGCAGAGAGACACCCACATCTGAAATTGGTTGCTTCCGTTGTGTCTATAGAGTTTGCTAGTGGGAGTTTATCAAATTCATGTAACCCAATATTTTAATATGTTTAGATAGCTTCCAAAACGTTTAATATAATAGTTTTAATATAGTAAATTGATTGAAACTTTACTGCACGCCTCATAAACTTGATCAAATGGGAGAAGAATCTTTTCCTAATTACCAGTTCTGCTCCTCAAATGTCTGATGGTATTTTGTCCATATGGTTCAGATTTATCAAAGCCAATTAGTTCCAATCCTTCACTATAGTCTGTTCCTGTATCTATTGTAACTTTTAGTAATACAATGAGAAATAACAAACACAAAGTCAGAAAGTGTGTATATACTCCATTTGTGTTAAAAGCTAATTATTTGTCTTTGTGTCACTTTATATTTTATATAACTGCCAACTCAAATTAATAAAAGCTGAATAAAATAGTTTTGTTCAAATGTTTTTTTTTTCCACAATACACAGAAAGACTTATTGCCCACCACTACAATATAAAAGAGGTTGGGGGGGGGGAGTAGTAGTTGACTGGGACTAGCTTTGACAGAAGGTTTAATCATGAGCAAATGCAATGCATTTTTCTACTGCAGGGTATGTGAGCCAAAAACAACAACATTCATACATACACAGGCTGCTGCACCATGAATGCAAACTGCTGAATAATGTCATTTCATGAATGCTAAATGTGTGTTAACCTCTTCATCCCAGCAGCATGCCCATCATTACAAACTCATGTTGTGCAGACATTTTGTCTTTTGCATAACTCAGAGAACTTTGCTTTAAATTCTAGTCCAGGTTCCAGTGTTTCCAAGGATGTCAGATGTGTCAGGAATGATGCAGTAGGAGTTTAAGATTTTGGCATTTTTGTCAAGGAAGTTAAAACTTGAGGGAAGCTATACACAACAGTGACGTGTTGCTTTTTGTGACGATATGTTGACTTTTTAGCAACTTGTTTCTTATTTATACATCTAGTTATGCATCCATGTGGAGTTGTGTTTCTGGCAATCTGCTGAATGCCAGTCCATAATGCAAATAATGCATTATTTTTTGGTCTCCACCATCTTCAGAGGATTTTTTTTTATCTTATATGCTATGCAACTTGAACCAGACTTGAACCATGTTAATGAGGGTGTGTTTGTGTCAATAGAGCCCAGGTAGTTGATGTCACACAATCATGCAACAGTCAAAATCAAAACACCGCCATGTTGGGAGGAAGGCGCTCTGTTCAAACTACCTCAGGGATAAAAAGCCTGTCAACATTGCTCAGAGATATGGTGGATGGCTGTTGTGCCCTGGATGCCAGAACAGAGGAGGATGAGGAACAAGAAGAGTGTTTTACTGGATTCCCAAAAGATCCTGAACGAAGACAGAGATGGATGCCATATCTGCCATAAAACGAGCAGGAAGCAGCATCGACAGCTACTAATCTTTTCAACATTTGTGAAAAGTATACTGGGGACATCGGTCAGAGATAATTAGTCTCTCTAGGTTACTTGTGCTTATAGTCATATCTTGTGATTTAAAAGTCTGAATTCACTGCCAGCGCTGCTCATTTCAAGCTGATTTTCCTGCCAATATGGAGGCATAAACAGAGTCATGTGACATTTGGAGCTCTGTGTGTGTGTGTGTGTGTGTGTGTGTGTGTGTGTGTGTGTGTGTACAATGGACAAGGTCAGACAGGAACACTTGGTTTCACACCATCACCAGTCAAGCTGTTCCTCTAACACACCAGTGTGAAACAATCCTCTATTGACTCTCTGTCTGACACACACACACACACACACACTCAGTTTGTCTCATCACTGCCAGTTTGCTCTTTCATTTTCATTGTGTCGTCTTTACCACTCTCTTGCTTTTCATTGTCCTCTTTTAATCTGCGTGCTGGGAGCCCAGTGAAGCATCTGAAGCTGTAGATGGTTGAGGGGACGATCAGCTCTCAGCCCATCATGTCATTAGACAGGGGGCCACTGTGCAGAGTGAGAGCAGCTGTCCTCTCTGTTATGTTCTGACAGGGAGGGGAGGAGTGGGTGTCTCCATACTTTAGGGAGGTAGGCACGTAAATGGAAAGACACTAGATAGGTACGTGCTCTGTGTATTGGCCAGTGCACTGATCTGATGCCACTGTGGAAATTGCTGGGTCTTTGAGTTTTTTTAGGTGTAAAGTGACATCAGGCTCCACCAACGTTTTGTCAGATCTGATACGTTTCCATTCAAATCAATGTGTCAATGTCCACTGAACACAGAACACCACCAATGTGCCGACGCCTGCCAAAACAAATCAACAGAGCTTCTATTTTTTTCTTTTTTTTTTCTTTTTTTTTTTACAGTGCGTGAATTCAGCACAGAGCAGATCATGTGGGACAGGACGTTGTGTACAGACACAAAATAAAACATTTGTTTATTTTCAAAATAAAATAATCTGTGTTCGCGGTGGATTGTAAATGATGATTAAATGATGTAGAAATATGTCAATGGCACTCAGATAGTTAATAGGAAAACATACTAGTTATAACAACCTACCAACAGAAACTCCAATAAGGAAAGCACCGACAGCGTTTTTACGAATATAACAAGACCAACCCCTAATTTCTTTTTTTGTTGGACATCGGAGTGTGGTGCCTGAATTCAGCACAGAGCAGATCGTGCTGGAAAAGAAGTTGTGTACAGACAAAAAATAAAACATTTGTTTTTTTTAAAAACAAAATAATCCGTGTTCGCGGTGGATTGTATAATCGATTTCCTTCTACTCAGGGAGGTTCTCTTTCACTGACGCTCAGCTACAACCCACTATATTGATTATGTGAATTTGCAAGATCTCGTTAGTCAGCGAGATCTCGTTCTCATGATTCCAGCTGTCCAGCAGAGCCGCAGCAGGCGCATCTGGTGCGTGTTGATGGACAACGGACGACGGTCAATGTCACTCTGCATCCAGTGGAAATTAGGGGTCAGTCGTTGCCAAAAAATGTAAATCTTTGTAATGTGGAAAAAAAATGGTCAGAATCAAGAAAGGAATTAATATTCCAGTATATGATCATGGAAGTGAATTTAATAAATTGCCCCTGCATTGACACATATGAGAATCTTTGTCGCAGTGACTTTTCAGCTCCCAGGAGACGTAATGAACTTGGTTTAAGCAGCCTAAGCTGCATTTTTTTGCATGCAATAGTGTTGTTAAATTATTTCTATCCACAGTCTTATTTTGATTTAATCCCAAAAAAAAAGTTGTCAAAGTGATCTAAACAAAGTCAACAGGCAGTTTCCTCTGTGCTGTTGCACTTATTTGCCCCTCCAAGCTTCCATGCTGCTCAATCCACTTTATGTGCGGAGACTGTTTAACCAGGCGTCACTGACAGATGTTCGCCTGCTAATGTGTGTTTGGCAGGGGAGATTATCATGGCTTACTCACTCGACAATTGCTCAGCTCCTCTGCGGACAGGATGATGGTGCCACATTTCTTCCCTTGGATCCCTCTGTGGAGTAAAGAGAGAAAACAATAATAGTGTGATTTAAATGAGGGAAGGAACGCTTCCTCTATTTGTCCACTCTTGGCTCTCTTAAGTGGTCATTAAAGGTCACTTCTAGCATAAAAACACTGTGAATTAGTCCTTCGGTAAAGTCAATTCAAAGTTGCTCATCCTTGACATTTCTTCACTGAAGTTCTTTCAAAATAATGATAATTTTTAATATTACATATCAGGTTATTATGGTGAGATTTAGCTTTAACTGGCTGTAATGTACTGTAACATTTTTAGATAGCTAAAATATAATTAAATGCTTTATGAAAATTAGGATACAAAATGTTGTGCACGTTATAAACTATATTGCTGATCACCATGTGGGGACATAATGTACTTATCACCAGTAGTTAGATACCACCACAAGGGCCCTGCGCTTCTTCTTGCAAATGTTATTTGGTCAATTCAAAGATTGAGATTTTCTGATGGCACAACATCACGACACATATTACTGTCTCGTCTTATTTATAATATAACATTTACACTAATTTGTAGTCACTAATCAGTCCATCGTCTCTTTGCTTGTTCAGAACACAGAAGGCAAAGTCTTTAGAACAATTTCCCAATACTACAAAAGCAACTGATCTCATTTCTTACTATTTCTACTGCAAATATTTACATTTATGCTGTTAATATTACATTTCTATTGCAAGAGTTACATTGTCGCTGTAAATATTTCATTCCTATCACTAGCATTACATTTCTGCTGTAAAAATTACATTGCTACTGCAAATATCACATCTCTGCACATACGGGTGTTTTGTATTTTATATTTTTATATCTTTACTTTTATTCATTATTTATGTGTGCCCTTAAGCTGAGAGACTACAACATTTTGTTATGTGTGCATAATGACAATAAAGAATCTTGAATCTTGATGCGAACATGATAAGACGTATTTAGATAATTCTTGGGAAATCAACAAAACAACTTATCAGCTCCTGTACAGTACATGTTAAAATACCACGTTACTTGTAGCTCTTTGTATTTGGGTTTTACATGAGCTGATGTGCTGAATCACATCTGTTTTTAATCCATCTAATAGAATCCTTTTGATAAAAGTTCAAAAGAAAAAAGATTTGAAAATCACAAAGGCCATCAAAAGCTCAACCCGTTTTGTCTCGCTTATCGCTCTTGACTCAAAAAGAGCGCAGAGGGGGAATGTGGATTTCTGTGAAGTCAGAATGTTTTTTTATTACTATTATTATTATTTTTAACACTGTCCTATTGTTTGGAACACCCAAGGAAATATATTTCTCTTCATGTCCCAGTAATGTCTCTATATACAGTATGTGTGTGTCTATGTTTAGGTGTTGAAATACTGGCAGCCTGTCGAATAAGACTAAATCTCTCCTGTCCTTTAAACCAGCGTTATGATTTTGTCGTGATTTAATAATACAGATATGTGTTATGTCACACACATTTCTCTGTTTTCTACTCGTTAGTCTCTACCTGATGATGTGTCACCATCATATCCATTCAACCTTCCTCACTGCAACTCTTTATACTTTATATCAGACCTTGTAATTTGGTCTCCGTCTCATTCAACATGCTGCGCCAAGGCTTTTAACATTATCAAGAAAGAGAGACCATATGACTCCAACCTTTCCTCTCTCCCCTGGCTTCATGAAAAGCTTGTTTTTGACTGCAGTGCTGCTTACATTAGTGAATTCCTGTCCTCATACCACACAGTCACAGACTAACCAAAGGCTAACAGGTCTGAATGTGTTGAGCTGGAACTGTTTATCTGTGAGCTTAGGTTGGTTAACTGTATTAAGTTGTGATTTTAGTCCATTGTCACAAATCTTTCTTTTCTTATTTGTATTTTCTGTGTGTTTTAAATAGCTTGGGTTGAGTTATAAATTACATCCAGGCGTAATCATTCCACCTTTTTTGTCAGTATGAGACCAATGTTCCCATTAAACTATATTACAAAGCGTTTCTCACGTTTCACCACAAAATTTATCACTTTTCATTTATCATGCATCAGATCTGCTAGACCGTTAACGGCCTCACTGGAGGATTGTGAAGTTTACTGTGGTCATTTTGCATGTGTGCTAATTGCCTCATTCATCAGCCGTGTGTCGCAGTAAGAGGAATGTGCGTTATTATTTTTAAAGTGAAGTGTAGGGAGGCAGAGTGGACTGCACAGGCTTCCTTTCACAGCCCAAAAAAACTAGGTGAGTTTTACACCAAACACATGAATGAAAGACTTGTGTGCACTTTCTCATGCAAAAACTCACACTTACATATAATTAACTCACTGAGTGCCAGCCGTTTTTAAAAAACAGAGAGTGCCTTGTTCCAGTGTTTTTGCCCATGTTTGAGTCATATTTCAAGACCCACAGAATATTTTCTACTATGACTCTCCACAAGAGAGAGACAGACTTGACTTGATACATTTGGGTTTTGCGCTCAACATGCTGAAGTCAAAAGAGTGGAAAAAGTGTTCTCCAGCTGTGTGTACAAGTGCTTTCTGCTCTTTGTGTGTTTTAGAGGTAGATGGAGACCTTCGATCCACACAGTAAAACACTCTGGTCTTCAGGTGAGAAAGCCATCCAGGTTGCATGGGTGACTGAGAGTGCTAAAAGCTTACACACACGCTCATACTCATAGATATTTCCCCCCTCCCTCAAACACACAGCTTTCAAAAACCACTTGACTCCATATATACCGTCCATCCCTCACCTAAAAGCAGCTATGGTTCCAGCAACAGGCTGATCATTATAATATCCTTTAAAAAAGTACATACTGCATGTGTTTAAATTAGTAGAAAATGGTGAAATGTGACTATCAGTATTTCCTCAAACCCAAGGTTTCTCCAGATGTTTTTCCTTTTGTTTCTATCAAAAGTCCAAAACTAAAAGTATGTTTAACTTACTATCACATAAGACAAGGAAATCTGGCAAATTGTACTTTAAAAATGACAAACAACTAATATACAACAAAATATTTGATGACTGATTAATCATTTCAGCCTTACTTTAAACACTATGAAAGTATTTCACCTAGTACATATCTCCATCTAGTGTGTCAGCAGCAATCCTCAAACTCCTGTATCCCAAGGTTATAAAGCAGCGTATTTTGTAAATATTATATTCATAACTCTGCCGATGACTCACAGAAAAGAAAACAAATCACTTGGTGTTAAACTGCACTCTGTCTTCTGATGGCTTTCTTTTATTCATGTGCATGCCCAGCCATCTCTATGCTTAAGGAAATATTGGAATTATGATGACAGAATGATGGAATGAGATCTCATTTGCACCTTGCCTATTGATTTGCAAAAGACAAGATTCATAATTTGTTGCATTTAAAAGAGGACAGACCTCCTGTGTTTGCCACAGAAGACACTGCTCCCTCTTATTATGAAAACCTGGAACAATAAGCCAATGCATGCGTCAAGCTGGCAGGAATTTTCATTCTTTGAACTGCACCTGGACGAATTAGAAAGCTCTTCCTTCAATGACTTACAACACCTGAATAAAAAGAATTTCTCCTTCTCTTCTTGTCTCAGAAGAGTAAAAGCAGCGGTGCATGCATAATATAACCTACCCATTAACACAATGCTTCAAAGACCCACAGGGTACACACACAAGTGCTTTTGAACCTCTGATAACAAAGGAGAGCAAACACACACACACTGAGGGGAAGAGATATATTATCACCCATTGTTGGAACATGTAAACTAGCAATAACACTTGCATTAAATCCCTCAAAGTATAAAGAGCCACTGACACATCAGCACACATACTCACTTTTTTTGTTCACAGTGGTTAGAATCTGTAATTACAGAAATCTTCGGGGAGTCAAAGACTAAAGAAAACTAATAAACTTGCTGTGAATAAGGAGCAGCTAAATTAAATTTGCCGAGAGGCATATGAGAAGGACAAGAGGAGGAGAGAGGACAGAATGAATGGTAACTACTGGGCTGATGTGGAACCTGCTCTCTGTTCTCTTTCCAGATTCCTGCTGTTGTATGTCAGCATGTGACCGCCTTGTTTGTGATGTTTTTTACCTGAAATTTAATTGGATTGGTCTTTCCGTGTTTGACTGTCCAAGCTGAATTGTAATGCTCATCTTAATTCATTGAGTGCCAGCTGTTTTACAAAACACAAAGAGCCTTGTGCCAGTGTTTTTGCCAGTTTTGAGTCATATTTCAAGACCCACAGAATATTTTGCACTATGACTCCGAAAACACTGAATAGCTCAAATGAAAGAAGAGACTGTCTATTTCATCAAGAATAATATGTTTGTTTTTACCTTGTTACATTCTTGTTTTATCAGAGGTAGAGTAGAGGACGCTTTCACCAAAAACGCCACATTTTGTCCAGATTCTGTTTTGCGCATTAATCTCGATCGTCTCCACTTCCTGCTTTGATCTCTGTGGCGTATACCGTCTCTTTATGCTCCGACTACATCTCCCAGAAGTCCCAAAATTGCTCACAGATTGTGGAAGACCGCGATAGGCGACCCCGCTCCCAAAAAAACACTTTGATGTATTATTACATTGATGTCACTCAAGCGTCAGCTATTAAATGATGTGGAAATATGTCAATGGCACTCAGATAGTTAATAGGAAAACATACTAGTTATAACAACCTACCAACAGAAACTCCAATAAGGAAAGCACCAACAGCGTTTTTACGAATATAACAAGACCAACCCCTAATTTCTTTTTTTGTTGGACATCGGAGTGTGGTGCCTGAATTCAGCACAGAGCAGATCGTGCTCGAAAAGAAGTTGTGTACAGACAAAAAATAAAATATTCGGTTTATTTTCAAAACAAAATAATCTGTGTTCGCGGCGGATCGTATAATTGATTTCCTTCTACTCAGTGGAAACAGGGTGGTTCTCTTTCACTGACATTCAGCTACAACCCACTATAACAATTATACGTGAATTTGTGAGATCTCGTTAGTCCACAAGATCTTGTTCTTGAGATTCCAGCTGTGGATCTTGTGGGTATTGACAGATGACGTGGATATTATGGGTAAGACTCTCCACTCATGCTCACAGTTCTGAGTCTACAGTTTGCACAGTGGTGCTTTGAGCTAAATGCTAACATCATCCTTACATGCTAAGGCTAAGCAAATACAATCTACAGCAGAGGATGCTGGGAATGTCTATAGTTTTGTAACTGATGCTAGCATTATTTAAAAAGTCAGATTTACCAAAGTTATTATAGTTTATCCTGACTGAGATATGAAATCCATTCAAAAGTAGGTGACACTCCCACTGAAAACTATAGGAAAAGTCAGGTGATTACAAAATTCTGTAGGATGTTTGTATAAATTTTATGTCACTTTGTCCCGTAGTTGTTATCGCCATGTAACATTTCTACAGGAATAATGCATGAGAACAGAGTTCTGGATTAATATGATGAATATATCTGCAACCGTTCCTCACCAAACAAGAGTTTTAGCAGCACAGATCATAAAAGCTTGTGTCCTGAGCCAAGGACCGTTGTACATAATCAGGCTTCTTGAGAGTGACATTGTGCTGGAGGCCTTCCAGAGGAGCACTCTACCGACGGGATCTACAGTCAAGAATAGCCCCTGATTGATTTGCTTTGTGCAACAGCTTGACTGAGAGCCTGGAACATTCATGTTCATTAACAAAGAAGAGCAAGCAGCATGAACTGAGAGGGAAGGGCGCAAAGGTCGCAGAAAGAACTGAGCCGTGTTTGTTTTGCACAAGCTGAAACATTCTAGAGATATTCATATAAACAAACTTCTTTCCTACAAATTCAAACACTGCAGCATCCATCCATCCATCCATTTTCTACCACTATAGGGTCGCAGGGGGGCTGGAGCCTATCCCAGCTGTCTTTTATGAGCAATTATTACAATTTGTTTGTGCATCAGTGAATATTGTATTATATGCAGAGTGCATTTTTAATTATTATTACATATTACCTGATATTTGTGATCTGTGACACTGATGTTGAATTGCATTGTTTACAGATAATCACCAACAGTCTTCCCAGTTGTTCTTTATTGGGATTTTGTGTGGATTTGTTGTAAGACAGTGAGTTGAAGGGTTTTGTAAATAGAAAATAACAGAATAGAACAGAACAGAACACTTAGAACAGTTAATCCATCCATCTATTTTCTACCGCTTATCCTCATAGGGTTGCGGGACAGTTAATAATAATAATAATAATAATAATAATAATAGAAAAAAATATTTCCATTATGTACTAAATAAAAAGGAAGAAAAATATATTCTTAATTGCAAAGGAACTGTTATTTAAACACAATTACCAGATTAATAAAATGTTTTTCATCTGTAGTTCACATAACAAATAACAAATAGTAATAAAATGTGTTTTTAATTTTTGTTATGTGGATGTGACCTATAGAATAAAATTAAAAAAAACAATGCAAATTTTTCTGTTCCATTTTGGCGAATGCATATGAATTTCGAGGACATGAGCAAACATCCAAATCACCTGCTGTTGTAGAAAATAAAGGGTAGCTGCCGCCATGTCACTCTAGCTGTGGCTCTACAGTACTTTTTATGTGCTCATTGTTTGACTGCAGTTTGTCTACAAGGAGAATACGTCTGTAACACAAACAGCTTTGGCCTAGATTTTATCTCTGGACACAAGAACAACCCTCGCTCCTGGACCATTTTGTGATCTTACACTCAGAGTCACACTCAATACCTTACAGTACATCAATTCTGTGTCACAGAAAATTGCCCAAGGGTACATCATCCTTCAGCATTTTCTGACAGTTTGAAAGCAAATTATCGGGTTAGAACCTGACACACGTTCTACTCGATCTTATCCCACAACAAAATAGGTTTTCCACCTGCTAGCACACATACTTTTACATCCTGCCACTCAGAAGTGTGCAGGGGATGGTCAGCTCGCTTTATGATGCGGGCGTATCGGCATCGCCTTCAGCTGACATCTTGTGAAGGTTTTCAGACATTAACTCACTTCCTGTAGAAGCTATTTTACACCTGAAGAACAGGACTAAAGGAGTAGGATCCATCAAGCATGTAGTGACGCCAGAATGAACAACCTCAAGAGAAGGAGCTTTTTTCTACTGGTAATTAAAAGATCAAAAGTCCTGTTTAAAATCAATAATGGAAAGTGTTGTTCATTTGAAATGAACTCTATCGCGTTCACACTGCTGATTAGATAAGCACCTACAGTACATGACTCCAGATTAGATAAAGGCTTACACATTCATAGACACCAAAAGCTCTGTGTTATTGATAAATATAATAATATGATGAGCAACATGTTTTCAAATTTTAAAATAATTTCCAAACACGAGGATTCCCAATCTGTGGGAGGATGTTTGGCACATTCCCGACACACTTGGCAGGGTGCACAGAGCAGAGTTAGTATTCAGTCTGAGCTTGTCTGTTTAAGATGACTTTTCTTTTCACTATTGACAGTATTGAGTCAGCAGCTGCAGGTTTCTGTTATCACTTCTAAATTTATTTCTGTGAAAATGAATGTGTGGTGTGAGAGCTAGTATGCAGGCTTAGACATTATCGCCAGCGTCCTGCAACTGTAATAGCTGATAGCTGAAAACCTGAAAATGTGTAGCACAGGGTTGTATTCTTGCACCGCTGTATACATGTAGACAACCATCTGTTGCAAAAACTCTCCAGAGGACACCTGAATTAGATGAGAACTTCTCAAATCTGAAGCTTCAATGCAAAAGCTGGCAACTTTTCTACTGAGACCCCCCCAAAGACTCACCATCTTACAGAGCCAGCTGTCTGACGTATTAGTGCATAAAATACCTCTTTGCTCTGCATTATATAGCCATGTATATTATAATGTACAATATATGCATGTTTTTGTAACAACAATTCAACCATGAGTAAGTAGGACTGGGTACCGAACTTTGATACTGCATTGACCGAAAAGCTCCAATCCTATTGGGTATTAAAAAATGAAGCATTTTTTGGTGCCAAAATCCAATACCCATGTGTCTTTGAACCATGATCTGATGTCTTTAGGGACAGGGAGACATGTCCCCTTCAGATTCATAGAGACACCGATCCGTCTCTCCACTTTCCAAGCATAAGTCGACAAACATCGCCAGTAAAACAGAGGATTAATGTCATTGCAGCAGCATTAGGAGCTCGGTGTGTGTGTTTTGGGTCATGCTGCATTCAAGGTGTACATGAATGCAACATGACCTGCTACTGACTTAAACATTAGCTACATGTTTTGTTGTACATCTGTAAGGCTGGAAGAGCTGAAAGCACTAAACTTTGAGGTTACGTTGATTAGAGCTCCAAGTTCTGACATCCAGTGAACACACCATAAGGCCGACTGTCACTCCCCAGGGTCCTAAAGAGGAACTGGTAGCAGACTGTGACTGTTGATCATTGAGTTAAAATCATATAACAATAATGATAATAATAATAATGATAATGATAACCATGATTAAAGCCCAAATTAGCAAAATATCTTATTGAGGTATCGAAGAAGGTATTGTTCTGGAACCGGTATTGAAATTGGCATTGTATCCAAAAGTTCTGAATGATACCCAGCCCTAACCATGAGTGCATACAGTTTACAGATCTGCATGTTGGTCAGTGAACTGCATTACTGCAATAATAACGTTGGGGTCTCATTACTGTGTTCCCATCCACAAGTCACCTAATCCATTCCACTCTGCGAATTTTGTCTAAAATGGTGATCAAGAATAAAAGAAGGCAGAGGGTTTAGCCTCCCGGTGGCTTTCACCAGTCTCCAGGCCTCAAATGGCACATTACGACCAAGCTGAGTGGAGACAGCAAAGCAAAAGCGCCATGGGGGAGTGCTTTAGGGAGCCTTTTGGAGACGGTGATTATCAGCTGCCATTAAAGTGGACCAAATGAACATCACTGTGTTTTGGGAAGCAGAAAGGTGAATGGGTGCTGAAAGCCAGGCTGCAACTCTGGAAGGCACTTACTAATGACGAATACAGCCTGCTGTCATCAGAGTATCAAAAAACTTCTCGTTCCAGCCTCATTTTATGGACACTTATGCTTACCAATTTTTGCAAATCAGCCTATCTGGTAAAAAAACAACACACTGAACACAGATGGTTATTGTTATGGTTTTTGGAATGGGTGGTGAATGGAATAAATGTGCTGGTCATTTAGAAAATGTGCAAACAATATAGATGTGGAAGAACAAAACACAATTTAAATAACAAAGTAAAATAAGTAAGTAAGTATTGTACAAGGATATTTTAACACAGGAGACAATTAAACAGGATGTGTCTGTTTTATAGTTTTACTACAAATTCTAGATGAGGTTGCTATGTGGTTGACTTCACGCAGCTTTTAGCGTCTGATTTCAGGATCACATGCAGGTCCTGGCATTGTCAGCTCAGATTATTATTATTATTATTATTATTCTGTGTTATGAGTCAAACCACATGTGGACAGTTTGTACTGTGCCAGGGATGATGTAAAAGCCATGCAGTGCAACCAAAAGTTCTTCAGACTTATCATTATTTTAAATTCTATTTTTCTAAACAGCAACACATTACATATCATGAAATAATAACAATAAGAGGATGCACAGGACATTAAAATAGTTCCTTTAGATGTAACTGTGCGACCACAAAACTTGGCACCTTGGGTATAAATATTTCATTAAGCATTTAAGATTCATATTCACTTCACTTCAGTGAAGTGTTGGAATTAATACTGCCATAAAGGCTGGAAATGGCTCTCAATGTTAAGACGTATAATGGTATAATAAACTTCAGAGTTGAGTATGCAGAGCAACCTCGGCTCAGACTCTGAATTTTTATATAGCTGCGTTAACCAACACTAACCACACCTTAATCACACCACAGACTCATCCTAACCTTAATCGTACAGTGTTATTGGACATAAAAAAAATGACTGAATCTAATGGAGTTTTACAGAATTGTCCAACATCAACTTTCTTGGCTGTAGCACAGCATTACACCAGAGATACCAATTAGTGAAATCACAGTGACTCAAGTCTTTGGCATTTAACTCATTTTTGCACCATTCTGACTAATGAGCCGATGCAGCATTAGTGAGGGGATTTACTTTAATTTCACTTGGAAGGATTAGGATATATAACAAAGTGCCGGCAGTATAAGTATTTGATACTTATGTCATGAACCGTGTGAGAAGTATCAACACAATACAAAAAGTTAGTCTAATTAAGTATAATTTGGCAGGTGCTGACAGCAGTTTAATAGCTCTACTATCTCCTGTCAAAGGTTGTTCAGCTACACATAGTTAGTGCACCTTACACAGGTTAAAAAACAGTTTTAGTTCTACTTTCTAAAGGATGGTGGGTGATAATTCAACCAGTTAAACATGCGGTAATTATTGTTGGTGGTGAATCACTTTGTAATTAAAACAGCATTGCAGTGTTTTCTTAACTCTTCTGCTGATTAAGTTGAAGTTACATATGCAATTGCAGTGCGCCCCCTTTTTGTTTTTGTCTAAATAGCCTACATATTGAACCTGAAAGCCGTCTAGAGCAGGGGTCTGCAACCTTTTCTGTTTTTCTGTCAATTTTTTATTTGTTCTAACAAACAACTCTTATGAAGAGGAGATAAAATAATAGCAAAAAATTAACAATAAATTAATTACAGCACTATCCTTGCCTATTTGAGTCCTTCTCATATTTAATATTTAATTAATAAAATAAGATGTGGCCCACTCGTCACTCCTCAGTGAAGGCAAATGAATCTGTCAGAATCGGAATTAAACGCTCTCTTTTCCTTTTTTTTGATTGATCCATGGTCAGTTTACAGGGCATGTTTGGAAAATCAAGATTAGCAATCTGCAGGTAAAGGTGCCGGCCATAGACGTAATAAGTGACACATATTTTAAGTGACAAAATATTAAAAAAAAAAAAATAAATAACATTATAAGATGTTTGTGCAACTAAATAAATAAATATAATTAAATTAAAAATATTTACATGTAATTTTATATTTAAAAAAAAAGACTAGTGGTAGATCAGAAATGGTGTTGACATAAACTTTTGTGGCCTTGATAATAATTCACAGTAATCCGAACATGACAGGTTATAAATGCCTTCAGTGTGACAAATATGTCAAACACTGACAGAGCAATATACAGCCCGGGTGTTGTTTCTACAGAATGGACTGAATTTGTACCAAAGAGGGGTAAAAGAGTTGATCCTTGTTCCCAGCAGGAATGAAGTGTTTTGCTACACCTACTGCCCATTAAAATAGCCTATTTGGTATCACTGACAATCCCACAATAAAGCAAAGTATCTACACACAAAGGACTAAAGACTTGCCTGGTGAAAGGAGATACTGAGGATTACCAGGCTTCAGGCAGGATTTCTGTAGAAATTCCTGTGACAGATTTCAGTGTGGGAAGCCAAACATGTGTCTTTGACAAAGGAGCATCACTGTTGTTTAAAGAAGATACTGAGGATTACAACATTTCAATTATCGCTCGTCTGCCGCTGTATTATTCAGGAGACAAACTGCGATGCATGCAGGGAGGAGAAGGAGGCATGTTTCTTCCACACCACCAACTCTGTAACCTTTAAAACCGAACACAAGCATCCAAATATACAGCAATGTGCAGCGAAGCAGGGCCTCTCTAACACAATTACTGACTTCACTTACTCTGCCAAAGGGAGAAGTGAAACACTATTTCACCGCCGTAAGAACAGAGAACAGACACACAACCCCACCTGAGACACCCACCTCCTCAATTACCCACTGCTGATTCTACAAAGCCTCCGCCATTCGAGACCTCATTTGACTTTATTACGGAAGCCACTAGAGAGACGGTGCCATTAATCAGATAGAAGACGGAAAGAGTGAGCAGCCACCCAGGAAAGCAAAGAAATGAACTGAAATGGCTGCTACAGTTTCTCCATTCAGCTTCTGCCAGATAGAGTGACCCAGCATCCATCATGCCTCAAATGAAGCACTCACTGCATCAAAACTCAGCGCAGGTAGAGAAGCTGTGGTTTATAGCGAGCCTCATTCGTACCAGCTTATAAAGGCAGTTGCAGACAGATAAGATGTAATTAGGGTCAGTGATGCGTCTTATTTTTCAGTCCGTGGTTCTTGCTTTTTCCTCTTAAGCCTTTTCATCTGCCAGAGCAGAAGTTGTCAAAGTGAACATCTGGAAATGTGATTTCAAAACAAGCCAGATGAGGAAAAAAATCTTTTAAAAATATATATTAAAAGAGGAACAAATTACATGTGTTTTCTCTCTTCTCCTTCGTTTATATTCACGAACACAGAGGGTGAAATGAAAAAAGTGTTTTTTCTCCTCTTTCTGTTAGGGGAACAAATGACACCTCAGGCAATTAGCATCGTAACAATGGCAGCCAATCTCTGTAATGCTTTGTTTGCCGTTGATGCTGCTGAGTCCTCTAATTCGTTTTGGAGGAAAATCAATGCTATTTGCCAAAATAGCTGTCTCCAAATGTTTGAACAGGCTGGGCTTAGTGCAGGAGTAGTGCGTCCTGTGGATTTCAAACCAGACAACGGTGATGTTTAAGTTCACCGTAACCTGATAAAACTGTTAATTCAGTGCTCCTGAATTTGTTAATTCTGTGCAGGAAACCTCATCTGTCAAGTTGATTGATTGCTCCAATTGAATCCACAGTGACAGAAAAATTGTTTTCCTAACAGATGGCCCGGCTTGGAGAGAGAGTGAGCCGTGATGAATAGCTGCCTGCAGGAGGGGGAAACTGAGTTCTGCTCTGAGATATTAGACACAAGGGTATCAATACTGGATGAGCTCTCATCCTGACAACAAACACCCTTTTTCTCTCCAAAGCAGCAAAAACCTGTTGGCCATTTGTGGTGAATGAGTCTGCAGGGGTTATCCATCCTGCATCAGGATCCTGCTCACAACCAGGAAGAATACAACTGTCCTGTGTGGAATAATGAAATCCCATTTTTCATTTCAACGAGACAACTAGACCGACACAGAGCGGATGTCAGTTCAGGGTCATCTGGGGGGAAAAGTAGAATCTGGCTCAAGTTGTCATCCTTATGGTGTTATAGTAAATGAATATGGATGTGCGCAGATGTTCTGATTTGGTCATTGTCATCTTGTTTATTTGCAACCAGTCATAGCACAAGATGGGAGAGCAAAGTACAAGCACATTGAATAAGGCACTTTTAGCCAAAGACGTATATGAGTGCCGTAAATACGTGTGTGTATATATATATATATATATATATATATATATATATATATATATATATATATATATATACGACTTTCCTTTTTTTCAGCAGCAGGGACAAAAGAGCGCTCTCACACAGTCAGTAACTTTGGTGCTTCTGGGATTTGTTGTCAGGACATAAAGAGATGGTATACACCACAGAGATCAAAGCAGGAAGTGGAGACGATCGAGATTAGAGAGCAAAACGGACAGATTCTGGAAAAAAAGTGGTGATTTTGGTGAAAGTGTCCTCTACTGTACCTCTGATAAAACAACAAGTTAAAAACAAACATTTTTTTTCATGATGAAATAGAGTCTCTTCTTTCATCTGAGCTATTCAGTGTTTTCAGAGACAAAGTACAAAATATTCTGTGCATCATGAAAGATGGCTCAAAATGACACAAGGCACTTTAGTTTTTTTTTTTTTTTAAAGGGCTGGCATTCAATGAACTGAGAAACACTTTTGAGATAATTTTTGCTCTTATCATGCATCCCTTTGTTTTCATGCTAAGTTTTCATGAGGAAAAATAAAGAAATATTGTGCTATTAGCAGATGTGTTTCAACAGATCGTCTGCACCATCTATGTATATTATCCAGGATGAAAAGAAAATGAAAATGTGACAGTAAAAGGTCACTGGAGGAGCAGACAGAGAGCATCAATGCTGAGTCCGAATCTCAATATTCTACCATACGTATTTTATTGTTGTTTTTACAAGTAGTTAATCAGCGAATTTAATGAAGTTACTTTGTGTTTAGAGATGCTATCTGGGAACTCACATTGTTTTATTAATTTGACTGATGGGGGCGTTCAGTTAATTATCATCTACATGCTATCATCATATTGCAGTGAGCACAAAGGAAGAGCTGAAGAGCTTTTGTGCTCTCTTGTTATTAGAGGTTACCTGCTTTTAATGACGTTCAGGCAAATTCTGCACCGTGGTAAACAAATCAAACTCTAGGGCCAAAAAAAATAAATTAAACTGAGCAGCCAGACAGAAAATTCTTATTAGCCTAAGAGTGGTTATCTTTCCAGATCAAAAGTTGTATTTTTTATAACGAAAGAGGAAATTTGTTTTATTTTTTTTTAACATCACATCATGCTCCATTTGTTTATTTTCGCCATTCCAGACATTCTTATTATTGTTTTTTTACCCAAATAGTCCCATGAAACAGATAATTACTCCGAGGTTTATCTTGCCACAAAGCGACTGTGTCAGCCAGAAATTAATTCTGTTTTAATTATGTCTCTCAAAGGATGAAAGATGCGTTATGAGACTTGACAGTCACAATTACCTCTTTGAAAATGTGAAAAATATAAACTGATGTCCCCCTCATTCCTAAATAAATGGAGGGATGGATCAGTCGCACAGTATAGGCTCTTATACTAATGCTAATTCTTGAATTATGGTCATGTTACATAAGCTAATTTGATGTAAAATTGCCTCATAAACATTACACTGACACTACACTGCAGAAGTGCAGGAGGGCAACAAGGTACTAGTATATTAAATAATCTTCCTATGATCATATCATTTAACTCGAGTGCCATTGACGTATTTTGACGTCATTTAAAATCTGACACTTGAGTGCCATCAATGTAATAATACGTCAAAGTGTTTTTTTTTTAGCAGCTGGTCGCCGATTGCGGTGAGTAATATTGGGGCTTCTGGGAGATGACATTAAAGCAGGAAGTGGAGATGATCAAGATTAGAGAGCAAAACGGATGGATTTTGGACAAAAAGACAAGAATGGAACAAAGTAAAAACAAACACCCGGGTTCCCCAGGCCGATGGCATGCGCAATCATCCACTGTGCTACCGGCCAGGTGGCATATACCATCTCTTTATGTCCTGACTACATCTCCCAGAAGCCCCAACTATACTCACAGGCTGCAGAAGACTGCTATCGGTGACCCACTACTAAAAAAACACTTTGATGTATTATTATGTCGATGGCACTCAAGTGTTTAAATTACGTCAAAATATGCAAAATGGCACTCAAAGAGCTAAAAACAGAGGTATGGGTGCAGAAGTAAATTTAAATTACCATGAATCTGTGACCCATTTTACAAAGTGTTATCTGTAGCCCCTTTTCCCTGCATCAAATATCTGCTGCAGCCATATTCAATATAGACCTCCCAGAAAACAGAGAGGCAGCTGCAACCTTGCAGGAAAAAAAAAAAAAAAAAGAAAAAAGAACGGATTCTGGACATAAAGTGGTGATTTAGGAGTCCTCTACTCTACCTCTGGTAAAACAAGAATGGAACAAGATAAAAACAAACATTTTTTTCACGATGAAATACAGAGTCTCTTCTATTCAGTGTTTTCAGAGTCATAGTACAAAATATTCTGTAGGTCTTGAAACATGATGGATGTCTCAGTTACTCCTAGTTGATTGAAGTTGTTTTATTTTACTTTATTTGATTTGATTTTGCGTGCACAAAGGTTTGAGAGAACCCTAACTTCAACCCTCTGTACGTCCTGTACATGCAAGCTGACTTTGACTTTGAAATACTCCAGACAACCCAACTTCAAACACTCAAACCATCCCTTTAAACCTTTACATTCATGTATTAATGAATGTACTAAGAACAAGTGAGAGTCAGCCAGCTTAATCTCTTCAGCTTTAACCCAGTTGAGCTACTCCATAGCCTTGCAGATTTGTCTAAAAATACATTAAATTTAGCTGTGTCAGATTTTAGCAAACCCACGCAATTTAGAAGTGGAAAATGCCATGCTGGGTATGTTTTTTAAATGGAGCAGCTGTGGTTTGGGTGGGAAATTTGATGAAGACACGAGGGGAGATTATTTTTTTACAATCATGAAGTAATCATTATCAACTTCTAATGTATAAGCTGGTGCAGTATGGCTTTGAACAAGAACCTCTACAAAGAAGTGTTCAAACATTTTCCTCTTTTGATTTCAGAGAGGTTCCTTGATCAAGCCGGTGATGCTCCTGAGGGCCAAACCCCGTCTCCAGCGAGCACATTTCCATGGAGCTCAGCACCCCTGAACCATCCGTTTCACTTCACCTAGCCCCTCACACATGAGCTGCCCTGGGCATTACAGCCGTCACTTTTCATCACAGCATCAAAGAATTCACTGTCAGTTGCAAAGCAGGAGCTGGAGGGGTTGGAGGAAAAATATTTCTTCCTTCTCCTTTCTGTCTTCCTTCCTTCCATTCCTTCCTTCCTTCCTGGAAACACACAGTTTGATTGCACTTCAAAGAAGAGCGCCAACTAATTTATGAGGCAAAGCAGCTAATGTGCCCTGACTGACACAAACAATGAAGTCACAAAATATAGTCGATTTATAGTCAGTTTAACCTGTTTAACTCATAGAGAGCCAGTCGGTTAATAAAACACAAAGTGTCATGTGCCAGCATTTTTTGCCCATTTTGAGTCATATTTCAAGAACCACAAAATATTTAGTACTATGACTCTGAAAACACTGAATAGCTCAAATGAAAGAAGAGACTCTCTATTTCATCATGAAAAAAATGTTTGTTTTTACCTTGTTCTGTGTTTTATCAGAGGTAGAGGACACTTTCACCAAAATCACCACTTTTTGTCTAGATTCTGTTTGTTTTGCTCTCTAATCTCCATCGTCTCCACTTCCTGCTTTGATCTCTGTGGTGTATACTGTCTCTTTATACTCCAACTACATCTCCCAGAAGCCCCAATATTACTCACAGGCTGTGGGAGACCGCGATTGGTGACCCACTGCTGAAAAACACTTTGATGTATTATTACATCGACGGCACTCAAAGAGTTAAAAACAGGGTATGGGTGCAGAAATAAATTTCAATTGCCTTGAATCTAACTCTGTGACCCATTTTACAAAGTGTTATCTGTAGCCCCTTTTCCCTGCATCAAATATCTGCTGCAGCCATATTCAATATAGACCTCCCAGAAGACGGAGAGGCAGCTGCAGCCTTGCAGAAAAAGGAAAAAAAAACACCAGCTTCCCATCAGCTAAGACCTTAAAGAGAGACAGAGAGCGAGTTGAGGAAGAGGTTAGGTACTCATGTGGAAAAGGAGCCCTCTAGTAGTAATTACGCTCTTGGCCATTATTCTTTTCTGACCACTGGAATCACCCCAAGGAAATCAGACTTACAGCTCATATTTACTGATCTTTGTCTCGAAGGAAACCCGTTACTGCAGTGTAGCTACTCCGTGTGTGTGTGTGTGTGTGTGTGTGTGATAGAGGGTGAGAGAATGAAAGATGCATGACAGCATGAAACAGAGAGGGACAGGTGAGGGGATTGTGTTTAGAAGCGATGAAGCCACTCTCACAGTGGGAGCAGATCTAATGCATGGGATCAGTGTGTTTTGTGTGTGTTTGTGTGGATGGATGTGTTGGCAGACTTCTCTGTGGAAGCGAAGCCATTGGAGTGACTTGATTTATCACACTGTGTTAGAAAGAGAGAGAGGAGCAGAGAGGGGAGGTGGTATGACAGCTTTATCAGTCCACTGCTTCAGACCTCCATTAGCACACTATGCCAGAGGAGGAAACAGATGGGTGTGTGTCAGAGTGTGTGTGTGTTTATTTCTATTTATCCTTAGACAATTTGGGGGTACGGATCCTTACAATTGGGATTGTTTCGTCCTGCTGAAATGTTCTCGTCTTATTCGTATTCCTGCTTGCGTTTCTTTTTAATCTCTTTTGTCTTTATGTCGTCTTGTTTGCTTGGTGCTAACAGGGAGTCACAGTATTGAATTTCCCCTCAGGGATTAATAAAGTATACTTCTTCCTCCTGCTGTGTGCATATAGGAAGTTAACCAGGGCTCACAGTGAGTTGCACCAATCAGACTGAATTGACATTTTCCATTTTCATTTAATTCACTCAGCATGACATTTAGAAGTTGATGTTGACTGATTCCTTGTTGGTGTTTTTTTTTTTTTTTTTTTGTCCTAACCAACTAGCAGCAAATGACACATCTTTCCCTCCCACTTCACTTCATGTTGACAGGGAGCTGCTATTGCAGCTAAAATCAAGTCAATATGTTCATGTAGTCGTTTTATGAGGATTTTGTTTGGGAGCTCCATTAAACCATGAGCAAAATGTGATGATTGACTAATGTGTAAATAGATGTAGTTCTGTCCAACAAAGGACAATTAATTATGTAAAATTCCAAATGCAGTTTATCAGTTTAAAGGAGCCAATCAATTATTTAAGCTGTACTATTAATTCAGTTTGTAAATTTAGTTATGACTTTGTGCCACTTAACTCATTGAGTATCAGCAGTTTTGTAAAACAGAAAGTGTCTTGTACCAGCATCCAGCCATCCATTTTCTACTGCTTATCCTCACATGGGGTTGCGGGGGGGCTGGAGCCTATCCCAGCTGTCTTAGGGCGGAAAGCAGGCTACACCTTGGACAAGTCACCACATCTTTGCAGGACACATAGGTGGTCTTTACACGAGAACGAATTTGTAAGACACCGGTAAAATAAACTATCGATCCGGTGATCTTGACACACGGAGACGCGTATTTGTCCATGACTCCGCATCTTTTTTGAAAACGGGTCTGCAGGTGGATATCTGGGTATTCGTCTTCATGCCGTAGTTGGTGTAAATAGATGAGTCCGCAAAAGACAGTGACGTCATGGCACCCCTCCTCCTCCCGCCCCCAACCTCGTAGTCACAGACACAACAACAATGGCGGTACCGAGCTAATTTTCTTTTGTTCCAGCAACTACTGATCCTACGACTTTTACACCAACAACAGCAGCAACAACACAGGCTACGGCAACAACTACAACAACTAGTGCTCATTCAGAGACGCAACATGTTACGCGTGCACAACTTGTCATGGAATCCACCTCGGAGCAGAACCAGACGGGCAACATGTAAATACTCTAGCCGAGGTACAATACGATGTGTAAACAGCGATACATGTTTTGGTGCCGACGCCAAGACAATACGGGGCCGTCCTCGTGTGAGGACAGCCATAGAGACAGACAACCACTCACACTCACATTCACACCTACGGTCAATTTAAATTAGCCAATTAACCTAATCCCCATGCATGTTTTTGGACACGGGGAGAACATGCAAACTCCACACAGAAAGGCCCTGGGCCCGGGATTCAAACCCAGTACCTTTTTGCTGTGAGGTGACAGTGCTAACCACTACACAGTCATATTTCTAGATCCACAGAATATTTTGTACTATGTCTCTGAAAACACTGAATAGCTCAAATGAAAGAAGAGACTCTCTATTTCATCATGAAAAAAAATGTTGTTATTACCTTGTTCCGTTCTTGTTTAGAAGCCCCAATATTACTCACAGGCTGCAGGAGACCACGAATCGGCGACCTGCTGCCAAAAAAACACTTTGACCTATTAGTATATCGATGACACTCAAGCGTCGGATTTTAAATGACGTTGAGATATGTCAATGGTACTCAAAGAGTTAATTATTTAACTTTTACTATTACTCCTTTTCCTTTATTTAGTTATGACTTCGTGCCACGTAAAGAATAGGCCTAATGAAGAAATATGTGTGTCAGAGTTGCTATTATTCATAGGCTACAGTGTCACAGACCTCCACGCTATACCCTTCAACTGAGTTTCATAAAAATTGGGTCAGTACTTTTTCCTGTAATCCCACTGACAAATGGACAAACAAACCAACAAACTGAACCAAAACATAAACACATTGGAGGTTTTAATTCAACCACACATGCAGTCAATAGCATACCCAACAATAAAAAATCCAGTGTTCACAAAGCTGAATATTCTCTCAATGCCACTTATTTTTGCAGAAGAGACAAAATTAAACAAGAGCCTTATCACACAAATATGTCACCCTTAGATAAGATAAGATAAGATAAGATAACAAAAGATACAACCTTATTCATCCCAAAGGAAATTCTTTCACAACAGTTGCCATACACAATAGGAAAAAGTAAGAGGAGTTAGACTATGAACATAAGTATGTTAATATAAATATGCTGTAAGTTCCCAAGTGATAGTTAATGTCAAAAGTACAACTGGAGCTGTTACAGCAGGCATTTTGTTGCATCTGCTTATCCGATAGGTAATGAGGAGGCATGGTAGAGCACGGCTCACTGAAAGCGGAGGTTAGAAATAGCTGGTAGCCATACCAACAGAAAGGCATGTGTGGTTTTATGACAGGTGAGGAGAGGGAGGAACAGACAGAGCAGAGATGAGAAGCACAAAATGGGAAAAGATGTGTATAAAGAAATAGACGCAGACAGACAGACACACTTGGTCTGCAGAGAGGAACCAATTGTTAAATTTTCAAACCTCTGCAGAAGTCTGGACAGATAAGATGAATTTAAATCCCCCCTTTCCCAACAGCCACCAGTGAGCTGCTCTTGAGCAAGGCACAGCAGCTTCATATTGAGCTGGATGACTCACAGCAGGTGTCAGTGTGCATCTGCATCTGTATGAATAATGAAGCAGTGTTTGCTGACAGAGGCAGTACTGTATAAAAACTCACAGTTTCTACTGGAGGTCTGAACTGTCCTTTAAGAGCGCATAAATCAAAACCAGCAGAATCCATTATTGTGACTATTGTGAGTAATATGGCAGAGAGGAGAGGATCCATTCCTGGTGGATACGGTCACTGCAGGAGTGAAATGGCCCATCAGAGAGCAGGGTCTTGGTAATAACATGAAACATTTTTTTATTTTTCTCAGAGTGATATCAAAGGTCAGCTTCTGATGGACCTCCCCTTACACCTCTCTCTCACAAACATCGCTTATGGCGATTTTAAACCCTGTAAGGAAGTTTCTCACCTTCTCTGGTGAACTCAAACACATCTCCAACCCACAAGGCAGCACCACATTGAGGTACCGAGGACTGGCTCGAGGCCATATTTACAGCCTCCGCTCCCAGTATGACTTCCCAGGACAGAGCTCAGCATGTTGTGCATTTCACAAGTATCTAAGCAGCCCACAACTTAGCACTAAAAGATGTGATTATTGCTGATTGTTGTTAATCAATGGGGGATTTATGCTATTTATTTTTCCATGTAAAAAGTGAAGAAAGATCATTTGAGAGCACAAGGGAGTTTGAAGAGTTTGGAAGGAAACTGCGGTGAAACCTACAGAAACACCAGACCTAAAATAAAGTAATAATCATAAATGTTAAAAGTGATTTCTGTTATTGCACTTACTGTGCCATGGCAACATTCCCAGCCCTGAGCACATTAACTGCTTTTCTAAAATGCTTTCAGTTTTCAAGCATTCATTACAGTGGAGCACAGCTAAAATGCAAAGGGTAGTCCAGTGCTGATACTTGTCATTTCTTGTAAAAAATTAAAATTAAGCACAGCAATTAGCTGGGAATCAACCGTGCATTTGCAGTCAGAACTGATGGGGAAATACAATTTTCAGCAATAACAGTCTTTTTTTTTACAGTGCAAGCACAGCAAAAACTGAAGGATGCTAATTTCTCACTTGTGTTGACATTTTGTTTGCACTAAATAGAACAGCAGCAGCATGCTAAATTAGCTTATTGAGTAAATCCAAGTTGTACTGATTATGGTGATATAATAGGCCATATTTCTGCTGTGTACACAGCAAGTGCTGAAAGGGTTTTGTCTCTGAAACACACACACACACACACCTATGTGAATACACATTTTGACTATGTGTGCTGGCCATTTCACCAACAACTTCTTCAAGCAGTAGTTCCCCTACTGGAGATGAATTTATCTTCAAGGCCCCAGCCCTCAGGCCAATGCAGAACCATGCATCATTTATATTTAGCTTAGCCACCCACCTAGCCTTTTATACCTCCAGGGTCCCCCAAAGGGGTGTGCTCCCCAGTTTGGGAACTACTGTCTTAAAGTACAATGGCTCACAGGGGATAAATTATTTATATATATATATATATATATATATATATATATATACATATACATATAAAAAACTCTTCACTTTTCCAAGCAAGATTCAAACAAGATCTTGCTTCGTCATTACAATCAGAAATGCCAGGGGCCATATATATAAAACTCTGTGTATATATATAAAGTTTCTGTCTCCATAAAGGCAGAAATATGCTTACACAGTCTTTGCATCAGGTTTCTAAGGTCATTTGTGTGGATGGTTCTGTTTTATGAATCTCAATCCTGAATCCCTTAACCCCCTTAATTAACTGTTTGCATATTAAAATATGACACATTTTCACCCACTGTGTTTGTGTGTGTGTGGAGTCATGTATATGGGGACATAAATCTGTTAACACAGTCACATTGTGGGGACTCATTTTCCTTCTGGGAAAAAAATGCATGTCCCCATAATGTGAACTGTTACATTTTAAGGTGAAGACTTGGTGAAGGTTAATGTTGCTGTAAGCTTAGATTTTGGTTAGGATTAGGATTAGGGCTGGGTACTGAACTTCGATGCTTTCATAGCACTGACCAAAAAGCTCCGATCCTATCTGGTATCAAAGACTGACTAATTTTTTGGTGCCAAATTCCAATACACCCCCCCACTTTCCCAGCATAAAAACACAAAGATCGCCACTAAACCAGAGCACTAATGTCATTACAGCAGCATTGGGAGCTTGGTGTTTGTTTCCGTACACGGTGCATTCAAGGTGTACATGAATGTCAGAATTTCCAGGCTCCAAATCAGAATTTAAATCAGAACCCCCCCCCCCCCGTTAATCTCACCAATGCGACATAGAATTCATGCTATCTGCCACTGGCATAAACAGTAGCTACGTTTTGTTGTACGGTTGTAAGACTGGAAGTGCTAGGAGTAAATTTTAAGGTTACGATGATTAGAGCTCCAAGTTCTGACTTCCTGTGAACATACCATAAGGCAAACTCTCACTCCCCAAGGTCCTAAAGAGGAAACTGTAGCAGCCTGTGTCTGTTGATCATCATCAGACCATTAGTCTAGCATGTCTGTAATAATAATAATAAAAATAATAATAATAATGATTGATTGAAGCCCAAATTACACAAAAATTTTGAACATACCCAGCCCCAGTTAGGATTAGGATGCAAGTACTGGTTATGGTTATGGTCGAGGGAAGTGTCTAAGAAATGAACATAAGTCAATGTAAAGTCTCCATACCCTGAGTAATACACTGTTTGGCATATTAACATTAGAATAGATGTGAAGACTATATATACAGGCACAGATGGCACAATTTGCTGTAATTTAATTATCATTAATTATCTCTTCTTGTGAAGTCTGCGTGAGATTGTGCATATTTTCACAGTGCAACTTGCTAACAACCAAAAAAGAATAGTTTGACATATTACATTTCTTCTTATTAATTATCTCTTCTAAAATGCCTCATGAAGTGTTTGTGAGATGTGCATATTTCCACTCTACCTTCTGTTTTTATTAACACCAGTTTGTGGAACCTTTTTCCAAATATTAAAGAGCAAAGAAAACAAGCGGCACTGTGTAGCCAGCTAGCTTCGTCACTGCACTGTCAGTTTAAATTTGTTTTTTTCTGTGTTAATATAAATGACAAGAGAGTGTTGATCTCTTTAATAAAATATGCATCGAGGCCTGTGGCAAGAGAGGACTGTAAAATCTGAAGCAATCATAAAAGAGCTGAGCGCCTTTGATGTTCAGATGAAACAAATGTCTTGTTTGGAGGAAGCGCTCTCTGTTTCTTTCTCTCTAACACACACACACACAGAATGAATTAGTTTCATTAACATTTTAGAAAGTAGAGAAGTCTTGTGTTGCATCACGTCATCAACACAAATCCCTGTAAAGTAGAAAAAGGTGCATCACATTATCATTAAACACTCTGCGTCTGTGTGTACTGGAGGTTTGATAACATGTCAATTATGTCTCAGGTCCATGACAGTTACCTTTACCATCACCTACCATCGGCCTGCACAATGCTTTGAAACTAGAACACAAACTAAACAGAACAATCATTATAATGGTATTAGAGGTGTCCTGGATTAGGAATTATCCAATGCCTATTGTTGAAAACTCATTGAAAACCCTCCGTTTAAGCTTTATTCAGTCATAGTATAATGAAATAATAAATTATTGGCCAATAGTGACTCAGCTCTTTGATGTATGTACTGTAAATGTGGAGCTGTCCAAAGTGCTGAACCGGAGCAACAGATTTGGTTTCTTAGCTGTCTTGCTCTTCATGACTGTAAATAGAGATTTTGGCCCGACTTCCATTTCAGAAACTTGTCTATGAACTTAAAAAAAATCTTGTGTTCTGTTATTTCTGTTGTCTCTGATTGATTTATTCTTTGATTTTGCCATATTTTGTATTTAGCCTTTTTGAGGCTGTCACCATGATGCTTTTCCAATGCATAATGCACATATTTATTACTTCATTACTAAAAGGCATATCTTTATTCCAAAATATGCTGTACATCAATCTTTTATTGGGAGAACCTGTGAAATATATGTAAAATCAGACATTCAGTACCCACATACCTTGAATGGAACAATCCTTTGTTTCATAACCACATTTTTCTGTCACTTTGGCAGCATACCTGCACTTTTTCTACTCAGACATGGAAAAAGATTTGGTGTATTGGTGTGTTTCGGGTGAAACCAAAAGGATGTTGTGAAAAGTAGTTAAAGATATAAACTGAAATGTTTTTGTCACTGCACCATCAAAATTAAATTAACACGCAAACAAGTAACTGCTAAATCAATCAGGTGGGATTGAAAGAAAAACCTTTTCAGCATCCGTGACAGCGCTTATTTTTATACTGTACTGTAGATAGGTACCAGGTACCAGTGATCAGGGTTCCCTTGGTCGCGCCACATAATGAACAACAGATTCATGTTAAAATTGGTAGGTGGAGCGCTCATTAGCTGTTAGCAGCCAGTGGGATGTGCTGCTTTGCTAGATAACAGAGGTAATGTACAGAGGTTACATTGAGTAGCATTATGACATGTTCAACTCTATTTGGTAAAAATGGGTTTTGGGCGAAGGTGAGTTATATTATCATAGTGTAATTTGGTAAAATTTACATTTGGCCCAGAAAAAGATACATTTGCAAAACAAAAATAAAAACTCTCATTCATGTAGCAGTACTTCGTACAATTAGTTTACTTTAGTAATGTTAGACATTTTGCTGCTTATTGTCTACCGTCTTCACTTCCACTCTAACGCCTCTTTTTGCTTTTTTCTCGAGTTGTGCTTCTGTGTACAAAAACTAGCAATTATGGGTTGTTGTTAGTGTCCTCATCATTTTCCGTTTCTGTCTCTGCCCACAAACAAACAAACGCACAAGCACTCTCTGGATAGTCATTGATGTCACATTGCCTCTTCCTCTCTATCTCTCTCATTCTCTCGTTTCACTCAGGAGCCTTTTTTTTACGTAATGAAATTCAGCTGCTGTCTAATTAAACAAGCACTAATTTCAGGAAGATTAAAGCCATTACAATTAGCCAGAGAAAAGAAAGCAGAAAAACAAGAATAAAATACATTCTTATGCATTCATATACCATTTAAGCAAGCAACAGGATTTATAAAATTGTGTGTGTGTGTGTGTGTGTGTGTGTGTGTGTGTGTGTCTGTCGTATTTGCTTATAGGCTGAGAGAAGGGAATAAGATTATCCCAAGTCAAGCTTGTTGTCCAGCCTAATGCTACCAAAGACCACTTACAGATAAAGACTTATGTGCCTTAAATATTATATGTGCAGGTGAAAAGAGAAGCAGAAGTCATGTTGTGAAGAACATGAAAAACAAACAGCGGCTCAGCACAGCTTAGACAAATGCCTTGACATTTCCGAGCGATGAAATATAAATCACTCTTCATTTCCACTGAAACATGAAAACAGACTCGACTGGGAAGCAATGCATCACTTTAAGTGTTTGTGTGTACATGACCTCTCCAGTGCTTTCATTCAAGTTCACATAAACCTGAAGTCCTAAGCATCAAATCTCACAGGAGGTTAAAGGTGCATTACTATAGCAGCAAACAACTCTTTGCTATGTGAAGATATGGAGGAGGAATGGCTACCTCAGCTAGAGCTGTGCGATATTAAAATATATATCATAGTACGGGATGTCTGCCGTATGATATAACTCTCTGTTGTTTATATCGTAATACTTGGTTAGTTCTGTTGCTACGCTAACGTTAACGTTACCCCGATTATGGTTTAGATAAGCCATGTAAAGCACACCTCAACATCAGAATGACCCTTTGATAATCCAAATGTATCATGAGAGTTCAAATCATGTTCACTCTTTGAAACATAGACATAATGGTATGAAGGCTAATGTAACTGCAGCAGCGCTTCTGCTTTGTGGTAGCATATTTACGTCATCAGCAAGGACTTGCTTGTGGCAGTTGTAGCTTGGGAGTGACCCATGTTATTGCCTGAATGAACTGGTACTGTGCTGTATTGTACTGTTATTGTTCAATTTTCAATAAAGTTTTTGAAGAAAAAGTTGTAGCTCAGGCGTAAACAGAACGCAAACATAGCCGGATTTCAGGTCGCTCTCAAAGTAAGCCTTCAGAATAAAAGCATATTGGGAATATAACAGTGATTACACCATTGAGGAGATGGAGGAGAGCACAATGGAAAGCAAAAATAAGGTTACCAGTGACATTACATGACAAAAAATACTGTATTGTGTATATATATCGTCATCGGGATATAAAATTAGCTATATCGGGATATACAATTTATCGCACAGCTCTTAAATCAGCAGAGAGTGGACTCAGACTCCCTCTGTTCCCTCTGTTTGCACTCTTATTGCTGTTTGGTGGGTATGTAAAATTCCTCAAATTTAAAGTCACATAATGTAACTGATCCCAAGACTTGATTCATGAAACTATGTCAGAAATAGTCGTCTGATCGGTCATAAATGTCCATAAAATGAACACTATGTGAAATAAATGTGCTGTTTGCATGCTACACCCAGCGTTGTGCTAGTTTGGTGGCTGTCTATTTTTGCAGTCTTTAAAGAAAGATTAAAGGCTGCCATAAGAATAAAATTTGGCAAGTAGTGTTATCTCTCAGCTGCAGTGTCTCAAATTAAAAATGAATAATTTGGCAGGAGCTCTATTTCCTTTTTGAAGCATGCCACATAAATCCTCAGGTCAGAAAGAAATGGTTTGATATTGATAACGTTATTATGCTCTCAGTCTAGAGGCTCAAGGCACACTTTTTGCGCTGCTAGGCCCCTTAAGTAAGCACCATCAATAGTGAATGCACTGTGGGGAAAGCACACACAGTGTCACAAAAATATTTTTGCAACAGATCTGTAACTGTGTCATCATCATGGGGGTGCTGCAGGGGGAGGCTGACGTTTTTGGTATGCTTTTTGCCAATATGATATAAATTATTCTTATGAACATGGCTGATGATGTCAAAATCTCAAGATGTGATGATGCCTGAATCTTAAAATGTTGTACAGTGGTCTCCCAGAAAAGGAAACTGGTTGCAAACTAACTACTCTAATTAATTTTAAAAAAAAAGCTGAAAATAATAAGAAAAATCATCTTCAATCAACTTAATTTTAAACAACCCCACCGTTATGAGACTTAGTTTTACTAATCAGCATTCTGTCCAAAGAAAATCATGTTCTCCAAATTTAAAAACTCACCAGAGTAGCTAAATATGCATCGTTGTAAAGCTGAAAATGTTTTTGTACCTTGTGGAAAAAGTTGGGGTTTTAAAGATAAACAATTTTAATAAAAGTGCAGGTACAGAGAAGCATTAAGAGGTGCATTCTCCAGAGTGTCCCAATCCAATATTGATATAGGATATCAGTCCAAAATCAGCAAAACAGAAGTCGAAATCGAATTATATCGGTCTGCATCTAAAATCTCCGATATAAACACTCAGAAATCATCAGTCCATTCCAGACTCCACTCCAGCTCTTCTATCCAGCAGCAGAGCCCAGTGATGACAACAACAGCTGAGCTAAGGTGCTAACAAAGTAGAAGGAGGAGTGAGCATTCTTCATCAGTATTTAATTGTAGAATATGCTTGTTTAGTGTTTATTTTACACTTTAAAAATATGATTTGTTTTTATTGGATTTATAGAGTTTATTGTTCTTTGAGTAATATCACTTAATCAAGCCTTTTCTAACATTTCATACTACAGAATAAGTAATAAAAGTATGTAGGATTTGTGTTGATATCATATTGGATTAATAGCGGTATCAGCCAATGCTAAAGGCTGCAATATTGATATTGTATTGATATTGTTGATATCGAAGTGAAAAAGATGAATCGGGACATCCCTAGTGCACACTGGCTGCTCTGCCAGCCTGAAGTTACACAGAAACTCCCTCTTTTGTTGTTGTTAACATGTTAACCAGTACTAGAACATGGCAATAACATGTCATGTTATCCAGTGTTAAATATCAGTCACTGAATAATCCCTCTTAGCTGAGAGCTCACATCTCACTGAATATGACATTTAAATGACTTCACCTGAACTACACAGGAGCCCAGATGATGATGATGATGATGATGACGATGATGGATGGGTAGACAGATTACAAGATATCCCATTTACACATTTTCCTCGGCCAATTTGAGAGCACAAACTGAGGATACAATCCGTAATTTGGCTAATTTTGCTCCGCGCTTCACCCTTTTCTCTAATGACAATAATTATCTGAGGAAAACATCTGTAGGATGTGTTGTTTCCCCCTCCCTTCCTTTCCTCCTTTGTCTGATCAATGTCCTGCTAAATTACCAAAGTGTTTCCCATTATTCTTCCTCCTTTTCATCCTCCTAACCTCTCTGTGCCCCTAACTCAGTTTATTTCAGTACAAATTTATAATCCAGAATGGTCAATGTACTTTGGTCCAAAACAGTTTTCGTCTTAACTCCCCTCTTAGCACAGTAGCACAGTGTTCCTCAATCACAAATGGATTCGGGGCTCTTTAGCTCTTACTCACCCCAGTGGTTTCTCCAGTCGACTGGCTGGTGATCCAACAATCTCTCCAAGAGTACAGAACATCTGACCCAAGAAGTCCTGGAGGGACGGAGGAAAGGAAGGAAGGAAGGGTACAAGTTGGTGTATATGAAGTGGAAAGACAAGACATCAGAGTATAGTCAGATACAAACTAAAAACTCTTCGACAACCACTGGAACTCATGCAAGTAAGAAATTTTTGTTTCTGCCAAAAGCGTGCCCGTCAAATGTGCAGGTCCGAGTTAATCTAGCATAACATTGGAGAAGTCATTGGTTACAGTGGTGGCTGTGATGCTTGGTGGTTTACAGTCTTTTTGCTCAAAGATACAATTTCTGTGCTCAGCTCAAAATAATTTTCCATTAGCCATTGTATCCAGTTTGTGTGAATGTATGGTGTGTTAAACTCAAATCAAAGAAATATGCATGGCAAGCAGGCAAAAATTTACGCAGTGGTTCCCAACTGGTCTAGCCTCTATGCCCAGACCATGATACATACAGTAGACCAACCTAAAACCCTCATGAGATTCTTGCTTTGAGACACAGCTAACAGCCTCAGTATACTGTGTGTATTCTGCATTTTATTCCACAACATTAACACAGAACTTGCTAAACTACTGGAGCTTAAGGCTCCATGAATAAGCCATTAGTATTGCTGTCCTCGACCTTGGCTAATATTACATTTTTGTTGACTCTTCACTCAGTTGATTTAATCAACAGATCCGTGAAACTGTTTCTCTACATAAAAAGCAACACTTTAAATCTTAACTTGAGACATGCACTTAAGACTCATGGAAATAAGTGATTCAGCATCAAAAACAATGGCAGCACTAGCAATTATTACTTAAAACCAACATTTCCATTAGAGCACTTCCAACCAAGAATTCAGGTCATTAAAAGAATATTTACTATAGCTATGAGCCAAGAGGGAAGCTGACACTGGACCTCACAAATCCAGTATCGATGGGCAAAATAACAAATATTGCAACCAACTCAAAACAAACCCCACTTGTGGCCCACAACCTGCCAGCTGGGAACTACTGGTTTAATGAATTCTGACGGACAGATGGGATGGAGGGCTTCACAGCACCATGAACAATGACAAACAAATGTGATTTATAGTGTTTAATATTAATGTAGAACCATTTTTCACCCCACATTTGGTTTCGATCTAGCTTTTTCTGAACTAACCACAGCAAGGATGTGGGACAACCTAAACCAAAAACTCCTTAACTTTGGCCTTGAGAGATCCACACGCTAAATAATTCAACGTCAGGCTATAGTGTGTTTCATTTCAGTGAGTCTCTACTCTGTTAAGCCCACTGAAGCCACTCACTAAGAGCCTGGAAAACCTCACCATCTTCACTGTGTGATAAAAACATGTTACAATACTGTAGTGGCTGAAATACTAATAATGGCTTGGTATTTATTTCCATATTGTGGCCACTGTGGAGCCCTCTGAGAGCGCACCAGTGGTTCAGAGCTGCTGGTTGGCTTGACTCTCTTTGTTTTTTTTGTTCTGATCAGTGACGCCATCCGTCATCCTGAAAAAAGGATCATGAATGTGAGACAGCAGCCATGCAGTGTCAGGAGAGAGAGAGAGAGAGAGAGAGAGAGATAGATGCTGGGACCTACGTTGAGTTCTGCAGGCTTCCAGAAAGGTTGGGCAGCAGCAGCAACAACAACAACAACAACATAGCACATCATATACCAAGACACAACACTATCCAAAATAAACTAGCACTCCTAGCACTGCTCAAGATGACCAAGTGAGAGTGTAAAGACAGCATGCTGGGTCACACACAGGTAGAATTAATGAAAAAATGCAAACCCTGGTCATCCAAATACACCAAATAATCATTCAAAGTGATTATTTTGAGCAGTTGTCAATGCTTTCTGTCACCATAGTTTCCAGCCTTATTTTTCTCTGGTGAAACAAGGATTATCAAATGGAAACTGGACGGTTAAAAGCATTGCTTAATTCAAGTTGTGACAGTATGTTAAGTTAATGCACAAAGTCTACCACTGCAGTATCACTACCAGAACAAATAAGATAAACACCATATGAGATATATAGAAATGTAATTGGCATATTTATACGATAACTACAGCATGGATGACCCCTGTTGAAGTCTAAAAAAGACACTGAATAACAACAAAAATATAAAATATGTATTTGGCTACCTCTATGACCAGGCAACAAAAAGGGTTTGCTTTATTTCATTAAGAAGAAACCATGCAGCAGGCAACGCCCAATTGAAACAAACAGAATAGCATAACCATTGCCTCTGTCAGATCACAGATAAAGTTTGGCCAATCTCAGATCACTTTGAACGTCATAATTCATCAAGCATTTTCTTTCTTTATTTTCAAAGACAAAAATTTAGATTTTACTCGAGACCTGGCCTCCATTTATCTGTGGTTCAAGGTTAAAATATGTGCACTCACATGTTTGGACAGGTCGGGGCTTTTGGAGTCGACATCATACCTGAAAGGAAACAAAATGAAATCAGCAAAGTCGTTTCACTTCAAAACTGCAGAGGAGGTTTTTATCTAAGTGGGGTCTTTTTGATTGATGCAGTCTTAAAGACGATATTTAACACAGTCTCAGGTGATTTGTCATCACTGGGAGCAGAAAGGAAAGACTCTCGCCACACTTATCTCATTTTGGCTTTTCAGATGTGAGTTTGTTTGTAGGTTTGAGGACACGCTGTGTTTCTAGAGAAGGGAAAAGGTGTGTATTCAAATGAAATGCAACAGCAGAAAGAGGGATTACAGAATAAAAGAAAGTGAGATAACGTGTTTAGCTGCTAAGTTGAAAACCGCAGCATGGAAAGAGGTGGGTGGACTTGTGAGAGGCCAGATTACACATCACACACTAAAACTCAGAATGAGCCAAGATAAAAGAGGACAGGATTTTAGTCTCTTTTCAGATGTTACTTTATGTGGGGCAGAGTAATTGGGGAAGTGTATCAACAAGATATTTTTCTCTCTTCCGTAATAATGAGTGGTGGATTTGATCTTATTTGCATGTCAAAGTGAAGGAAATGGAGCATATGCGACGTTCCAACATTAAACATCCAGTGAAACGATAGATCCTGTTTGCCTGAAGATTATTCAGGCTGCACATGCTACAATGTGCATGAGCTTGTCTCTCCGTGAGTTGAAATAAAAGATCAAGTGATATACTGAGCTGCTCAATTGCTTCTATTTTTATATTGTGTGGTGTCATAGAGTAGCTGTGGAGGATCTAAAGGGAGTTTAAGCTAAGGGTCATTCTGCTGGTAGAGCTTTAAGGGAATAGTTGTTTATGTGATTTCAAATGGAGATTATTTAAAAAAAAAAAAAAAAAAAAAAAGCTTTACTGAAGCAAGTGATCAGACAGCGCTCCATTATTTTTGACCATGACTACTGTTGTGTCAGAAAGAAATTTGATTTTACTGAGAAATCATCAATGAGAGACAAAGAAATACACTGCAAGTGGTGTCACCAAATTATAAGGGGAATTAACGCTTTGAGTGCCGGTTGTTTTATGAAACAGAAAGCGCCTAGTGTCAGTGTTTTTACCCATTTTGAGTCATATTTCAAGACATACTGAATATTTTGTATTACGTATGTCTCTGAAAACACTGAATAACTCAAATGAAAGAAGAGACTCTATTTCATCATGAAAAAAAAGTTTGTTTTTATCTTGTTTCATTCTCGTTTTATCAGAGGTAGAGTAGAGGCCATTTTCACCAAAAACAACACTTTTTGTCTAGAATCCGTCCATTTTGCTCTCTCTCCATGATCTCTGTGGCATATACCGTCTCCAACTGAATCTCCCAGAAGCCCCAGAAGAAACTTTACACACAGGTTGCGGGAGACCCCGATCGGCGACCCACTGCCGAAAAACCACTTTGATGTACATGTACGTCAATGGCACTCAAGAGTTAACTGCTTTGCTAAACCGTTCCCCTTTTTTAAGCCTTGTGTTAAGACCAGGTCTGAAAAGTGAATCCAGTGCAGAAGTGCTTCGTCTTGTCCTGTCTGGGAGTTTAATCCTATCTGTGAGCTTTCAGTTTGTGAAAGTCTGTCGTGACATTTTGGTTTCCTAAAACATGTGGTTATACTTAGCTTTACACGCGCCACGTCTGGTCATAAAAACACAAGACAGTACAGTTTAAAAGCATATCCATGTTTACAAAATAAAAGGATCATATGAGAACAGAATAAGTGAAGAGTTCAATGAAAACAATAAAGGACAGGACCTAATAGCTACATGTATCATTGCTCTAAACTTAACATCACAAACCTGCAAACCCACAAAATACTATAATAATACTGTAATTGGTTGATGACGTGCTGTTCACCTACCTTCAGTACCTGTAAGTAGTAAGCTAATTAGCCAGGTGTACTAATGCTTGTGGCATACTTAACTCTTTTTGTGCCATTGACATATTTTGAGGTCAGTTAAAATCCAACGCTTGAGTGCCACAGATGTAATTATACGTCAAAGTGTTTTTTTTGGCAGCAGGTCGGCGATCGCGGTCTCCTGCAGCCTGTGAGTAATTTTGGGGCTTCTGGGAGATGTAGTCAGAGCATAAAGAGACGATATACGCCACAGATCAAAGCAGGAAGTGGACATGATCAAGATTAGAGAGCAAAACGGACGGATTCTGGACAAAAAGTGGTGATTTTGGTGAAAGTGTCCTCTACTCTACCTCTGATAAAACAAGAATGGAACAAGGTAAAAACAAACATTTTTTTCATGATGAAATAGAGAGTCTCTTCTTTCATTTGAGCTATTCAGTGTTTTCAGAGACATAGTACAACATATTCTGTGGGTCTTGAAATATGACTCAAAATGGACAAAAATGCTGGAACAAGGCACTTTCTCTTTTATAAATCAGCTCGTGCTCAGTGAGGAAGCAGATGAAACACACAGCAGATAAACACACTTTTTTTTTTACTTGTTTTTGGTTTTGTAAAGGATAAAAAAGAGACAGTGCCCTCTAATCTCTTGAATATATTGCTCTTATTGGTGCACCATTAGTCCACACACTGTTACATGTGCAAAAATCCAAAACTGCTGCTAATCTATGTTTGGGCAATCGCTGTTTGGTAGCAGGTTTTAGAAAACAGTGAATTTCTTGGCCCTAAATTATTATAGAAAACTGCATGAATGAGGACAGAGGGCAGGAGAGAAGATCTGATATTGAAACGGATTCAAAGGAAATCACTCACAAGTCGAAGCGAAGGTTCTGCTTCTCCTCAAAAAAGTAGTCCATGATGTACTTCCGAACAAAGTCTGGGTTTAGAGTGTTGTCTATCACCTCCGTTCTGCCAAACTGTGGGAGGATAAAGAGAGATGGAGGTGAGGAGAGACAAACAATGAAAGCAAAATCAATACAAAACATTGTTTCATAAACAAATACAGTTGGAGCTGTTGTCACTTTGCACTTTGTTTTTCATTCCTCTCTTTTTAATCCTTTTCTCAGACCCTGCTGATCACACATGCATACACACATTTACAGGCTGATTAATGGAGGTGCTTTCACACACTGCTGCAGTGCACAGGAAGCCAGAGGTGTTTCCTGCTTGCTTGATCCTCACTCCTCTCCCACGTTAATTACAGCAGGATAACTCACCCTTCAACCCCACTGAGAGAAAGAGATAAAGAAAGTGGTGAGAAAAGTGTGCAGAGAAACATCTTTGAGAGAAAAAGAGGGCTGAAGATGTATGATGAAAAGGGGGTAAAAGTGGAGCAGAGAGTTCGTAGGGAAAAGAGTGGGAGGAGAGGGGGAGAAAGTCTCCTAATTAATAGGATTCTCACTCCCATAGTGCCAAATGCAGGGAAATATGCCAAATAAAACACTGGTGCAGATCCAGCAATGCCACATGTATATATATACTGTACAAAAAGAAAAAAAAAAATGATGAAAAGTTTTAAATACAAAAGTAGCCAACTGTGAGGATTAGATGGTGCAGTTTAAGAGAAGTCTACATTTGTAACCTATACCATGTACTGAAAGCATCAATATTATTTACAGTTCTTATTCATCCCTTGGCAACAATTTTAAGTGGCTTTTGGAAAATGTTATTGTGGCCATGGTCGGATTAAGTTGGCTGTTGTCTTTATGAATGAACTCTGTCTTCTTGGAAGACCCATCAAGTGTAAAACACAACGAGACCAACAAGTAGCCCAAAGTATTCAGTGTGAAAAATATTTGGGAATGTAAATCATTTAGCCATATGAACCATTTTAGCACAGCATGAACCAAAATAACAAGGTATTGATTTTGACACAGAGTTTATAGCCCAAGTTTACGTTTTAGTGTGTGAAATTCCTGAATAAATGCAACATTTGGACAATTAATCAAATGACGTACAACCAACTGAAATGTGGGCATTCCCTATTTTTTTCCAGGTTGCTAATCCATTTTAGCCTGGAAATCTAGATGCATCCTAGCAGCAGAAAGTATTTTTTCCCAAGCAGAATGGTCTAGTGGCACACCATGGGAGATAATCCTGGCTCGGGACCAGTCACAACGCTCTATCTGTGTAGTGAGTTGTTGGGCTTAGTGAGGGGTGGGCTTAGCACGATGACGACAGGGCTGTATGATGCTGGGGATAGCGCAACAAGGAAGATGACTGTGGCTAAGGAACAGCGGTCGTTTGAATCTGCTCTATCATCGATTTAAGAAGAGTTAGACTTGGGCTTTTCTTTGAAAGTTGAGCAGAAAGAAGCACTCAAGTCATCCATTTTAAAGAAGGATGTATTTGCTGTTTTGACGGCCAGTTACAAAAGTCTAATATACCTCCGCTGGTGGCGTCACATTGTTCGTTGCTCTGATTGGTCATAGTGCTGGTCTATTACATGCAGAGGCAGTTTGAACGACAAAGGTTGGTCCCACCCACAGGCTTCAGCTCTGCCTATAAGACTGCCCACAGACTATACATTTGATGTCGTAGTCTGCCTCGTCAGGCTAAATCCATATTTGATCTGAAAACAGAATTTCCAGGTTAAATATAACCACAGCTCTGCATGTGTGAGTGAAATTGGATACCATGAAAACCAAGAAAATACTCTTGATTCCTGTCAGATCACGGGTTCTATAGTTACATTTTCTTCATCAGTTGTCATCAAATTGTCATCTTCATTGTAAGCCTTCATTCATTTGGTTTCATCTGCTTAGTGATTGAATTCAGGCTCTCGTTGTCTCTCACCTGAAGTGTACAGATGTAAAACCTGAACATGCCACTTCAGTACAACAAAAATATTCAAGTTTTATGGAAACCTGCCAAAATCAATCAATGTAAAGGAAGCCATTTGCAAGTCAGAGTTGATCTTGTTTTTCCATAACATGGATGGCAGGTACTGTAGGTGGATCAAACAATGTGGGCAATTGTCAACAAACCTGCTATACACTTCTGTTCTGTTACGCAATATTAAACACCTCTTTGAACTCTGCTTTTCAAGGCTACATTTTTCCCTGTGTGAACTCACCGACTGGACGTCTAAATTTAACACCGGCGAGGGAGAAAAGTAGAGAAAAACACAGATATGGAATCCGTGAGCCACCCATGCTTTCGAAGAGACCCCGAGGTGTTGATGAGGCTGTGAGCGCATGTTAGTAAAGAGGCGGGTGGTGGCGAAGATGAGCTCCATAATGTGATTTCCCTGCTGAGTGCAAGAGACAATACCGTGCTGCAGAGTTCATTAGATACCACTGGGCTGCTGGAGCTGGCTAATGAGAATCTGGCATGAAGTCCCTGACCCGCACCCTCCACACACATACATGCAGAGCAGCTCAAACACATCCAGGCTACAGATGGCAAATTGAACTCTTCAGAGTGGTATCAGCGACTGTAGAGACCTGCAGTGTCTGATATTGAAATGTGAACATGTCCCTAAAACACAGACACGCACTGTGGGTAAGAGGTGGAACATAAAGGACATGGACAGGACATGAGTCTAATCCTTCATTATTTTTTTGTGCATTTTGTTCCAGACTTGACAATATGTCATTATCCTCCTCCATATGAATCACCCCTGGAGATCTGTGCTGTATCAATGTCCTGTAGTTTTTGGCCACGGTAACTCTTTCAGTGACATTGACGTATTTCAACGTCAAAGTGGCTTTTCAGCAGCAGGTTGCCGGGCACAGTTTCCCGCAGCCTGTGAGTAATTTTGGAGCTTCTGGTAGATGTAGTCAGAGCATAAAGAGATGGTATACGCCACAGAGATCAAAGCAGAAGTGGAGACGATCAAGAGCAAAATGGACGGATTCTGGACAAAAAGTGACATTTTTGGTGAAAGTGGCCTCTACTCTACCTCTGATAAAACAAGAATGGGACAAGGTCAAAACAAAGTTTTTTTTCACAATGAAATAGTCTCTTCTTTCATTTGCGCTGTTCAGTGTTTTCAGAGTCATAGCACAAAATATTCTGTGGGTCTTGAAATATGACTCAAAATGGGCAAAAAACGCTGGAACAAGACACTGTGTTTTACAAAACGACTGGCACTCAGTGAGTTTAGCAGGCTGTAACATGGTGCCGATATAATAAGCTTGGTGTGGAGTCTCACAGAGAGAAGTCAGTGACGAACTGAGTATGTGTGGACTAATTGTGAAGTGTAGACTGAGCTTTTCTCTGGTTTTGGCCTTCGGTGAAAATCACTGGGGTGTGTTTAAGATTCCCCCAAGAGAAGAAGACAGAATAATGAACGAACCCTCAGGAATGATAGACAAGGTACTTCTGTTGTTGAGGGAGAAGAAAGAGCCAGACCGACCAGCTTCATGGGTAAAATACACCCAAATACATGTTTGAGAACAGGATTAGTGTTGTACACAAACAGCAGATGATTCACAACGTGGCAGTGTGATGTTACAATCAGCTTCGAGGAAAAATAAAGCAGGGGTGTCAAAGTCATTGTAATTGATGGGCCACATTCAGCCCAAAGTGGGTCGGACCAGTTTAACGACTGAATAACCAGACAATGATAAGACCTCTACATGTTTTATTCTGAAAATGTTTGCAAATTAATGAGCAATCCAAACAATCCACGTCAAATTTACAGAACAGATGTCAAGATCTTCTGACTGTTGATTTGCTGTTTCCTCCAAATCCGCCGACAAATGCTTCATCGTTTTTGTCTTGCATATTTTCAAGTGGCTCTAAATATCTTTATTATTCCGATGAGTTAACACACTGAGCACACAGGATTCACTTTTATTCACGAAATTAATTGGTGAATAATTTCTTGGAAACGCTTCACTTGACAGTGCTGTGTCACAGCCTGGATATAATTTGATAGAAATATAGGAAGTAAAGACATCTAGTCGTCCAGTGGGCCAGATTGGACCCTTTGTCGGGCTGGTTTTGGCCTCAGGCCATATGTTTGACACCATATGTTTGGCATAAAGTGTGTGTTAGCATCAACCACCTTCTTCTGCTCTCAACTCCACAGAAAAACAACCAGCTTTTCACCATTTTGCATAACTTTGGTTTCAATCCTTCACTAATATACGCAGGGCGCTATGCAGGCGGCAGTGCACCAAAAGTATTTTTATTTTTCTCAAGTTGTTCGATGCTTTGGCTCAGTGGTAGAGTGGGTGTCCAATAACCGAAGGGTTGGCTGTTTGAATCCTGCGCTGCCATTGTCGACACTGACGTTGTGTCCTTGGGCAAGGCACTTTACTCACATTGTCTCGTATGAATGGGTATGAATGTACGTGAAATTTGGCGGTGGTCGGAGGGGCTGTTGGCACAAAATGGCAGCCACACCACTGTCAGTCTGCCCCAGGGCAGCTGTGTATGTATGTATGTAGCAATGTAGCTTACCACCACTGGTATGACTGGTGTGAATGAATACTGGGTTCTGTAAATCGCTTTGGGTGTCATGAAAGGTGCTATATAAATCCAAACCATTATTAAACCATTAAGTTTGGCTGCAAGCTGTAAACCAAACAAGGATAAATTTTAAAGATAAAGATAAAGATTTGTCTTAAGCTCCCTGAACCAGCTTTGGCCTGTGAGGTATTGCAGGTTACTTGAAGCCCACCAGCCCAAAAATACGTTTGTCCATAAACAATAATTACAAAAAACAACCAAAACCACAGTAAAACCGTAAATGTCAGATCTTAATCTATTTGGCCCAATAAAAGCTAAGAATTTCCGAAACAACGATGTTGGTAAAATATTTTTTTCCTATTCATGTGTGTCGAGAGCCAGCAGGAAGGCACATAAGGACTCTAATGTGGAAGCTTTAAGGCCCAAAAGAGCCTGAAGAAGCCTGGAAATGTTTTTTGTTAATGTACCTGGTGAGCAACTTATAAAAGACCTTTTCTTTTGAAAGGACAGAGGGTCTCGTTTCCTGTATAGTATAGCGTAGGGAGAATTTTATTTGTGTTATAGGGATGTTTTCTTAGTTTTCAAAACTATTACATTTTAATCATGCTAATATTAACTTATGTTAACTGAATCTCAGGATTATAGGGCTTCGTTTGATTCCTCTCCCAGTTTAATTGGTTCTTCTCTTTTTGATCAAACAGAAGGTGCTGAAGCTTTAGAGGCAGATGTATCAAGGAAAGGAGAGTGGTCATGCAGGATGCTTCATCCAGTGTGTATCTCTGTTCTCAGTACTCCACTGAGATTGTGTTACTCAATAATACTGAACAAGACAGCAGCAGCTCTACCTGAGGCCTCGTAAACTCCTGATGACCTAAGATTGTTTTCACACTTGGTCTAGATATTTGAGGCGCACTGAAGTAGGGCTGTGACAGTATGGATTTTTTGATGGTGATAAAGCATCCAATCAACACAGTATGGCGGTTTACCATGGTACCCTGAGATCACAGCAACACTGCTGCCCTTACCCTGCATCCCCGCTGATCACTCCTTGTTCTCTGGCATAAAATGTGCCCAAATTGGCGACACAATGTTTGGCTTTGTAACAAGATTTGTGTCTATTGTTGAATAAAATCAAGTCAACAGAGCAGCATAAACAACTATGGACAGTACTATATAAGAGGGGTGTGTCTGCTGTAAGCACTTACTGTTGAAATTGAACTCTGTTTATGCAATGCTTCTGTCTTTTATGTCTGTGTATTATGTGTGTATATATTCAATTTAATCATGAGAAGTACTGAAACCTCAAAAATAATTAATAATTTGCCCCTAATAATGCCCCTTAGCATTAATGGACTGGCCCGCTGCTGAGCTGCAATGTGAAAAGTTCAGTTTCTCCGTCTTGCTTTAAAAACAAATATTACTGTTTATATTTTCATATCAAACACCATATGCACTCCTGTAACTTTCAACAGCAAATATAGAGAGATAAAACTTTTATTATTTTAATATATTGCAGTGATGATGGTAATGAGCTCATCACCATGGTAGGCATCACATGACTGCATGATGCGTTTATCGTCCCAGCCCTAGACTAAAGTCATATTACATAAAAAACAAACAACATATTAAGTATTATACACAATGACAGTCATTTCTACAGTGCACTTGACTTACATAACAGCTTTCACACTTCCCAAATGTACTGAACCATGACAGAAAATATCCTGTGGACCAGGAAAAAGCCCCCAATCAGTTCAAGCGTGAAAACACCCTAAAAGTATTTTCCAAACAACTCTAGAGCGAAGCATCTGACAGCACAGGAGAATACAAAACATGTGCAACCAAAAAGTTGAAAGCACAGATTATTTAGTTCAGTGAGCCACCAAGCGCATTAATGTGACACAAGACAAATAGTGGAGGAGGTGGAAATCATCAAGCGAGCTTGATGCTACAGGGTCCTGTCAGAAAACGTTACTTGAAAGTCTCACGCTTGTTCAGTCTGAGGTTTGGGAGCTTTGGGTTTCGTACAGCGTTACCTTGAGCTGCATTAACACCCACCACCTCTCTATGATTATGGATGTGACGGTTTACCTCCACGAGGAAACCACTGCTTTTCTATTTTTACAACAAACATGACAAATGAAATATAATTTGAGTGGTAAACAAAGTACAGTGAAATGCTTGTTATATTAATTCAGTTGCGTGTGCTTGATTGGATTAACAGCCGGTCTTACAAGAGGAGTTGTCAACGAGGGAAACAAAGGGTCTTTTGTGAGAAGTGTGAAGGAGAGTTTTATAATTAAAACATCATTACATATGCATACGGCAGTGCTTTAAGCATCCACATATGCAAACACGTTTTCACAGGGTCCCCCGCAGTCCCTCCGCTGTATTTCAGTGAAAGCCCACACAGCCATCTGCTTTGACCGGATAAACACACAAGCAGCAGATGAGGGTCATCTGACTGTATAAATAGATATAAATTCCTTTAAATAATGATAAATTATACATCTACTGTGGACCAGGTCTGTAAAAATCATATCTGTGGCCACTTCAGCCTATTAACAATTTGCATTGTGGGGTGAGTGAGGATGTCACATAAAACTGAAAATGTGTGTATATATCAGCAGAAAATTTTGATCATAATACACAGAAATTTGCAGGGATGAACACAACAAAATGGCCATAAAAGTCCTGTTGTTGTAGGAGTCAAGTTGGACATTTGGAGACAGAATATGTGTGTAAGTGAGAGTGAATTAAATGTAGCAGCTCCTCAATGCTAACAGAGGTTTATTATGTGGTGTGATGGGGGTTAACTCTGGAGCGAGTAACATTATCGACTCCAAACCAAGCAGGAAAAGTTTACACAGTGGTTTGTCCCAGTTGGGCCACTGTAGAAACATGGTAACCCTGCACAGCAGCTGAGTTCCTGCAGGAGCAAATGTCACATGAAAATCCATGCAGGGAAAATCCTCAGCGTCCTGTAAAGGTTGGCAGATACTGTGAGATATAATCAATCGTTCTACTCAGCTCCAGCTCAAATTGTGAGTTTGTGAGTTTCGGCTCACGATTCATGCACTCACACTATTCGGCCTGATGCTCTGATGCGACCGGACTGCTCACATTGTACGCCCATACACTAGGGCGACCAGACGCCAACAAGCCACATGATGTTTTTGTGGGACAATGTGGGACATGCCACCGTGATACTGGGGTTAGTTTAGACTTTGATTTGTCCATCTAACCCTAAAAAATAAACACTCCAATTGGAAGCATAAACTTATTAATTATAAATAATTATAAATTTTGAGTGCCATTAACATATTTCTACATCATTTAAAATCTAATTCTTGAGTGCCATCAACGTAATAATACGTCAGGCAGCAGGTCGCCGATCACAGTCTCCCACAGCCGGTGAGCCCAGCTTTTCAAACCAGAAATGGCACGGCGGCTCATTTGGAAACTCTTCTCTCTCAAATTTATGAAAATAGCTCATTGAGATGTGTTTCTGCGACCATTTTTAAGTGACACCAAATCTATTGAAGTAGTGCCAGTCAACTAAAAGACTCAATCAATGCCACATCTCACAAGGCCCGAGTTCCCCCTCACACTGCTGTGTAAAGCTACAGAGTGCAGATTTTCAGTAAATCAATAGGTGCCCTAATTCAGCATTTGTTTTACTCACTCAGTGGTTATCATTAAAGGTATTTTTGAAGATGTTATTTCACCTGCAGAACAAAAGAATTCATGGACTAACAGACAGATGAAGTTGAGAGAACGGACAGTATGGGCTGCATGAAGGCACTAATAGCTGGCTTAAAAACCTTCCCAGCGTGCTGTTTAGTCCCCAAAGTGTCAACGTATTGATCATTACATTGTGGGTGTTTTTCTTTGTTGGCTGAAGTGTCCAATTAGAGAATATTTCCCTGGCAAGCCAACAACTGCACGCTCCTAGTGAAGGCAAAAACAGACGTCTTAACTAGAGCCTCACCCGACACACAATTACAACAAACACACCGTGAGCATAGCATGAACTTAATTGGACATAAGTCATTTCCTTCTTTGTGTATGTGTGTGTGTGTGTGTGCGTGTGTGTACACACTCACCTCTCTCCACTGTTTGGTTTCAACGCCTTGCGTATAGAGCACGCATACTGAGGAAACAAAGTGCCAGATAGAGACAGGAAGAGATGAAATATTGTGAAAGAGAGGGGTGAAGAAAGAAGGAAAGAGGAGAGACAATCAGAAAACTGCAGGCAGACTCCAAATAAGAAATCAATGTGTGGGTTTTAGCTCCAGTACAGTGAACAAACACTGCGAGCAAAACCAAGATTTCCCAAATCACACAGCAACATATCCACAAAAAAACAGAAGAGGGAATAGCTGCACAGGGACGACAGGCAAACATACAAATACAGAACATACTCACATGGATCTGACTTGGAGAATGTGTCTTTATCCAGCAGATTTCTGGAAAATGAAGAGAATAGAAACAAGTGTTAGACATGTTGCTGATAAAGACGTCTGAATTCACAAATCAAAACCACTTAAAGGTGCATTGTTTCTTCTTATATGCAAATGCATCCAATATATAGTCTGTAAATAAATACAGTCATTACTTATACAGCTCAAAGTATGTAGCTTGCAAAGTCTGCAATCTAAATTAAACTGCACTTCTGGTAATTCTCCGTGGACATTTTTATTGCATCACATTTCTTGTTTCTTTCTCAGTCTCTGCTGCTCCTGCTCAGGTTGTAGATTCAGATGAAACAAGCTAAGCTTTATTCCTTCAAGTGGTTATGGCATCCTCGCCCCTGTCCCTTTCAGGGATTTTTCACCACCACACTTGCCATCAAAGGCTGCCCATAACACCTGACAGCTCAAGAGAATAGAGAAAAACACGGAAGGTGGCAGCGTAACTTTAAATCAAACACAAGAAGACGACAAACAACGCTCCCTCAACATTAAGGTGTCGTAGTGCAGCTCTAACACCAGCTCTTGATCATTTAATTTAAGGTTTCTCTTTCTCAAGCAATGAATGATTCCAAAACAAGATACTTTCAAGTATACCTTAACTCTAGCTCTATTTTAAAGGCCCTAAACACTTTCACATGTGTCTTTTATCATCATAGCTGACTAGAATATGTTGGCACTTATAACAGATCCTTCAGTTTAAAAGACAAAGTAGGTTGTTTGTTCATGTGTCTCTACAAAGACACATGGAAGTGTTCATACTAACTAGTATGTAGTACTAGTTCATCAAGCAGGTATGCGACTATATGAAAAATTCATGTCATGATTATCCTGGCCAATAAATTATCAAAATGCTTAATAAACAGCGCAAACTTACTGGTTTCACTTTACCTTATGTTATATATAATAAACTAGATATTTAATCATGCTGTACCATGATAGCGAGCCAAAATTTAGTGCTTTGATAACTACCCTACATTGTTGTACTTTCAAAGTAAATTCAAATTAATATCAATAGTTTTAATCAATATTCTTTGTGCTACTTAAAGGTATTCTTACTGTGCATCTAGAGATAAAAGCATAGATCAAGTTCTGTATGTCTAAGAGATCAGAGCACTTAAATATCAGTGTTACATTTGCAGTATTTATAATGTGCACAAACACATCCACTTACTACTCAGTCAGCTAACAGCCCAGTAGCCATATTCATCCATCCATCCATTTTCTACCGCTTAGCCACACATAGGGTCGGGGGGGGCTGGAGCCTATCCCAGCTTTTTTAGGGCGAAAGGCAGGGTACACCCTGGACAAGTCTCCACCTCATCGCAGGACACACAGAGACAGACAACCACTCACACTCACATTCACACCTACAGGCAATTTAAATTAGCCAATTAACCTAATCCCCATGCATGTTTTTGGATGGTGGGAGGAAGCAGGAGTACCTGGAAAGAACCCACACAGACACGGGGAGAACATGCAAACTCCACACAGAAAGGCCCCGGGCCGGGATTCGAACCCCGTACCTTCTTGCTGTGAGGCGACAGTGCTAACCACAACACCACCGTGCTGCTGGTAGCCATATCAACACAGACAATTATTGGATTTGTGTTTCCATACAATAGCTGCATGATTACCAGCATGTCTGCATGTTTTCTGAATGCTCATTTCTTCCTCTGCCCGACAAACACCCACCGCTCCTCCCACTTTGTGATCACATTCAATGTGAAACCTCACACTCTTCATGCCTGTAAAAATAGGTGCATGGAACTTTCATATCAGATTCAAACTGTGAATCTGACTATTGTTCATCCTGTGGAGTGTGTGGACGAATTTGTTTAAAAATATGTCGAAATTGTAATCAGTCACATTAATTCCCAGACTAATTGTATTTATTAGGAAGTGGTAAGGTATCATAATTGTAGATCCTCTAACACAGACGGCATTTTGAATGAATCCTCTGAACCTGCAGCTTGATTAGTGCTTGCCGTATTGATTTACAACAAAGGTTGGAGACAGAAAATTATAGGCTTGTGTAAGAAAAGACCAAAAATGTCATTGTTAAGGGTCTCTTGTGCGCTTCTCCGCCCATCAGCGTCACTCCAGCAATCAGTCACTGTCACTTAAGTACAGCGTTTCTCTAAAAGCTGATATGTGCTGCATGAAAGGAGTGAATGGACAAGGAACAGCAATTAGCTTAAATCATATTCTCCATATATCTTTATATCATAAAGGTCAGATGTTACTTATGATTTATTTAAGTTGAAAATGTGTGCATGTATCTATATGACTATGCATTTTTTTCGGGGGGAATACTGCATAAATACTTAAATCATGCTTTATTTGATGAATCACAACTCCTCCCCAAGTTTTGCTGTTGGCTTGTATGTTAAAACATACATATATTATCCAGCTTTAATAAATCATAGTGAATCTCTCAGAGACTTGTAGACTCAATTAAAAATTTTATCTTAGAAAACATTTAATCACTGACTACTGACAGTGAGATGTCCAAATGTCTTGACATGTTTTTAAGATTTGTTTTTTGTTTTTTGCACATTGACTTCACTTTAAGCCTCTGCGGCCTCCAACAATTTGACATAATAACATTTGTCATTTTTATCACATTTATACACATGACACTTTTAAATCAGTCATGCAGTCAACAAACTAAAGTATAATAAAAGTTAAAACACTACTGTGAAGTTCAGTTAAAGCCTTCGTCTGTGAGTGGAAACCAAAGCGAAGGCATGGCTTTAACTGTGTTTTATTGTATTTAAGTATGAACAAAATATTATTCATCATAGTTTCCTTGGCCAAACCCAAGTGGGTGAAAAGGGCTCAGTAATGTGGATTTTAAAGAACGACTCTAATCCAAAGTGTGTTCATACCAGAGTCATGAATAATATTACAAACTCTGTCTATCATGCTCTCTTCCTTTAAAGCATTTTCTACAACTCTCTCTCTCATAACTCAATCTGTCAACCTCTGCCAGTGTTTCCGGTGTCTGTGTTACACCTCCATCATGTTTGCTTGACCTTTTCATTATGGCTGCCAGAGGCTGCTGTGTACCCAACACTATTACCCTCCTTGTTTTCTTTTGCTCGCTCAGTCACTACACATGAGAGCCCTCACTTGAGATGCCAAAGCCCGCTGGCATCTCTTGATTCGTGTTTCAGTTTCTTTCTCGTTTCATTTTCCTCTGCAATTTCTCTTCTCATAAATCTTCTGCTGTGTTTCTTTCATCACTCTCAATCTATTTTGATCTTTTCTCTGCTCCTGTATTTCTGCCTTCCTCCCTTGTATCGCTCTCAAGAGTGAGTCGAGGAGATGATCAGTGATTGGAAAAAGAAAAAAACATGAAATGTTCAGTTACAAAAGACGATACTTGCTGATGTTGTGAGATTGCTGTAGTCCAAGGTTCCAGGCAAAAGTGCCTTTCATTACGGTTTGATCTAAACTGAAAAGAAAAATAGATTTAGTTCTGCTAAAGCGAGATAATTAAATTAGCAAACTGAAGCGCAGCCAGCGCATACGTAAACTGTCACAGCTGCAACTCTTTAAAGAAGAAAAAAAAAGTTGAGCAAAACATACGTATAAATGACCTAACGGCCCTCAAAGGCAGCATTAGCTGCATTAAATCTGTTTTTATTTCTGCTCCACCTGTTGTAGTTTCAGAGTGAATCCTCAAATAAATGCGTTAAAATTATTCAAAACTGTTGACCATAGCTCTAAACCTATGAAAACAATAAATCAGTGATTACCAATGGGCATGTGAAGATTTAGAAATTCATCAAAATTAATTCAGCTCATAACAGTGTGCAGTTGTATATAAAGTAATGCAGTAAATTAGAAACTTCTTTGAAAAAGGGAACATATCATGCTTGTATTTTAGTTTCTATTAGAGCATACAGTATTTACATGCATTGAAAAAATGTGAAAAATCAGATTGGCTTGAGAGAAAAAAAATATGGTAGGTCTTTGCAAAGATGTTCTCAAGCTGTGGGCGATATATTTTAATGAGTGTAAGTGACATCAGAAGGGAGGGGGAGGGGAAGCCAGATCTGATCAGATCTGAGAAAAAACTGACTGGTTTGTCTGTGGAGGAGATTTTTCTTACTTTATTTAAAACACATTCATTCCTTCTTATGAAGATAGCGTGGGAGTTTACTTGACCTTTCATTTATTCCACTTCTATTTTAAGGGCTGTTAGATCTGAGTGTCTCAGCTTGTTTCCTCTAGCTTGTCATCATAAATTAAAAAAGCCAAAGCCAGTGTGCGTAAAGGTTGACACAGAGTGCCTTTACATTTTTTGTGTCTGTAGAACAATCACATATGCACAAATAGTTAAATGTCAAAGACTTTTTTTTACTGTACAGGAGCTGGGGGACTGCAAAACCTCTATGTGTCTGTGTTGAAGAAGCTAATGATCTGTCTTGGATCGTCTCTTATAGATGCTACAACAGATCAGAGAGTTGTGGACAATCCAGATCTGCTGTGTGCTATATTTGACTTAATGTGGGAGTTCTCTCACTTAATTAAGATCAACAGCAGGTATGACACAGAACATAGATCCTTTTATAAGTATAACTACTGTGACATGAAGGAGGGTCTGTTGTGCTGCATTTGAGTTACGAGCTCCGAGTCGTAAATATCAACTGAAACGCCCCTCAAAGTCGGATTTACGACTCGTGAACTCGTAATTTCTTCACCTACCCTGACTTGACCACAACGTCATAATCCAAGATGGCAGCTCCCTGGATTTGCGCCGTGTAGAGTTAGACGTTACAGCCTACAGTAGAGTCAAATGTCTTTCCCACACGTGATTACACAAGAGAACAAACACACACCCTCCACGTCTTCTTTGTACCTATCAATTGTGTTTGAGGACCTCATATTGGTGCATTAGCTTTCTGTTTTCCAACAGAGCAAGCACAAGAAACTTCTCACTGGAGGTGTCCATCTTGGTTTTCTCACTTGTTTACTCGAACGCCGTCAACTCGGGTGTGATGTCATTCCCAGTTACAAAACAGGAAGTGGAGACGATCGAGATTAGAGCGCAAAATGGACATAGTACAAAATATTCTGTGGTTCTTGAAATATGACTCAAAATGGGCAAAAACGCTGGAACAAGACACTTTTGGTTTTATAAAACGACTGGCACTCAAAGAGTTAAACAACGGACACTAACCCATCTGATGTATCTATGACAATGAGTCATGACATTTATGTGGAGCATTGTGCGCTGGTTCGTTGCCTTGCTCAGTAGAACAGCAATATTCACAGTGGACATTCAACATTTTTGTCATAAATGTGTATGTTAGACATTATCACAAAAGTATGCACACATCCAACCAATTATTGTAGTATTCTCTGCCTCTCTTTCTTCATTTAGTTCATGATTTTCCTGCACGCTGGTGCAAAATGACCCATATGTCATTTCCACCTCCTGTTTATCTGTCAGCTGTGTATTATCCCTCTAATGCCCTCTTCATTCTCTTTTATGTTAAACGGAGCCTCAAATTGCTTTCATTCCTGTGCCACGGCTCTTTATTCTGCAACATTCACTCATTCAATGCACGTGGATATGATACAGGACATACATATTTTAAATCACTCTATCCCAGTTGACAATCACGGGCTGGGTTCAAATTTCTAAAAAGGCTGCAGATGGTTTAAATGAGTGAGATAAACATTTTTATCTCTGTCCATTATGCATTACTGAAGCTAACATTTTCACTCATGATTATTACAGTGGCGGCACGGTGGTGTAGTGGTTAGCACTGCCGCCTCGCAGCAAGCTTTCTGTGTGGAGTTTGCATGTTCTCCCCGTGTCTGCGTGGGTTCTCTCCGGGTACTTCGGTTTCCTCCCACCATCCAAAAACATGTATGGTTAATTGGCTAATTTAAATTGACCGTAGGTGTGAATGTGAGTGTGAATGGTTGTCTGTCTCTATGTGCCCTGCGATGAGATGGTGACTTGTCCAGGGTGTACCCTGCCTTCCGCCCTAAGACAGCTGGGATAGGCTCCAGCCCCCCCACGACCCTATGAGGATAAGCGGTAGATAATGGATGGATGGATGGATGGATTATTACAGTGTTACACTGATGTGATAGGAGTTTTTCTGCTGCAGTTAAGGCGATGCCAAAGTAGTCTAGTGGTTCTTTCCATCCTATGAAAACCTTTCAGGCCAGCAGTGATTATATTTGAGGACACAGGATATCTTTGTGAGCTCACGTATACCTTTTATGAGAAGTCATATTTTATAGTGTCTGAAGTGTGAACATGGCCACATACAGTACATAACATCTCTAATCTAATAAATTATGATGGAAAAGTCTTCATACAATGAAGAAACTGTGTTGTGTTGTGTTGTGGTTTGGTCCTCTGGCAGTGCAGTGCTGCCGTTATTTTCAGAGGGATAATGGCTGAGGAAGATTGTTTCATACTTTGGACCCAATAGCCTTAAACATGAGCATGACAGATGAACAACCTATGTTACTATGGTGATGATGGGTTTAAAAATCAGTTATTTTTTTAGCATTTTTAGCAATTTTCCTTGAAAGTGAATAACCAGGTAGGTCCACAATAAGCTACTAAACTTTGTGACACTGAATAATGTCTTATATGATGATGATTTGATGCTGTACATTTCACTGTGTCACTGACACATAAAACAAGTGTTGGCTGTCCTTATGATGAAATGAATAATGGTCGTCATGATGTTTGCCACCATCAAAGAAAAGCTAAGTCCATCTGTCTCTAAAATGAAAAAAAATACATATTTATAAAAAAAAAACTGACATCAAAATAAGAGGCTCTTGGCAAACAACACAACACAAAAATATAATGAGAGCTTAATGAAACCATTGCACTTACGACAGCATCAAAAAACAGTGAAAAGGCCAACAGAAGGCACTTTTACTTATTTACTATGAGGGGGTCATTTTCTGCTGCTGTTGAATAATTAAAAGCATTTGGTGCCATTAAATAATTAAAAGCTTCTATTTTGTACACCTTTGCTCCAGTGCTCAGACTAAACCAATTTCATGTCAAGTGAATGGCATGCAGGCTGTAGCTAAATATAAATAGACATAAATGATAATTGCCTTTTGTGTCTACACGTTATAAATAAAATGGAGGCGTGAATTATTGTCATAGAAGAAGCTGATCTATGTGTGCAGGTTTAACTTAGCTGAAAACACTGAATAGCTCAAATGAAAGAAGAGACTCTCTCTTTCATCATGACAAAAAATGTTTGTTTTTACCTTGTTCCATTCTTGTTTTATCAGAGGTAGAGTAGAGGACACTTTCACCAAAATCACCACTTTTTGTCCAGATTCTGTTTGTTTTGCTCTCTAATCTCGATCGTCTCCACTTCCTGTTTTGATCTCTGTGGCGTATTCTGTCTCTTTATATCCTGAATACAAATCCCAGAAGCCCCAAAATTACTCATACATATTTATACATATGACAATGGCACTCAAGCATTGGATTTTAGATGACGTATAAATACATCAATGGCACTCAAATAAGGCTGGGTATCAATTCAGATTTTCCAGATCGATTTGATTCGACATCATAAGGTCCCAATTCGATTCAATTCAAGATCCGGTCCGATCCGATTCAATATTGATTCAGTTAGAGATATTTGGTTTCAGTCGTGACTGTTTCTGGGTGATGTCTCGTCAAATGGTTGCAGAGATTTTTCCACTGTTTTTTACCTTCCCGTTACATATTTTGCATATTTCTTGCTTTTTGTCCAACTTGTTTTCTTCCAACTCAATAAATCCAAAATACATCTAAACATCAGCTTTTAAACTTGTCAGCGGTGCCTGGAGAGGCAGACTCGCTTCCACCAGGTTTGCTTGACTGCTGGCAGTATAATATCTCACGAGATCTTGTTCTGTGGAAAGCAGCGCTAAATGCCGATCATGTGAGACTAGCAGGGCTGTTACTTCAGGATGCTTCTCCACATGTCCAATAAAGAAAAAAAAATCAAGTTAAAAGATCGATCTTTGGATTTTATGAATCAATTATGAACCATTTAAAGGGAAATCAATGAAACAGCTACCCAGCCCGACACTCAAAGAGTTAATCTCTGATAACATATCATGATCATGTCTTACAACATGTACAGTATACTTTCCCTTTACGTTCAGCAAGTTGATTGATTGAGGATATAATCCAGCACATGCACAAGCATCGAGATGTGTATGGAGACACAGATTTGGGACAGAATGGTTATTATTTGCACCCAGCCTGCAGGAGCTCAACCTGTGTGTTTTCAGATCGAGGGCTCTGAAACAAAAGCTCATCAAAGTGATTCTTTTATCACCCTGTGTCAAGTGCAACACCCACAGCATATGCCTCCTCCTTACACACAAAGCCCAAGTCAACAACGGTCCTGCCTCCTCCTTACACACAAAGCCCAAGTCAACAACGGTCCTGCCCTAAATTTTGAAGTTAACCTCAGCAAAAATTTCATCAGATGGGGTGTTCATCTACAACAATATACAGCCACGTCAGACTTTGAAAATAAAGACTGTGTGTCTTCAGGGTTGCAGACTTCCCTAATTACTGTTTAACACAGTCCTCTTTCACTAATCATGAAACCTCCTGATCCTTTTCGACAAGTCAGTGAACAGAAAAGCAAGAAAAGGGCGACATATACAGTCATGGAAAAAATTATTAGACCACCCTTGTTTTCTTCAATTTCTTGTTCATTCTAATATCTGGTACCACTAAACGTATAATACAATGAACACAACAAAAAATGCAGCTGGTCACATAATACTTTATGTCCTATTTGACATTCTTAAGCTTAATTGATTCCCAGGGTATATAAGAGGCCATTTCATGTCACAAGCAGCACTGCACATGCAAAGGCCTAGAGTGGTTTCCTGCTTTCATTCAAGCCGTAGCACAACTCAGAAGTTGTCAGCTCTCACATAATGCCAAAAACAAAAGAATTATGTGAAGCAACAAAGGCAGCCATCTTGGCACTGCTGGAAATTGGCATGAGTGAGAGACAGGTAGCGAAAAAACTGAAGATCTCCAAGACAGCCGTTCATTACAACAAAAAAAAACAAGCTGAACATGGCACTACCAAATTGCTACCTGGCCGTGGCAGGAAACGTCTTTCTACCCCACGAGATGACCGTGCACTCATCCGTTCCTGTGTCAGGAATCGTCGTCAGACCTCCAGGGACCTTAAAAATGAGTGGGCACTTGCTCGGCAAGGACAGTTCGAAACCGACTTGTTGAAGCTGGTTTGAAGTCACACAGAGCACGCAAGAAGCCCTTCATCAATGAAAGGCAGAGGAAGGCCCGGTTACTCTTTGCTCGAGACCACAAGGATTGGACTGTTGATGATTGGGCTAAGGTTCTCTTCAGTGATGAATCCAATTTTGAATTGATGCCCACTCCAGCCAACTTACTGGTTAGGAGGAAGCCTGGAGAAGCTTACAACCCAGACTGTCTTGCCCCTACAGTAAAACATGGGGGTGGATCAGTCATGATCTGGGGTTGTTTCAGTCTGAGTGGAACAGGGCAAATGCAATTGTGTGAAGGCCGAATGAACCAGGTCAAGTACAGGACTACCCTTGAAAACAGTCTTCTTCCATCAGCTGGAAAACTCTTTCCTGCCTCGAATGACTGGATTTTCCAACAAGACAATGCCCCTTGCCACACGGCAAGGTCAGTTAAAGCCTGGATGGAGAACCACAACATTCGCACCATGCCTTGGCCTGCTCAATCACCAGATCTTAATCCAATTGAAAACCTGTGGAAAATCATCAAACTCAAAATGGAGAACCACAAGCCCAAAAACAAAGAAAATTTGTTTGAATTTGTCCAACAGGAATGGGCTGCTGTGACAGCAGAACAATGTCAGAAGCTGGTGGAGAGCATGCCAAGACGCATGGCTGCAGTCATCAAAAACAATGGTTATGCAATCACGTATTAACTCTTGTGTGTATCATGTGTTTAAAGCAAACAGAAAAGAAAACATGGAATGCTTAAAAGTAGTGTTTTTGGCGGTACAATGCCATAGCTATTGATGTAAGAATTTAAGTAATTTTGGTTATTATCAAGAAAACCATGGAAATGAACCATGAGCTATTTTTGTTGTTATCATTATAATTGTCCAAACAAATGTACCTTTAGTTGAGCCAGGCATTAAAATTAACAAGAAATTGGAGAAAACAAGGGTGGTCTAATATTTTTTTCCATGACTGTAGAAGCTCAGAAATGTCTGATAAATCAGAAAGGTTGAAAAATAGAAATTAAATATGCCTTTAAAGGGCATCATAACAACTACAGCTATGACAGCAAATACTTAAAATGTGTCACCAAATTTGCATTGTGTGTTACATAATCCATTTGAAAAGGAATGGCAATACTAAAGGGGGTTTCAAACTAACTTCCCGATACACAACTTCCCTTATGTAAATGAGGTTATGAAAAGATTTAAGATGCACGGGGGCAGGGTTTGGGTATGTGTGCCTCTGTGCACAAGGGAATTTGTGAAATCAAGAGAGCAGGAATGTAAGAGAAAATCAAATGTAAGAAGAAGAAAAAGAGAGAATGTGTGTCAGATGAGGGAGAAAAATGAAGTCCTCAGAGATTTTATCAGAAATAGACCGAGTACAGCGGCGTTCCTGCACAGGGAGAAGAAACAAGCCCAAGACAGACACACAGACATGGCTGACTTTATTTACCGAGAGCCGACACAAACCATAATAATTAGACAGCCTCTTTCCTCTAACCTGCTCTGATTGCAGGCTGAGAATAGAGTGGGGATGAGTGGTTTTCTTTGAAGAGGTGTGGCAATTTGAGCTGATGCCATTCTTGACTGGGAATCAAGCACAAGTCAGCATAAATAGGCGAAAGGCTAAAGTCTGGGAGCTTAACTAAAGACTCGTCACTAATGCTGCTCACTACTATTCACTACACACTGTACCACCATCTGTTACACATTGTTCGTTAATCTGCCATGGCTGCTGTAGAGTATGAAATATATTTATAAGGTCTTACAGGAGCTACTGTGCCAACATATCTTTATATTGCATGTATTTAAATAATGTTTCCAACACAATATTCCCTGGAAATGTGCATCTAAGAAAAGACTGATACGCATGTGTGCATTGAGGGTGAAAGGTTCCTATCGAGGGTATTTTTTCCTGGTTCAAGGAGGACAGCTTGTGGGTGTCAAATGTATCCATACTGTATTCATACAGCCAAGGTTTTGTGCTTGACCTCTTGTTTGCACACAATGCAGCACAACTCAAGACTGGGGGAAGGTGTGTGATTCCCTGTAGAAAATAAGGGAACAGAAGTGGATATTTACAACCTGCAGTATGGAATAAATAATGAAAAGCAGCTCAAAAAAATTGCAAAATATACTGCAGTTTTGTACCTATAGACCAGCAGAGTTTATAACAGATTATCTGGTGAACTAGTGGAGCATTTAGCAAAGAGCTGCTAAACAACTGTTTGTACTAATGTAGTTAGGGTTTTAATATAATCCTTAATTTAACTGTAGATATCCATGCTGTACACTTTGAAGTTCCAGTATTGGTTAAATTGGTTAAAAGACTTACTAGGCCCTTTCAAATTAATTCAGAATAAAATGCCCAAGAAGTAAACATTTAATCCCTTAAAAGCCTCTTGTTTTGAGCAAACGTGAGTTTTTTATCCAGCATTGACAATTTGTCACTGAAGAGAAGCAGAAAGAGGCCAAGCGTTTTCCTAAAAGGCATCTAAGCTGGGAAGGACTCTAAGAAGGAGGCTTTCCTCACGCTCTTGAAATGAAAAAGCATCGCCAGTGAAACAAAATGAAAGCGACGGGTGGATGGCAGCGGCGGATGACAGAGGAAGGGAGGCTTTAATGAGGAATGAGGAGGGAAGAAGGGAGAGAAAAAAAGAGAAAAAAAAGAAGTGAGCGTAGAGAGAAGGGTTATAGTGCGAGATGAAAAAGAAAAGAGCAGAGAGATGGAAATGGTGAGAAAGAGGACACGTAAAGGAAGCAATAGAAGAAAGTGAGGAGGTGGAAGATGGAGGGTAATCTGTTTAGAAGAGTGAGAGGGGAGTGCTGGCTGAAGCATTATGCAGCACACTGTTATTAAAGCTTTCACCGGCCCTTCATCACTGCCTCTCATCTTATCACTGCCCTGTCATCTGTGAGCTCTTATTACTTGGCTGCATTATTATTATTATTTTTGCCACAAACAAGACTTAAATATGATCACTGTAATGAGTTTTTATAGTGACATCAACATCCACATATCACCAAGTTTAGAATAATTGGGGGAAGCTCCTCTAAAATTATGTTGTCTAATACATTTTTCTAAAATGAAACGAGCAGCAGCAAATCTTAAATAAAGCTTTCCTGGTTGCCGCAATCATCGGAGTATAAGCTATGGTGCTGGCATTGCTTTAGTGTCGGATCGATGGCAGAACCAAGCAAGATCGTTTTTCCCACCAGCTGTTGAATTATTCAGGCCAGGACTTCCTCTGGGGAGATTCCTGCTCAGCCTGCCAGACAGACACAGCAAGCATTGCAGCACGGCAAGGAAGCTCAGGATCGTCACAAAATTCCCAACAGCATGGACTGAGCCATGGTCCGAGTCAAGAGAGGTCAGGCAGCAGGCGGCTTTACAAACTGTGGTCCACTGATCATTTCTAATTTGTGTCTGAGCTGCATGTGATGCAGCTCGTTTGTTTTCAGGTAAAAGTGGCCGATGCTGTCACACAACAGAAATCCTCGTCGACTTAAAAAAATTCCCAAATTTATGCTGGAAGTGAATGCAGCAAGATTCTCGAGATGAAAAGCAAAATGGAAATTAAAGTGAGCCCGTACTGTAAAGATGATACCCCGAGAGAAAAAGTTTTGAAACTGCTTCAAAGTAGGTCAGTGTAAAATGTGTGATTGTTTCAGTGAAGTGGGTCACCGAAGAGAGAGGATCTCGTTGTCAGTCTGCCGTTAAGACGTTATGATCCTTTAGCGCTCACAAAAACTGTCCTCAAATCATTTAGACACACAACATCCAGCAGTGTGGAATAATATTGAGTACAGAGCCGTTCCAGCAGCTCTATAAAGCTGTGCACATGGGAGAAGTTATCTGTTAGTGTTTTCTGCTCAAAAAAAGTCCATCTCGTCAGGTTAGAAGATGACATTTTAAACACCTACGGTGGCTCCTAAAGAGGTTAGCATAGATGTTTGACAGATGGTCCATCCAATGACCTGCCATATATAGTTTCTGTCCTTTTCCCAACAGTTATCAATTACTCTGACTCTGTCAGAGGGTCAGGTAAGTCGTTGGTAGTGTAATAATGTCTTTTTAGCAGAAATAAAGTCACTAAGAGGGTTTGCCAGGGGTGTGTCCAAGGGGTGGCCTACGGTGACATGCCACCCCTGAAATCTGAGTGGCCACCCCTGGTGCCACCCTGCATGATGCAACTGATGTGAGTTGGTTTGCATGAAACAAACTAAGGATTTTTGTTGTGATTATGCCTTATATTTAAATCTAAATTTATACAAAGATTTAAGATTGTAAGTTTAGTAGTCAAATAAATCACAAAAGACTGATCCTGTTGGCACTAATGTATATCATGTGGCTCTTACTAGCAAGCTATGACCGTGCACGGCTCATGATTGGCCTGGCCTGGACCTTGGTTCCATATTTCCAGCCCACCAATCACGACTGCATGGACCAGCTCCAAATTACATCAAGATGGCAGCTCTCAAATCCCAACACAGTCTCACTCCAGTGCATCAAAATCTGTTGAAACTAATACACATCCACTGGTGGAGATATGTGATGCTCAGAGCGGCGTTCCCGTGAGCGCTCCTGTCCTCCATTCATTTCAGAGAGCTAACACTGACCAAAAATGACGTTTTCTGCCAAAATCAAACATGAAAACGCTAATATCGATGATCCTTAGATCAGCTAAGGTCTCTCTGTAGTGAACAATGCTGCTTTGTTCGTCATTTTGAAAAGTCTGAATTAATACTGAAATGAATGGCTGTTGGGAATGCTCATGGGAACACTCTGAGCGTCACATATCTCCACGAGCGGGTGTGTTGGGAGGTCCTGACCGAGCGTAGTTTTTTGACACATAGGTTGCATATCCAGGATATTTTGGCTTCACTATTGTACAGCAGGAGGTGGTGACATCATCTATGCTTTGAGCATTAAAAGCTAATGTCAGCATTCTCACACACAACAAATGTTTTTTAAATTCATTAATATTTGTTCCAAATTTCAGTTCAGACTGAATAGGCCATCCCAAGAGCCACACTGTGGCACCCAAAAAAACTAAAAATAGAATAGAATAGTTTTTTATTTATCGCCCATTTCACCCGCTATAGTAGTATAGGCAAAATACAGAAATGAAAAAACAACAGCAGCAAAGGCATAAAAGAATAAGTAATAATAATAGAATAAATATTTACAATATGTACGAAATAAGAAGGACAAATTTATATTGTTATGTGACTCGTAGAAATAAAAATACAATAGCAGTGCAAATATATCTGTGCAAAAAGGTAGTTCAATTGATTTGAAAAACAAGGTAATGATAAAGTAATGAGTCCAGTAGTGGTGATGCTGATGTTATAGAGTCTTATTGCAGATGGCAGGAATGACCTGCGGTAGCGCTCCTTCTTGCAAGGAGAACTGCAAAACTTACAAAATGAGACTGTTTAAAAGATTATCATGACAACCGTCGGGAAAATGAAAAACATATTTGCTCTTCAGCCAGTACGATCAGAAGGTACCTGCTCTACAGAAATACACTGATGAGAGGAATAATAGTTTTGTGGCTGACAAAAAAGTGTGCACACCGCTACATCTACAGTCATTTGTTTGAATTAAAATCCTCAACAATAACTGCCTTAAACTATCACAAATGCAATCACATCTTTATGAATGCAGCCAGGAGAACAAGCGATGCACCGACACACAGGCTCACATCCGTTATCTATTTTCCCTCAGGCCATTGGTAGCTCCATAATCAAATCCAGTTATCTCACCCACACACTTTTCACACTTCTCCAGCTTTGCTGCGCCAAACAGGACGATCCTGCCCAATCATCCTGTCCTGCACTGGGGGGCACAGAGCCAGAGCTGAAATAGCACCGTGAGCTGAGAATAGGCAAACAAGCTCTCATCCACTCCTAGGAGTGAACCGAGCCAGGCGTCACTCACTGCAAGATGCTGACTGGCCCACAGTTTGTAAAACTGGCACTTTAAACGATGATAGTATGAGACATATTCATTTCTCAGTCAATTTTTGTTCATTATTTTGTTAATAATTGATCAGATATTTTCACTTTTCTTGGTGACGGATTTGCAAATTAGCTGTCATCTCAAATAAAAAGCACCCATAGTCAAATAAAGTCTCTGCAGCGATTCCTCCAAATGTCATTGTGCTTTCAGCTTTTATCCTTTAGCTTTTAATGCTACAGTATCAATATGATGTGAGTAAACTGGACACATGATACACTTGTTGGTAAAGAGACCTTTTGTGGTGAGCTCCAATCTTTCTGCTCACTGGCTCCATCAGATGCCAACAGGGAGAAACACTGGCAGATCCAAACCTGAGGCCACATACCTGGAGCAAGCTGAGCTCATTAGCTGAAGCGTACCAGGTATTGTTTCTAATTTTAAGCATCACCGACTCAAATTACCATCACCTTGTCATTGTATTATTGCTGGAGTATGACAGGACAAGCATATAATTCGTTATACACTGCAACATACACACAATACTTTTCTATGCGTTACGACCAGCTCACTGAGTGACTGTCACTACTCTTGAAAGTTTTCTCACCAATAAGGATTCCTGCTGTTGCTCCAACAACAACTGGAAGCATCCAAGCACCTGAGCTGGACAGCATGCCTTTCAAAACATATCAGCTCATTGTATTCCATTAGGATGCATCCCTTGTTGTGTATGTGGTCCTGGTGAGGATGAAATCTCTCTAATTGCCAGGTGATGGTTGCTGTCCACAGCGTTGACTCACATTCCTCAAAAGCATTAAGCTCCCATTACTCCATCACATGTGCTGCAGACAGATGCCTCTTCCACTGCACAACGGGTGCATTTCATGTAGCTAAATGACTTGCAGTGTGTCGTGCTGTTTATCAGAAGGATTTGATGTGATTCTGCTGTTTGAAAAGGTTTTTATATGCGATTCCACACATATCACACAGACTACTAAGAGTAATTTATTATACACTAAGAGGCATTAAAAACGCAACATTGTATTTTTTTCGATATTAATTTGAATTTTCATAATTTATTGGGCGACTTCACTTGGTATGATACTGAACATGAATGAACAAAAGCAACAATAGAAAAATTAATGGATTACAAATGTCAGTATCTTGTGTGATCATCGTGGCGTAGACATGATGAGTTGATTTCGGCCTCTGGAATCACTTACCACTCTTCCAAGAGTGCAGTACGGAGATCGGCAACCATCACCAGCAGTGGAATACGACGCCGTACACGGCGATCCAGATTGTCCCAAAGGTGTTCAATCGGATTCATATCCGGGGAATAAGGCGGCCAGTCCATAACCTGCACATTATGTCTGTGCGTAACGTGCCTGCAGGCGTGAGATAGTGCATCTGTGGACGCCAAAATGCCTGGCTACCCTCGCTTCGGTCATTCTGGATCTCAGCATACCGATGGCCTGCTCCCTCATGTTTGCTGCTAAGCGTGGCATGGTGACCGTCTGTGACAGCTTGCATTTTTCCTCCAGGTTTTTAAAGCCTTGACCAGTTGAGCTCAAATCACCAAAAGAACTCACTGAAAGCTTTCAAACAATGTCCTAACAAATCAGACATGCAAAAACAGGGATTGGTACCGTCTGCCACGTTAATTTATTGTTTGAGCTGAAAAATGTGGCTCCATAGATTCAATAGCCACGAGTGGTAGTAAACAAAACATTTTTTTCTATACAAAGTAGTTGTATCCTATTTTATTTTACATTGACTTTGTTGCGTTTTTAATGCCTCTTAGTATAGAAACCACAGAGCGCAGCAAATGTAGGGAATTTCATGTTGTGTGCATGTCTTATTTTCCACAATGATAACTTATTTTCTGACCTTGCATTTTTGGAGTCAAGTCCCCCACTTTGGTCTTTAGCGCAAAGAAACGTCTTTAATTTTAAAGTAAACACACCACAACAGAATATCTGTGTCTGTATACAGTATTGCACAATAAAACCTTATTATATTCCATAATAAGAGGTTCATAAATGTTTCCTTCATAAGTATGTGAATTTGGAATTTCTAGAAAAACTCTTAAATGATGTGTTATATTATAACTAAACCTGCTGTTAAAATTAACGCTGCTACAGTACATCAGAAACTTCCCAGCTGATGCAATGCTTATTGTAAATTTCACTGCTGTGGGATTAGATGTATCTTATCTCCTCGTTTTCTATGAGGAAAAAATGCTTCTTTACTCTTGGGCTGTTGACCACTCATCTGTGATTATATCCGACCATTTAACAGGTCACCTTTTACAAACTGCATCTGTTTCATCCACAGACTGCATTTATTTGTTTAGTCCCTGCAGAGTTTGGCCTCCTGACTCTGTTGTGTTTGTCAGGAGCTGCAACTGAAATGCTAAATTAATCCAATTGCATAAATGAAATAATAAGAGTCCCTCGGTCCAGATTAACTTTGATAGAATGCTAATCAGGGAGTCTAGACATGCAGGTCATAGACCTCGATCAGATGTTAATAGTAGCTCCTCCAATTAGACAGACAACTCGGGTGACCTATGATTCTCCCCGAGCAGATCAAACAGATGTAAACACTCATCAAACCCTGACCTGAGGGCAGACTGAGAAACTACGTTTGGCAGGATTCATCATGCAAACTGACTGTAGTTTATGTCTTTCACTGGTGCTGAAGATTTAAAAAAAGATGGTCCTATGATCATGATTTTGAACTTGTTACTATATCAAATTCTACTTATTAGGCTTTTGCCTTCATGGAAACACAAGTTCGCTCCTGTGGTGGCAGTGTGGCCACAAACATCGGAGCTTTCACCCGTCACAATAAAGCCGGCTGTAGCATCGCTGATGGCATAGGGCTTGAAAAGAGCGCTGATAAAACTTTGATGCTGTACGACACTGAAAGGATAAAAAATGTAATGGAAAATGTCAGGCTTACTTTCACAAACAAGAAAACTACTTTGAAGGTTGGAATTCAGGATGTCAAAAAAGGAAATATGACAGACAAATTTCTAATAAATTATAAACTGTGTTTTTTTTTTTGTAGAATCAACTGCACGAAAAATAATTGAATTTATTCTGAAGTGGCAAATTAGTGACAGAGGCAGACGTAGAGAAGCGTTATTTCTGTGGTTTTTTGAGCTCCTCACTTTCAAAGCTACGAACGATGATGTCATCAGGTATAAAGTCCAAAACTGCTGCATAGACACTGCATATATAGATACTGATTTCACAGTTTTTCTCTTTTTTTTGGTAATTCGTGGTATGGGCTATACAAATAAAACTGACTTGACCTGATTCTATTCTAAGCTGTGAAACTGGGTGTGCTATAACATCACAGATTAAAGATTTAACACTGTAGTTTTTAGGATTTGTGAGAGCTGTTCATGTTTACTGATCATTTTGGACTTTAGGACTTTCCACTGTATGATTTTTTTTAACTTAAATATTATTTTTGCATTTGTGTTCCTCAGATTAAATTGTACGTCACTGGCAGTTGACAGCAAAAAGTGACATTTCATGACTCTTAGTACCAAATAGAGGCCATAGAGTCCACCACCAAATTCATTTTAACCTTCTGACATGTTTACTGGTCACAGTCTCTTCTGCTGTGTGTGTGAGGGCAAGTGTTACTAATGTTATGGGGACATATATCTGTTTACACAGTCATATTGTGGGGACTCATCTGCCTTCTGTGTGTGTGTGTGTGTGGGGGGGGGGGGGTTGGTTAGGATTATGATTATGATTATGATAGTCCTGGTTAGTCCTCATAACCTGAGTAATACAGAACTGTGTGTGTGTGTGTGTGTGTGTGTGTGTGTGTGTGGGCGTGTTTTGCCGAACATATGGGGACATAAGTCTGATAACACACTCACATTGTGGGGACTCACGCTGACAATGTGGGGACTCACCGTACTTATGGGGACAAAGTGCAGGTCCCCATAATGTAAACTGTTAGATTTCAGGCAGAAGACTTGGAGAACATTTAATGTTACTGTAAGGTTAGACTTTGGTTAGGGTTAGGATTAGGATTACATGGATATGGTTAAGGTCAAGGGAAGTGTCTAGGAAATGAATGCAAGTCAATGTAAAGTCCCCACAATACACAAATACACAGCTGTGTGTGTGTGTGTGTGTGTGTGTGTGTGTGTGTGTGTGTGTGTGTTTTTGGTGGCTCTCCAGTCCTTCACTGATAAATTTGACTTTGACTTCCCATGACTCCTCTGCTCTTGCCAGTCAGCCAGCGAGCCTGTCAGTTAGAGAGCACAGATCAAAGCCCCGTTTCAGCCACTCAACCACTAAAGCCAGCATGACAGTGAACCATCATTAACACACGCAGAGAGCATCACCCCACTTCCTTTTGGACTTAACATCAGTCGGCCGTATGCAGGGAGAGTCTTTCACCCGGGCGTAAGAGGCGAAAGATACAAGTGTGCAGAAAGAGAGAATTTGACGGGTACAGGAATGAGACAGTTCATTTTCAGCAGCAGAGCAAACCGAGCTGATTATAGCCATGGCTGCGTTAAGACGCTGACAACCGAACAGTGCTGCTGTCAGGCCAGAGGGAATTACTGGGTGTCAGGTGACGATTGATGGGTAATAATCAGCATCTTTATAATATCATGGTATGAGAGGATAATGTTAATAATGATAGCAAAGATTGTGACTTTTTTATACGTCTAAAACAATAAAGTAATGAGAAATTTTGCTTTCGATGTGTGGATACAAGCTCTTTTCAGCATGCCCACTGTGCAAGCATTTGTCACAGTCTGTCCATCAATGTACAGAAAGCGCTGAAAGAAAGCCATTTAAAGTGGTCAAAACAGCAGTGAACTTTAGAAGATAGTAAATCTGTCTCGGGAGTTTTGTGTGCTGTCTGCAATGCATTAAGCCAAGGTGTTAGTGAGTAGGTAAGAGGGTTAGAAATTGATTGGTTCTGATGCTGCAGAAGCCTCCAAATGTCTTTGTGTTGACAGTTCAGTTACAGTTAACATACAATGTGCTGTCTGGAAAAACAGTTTTGTGATGTGAAATATGTATTTCTTCCAAGCTTCATAAAGTCCTTTCATTTGTCTCCTCAACCAACCATGTCGCTGTTACAAAACAGCCTTTTCACACACAGCTGTCTGCACAGAGCTAGCAGCAGCAGAAGAGAAAGGTTGTGAGCTGCTATCACCAGATTTTGTGTAATGTCCCCCAAGAGGCAAAGTCTATGCCGGAGACGGTTGGCGCTAAAGAGAGGCGGGCTCATCACTGTTGTGCAGCTCTGGTGTAATAACACTGCAGCTATGAGCAGCAAACCTTCAGAGCTAAAAGGAACCAGATCTCTGCGGTCTCAACAGGAAAAAAAATCACATAAGTGAAAACTGTTCCATCGAAAATTAATGCATAAGCCATGTGCAGATGATTCCCACAGCTGAACACAAATGTCTATGTGTGTAGTAGTAGTAGTAGTAGTAGTAGCAGTAGTGGTTGCACAAAGCTTCAGGCCAAACAGCACATAGCTTTCTCTCTCTGGGTATTTGAGGGTTGTAGATTTATTACATTTTTAGATATTTGTCTCAGTGATTTATATTGATGAAGAAAATAGAATCAGTTTTGTCCCTCTTTTTGTCTTGCTCAATTTTAATGATGAATAATAATAATAATCATCATATTAATGTAATCAGTCAATAGTCAAAATTCTCTCTTTCTCTGCTGAAAGAGAAAAATAAATACTGCATATTTCTACCTCCTTCGGTCACTTGCTCTTGTATACTTGGCTATATTCAAGATGACATAATTTTCTTGGTATTGATGGAATATTAATGCTGGGGATTTTTATCTAAAATGTGGGCCCATATATAACTTGTGCATTAATTTAGTTTTTATAATCCAATTAATTGCCTCTCTCCATGCACAGCAATGAGCAAACCACAGCTCAGTAACCAGGCAAAACTTTTCCAAAAAACAAAAACATGAGAACTAAAAGACTTAATGAGTGATTTCATAGTATGTTTATCCTAAAGTTAATTAGCTAACTAGCTGCATAAGTAACCCAGCATTACATCCAAGTATAGGGAATAGCATATGACCAGCTTATTACATTACAAAGAAGCAGATCACCATTAACAGGTTGTTTTTTAACTGAACTTTATAACAGTGGAGTCTTTCTCATTAATATTTGAGATCATTTTCCTTTTTATGTTCTAGCAGTTGTGGGATTGTGCTTGTACCCTGTTTCTATATTGTAAATATTCATAGTAGTGCATAATTAAAAACAGTATTGCGGTGTAATTTTGTTCTACGTTAGCCCCCCTAAACACAAATTAGTTTGTTTCTTGTAGTGCCTCACTTGTAAAAAAAAACATGACAACAAGCTCCAGCTTGTGTGGCTGAAAGTGTTCTTTAATTTACATTGCTCTCCCATTTTGAAATATTCTCCTCATTTATGGCTTATGCTCACATCTCACAGAACTGTTGCTTCCCATAAACTGTGACTCACCTGCAGCCCCTGTGCTTTTACTGAACTGAAACTAAATCACCTGCCATGAGCAGAAGTACAGCATTGCTATCACTTTGTCTGTAGGTTTTTCTTGAAATGTGCCGGCTTCTCATTTGCATTTCTTAATGAATTCACTTCCTGGTCCTCCAGTTACTGTGCAGTGATGAACATGCCTGCCTCCATATGTTTCTTATCTCAGCTTGTTTTGTTTATCTGCTCACTATTTTCCCCTCTCCCTGCCACCATCTAATTTTCTCTAAGTCAGTTAGAGTGTGTGGCATCGGGCAGTGTGTCCAGGCTGTCGTGCCATAGAAAGGGAAAGCAGGAGGTCTATCTTACTTTTGGTGGTGTTGGTGGATCATCCATCCATTATCTACCGCTTATCCTCATAGGGTCGCAGGGGAGCTGGAGCCTATCCCAGCTGTCTGAGGGCGGAAGGCAGGGTACACCCTGGACAAGTCGCCACCTCATCGCAGGGCACATAGAGACAGACAACCACTCACACTCACATTCACACCTACGGTCAATTTAAATTAGCCAATTAACCTAATCCCCATGCATGTTTTTGGATGGTGGGAGGAAGCCGGAGTACCCGGAGAGAACCCACGGGAGAACATGCAAACTCCACACAGGAAGGCCCCGGGCCCGGGATTCGAACCCAGTACCTTCTTGCTGTGAGGCCACAGTGCTAACCACTACACCACCATGCCGCCCGTGTTGGTGGATCATCTGCAAGATAATTATGTTGCAAAGCTGAGTATGTGTTTTATACACTGCATTCTTCTTATGGGTAATTCACTTTGATGATGCTTGTGGTATGGTTTATATTGATAGAGACAGTGCTCAATCCTAGAGAGATGTGATGTGATGCTGAAACCAGGGTCCTCATAGCACAAAGCTGTATGCAGAAGCAGACTATCCAGACATTTAGCAGATGAATATAATCATAGTGATGCATACAATTCAATGGCCCGCACTCAGGAAACAAGATGAGAAATCTCTGCTGTTCAGGAGCAATGGACTAACACCTGGAATAGAAACACTATAATCACTACCACAAGCCACCGATTAGCATAAAATTAGGAAGCTAAAAGATCCTTAGGGACCTTGCTGAAGATGTTTGATTAGGTGTCACTTTCAAGAAAAGGGCAATCCATTAATGTTTTAATGGGATCTCTCTGCTCTGAGTCCAGCCGATGTGAACTTTGACCTAATGCTTGTTGAAAGTAACATCAGTCTTCCTTTAACTCCCATCAGCCCCTTGCACAAAATGGACATACAAGGACCAAGATGCATTCAGTATCGTTCTTATACAACCTGTGGATATTATATAGCCTTGTCTGGAGTTGGTTTCTTTGAACCAGGCTGGTTCAGTCGGATCAGGTCTGAAAGGTCTCTGTTTTAGGACCATGCAGAACCCTGGAGCAAGGACACAGTATCTGACCAAAGAAAAGACTTTTTAACATGATTTAGGTGGAATGGATGTATTCTGAAAATACCTGCAGAACTACAGTTCTGGGTTGTTCTAAGCTCATTGAGCTATGCTATTCAGATACTTGGTTGGGACGCCATGACATCACTTTTTAACTTTTTGAGTGCCATTGATGTAGTAAGCCGTCAAAGTGTTTTTTTCTGCAGCAGGCCATTGATCAGGGTCTCCCGTAGCCTGTGAGTAATTTTGGGGCTTCTGGGAGATGTAGTCAGAGCATTAAGAGATATACACCACAGAGATCAAAGCAGGAAGTGGAGACAATCGACATTACAGAGCCAAACGGACGGATTCTGGACAAAAAGTGGTGATTTTTATTGAAAGTGTCCTCTACTCTACCTCTGATAAAACAAGAATGGAACAAGATAAAACAATTTTTTTTCAAGATGACATAGAGAGTCTCTTCTTTCATTTGAGCTATTCAGCATTTTCAGAGTCATAGTACAAAATATTCTGTGGGTCTTAAAATATGAGTCAAAATGGGCAAAAACGCTGGAACAAGACACTTTCTGTTTCAAAAAAAGTCTGGCACTCAAAGGGTTAGTTTGATGTTTTCTCATAAGGAGTTCCACCAGCTAAACTTTATGAATGAATGTCTGCGGGAATGATTTGCCACAAATTGACTTAATGTCAGCAGTTTAGCTTTTAGGATCTCTTTGTCCAGATCTCTGTGGGTGTGTTACGTGTTGCTATGGAGATTAATTGTGTTTTCTCTGACAAATGTTCAACATGACGTGCATAGTACCTGTGTTTGCAACACGTCATCTCTCTTGTATCCAAAATATTTCCAGAATAAACCATGACTTGTTCTTCCACATTTTCTGTGTTCGCACCTCTTACCTCAGACTTCAGCACCTCTAACTATACTTACACTTCAGCGTCTCAGTCACTAGCATGCAGCAGGTATCTAGGGCAGTAGCACACCATCTGATTGGCTAATTATATTGACATGCAGAATGTCAATGCCTGGCACATGGAATACCATTTGTAACAGCTCAAACTGTATTTTGCAATATGTACATCACGCATGTTAATATTGAGATGATGGTTATTTTTGAAGCTTTTTTTTGGTTTTGTGGATTTCTCACTTTGGCTGTGTAGACTGCAGCACACAGTGATGCCAGGTGAACTCATTGCTTATCAATATCACTCTCAGCAGCTGGTGCTCTCCCATTGACTGACCCCTTCAATACTCAAACCAGACAGTGTCTCCTCAGCTGTCTGGAGAGACTGGTTAATGGATGTGGGCCACATTAGGCTCATAATACGTCTTTATGGTGTTTGAAATGGGAGAACAGTCTTTGGCTTCCTTGAGAAAGGTGAGGGAGGGATTGGAGAAAGAGCTGAATCAGAAGACCATGGCTTGGCTTTGTGGCTGTAGGATTTACACCTCCGCCTTCCTGTCCACATGCCAATTGTTCCTTCCTTTCCCCTTAATTTCTCTCCAGGAAGCAGGCTATTGACTGACAAGCCCCTTGGCAGTGTAAACAGCACTTTAAGAAAAAACACATGGGGTGGATTTCGGCCCTACATTCTCATCTTTCTTTCTTGTGTTTTATTTCTGTCACAACTGTAGCTCCTGAAGGCTAAGCTTTCTCTCAAAAACATCAACGTGCTGGAAACGACACATCAAACATAGCCAGAGATGTGGACATGGTGACAGACGTATCCCAGGGACTGTCGGTTCATATAAAGTATTGAGGTTACTAAAACCACTTGGTAAAGCCTCCGATCATGAACAAAATCATAATGCTAGCTCTGGACAGATGTTAATGGAGAATAGCTCTTTATGAATATACTGTCATGTTTGGCACTTCCTGCCACAAAATCACTCTAACCCCCAACCCATTTCCGATAATTTCCCCCCTTATTCTACCGATCCAGCACCCACCCGCCCCTTCCCATTTGTCATCGGTCCTGATAATAATCTGTTGTCAAAGGCAGGGGTGTAGCCTGTAATAAGGGGTATTAACCCCAGAAGGAACAACTATCATCATGGATTGGAGGTTGTGGAGAGTGCTTGTGCATACTGACAAAGGAAGAATAGCAGAGAAGAAGACCCAACAGGGAGCCTGGGCTCTTGAATAGGACTCTGACTCACACAACATCTGTACAAAGGATTTGGAGGATTTGTGAGGCCTTGAACTGTTATTAGAAGTGTTTGAAAGTGACAGGAAGACTTAGCTCTTGATTTATTTTGCTTCTTTAGTGCCTGATCCAGTAGCCTACCAGTATTGAAGTATTTGTTAGAACACCACAAGGATTGTATGAAAAAGTGGACGAAAGGTACTAGAACCACCTTGAGCATGCTTGAGTGTTACTAATCAGTAAGTTACATTCATATTCCAATGCAAATTGCAGCCTAATTACAGAGACGTCATTAAAAGTTTGTATCTTTATCTAAGATGAACTCCCTCAGTCTTTCTGTTTTTCATTCCCACTTATTCTCTCTCTGACACACAAGGGCAGCGAAGCATGCAAAGCATCAACATTAATGATTTCTTCTTCTCAAACTCCTCTTTCTCTCTGAAAGGAGGCATCTGCATCACTAACCTACCTATCACATCAGCACATAATCACAGGTACGCATGCATAGGTGTTGAGTCTGAGACACAATTTGCATAAATGCAGGCGGTTGTCAGAATAGGACTCATCATTTACCTGAATGGTGCTTAATTGCACATCACCGAGGCATGTAATCCCAATTGCCCCGTCGTTACGAGCTGAAAAACACCAAATCGGAAACCGTGCAGGGCTTTGACTAAATCCAAGATTTTACTAGCTGTCCTTTCTGCCTGAAATTAAATAGATTCTCCACCATCACCCACTATTTCCTACACAACCATTGTTCATTCAGTAGATTTAAACACATACATTTCATGCCAGGGTGTTTTTTTTTCGTTTTACTCTGTGGCAGCGAGTTTCTCTGAACGTCAGAAAGCTCATCAATAATGCACATACAGCTTGTTATAGCTCAAACCCACTCTGCTTCGGTGGCTCACAACCTAAAACCAAGCATCAAAGACCAGAGCAATGCTGTGTGTGTGTGTGTGTGTGTGTGTGTTAGGAATGTGAACACATGCCAGCGCTGGATGTCTGAGGCGTTGAAAGCCTTGACTTTAAAACCTTTCCTAATGGGAAGGGGAGTGAACACTGAACAAGTGCTGTGGAGAGATTCATTTGGCGCAGGAGGATACATTCTCCTTAAGTATTTAAATAAATAATATAAACTAAAATAATAAAGACTGTGACTAAGATGAAGGTCAGGGTCTCTGGTGATGTGTGAATGTGATGTTGCATCTTGAACATTCAGGAATTTGTAAAGGAAGAGGCTTTCAGTGCTCTGCTGCCAGTGGTTACAGCGGGTACAGCATGGGCTTCAGTATGAGGGAGGCTTGAGATAATCTTACAGCAAACAATGCATTGGAAGCAACACTATGCAAATATAGTATATGCACAAAATGGAAGAAAAACCAGCCTCAACCCTCGAACTTCATGACTTATATTATTAGTTTGTCTCATTAACTGGTTTAGCTCAGGCGGCTCATGGTGCACATACCTTTACTTTCCTGGTGATGACACAGAGGAGAGGAAATGCACAGCAATTAACCCAATAATATATATAAAAAATAAAATAAAAATAAAGAATTTGGGGATAAAGATTGTATAAACAACTTCTTGGTGAGTAAACTACACCATGGAGACTGGAAGCCTCTGTCCCCACCCAAAACCTGCAGCTCATTAGGCGTTTCATCAGTGTAGCCTATATTTGATAAGTTTATTATAATATTTATCACAGATCATCCTCTCACTAAAAGATCTGAACTAAATCCCACAGAAAAACTAGGTCGTTGTCACAACTTTTCCACCCTTCAGTCCTCACTGTGAACTCTCTCTCTGGTCGTTTCAACTCACCTGCAGGAGACGGTGATTTCCACTTTGGTGGCGGGGATGTTGCCGGTGATCGGGTCGAAGTCGTACACCGATGACATGTCCTCTAGTTTGTCCATAACGTCTCCCTCCATCATCTCCATCGCCAGAGCTCGGGGTGGCTCGGGTCTGATCCGGGAGCCGTACAGTCTGGACCTGGCGGAGCGCGTCGAGTCTCCGCTGACTCCAGAGACCAGATCAGAGACCAGGCGGCCTCCGGTCCGAGCGGGTGAGGCAGCCACTTCACAAATGTTGAAGCTTGGAGAGGAAGCTTGGAGAGGAAGAGCACTGAGTGAGTTAACACCCGCGCACTTCGTTAACAAACAAGAAACAATGCGGGGACAGTTTCTGGATCACTGTTGCGCCCTCACCGAGCAGCTGCGCATCACATGGAGAGGTGCACTCCTCTCCGCGCCTCGTCCTCAGTGTGCGCGCACAGCAGAGCGTGTGAAGAGGGAAGGCAGATACACTCAAACCCACCCATCCTCCTCCCGCACGGAATTACTCTGAAGAGCTGACAAACCCCAGCCTCTGTGCTGCTCACTGACAGAGGGTCATGCTATTTAATTTAACGCTTTTTAATATTTCAGACTGTATTCGAGGTGTGGCTGGGGAAATGTGGCGTGAAATCCCTCAAAAGCATTAAATAAAGATCAGCTTGTCATTAGGGACACTTGTGAGCTCCCAGCTGTTAAAGCACATGGTGGAAGGGGTCTTCACAGAGTTAATATGGATATATTGCTTAATTTCAGTTTAATTTTTTCTCTGGTCTTAGATTATTTTCGATTATTCGATTGTTTTATCTACTCAGCACAAAAAGTATTCCTGTAAATCAGTCTGAGATGGATTAATCACATGAGCTGCTTTCAGCCAGTGATGAGGGCTCTCTGCTTTGTTTCAATGGGTTGACTTTAAAGGAAATATTTCAGCACCACAGCAATGGACAGCTCCCAGGACAAAGTCCCACAGTAGTACTATGATAAAGTCACTAATAATTGGATTAAATCTATTCTTCTGACATAGATTTTTTCCAAACAATCAGCAGTCTTCTATGTTTTTTGAAAAAACACATGGGTCTTGTCAAGAAAAAAATACATTACAAATAAGTTAAGAGAAGTTATAGATGCTATCCAGTCTTATAAAATATAAGTTAAATATTGATACACTTTGCTCTTTTTGTGCCATCATAGATGAAAGGGCACTTACTTATTTTGGGAAGTGAGTAATGTCAGGGCTTCTGGGAGATGTAGTCAGGGCATAAAGAGACAGAGATCAAAACAGGAAGTGGAGATGATCGCGATTGAGAGCAAAACGGACAGATTCTGGACAAAAAGTGATGATTTTGGTGAAACTTTTTATGATGAAATAGAGAGTCTCTCCTTTGAGCTACTCTGTGTTTTCAGAGACATAGTACAAAATATTCTGTGGGTCTTGAAAAATGACTCAATATGGACAAAAACGCTGGCACAAGGCACTTTCATTTTTATGAAATGGCTGACACTCAAAGAGTTAAGATAGTGGGTAGTCTTGGCACCACTTCTTTTTAAAAAACAAATGTAAACAATTGGTTTAAAGTCATGGGCACAATAAAATACTGTGATTTAAAAAGCATTTAGTATGTAGTTGACTTATGTTGGCTACGTAACATGACAGTGTGGATTTTTTTGACCTATCCATCACAGTGAGTAGTTTATCCACAAAGTATTGTTTCATTGTGGAGTTTGATGTTTTCTCATAAGTAGTCTGCGGGAATGTTTTGCTGCTAATTGACTTAACGTCAGCAGTTTAGCTTTTAGGATCTCTTTGTACAGATCTCTGTGGGTGTGTTATGTGTTGCTATGGAGATTGTGTTTTCTCTGACAAATGTTCGACGTGACGTGCATAATACCTGTTTGCAACACGTCATCTCTCTTGTATCCAAAATATTAGATCTATTATTCAGACAGATATTGTTTCCAATCAATTAGCAGTCTTCTATGTTTATTGGAAAAACACATGGGTCTTGTCAAGAAAAAATACATTACAAATAAGGTAAGATAAGTTATAGATGCTATCCAGTCTTATAAAATATAAGTTAAATATTGACACACTTTGCTCTTTTTGTGGCATCATAGATAAAACAGTATCTCACTTATTTTGGGAATGTATTTACATCCATACTGTTTGGATTGAACTTATTTTTTTTTAAATTCCAAAAGTGATTCTTCATTTAAATTGTATATTCAACATGTACTATTTGGTTTATCAGCCCAGACAAAATGTACATAATCAACCTCATCATAATTATAGCCAAAGTTTATATTCACTCTTCCAATTTTTTCTAACCAACAGCTAAATATTATTTAGTCTTTAATGTCATATTGATGTAATATTTAGAAAATATTAGAAAACACTTAAAACCCAAAACATACAAAACAAGGAGTTTGGGTGAAATATATAATATTATCTGAACTTTACTCATCCTCGAGCCCTTTTTGGTTATTTGCTATGTTTTTACTTAAGTTTTATACAGTATCAACACTTTATCCTGAGCATTTCTGTACTTTTTTCTGTGTATATTTTGTCAATTAAAAATAATTTAGCCCACAGAAGTCACTGAGTAATAACTATATGCATTTAGCCAAATAATCCAAAGTTGGAAACGGGTCATGGCATGTACACGAAATACAAAAAAAAAAAAAAAACGCAGCTACCAATTAAAATGTGTTCATGCTGGCTGATTTAAAATCAATATTAATTACAAGGAGGGAATTGCAGGGAGATTTAATGGCTGCTATCCATCATTGGCCTGTTGTATGCTAAGACCTGTAAACCACATTGTAATGAATATGCTAAATTGGTGCTACTGCCTGCCAAAAAAGTGATGGGTTTGTCATTTCTGGATGACCACAGTTCCTAAATGCAGACCATCTGAGTGTGTGTGTGTGTGTGTGTGTGTGTGTGTGTGTGTGTGTTGTCCTTTCTCCACCGCCTCACTGTTTATCACACTTGTTCTGACTTTTTACATATCTCTCTGTCTGTTTTCATGCACAAACAAAGGACTCACACACATATATAAAAAGCACAAAACACCATCATCAAGAATAACCAAATAACGAGCTGTAGGAAGCAGGAAACAAATCACATTTGACCAACTTGGAAAACTACAGTTTACAGTGGCTGCTGCCAGTGCCTGAGAAACATGCTCAAAAAAGCATGTCATGCTGATTTCATAATATCTGAGGGAGCCGGCTTGTTGAGAAATCAATAGCAAATAGCTAATTGCGATGGGCTAGGGGGTGATCAATGCTTTGTACTACTGGTCACATTATAATAACACCATAGGGAATTCACATGTCCCTTTTTCTCTGTCTTTCTCTGTCAGGAAACAAATCCCGTTTGACCAACTTGAGAAACTGCAGTTGTTGCTTTTGGCAACAATATGAAAAGACATCAGATTCATAATATTAAGGGGACTGAAGCCCCCTAAAATATACTTAAGCCCCCCCCGTTTAATAATTTGGTGTTTTTTTATTTCCTTTTTTTTGACAAAAAAGTGCACACTAATTCAATATAAAGTGGTCAGAAAATGAGTTTAAATAAAGAATCATGGCATTATTCACAAATCACGTAAATATAGTTGCCCCCATCATGGCAGGAAAATCTCCTGGAAAAACATGCGGCAAAGTGCCCTCTTTGGAGGCAAAAATGTGTGTTAGAGTGCCCTCTTTGGAAGCAAAAGTGTGCATTAAAGTGTCCTCTTTGGAGGCAAAATGTGCCCTAAAGTGTCTTTGGAGGCAAAAATGTGTGTTAGAGTGCCCTCTTTGGGGGCAAAAATGCTCACTAAAGTGTCGTCTTTGGAGGCAAAAATGTGCATTAAAGTGCCCTTTTTGGAGGCAAAAATGCCTGCCCTTTTTTCTTTTCACCCCTGCCCCTCAAAAAGTCTATGCCACAATATACTGTACATATATACACAAATATATAGCCATATTAGCCTCACTTTCACCCGCCCTTAAAACCTAGTGACGCCCCTGATCATTGTCATTGTACCCCTACTGCCCATCTCTCTGCCTCTCTTTCACACACTCATCACAAAAACAGATTGTATTGTTTCATAAAATGGGAACAGAAGCTCAGTGCTCTTTCCTGCACCAAACATCTGGATTGTGGAAATCAATTTATACCGACACAGGACGCTTCTGCCCACACAGCCCTGCAGCACAGGATCAGGAACATGCACATACAATCATACGCACCAATGTGCACAGATAAAGAGAAATTCTGTTCTCATATGTCACTGAACCACCCATAAACAGAGATAAAGGTGCGCACACACTGAACATACACAACCTTTCCTCTACCAGGGTGATTCATGTATTTTAAGGGTTCACTGTTTGGTGTGGGTAAGCACATTATTGCAGATGTTCCAAGGAGTGGATTGCATGAGCAGAGAGGGACAAAAAAAGAAAAATGGAAGGAAAACGACCTTGGTAATAGTTATTTGATTTGAGAAGCAAATTGAGGTACTGCAAATGCGCACAAACTGGGAAACCAAATTTAACTCATGAAACAAGTATCCCTTCATCTGCTTTGATCTTAAACATAACCACCATTTCTCTGGGTTTGAACATTGTTGGAAACATCTGGGATAATACATGGCTCAAAATATATAGAATGTTATAAATTGGATTTATGTGATATTGTAGACCTGTGTCATCCCTTATGGGAGCACCTTTTTCATGCACCATTTTCAACTGTGATCAGCCGATTGAATAGTCATAATCAGTAGTAATGAAACTCATCGTAATGCTTCAGTTGGGCCAAACTGCACCTGTAACATTACTGGAACAAATCCAGGGGCGTGTCGAGGGGGTGGCAGGTCCCTGATTGGCCACGCCAGGTGCAACCCTGTATGATGGGTTATCTAATCGGTTTGCAATTTCACCTCCAACCAGAGGGGCAGTATTGTGCCAGAATGTTGTTCAGCCTGACAACACAGTTGTGTTGTGATTACAAGTTCTATTTATGTTTCAATTTATTTAAGATTGTAATTTTAGTAATCAAATTAATCATAAAAGACAAAAAAAAATATATGTACAGGCTGTCCTTGTAAGTAGAATTATTTTTACTGTACTTTTTATATATTGCAACTATTTTACTTAACTGACACCAGACAAGATAAGATAAGATAATTCTATTTGATCTATGGATTTTAATCAGGACATGACCAGCATTCTAATAGATAAAATCCTGTTTGTTTGACCCATCCATCCACCCAACCTCCTCCCTGCTCAGATGTCCTCCTTTGCTCCAGTCATAACTTCTGTGGCCACTTGAGGTTGTTGTCTTATTCATATTGGTGATCAACCATGTGAATGAACAGATAATGGCCTACTGAGCCTACTAGTAGGTGTGGCATACTCCTTCTAACCCATATATATGAGGCTGATACCTACCTACCTTGGCCAGATGACGCTCGCTGAGCTTTGTCGTCATTGTAGCCAGGCTACTCCCACAGTACAGATCAGCTCTGTAAAAAAAAAAAAAAAACAGGACTATCAACACTCCACTCAACATTTCAACAGTTGGCCAGCAGACAATATTTGTGTGTAGCAGTAATGGTAAGAGCAAATATCAGAACCATTGGGAAGGAGCTGCTGCTGCCAGGTCCTAAGAAACACAAATGGTGTCATGCCTATTTGTGAATATCTTAAGGCTTGGTGAGTGATCAATAGAGAACGACCTACAAAACACTGGATAACTCCGTCCAACTGCGATGGACCTGGAGGTGGTCAATGCTTTGTACTACTGGTCACATTAATAACACCATAGGGAATTCAAATGTCCCTTTCCCCTTGGCTTCCTGCAGCTTCCTAAGCACTAATTACTGTGTTTATGCTTACTTGCGTCATGCTGTCCAAAAATATCGCCTTTCTGGAAGCAATTATGCAAAAACAGACAAATGCCCTGTCAAGTAAATGAAGCCGCAACAATAGGATATGTGATTTTTACCCCGACAACCTGGTAAATAAAGACATTTCTTAACTCTGTTGATCACATTCCTCGGTTGTTTTAACATAACATGACATAACATAACTACATGCAGTTATTAATATGCGTTGGTTGTTCAAGCCCTACTCTTAAATATAGGAAGTGGTTACAAATACTGATTAATCAGGGACTCAGTTGGTATTTTCAGCCAGTCTCTGACGCACACCGTTAAGATGCAGTCATCTTATCCAAATTTGACCTGGAAGTGCAGCTTCCTTTTGATAGACAGTATTTTTCTGCTGTATGAAATACAAAATCATGTAGAAAATTGGGTCATATTTCATTTGTTAAGAAAAATTCTCCCACAGCGTAATTATTGTTCATTGCTGGGGCCAATTTTGGTGTTATGTGTTGTTTTTATGCACCACAATTTACAACACTGCAAACACTTAATTAACAGAAAAACTTCATATTTTGGTGTAGTTTTTCTGTGAAATATTGGAACTCATTAACTGACCGAGGCAGGAAAAGAAGAGAATTCAACCAACTTATGAAAATAAAAAAATCCTACTATTAAGAGATGCTGAGGCTAAATAACTTAAGATGTTCAGCTTGCAGTGCTGATGCTATGTCAAAGATGGCATGTAAATTTTGTTGCAGATAAATGTGAAATGTGTATGCTACACTGCTCCTCTCAGTCCATACAGCCTTACAGAGGTGGTAGTGAGTCACTGTAGTGTTCAGTCTGTCCAGCAGGAGTGGAATGAGAAGTAGAGTCAAATTAGTCTTCTACTGATGGGACCACAAAACAAAATTAAGAGTCGTTTTCTCATTACTGCCACTAAATCCAATAAACCAACTATTACAAACTTCACTGGCTGCACAGCCCCTGGTTAGAGGAACAGTAAACAATAAGATGGTGTGCTCAAAATCTCCATTGTAAAAACTTTTTTTTTTTTTTTTTTTTTTTTAGCACCAAACTGACTGAGTGATAATTTGCATGTACTGCATGTGCTCAAACCAGCACTGGGCATAGACTTCCTAATGTGCAAATACATTAAGTTTCTATTTGTTATTTGGCACCTAAAGTGAGCACCAACAAAGTGATGATTTGTGATTGAGCTGTATTTAATCCAACTGCTGAGGCTTTGTCTTCCTCTCTGCTTGCTGTAGCAGCATGTGGATGCCACAGTTAGCCTGTAGAGAAGGAGCAGGTTTGATAAAACCCAGTTCAAAAGGGCCACATGTTCCCCCCTACAGTGTAATCCTGCTCTGAGGCCCAGTGGTGAGGTGGCAATCGTCACACAGAAGCCTTTTATGAACGGCTGCTATGGGATTAACAGACAAATAGACCAAAGGATCTGTGGAATAACATACACATACAGTATTTATGGAGGACCAGGGCTTCCTAGGTGGCTGATTGACTGGCTAATGGCCCAGCGCTCCCTCAGGCTGCAGCAGTGGGGAGTCAAAGAGCTGGACATTGGATTATAGCTGCAAAAACAATAATAATAACAATAACCATGCTTTTCCTGAGTAGGACTACAGTCGATACACAAACTGATAATGAACTCCTTTAGCCGACACTTGCTGATCAGATGTTTAGCTGCACATACAGAAGTTTAAATGCTGTGGGGACAGCTCACTTCCTCCATGGACGCCACCTTGGTGCTCCTATTTTTTACCAATGGAGCATATGTTGAGTCAGATTAATACCAGATTGAGCAGCAAAGAACTCTTACAAACTTTCCTCCAGGGACTTTTTTTAATGTCTCACTGGCAGCGTCATATCACCACAGTGGATACAGTAACTCTGACACACTTACACACTGAGTTCAGTCAGTCATTTTTACCCTTTACAATCCCCTATCTAGTTATCTACATGCTGGAACTATTTTTTGGCTGGGCATCTCAGAAGTCATCAATACATGATGGGTCATAAATGCAAAACATGTCGTTTTAACCTTTCAGTTTTTCCACTGAGGCCAATAATATTAATGATTGGTGGTGCTATTGATCTTCTCATATAACGCTCTGCAAAGCAGGGAATGAATGTAGTTCACAAAATGTTGCCCTATTCCAAGTATGTAGCTTATTTATGAAACGTAATATGTTAGGTGTTAGCGCCCAACAAAAATTATTATAAAAAAATCAATGACTAAACTTGCTGATATAAACGGACGTGATTACATGTTATCCAAATATAAAAAGCCATGTAGTATGAGTACAATATTCTTTCAAATGTATTAGAGTGTGATTTATTTTTTTATTTTTTTTTTTGAAGCAGATATTCATGAATGTGCCTGTGTAAATATCACCTATTTATCCTTCTATCTGTATTTGTGACAGGCAGATGAGGATGTTTTTCCATCTTATTAAAGACCTTATTTCAGATCACAAGAATGACAGCAATATAAAGATTACATTTACAGCAAAGGCTATGTGAATGTGAATTTAAGGATTTTACAACCTAATAAAATTATGACATGTTCAATCCAAAGTCATTCTGTGAAACCAGTTTTATTACGTCTGTGGCTTTCATATGATAAATATAAAAGGATATCATGCCTGGTTTAGGTTTTTTTTTTTTTGTGGTCCTAGAAAAGTGTTTTTGTTCAAAGGTAACAACAGCCTAGTGTCCTGATAAGGAAAGCAGGAGGTGGATAATGTTTGACAGGACTGTGGTGACGACGGATCAAAGGTTCAAGTCTGTTTCCCTGTGAGATCCACCTTCACACTTCAGAGGGAAAAACCTGATCCAGGTGAGTTCATCTCTGCAAATGTTCTCGCTCAATACTTCAGTGGATTTTACAAACTTTCCAACACATGTGCGCATTAAACCCAAAGGCTTTCCAGTGTGTGGGAGCATCCTGTCTTCAGCATCATGGTGGAATTGGCTTTCTACCCGGCGGTGGCACTGATGTATTTTTTCGGAGTGATGAAAGCCTCGCAGGATGATCGGGTGGAGCTGGATGACCGTGCGTCGATGAACGTGTTCTGTCTGTTCGTGTTGGTGCAGCCGCTGTGTCTGGTGCTGGGAGGATACACTGGCATGGCTACATACCTCCTCACAGCTCTGGTCTCCTACAACTTCCTGCCCTGGAGGAGGACAAAACAGCCTGCAAAGGGAGAAGCATCAAAGAAGAAGACAAAGTGAGGACATGAAGACGAACAGACAGTGAATACAGAAAAAAAGAATAAGCATTCAGTGTGAAAATCTTATTTATATGAATAAATGATTGTGTTGCTCAACCATGTCACACCTGTTTTCCATCTGCAGTTATAAACATGTGTGGAAAAAGTGCTTTTATCCAGGAATATTCAGTTCTCATCTGCAAAGGAAGTGACAATACATGACAATAGATGAAGGAATAGACGAGCAAAAGAGCACCAATAACAGGAAAACTTCATCAGCTCATTATCTTTGGAATCAAATATGATCATGATTTACATACATGTATTTCTTCACAAAATATTTTCCGATGCACACAAAGATATTTGTGGGTTTTTTTTCACTGCATTTGTGGGTTTTTTTTAAGACTCTTCTGCCACGACTCGATTCACAAATGCCTTTGGAGAAGGTCAGATCAGATGTCTCTTTCCATTTCAGATAAGAAATGTGCATCAGAAGATAAATGTTTTTGCGTGCACTGAAAGAAATAGTCAAGAGTAAATTGTATATAAATCATGAGCACATTCATCTCACAAAAAAAGACCAGAGAGTGATTTGACATTACTGTTCCAACGTGGAGAAATAAAGGTGAAGCATACAGACTTTAGGCTAGCTGAGTTTAACGCCAGTTTTGGAAATGAGGGAACGGCAGCAAAATATACCTCTAAAGCTTTGTCTGATTGGTTTAACCTGTACAAAAAAAACATGTGTGGGTTATCTGTGGGATTATTTTTTGGCCAGGCACAGTCACTTCCTGGAAAATTTATGGCAAATATCAAGGAAGAGAGATAAGAACATACATAATGTCTCATCTGGAGAGCTTTAGAAGTGCTGGTGAGCAGACACTGTTAACTATGGACTTATGCTTCAGCTATACATTTATTCACTGGATGAATATATAAGTGGTGTCAATATTCTCATTGTTTTGTCACTTTACGAACCCTCATACAAAAAAACATCATACTCAACACTGCTCTTCTGTAGGTCGTCAGCAAAACATCTGACAGGTCTGAAGCTGATCAGATGAATTTATTGAGAAGCCTGGAGGACAGACAGACTCATCATGAATGTGACTGATCACTGAATGAATGAAATATTAAAACATATTATACATATTCATGAGCATTGACTGCAAAGACAAAATTATGACCAAAAAAGTGCAATCTTGATGTTTTTTTTAATTATCAGACTAGCTGTGTCCCTCTGATGTGCATAAACCTGGTAGTGTGGAGTTCATGTGTGTCTGCTGTGTAAAGCCGGGCTCAAAGGGAGGCTGTATAATGGGATTAGATCGTACTATTTAGCTGATAGTCTGAGGCTTTGTTCAGCAGTCGCTGTGTGGATCTGAGAAACAGATGTTCATGGCTTACCTCAGTATGACAATTATCTTAGAGTTCATGTTCACACAGTGTCTCTCTTATTTCTCTCTTTTTAAGTGAGTTATACAGTAGTGCATATGCATTTGCATTTCTATTGTTAGCAGCCTTGCTCCATCTGCAATAAAAGCTGTGTAGTGTATGAACACTATGTTCTCAGTTACCTCACATATTGTCACCTCCGTGGTGCTACTTTCTGCATCCTCCATCATTTAAAAATATCAGTCTGCCTCTCCTGTCTGAACTCCTGCTGCTCATTTATTGCCTTCTTCTCATTCCCCAGCCACTCCTCCCAACTGAATTACTTTCCCTTTATTCATTGTACGCCTTCTCTACATTCTACTTTGTTCTGTGCTGCTAAGTGTGGAAAATTTTATGAAAAAAACATTATAATATAGATTTCACTAACATAGTGTAAAATATCGAAGGAGGCATGTAAACAATGAAAGTGTAGTCTGCCATAAATAGTCACAATATTGCATGTCAAAAATGACATAAAATGTCATAGTATAGCACGGTGAGAATTGAAAAAAATGTGATTGTATAGTATGTCAACAATTTCTTTAATAAAAACCCATGGTACAGATGGTCAAAAGTCATGAAAACAGGCACAGTATAGTCTGTCAATAATAGTCACAGTATAATGTCAAAAAATGTCACAGTGTGAAAATGTATGTTGAATATTTCAAGAAAATAGTAACAGTGTGGATTGTGAGGAAAAGTCATTAAATCAGTCAAATAATAATAATAATAATATTTAGAATGTACTAAAACTATGCTTTTTAATGACAAATAAAACCCAATTAAATATGATATATAGACTATAGATATGACTTACAAGTTATTAAGTATTAAAAAAAGTATAGACATATGTTTACACATAAAAGTAAAACAGTGAAAGTTTACTGTGCAAAAAAATAGTGCAAATTGGTAATTAGCAATTAGACAGATGACAGTAATGAGTTCAGCTGTGTTAAGCCATCAATGATGCTTGTGAAGAAAAACACAGACTATGCCAAAATTAAATGGGAACAGAACATGCTGTAGAATGTTTAAAAACGTCATGAAAATAATCAGTGTCTGCTATAAACCATTACTCTATTGGATGTTGAAAAATGTCATGAAAAGTCAGAATAGTACGTTGAAAGTTTTATGAGCCTGCCTTAAACTGTCACACTATTGCATGTAAAAAAAATGACATAAAAAGTCATAGTATAGTATGTTAAGAAATTGATTAAAAAAAATCGTCACATAAAATGCTGGAAAAGTCATGAAAACAGTCACAGTAGAATGTTCTGTGACACTGTTGTTTGCCGAATAACTGTCATAAAAATCAAAGTAGAGATCAAAGTCATGAAAAAAAATCAAGCTAAATAATGAAAAAACTAATGAAAACAAAGTGTAATAGGTTGAAAATTAAATTTTGCAAATCCTGGTGTAGAATATCATAAAAACAGTCAATGTGTATTGATTTTAAAATTTTACTTTTTAAAGCTCTGCATGGTTTTGCACTGACATGCATGACTCACAGTTTTATTCACTGTTATCCAGCAGCTGTAGCTCAGTGGGTAGATCAGCTCAGTCCTCAGCTCTGACAGCAGCCTACTGTTCCTAAAGACGGCTTAAACACAACTGTCAAATTAAAAGTAGCCTACTATGTAATAGAAAGACAACCCTCTGTCCTGATGGCATGATCAGTCCAGCCCACAGAAAACAAAATCAGCCTCACGACTCAGGAGGAAGGTGAAATGAAGATGAAAAAAAAAAAAAAATTCAAATCCAATGAAAATATGTCAGGGGGTTTATCCTCCACCAGAATGTGCAATACGTCATAATAAACACGGGTGTCCAAACATCCCTCCATAGGCATTAAACTCTACAATCCCAGCATATTACTTATTAAATTCTTTCTATATGCATGAAATAATTTTAATTCAGAACATATTTATCCAGATACATAATGTGACGATAGTCCAAAGCATTTCATAGTTTCGGGAGTTTCATCCTGATATCAGTCCTTAGTATGGCCTCACTTATGTGTGAAGGCATGTACTGTTAGTGATTGTGGTCGAGGCTTTCCACTCTTACAATCCATGCACACATCCACAGGGAACATCATGGGGTACAGATGCATATATGTTTGTCGCTGGCATCTTCAAATGGTTTTTCCCTCCTCTGAGGCGTTAATGGCTGTCGTACATCACAGTGCTTGTGTCTCCCGTTGCGGCTTGGACAAGCACAGCCCGACGAGTTAATGATCAGAGTTTGCAAAGAAAATGAAGACACATGAGAAGTGAGTGTGTGTGTCTTGCCCTGAAGTAGAAAGAGATGCATCAGGATGAAAAACATCTCACCATGTCCACATCTCTTCCCTTACAACCTGTACGCTGGTTTATCCTGAATGATCAATAAACGCTGCGTCCATGTGTGAGCTGAAGCATCGTTTTCTTTCTTTCTTTTGTCTTAACATCAGAGGAGATCAATAGCTCAACGGCGTAATCTGCAGACAGCTATACTCTACGAGAAGTCCTAATCAATGTGATAAAAAAACCAAACAAACAGATAATCACAGGAGTGTGATCTTGTGAAAACAAGCTCTTACCTTTTTATTTATCAAAGTCACAAAATATTCACACCTGAAAGTTGTTTTAACTTATTTATTTTTTTGAGGGAACGTTGGATCCTTCATTAAATATTTACTTACATTATTTACAAGATATTTTACATGGCTTGGTCACATGCACATTATCATATAAAAAAAAAAAAACTGTACACACATTTACACTAATTTACGAGGGAGTTATCTGTGCAATAAAAGGCACAAATGACCTTTGACCCTGCATTTATACACAGACACACTGCCACATATTGTTTTACCACATGTGAGCTCAAGAGGACAACAAACGCCTGGAGAAAAATGACTTGAGCAGCTGCAGATTAGACCTGATTGGCAGAGCAGTGAAGTGGCCTCTTGATTGTGTCTGAATGTGATCCCATCCCCTTCAGCAGCCCGAGGCAAAGTCTTTTCAGCCGTACTGATATAGTGAGCGGAAACGTCGCCTGACTTAGGACAGAGAGCTACAATCTGTAGGACGATCTGCCGGTACAGAGTTAGGATATTAAGTGAATGATTATCAAGGTTCTACACACACATTCAGTTTCTTTAAGGCCTGTTGGCTGAGGCACAAGGCTGAAGCTGAGCTGACTGCTCGGGCTGGAAAAGCTACAGGTGGTGATCGCACATCAGTTTGACCGGATCACCCCATACGAAAAAGGAACAGAAAAAAATTATTAAAAAAAAAAAAATATACTGAAATTCATGAATAGTGTATGATTTACTGTTGAAAGTGGCCACTTTTGTATTCTTTCCATACAAGATAATAAAAAGAAGTATAGGATATTGTGTCATACAAGTTTCATTTTGTTTAAATTTACTAACTAATCTTATATCCGGATTCACTGTTGTATGCTTATGTTTTACATACGATATCCTTATATTCTTCTGTTCCTTTTCCGTATGATCCTTATATCTGACAGCAGACACACTGGGGACAGCTACCAGCGACTGTCAAATCAAAGCTTAGATTAGCAATGCAACGGTCAATGTCGCCAATTCAGTCGTTTTCCAATTTGAACGTGCGTTCATCTTCTGCTCAGGTAGACATTAATGCTAAAATAATGCTCTGGATATCACAGAGCACCTTTAAGCTATATGCTAATAGATGCTACAGGAACCTGCAGTAGAATGGACGGAGACAGACTCTCCTGAACGTCTACAAAGGTGTGCATGCTGCTCTGTCAAAGAGGATATTATCATTCCCAGGAAACATTTGCTATAAAAAGGGGACGGGCTCTCCCTTATGACTGTTATCTTACATCCTGTATAAGCACAACTACTGATATCACTGATTTCTAAACCTACGGTGGAGCCAAACAGCCAAACATCTTTTCATTACCATTTCAGTATTTTCAGCCTCGTTTGGGACTCATAAAGTTTGTAAACTAAGTCTAAAACTAGGCTTAATACCTATATGGAAACAGTTCACAGGGTATTCACAGCAGTGTCCATTATCCCAAGTGCATGTAAATCCTAACTTGCAGAGATGTCTGAGGCCAGTTGATGACTAAATCTCCTCAGTTGTATTAAAAAAAAGGTATGACACGCATCATTATTTACACATCATCAAGTAATGAAGTGGTGCTGACATCGGTGGTAACTCTGGGTGGCTGGATAATAACCAATTTTTTCAATGATTTTGACAGCAAAATCACACGTTAAGACTGACAGCAGCATGGGGAAGTGATTGCCTGCTAAATTGTTGTGTTTTGAGGGGACCAATGAACCGATGAGCACCACGAACTTCATGCATCTTCCAGCAAAAGTACAAGCACAGGGTAAGAGAGCGCCTAAAGCTACACTACTGTGAGATCTTCTCTAGCAATAAATAGGAGGAAGAAAGGCTGTCTTAGTATTGTTATCACATGAAACACAGCACAGAGCGGGGTCAGTTTGGCTAATGAGCGCAGATAAACACATACAGTGTACAGTGAAGGGCCCAGTGGAGTCTGACTCAAAGTCAACTCTGTATAATCCATTTAACGCTATGGACGTTAATTTCCCTGCTGACCACATTCTGTACCGCTCATTCCAATTTAACTATACAATTTCCATATTTTATAGATACTGTAAACACGTTATTATGGTGAAAAATCAGTGCACATTCTCAAGAAAGTTTCAAGACTTTAAGCTTTGGCCAGATTGGGAAGATTTCAGATGTGTACACTTGTGTACAGAAAAGCACAGTACATTGATAAGAAGTAAAGGGAATCATATGCAAAAGCAAAACATGGAAATGGGACTTTTTTTTACAAAAAGAGATGATACAAGATAGTACCGTTTTTTCTCAAAATAAAATAAAATCTCTCAAACAAGGCATTTGGTCAATTCAGAGCGCTACCTAAATTCACAGGGTCAAGTAATGACTAAAGTTAGACTAACATTATTCTTCAACCTTTACCTGAGTTTATAAGCATGGCTAAATATATAAAACCAAGGATGCGTCAATAAATCGCCCCCCATCCGCACATCTGACCCCCCCTCCCAATATAAAACTAAAAACCATTGCTTTTGGAGAATATAAGCAGCTTCAAACTCATGTTGGCTACGTCAACAATTAGCAGTGCATACGCAGAAAGATAATTTTCAGAAAGTACATTGAATGTATTAACCAAGTTCAGCAGCTGTGACTGCTGTCTTATGGTTTAATGAGACTACATGTTATGTTTTTGGGTCATTTATGAGGAAAAGTGCACTACGTGACCAAAGCATTTGTTATTTTTCAAACAGAAGGAACAAGATGGATAAAACTCAGCTATACTGCGGACATTAATTAGGTTTTTAATCAGGGGCGTCACTAGGTTTTAAGGATGGGGGGCTTAGCCCCCAGGAGAGCAAACGTGTGCACATACATACATGACTATTTATTTAGACTCATATTCTGGCCACTTTATATCAAATTTGTTGGCACTTTTTTGTAAAAAATAAAATAGTAAAATCAAATTGCAAAATTATCCAGGGGGGCATAAGAAAGTTTTAGGGGAGCTTCAGCCCCCTTAAAACAGACTTAATGACGTCACTGTTTTTTAATCTGCATGTCTAGAAGCTTTTAGTCAAGTTCATAAACTAATTGCTATCATGTGTATTCAAAACAAAAGTATGATGTGAACTGGATTATTACTGTTGCCTGTCTGAGTGTGTATGTATGGGCATGTGTGTTTCAGTGTTGCAGTGCTGGATTTCTTTCATTAAAGAGACACTAAATCACCACAGAGAGGGATGCCAAGACCTATCAGGCAAGATGGATAGCCGAAACATCCGCTGAAATCTTCTGTTAGTGTTTGTGCGTGATGCCCACACACATAATCCACCGCATAAACAGATTTATACATCAGTGCACGGAAACAGGAAGTTTCTTTAAATGTAGCAGCAAATAGTGGGTGGAAGAAAATTGGGATTCTAATAAGAAATTCCTCTCAGTTATGACCTACTTTTCCCCTAAGTAATCTTGCCTCAAAAGCAGCACAAGCTGCAAGACCTCTAATTAAATTGGCTTTCCAGAGAAGTTCAGCAGCTGGGATGGAGGTGGACTCTTCAGTAAGGCTGGTTAGTCTGATACAGTCGCTAACCTTAAAGATCAGAGTGGAGCTGAAAGCAGGCAGGGGGGAACTGCTGGGGCTCCTATTACCATATGTGTGGAGGATAAATGGCAGGTATGGGCCACATACTGCAGGATGGTTGAGATAATGATCTGGCACTTTGCTGTAGGTACGCACTGTCAGGTTAGCTCCATCTGCAGGGGTGTTTTTTTTTTATTATTTTTGCCGCAGCTAGCACTTTACAGAGCGGATATTACGATCCGTTCAGATCCTCCGGGGTCAGCGATGCCTTGCTGTGCTACTGGACGTGTGTTTTCCTGTTTGCAGGGTCAGCAGCTAGACAGTCTTATAGCCGAAGAGCCACAGAGGACACATCCACACAGAGATGAAGAGCCGGGTAGTAAATAAAGACTTGAAAATGTTAAGCACCAGGTGTTTGTACAGAGACCCGTAAAAATGTTCCCTCCCACCTCACGGCAAAGTCAAAAACAACTGAGGTAGGGAAAATAATAAATTAGTAAAAGTAATTTTAAAAAGTTTCAGTGATATACCGAGAGCGAGTTGAAATAATAAGTGATTGGAGGGTGTTAATGGTGTAAAAAAACCAAAACATCAAGTGATGATTAATTATCCAGTGATCAAAGATCAAGTATTTTCTATTGATCATCCACAATGAGTTTGTAGCATGACCCTCCGATGTGTTCGGAGGCAGAGGTCCCAGCTGTTACTCAACGTCCATCTGGGATTGAAATTCGGCTCTCGTCACGACTTTCAGACTGGATACATGCATACACGTCTGTTCCTCAAGGGTTCTGAAACCTTGGTGAAAGAACAGAAGGACACTTTTTCTTTTCCTTTTAATACCAGACTGTTGTCGTTTTCATGTCAACAGAGAGAAATTGTTCAGCCTGGCGTATCCACGGCTGGGAAGATGCGGTTTCATATTGTCCGAGCATCATACCTGAATGGCACTTTGAAATTGGCAGCAAAAAAAAAAAAAAAAAAAATCTGCAAGGCAAATAGTTTTTTGCCTCTGAATTCATATTCTGCCTCTGCTCTGTGATTTTGCATCTTGTCTAATAAAAACACACCTTGGAAAGCGTGTTTTTAGCTTCCCATCTTATTGAGCAGCTCACAGATCAGAGGCTGGAGCTGCAGAGAGATGGCTGACGTAGGATCCACTCGGCCAGTCACCTCTTCCTCCATACCTTTGACGACCAGATCTTCACTGTCATGTCGCTGGAGAGACGAAAAGAGAGAGAGAGAGAGGTGGGATGATGAGCAAAAGGAAGTGAGGAGAAAATAACAGAACATCAATGAGGCAGTTCCCTTTAAAAAGAAAAAAAACCCATCAAAAACAGCACAAAGTCATTGACTTCAAAGTGCACTTCACACATGCCCACACACACTTCATTAAAGTTTGCTCATGGTGTCAAAAAAAAATCTCTCAGATAAGTGGAGAAATAGATTCTTAAGTCTGCAACAAGTAAATCTAATCAACCTGCCCACAAGTCCCAACTGACCAGGCAATTTAATTTCCTGCACAGTCTCAGGGTGCTAATCATAACACCTCGCAGCGGTCAATCAGACAGCACCCAGGACATTAACACCAGCTGAGGACGTTGAGCTGTGCGCTTCAGTTGGTGTGAGGAGATGCTGAACGTCAATTAAGTGGTTTGTGTCTTCAAGGATAAACGCTGAAGGTGTTAAATAAATAGTTCAACTTTTTGAGGAATACACTTCTTACCCAGAGTTAGATGAGAACATTGACACCACTCTGTACAATAAATATGAAGCTACAGGCAGCAGACAGTTAGCTTAGCTTAGCATAAACACTGGAAACAGGGGGAAACTGATAGCACTGTTGACTGAAGGTGACACAAATCTGCCTACCAGCACCTGGTGATGCTTCAGTTGGTTAACTCTTTCAGTGCTATTGACATATTTCGACGTTATTTAAAATCAGATGGCTGAGTACCATCAATGTGAAAATACGTCTAAGTGTTTTTTTCAGCAGTGGGTCGCCGATCGTTATCTCCCTGCAGCCGTGAGTAATGTTGGGGCTTCTGGGAGATGTAGTCAGAGCATAAAGAGAAGGTATACTTCACAGAGATCAAAGCAGGAAGTGGAGACGATCGAGATTAGAGAGCAAAACAAACAGAATCTGGACAAAAAGTGGTGATTTTGGTGAAAGTGTCCTCTACCTCTGATAAAACAAGAATGGAACAAGGTAAAAACAAATATTTTTTCATGATGAAATAGAGAGTCTCTTCTTTCATTTGAGCTATTCAGTGTTTTCAGAGACATAGTACAAACTATTCTGTGGGTCTTGAAATATGACTCAAAATGGACAAAAATGCATGTCACATACAAATGTCAACTTGCAGTTTTGCTGCACTAGACTGGTCCAGGCTGGATATTTCACCCATTTTCAGTCTTTATTCTAAGCAAACCACTTGCTGGCCTCTGGTGAACAGACAGACCACAATAGACCAGATAATAATAGTATAGTAAAATAAGAGCTGGACACAGTGCTGCCTCTCAGTCCTGCTTCCAGTGTTATCCACTGAGATGTCTGTAAAACAGTTGACACCTTGAACTGCAAGCAAAGTAGACTCTGACGCTTCCTATGATGATTTTTTTGATCCATGGGGGGGTTATATTTGTAAAATCAAGAAAATCAATTTAAACATCTGTGACATCACAATGTAAAGCCAATGGGCCAAGGAGGAACTCATGGGCAAGATGACCTGGAGAAACACTACGCACACACATATTCAGTAGACTGCCTGCTGTGGAAGTAACGGAAGAAGCTAGAATACTTTTTTGGATGGGTAACACTGATTTGGTAAACAAGCGTCTTTAGAACAAGTGAAGCAGCGGACTAATTTGATAGGCATTTATAAGAAAAATAATGTTATTCTGAGCAGAGATATGAGTCACTTGTTTAAATTTAAAAAGAAAAGTCAAACATTAACAGCAGCATGTTAAAGACAACAGAGCAAAAATAACAGCAGAAGAATTGAAACAAAAATTAAATGAAGGATATAAAGAACTGAGAAGTGCAGGCAGCACCCAGAAAAACTAAAGAAAGAGAAAAGAAATGCAGGAGGGGGAAAAGGTGGAAAATAGTTTAGAGAGTACCAGAGGAAGGGAGGGTTGGTGAATCATGGGAGGCTGGTGGCTCGGCCCTTAATGGCCAGGACCCGTCGAGGAAGACACGGGGTCAAACCTGGCACATAGCTCCACAACTTCACCCTGCAGTCACTGGGGTCCAGGAGGAGGAAGAGGAGGAAGGTGAGGACGAAGAACAGCAGGAGTGGGAAGGCAAAGTTTAGAGAGCAAACCAGGGGAAATGTTTGATAAATACAAGAGAGGCATAAGAGGAAGCAGAAGGTCGACTTCACTGAAAGCCCACCAACTGACGGAGAAGTGAAAAGCATGAACACACCTTCAGTGAGCACACATGATCTGATGCAGCTATGAGCTCAGCAAAACATAGATTTGGAGAAAACAGGATGTAGCGTAACCCTCTCTGAGCTTCAGAGGCTGACACACCTGCAGATTAATGCTTGAGATGAAACAAGCATGAATCATAACCCAGCACTTCACTCACAGTGTCTCTCTAAAATATAAACACTTAGTGTATTTTGTTCTCAACATCCTAATCCTCCCAGTGAGGCTGGCATCATTCTATATTTTAGTAATAATTAAAAAAGAAGCCAACAAATCATTAGTTCGTTAGTTGTCTCTGAGCTCTAAGCCAATTTGGGGATAACTAATGATAAAAAAAAGTTGGTTTAATTTGATTTATTTCTTGTTATTTCTTCCTTTGTTGGTTTTGGTCTTTTCATTGAGTGAAATAAAAAGAATTAAAAAAAATCTAGAATATATGTCTTATCTTCTAATGCTTGCATGTGTATCAGCTGATGGTGCTTTAAGCTACACATGCTTTCATAACAGTAACAGCAACAATTATTAAGAAATAGCAAATTATGCTCTTTTCTCAACAAAGATAATCTTCTGAGGAATTTTTTATTTTTACCTTTCATTAAGTCTGAGTGCCAAAGACGTATTTATACAGTACGTCATTTAAAATCCAACACGTGTCATAGACGTACAGTAATTATACGTCAAAGTGTTTTTTTAGCAGCAGACACAAGAGTGCGCTCTCACGCAGCCTGTGAGTAATGTTGGGGCTTCTGGGATTTGTAGTCAGGACATAAAGAGACGGTATCACAGAGATCAAAGCAGGAAGTGGAGATGATCGAGATTAGAGAGAAAAACAGAATCTGGACAAAAAGTGGTGATGTTGGTGATATATGACTCAAAATGGGCAAAAAAAGCTGTCACAAGGCACTTTCTGTTTTATAAAAGGGCTGGCACTCAATGAGTTAATCTCTTCATTACAATGACAAAATGCTAGACAGATGAACAATAACCGTCTTCTAGAAAGATTTTAAATTAGTGGTGAAGCAGTCCACAACACTTTTTCTCTTTGTTACCTGGAAGCAGTGAAGATCTGTCTTGAGTTGGTACATATGGCGTTAATGGGGCTGTCGTGACCTCTGACCTCTCCTATGGGGGTGAAGTTGTCTACGTTCCACACCTTCAGCATGCCGCCGCGACAGGCGCTCAGCAGCATGGGCCGTCCTGGGACATAAGCCAGAGCGCACACCCAGTCCTTGTGGGCGTTGGGGATTTGCTGTGGAGTCAGAAAAAAAGTCCATGTTATGTTTTCAGGGTTCCCACGATTCCTTAAAAAGTCTTAAAATATCTTAAATCAAAAATCTGGGTGATTAAGGTCTTAAATTGTCTTCTTCATAAAAATTCTTTTAATGGGTTATCAGATTTTTTTTTCCCTGCTAAATATCGATATCATCGATATATCATATATCGGCCTCAAAAACTCCATATTGGTCAGGCCCTACAATAAACTGACTATTTTCTACAAAGAAATTGTTTTGATATGTTTGGGTCTTAAATTCTATTTGTTGTCTTAAAAAGTATTAAATGAAATTCTGCAGAAATAGCAGAAAAAACTTCAGTGTTTCATTGATGGATGTAAATCATCATCGATCATCAGTTTATTACGGCATTTACAGCCAATAATAAAGTAGTTATGCATGTTCAGTACAATATTTTACAATGACTGCATGAACTGATCATGTATTCATCTGCTTTATGTTTACTGAGACTAGAACACAGACATGCACGTATGGCATAGCAAGTATTTGGCTCGTGAAGGTTAATTTATGAGTGATTTCAGCCCTATGGGCAGATCTAATCTCTATGTGACCTTTAAGAAATTCAGGCAGATTTATTTCTGCTGTTGTATTGGATTAATTGGTCTTGCAGTTCATCTTCACGCTTTTGCTGCGCAGAACAAACTTTAACACCGACAAAAATATCTGACAAATAGTTTCGACATTGACATCATTCTTTTTAGCAACAATAAATATAAAACATGTTTTTTTTTATTAATTAATTAAAGGCTGAATAGAGAGACATTGTAGAGGTGAGATGATAAACACAACCATAATCATTAAAATGCAGAAGCAACTTTGATTTTACACGAGGCTTTATCTGAATTTTTTGCTGCTGCTTTTTTTAATTTTGTACTCAGTTTATCTCGACCCGCTGGGCGGCAGATTAATTTAGCTCTGAACAGAGAAACACATGCACAGCGAGATAAGTTTTATTATGCTTATTTACCTTTTTATTATGTGTTTGATTTGTTTCTGCCATTAATTATTTTCATGTTGCATTTTTTAAATTGGCTTTCGACCAAAATAACACTGCATATAATGTTTCTTTCCATTATTGTTTCCATCAGGTGCCTCACACACTAATAGGTTTTTCTGTGCACATTTTCTACACGGAGGTTCTAGTTTGTATAGGCAATAAACTATAAATTTATCTATTCCTCATTTGCATGCAACGCTATTTTAGTCCTATTTTATGTGATCACTGCAAGTTTAAATAAAAGCATGTTTTCCTCTTCAGCTTTCTGAGCATAATAAGTAACAGCATTATATTATTTCATCTTGAGACAGAGCTCTGCATTGTTTTCTGTTCAGAGAGTCTTCCAGAAAAGTCTGAGAATGATTGAAATATTTTGTGATAATACCAAAATGGCTATAATTTGCTACTTACCACATAATGGAGCGCAAATATCACGTTGCTTTGTATAAGCAAAGCTGTATTGAGTATTTATTTGTATATTATAGTCATATTGTCAGCAATAAGACTTTACAACATCAGCATCACAGTCTGATGTTAATGTAAACTGGACTCATGACCATCATTGCCATATTTCATTTGCACAGAAATATTTGCTGTTTTTTTATTTTATGACTATTTCTACAGGTCACATCTACATATAAAATAGTAAAATACATTCATTATTCATCTAATAATTGTGTTTAACATTTCATTTGCAAATAAAAATATAGTTTTCTTCCTTGGTTATTTAGTACATTATGCAAATATTATTCTATTATTATTACTTATTGATTACTGATTCTGTCTTTGCTGTTGTTTTTTTTTTTATTATTTCTGTAATTTGCCTATGCTGTTGTGGCGGGTGAATTTCCCCTAATGGGGATAAATAAAAAACTATTCTATTCTATTTAAAAACAGCATGAGTAGCTCTCAAGAATTTATGATTCACAACACAACATAAGAAGCATTATTTGAGTCAACACATGCTCCGCTGGCACCATCCTGCTGTATTTAGGAACAGAAACTGTTGATACGAGTGGATACAGATGGACAGAGACAATGGTCGCTTGTAATGCACAGACAACAACGTACACAGCAGATAGGAAGAATGAGCTCCTGGATTCATGCTGCTTCCACAAAAATCTACCTGAGGCTAGATGGTATAAAGGTGTTGTTGATGAAACTGTAATGAGTGTTTGTGTGGACTTCTTATTTGCCAAAAAGTGTTTTTCATTGCAGAAAACGAGGATTTATTTACAAATGTCAGGGTCTCCATTTTGGTTTGTCCACCAGAGCATACAGACAAGTTTATTGTTCAGTTTAATTGATATGGAAAACTTTGCTTATGCTGTGTTTATGTCTAAATACATTCACTCATACATATTTTTATCTGTCTGTGCTCTTATCTCTGCTGTTTTGTGTGAAGATCTCAGCAGGATGGTGGTTTCACAGACACTGGATCGGGCACAAAAGTGATAGCTACTATTAATAAATGAGTATCTGTATTTCCTTGTTGTCAAAAGGCACTTCAACTGAAGGGGGAGGGTACAGATAGGATGAGCAGGTGTGGGTCACCCTCCTCACGCCACTGGAAAACGGAAGCACTCATCGCCATAGCAACAGAAAGATGCCTCCTGTGCAGGAGGAGTAACATTATACCTGAAATTAGGTATAACCCAGGGACATTCAGTGGACTCTATTCTCCCATCTGGAGGATCTAGACTTTGCAGATGACCTAGCTGTTCTCTCATCAAATCTCAGCTGTAGCACCCCAGACGTTCCAATCACGGTAAATGGGAACACCCTCGACTATGTGGAAGAATTCACCTACCTGTCAGCAAATCTGACTAGGGAAAGCCTGTGGTGCATTCGCTAAGCTACAGCCCATCTGGAGGTCTAAGCAGTACAGCCTAGGTGCAAAGGTCTATATATAGATTATATATATATATACTGTATATTAGCAATGTGAAATTGTTGCTTTTATATGGTTCTGAATGTTGGCAAGTTACATCACACAACATGAAAAAGGTTGATGCCTCGGATGCCTGCTGCATATTCTGGCCCGAGAGGATCTCAAACCAAGAGCTGCACAGGAAAACCAAATGCAACAGCATTGTGCTTGAGATTAAACGTCGCTGAAATCAATGGCTGGGGCAGGTGTTCAGAATGAAGCAGGACCAAATCCCCATGGTTGCAGTACGACGGACTCCAGCAGGAAAAAGGAAACGGGGTCGGCCCAAAACAACCTGGGAGCGAAGTGTGGAGGCGGAGCTGAAGGAAATGAACTTTACATGAGGTGAGGCACAACATGCAGTGATGGAAACAAATTGTCAGAGCCTTGTGTCCCCTCAGGGCCGAAGAGGATTAAGCTAAGCTAACAAGTCTTTCAACTCCAGGACCATGTGGCATTTCCAATCAAACAAATGAAGCAATATGAAGTTTTCTTCATACATTTTGAGGTGCCAAGGCTACAAAATCAGACCAAACGTCATCATAGAGTAAAACTTGCTAGTTTTGTCTTTTTTATCTTTCCAAACTACAATTTTTGTTTCATTTTCTGTCAGTGTGACAAAGGTGTGAGGGACATTTTAGACACATGGGGAACTTAATTTTCTATTTGTTGTTTCTATTAATTTTCTATTGTTTGCTCCTCCATCTTCCATTTTGTCGTCGCACTTCCTGCAAAAGCCGTCATAAGCGTGCATCAACGCCGACTCGCTATTTAAGGGCTCAAAGGTCCCCTCGCCCTCCGCCCTACATGGTCTGGGACGGCCCTTAATATGGAGGATCCTCCGTGAGGACAAGTGTGTAGGGGGCGGTTTGGGACTGGGCTTTAGAGAGCAACACCACTGCAGCAACGACATGCAAAAGCATGTCCAGAAACCAGTAACACACACAAACTTTGTCTTTTTTTCAAGGTATATTATTTATCAAGCAACTGGGAATCACTAAGATACACTGTTAAGTCATTACAAAGAAATTGCTTCACATATTCCCAGAAGAAATACACTATGGCGCACTTTAACAGAGGGGTCGGAGCAGAACAGCTCGCACCAGCAATCCTGGAGGAGGCAGAGTCTACAGTAATATATTCTATTGTACCCCAAGCCACAATTTGATCCTATTACATAATTAGACAGAGACTACGGAGTTAGAGGGGCTGTAAAATGGATTGTGTTGGCTGCTTCACAAATGAGGTTAAGGTCATATGCCGCAGACCACAGCACTGTCGGGGTTGATTTAATTTAGCCTTACAATGGAAATAATCATGTTTTCTCTGTTCAGATAAACAAAGGCTAAGCAGAATGTATGCAAACAAAGTTCTGTTTAATATGCAGATTACTATGCACGGAAATGAGTAAGCCACGTCCACCCACGACGTGCATTATTATGCACTATTAACATATGCAAGAGGCGCCATACAAGAACACACACATATATACTGTACACACAAACAGGACTTTCCTCACTGGTACTTGCGGCTTTGATGTGACATGACAACACTCTGTTGACCTTCTCCACAGAGCGAACACTCTGGTGGGTAAAAGCAGACATGAAGGGATCTGTCCACCTACTGAATGCTCGACAGGCAGCCCAGTTTTTAACTGTCACATCCAAGCCAGCATCAGACAGCAAGTAAAATACAATCTCTACCAGGACTGAGTGGGCACAGCGTGTGTGCGTGTTTGCCATAGCTGTGTTGTTTGGTTTTTTGCGTCTGTCAAATGTCCACAATAGTTTGCAACTAATGGTTATTTTCAATCCTCAGTCATTTAGGTCTTTAATTAATCAATTAAACATGTCGTCTAGAAAACATGGCATAATAAAGAATCTGAAAAAAAATAAGAAAACAATAAATTGTTATTTGATATTTGTTATTTCAACCATGAAATATGGTTTATTTTATTATAAGAGAAGCAGCAAATTCTTACATTTATCTCTTTGAGTGCCACTTACGTATTTCAACATCATTTCAAATCCAACGCTTGAGTGTCATTGATGTAATAAAAGGTCAAAGTGGTTTTTCGGCAGCAGGTCGCCGATCATGAGCCTGTGAGTAATTTTGGGGCTTCTGGTAGATGTAGTCAGAGCATAAAGAGATGGTATACGCCACAGAGATCAAAGCAGGAAGTGGATCGAGATTAGAGAGCAAAACGGACGGATTCTAGACAAAAGGTGGTGAATTAGGTGAAAGTGTCCTCTACTCTACCTCTGATAAAACAAGAATGGAACAAGGAAAAAAACAACATTTTTGTTCATGATGAAATAGAGAGTCTCTTCTTTCATTTGAGCTATTCAGTGTTTTCAGAGTCATAGTACAAAATATTCTGTGGGTCTTGAAATATACCTGGCAAACTCATGAGATCCCCATCAGCCTCAGCTTTGTGTTGTTTTGGGTGCTGATAAGCTAATGTTAGCATGGATGTAATAAACATTACACCTGCTAAATTCAATCAGTTCAAAATCCACACTAGAAGCAGTGAAGCTGACCTTCCTCACTGATAGGAATCCTTTTCCTACAGTAATCTCCCCCATGCCTTTTACACTGGGCTGGCACACTATCTGCACTGCATCGCCATATGGAGAGACTGGTTTTGCTCAAGACGGGGGGTCAAGAGGTCACGAATAAATAGCCTCAGAGAACGACGGGCTCTGCATGCTTGTACCTGCACGGCACATCAGGAGCAGCACTGAAGCACAGCGAAGGTTTTAAACTCTGATGCTCGACATGAATATAAAACCATTCAGCCTCCTGCTTAACTCAACCCTGCTGACCTCACACACTGTGCAGGAACATACAATACATGCAGCCTTCATTTCAAATAGCTTAGCATATATGTCTAGAAGTAGAAGCATGGTAAAAGAGATGTTAATAAAGATCATCCATAACACAGATGTGAGACACACCTGAGTGAGTTCCTGCTGCTCCAGATCCCATTTTTTGATGCCGTTGTCTCTGGAGCCGCTGAACAGCACGTCTCCCTGCACAGCCAAACACTCGATGCCGTCATAGTGGGGGGGCTCAAAGTTATGAGCTGGACCTATATTACCCAGCATTCCTTCTGCCACATCAAACACCTGAGGAGAGAGAAGGGAGGTCTGAGCTGAACATGTGTGGTACAAGGTTATTATTGTCAACAAAAATCAACAAAATGACGAAAACTAGAACTTTGTTCACTGAAATAAATGAAATCTATAATTAAAAGAAAAAAATGGTAACTAACTGAAACTGTACTGTGTTTACAAAACTAAAACGTATTGGAATTATGAATAAAAATACCTTCATTTTCGTCTTTGTCAATTTTAGATTGATATGAATTTGATTTATTTCGCTCTAGCTGGCGGTACCATACGGCACCTCACGGTCCGTCGCCTCTCGTCAGGGGTGTGTCTAGGGGGGGTGGCATGTTCCACCTCTGAAATCTGATTGGCCACCCTGCATGATGGACTATCTCATCATCAGGCGTGACCTGATTTGCAATTCGACCTCGAACCTGAGGGGCAGTCCGACATACACTGAGAGGTCTGCACTTTATATTATGATTTATATTTTTGCACTGTCTTTATTTTTTCACCTTTCATAAAAAATGAAAGCCTTTGTATGACACTTATTGTCCCATTCTGTTGTGTCATGATTACAAGTTCTATTTCTATTTATACTAAAATTTATGATTTAAGATAATTTTAGTAGACAAATTAGTCATAAAAGACAAAAACTGATGTTGATGGAGGTGCATGACTGACATATCATCTAATCCTGCTGGCCACCCCTGCCAAAGAAGTCTGGAGATGCCACTGCTTCTCGCCACCTCTCATTTAGTGTTGTTTAGAGGTTTTGAGTTTGATCATGTAATTGTCAGATTGAGCTCCCTGAGATTCCTGGCTGTCAAGAAATATGAGGTGTGTCTCATGACTGGCCTTGTATTCTGTTGTTCACGTGTGTCTCTGGTCTTTAGTTTGTTGGCTATTTTGATTTGTAGCAGGCAGGCACACTTCCTGTGTTCAACCCCAGAATCAGTATTACACATATTTGGCACTGAAGGCTGCTATGCTGTGAACTGTTACGGTCCTTGTGGACAGTGACCGAACACACTTTTTTGAGTTTTATTATTTTATTCTTTTTGAATCCTGCACTTGACTAATAACCCCAAAACTAGAAGTAAAACTAGTGAAAACAAAGAAAAACCAATCATTTAGAAAAAAAATAAATAATAAAAACTAGCAAACCTGCTCTAAAAACTAATTAAAAACTAACTGAATTAGATAAAACATGTTAAAATGAAATAAAACTATTATAACCTTTGGGTGGTACCTTAACATAATGGTCTTTGGAGCCTGTGATTACTTGGTCTTTGGCCAGCAGAGACTGTCCCACTGTGAGACACATGACGGAGCCGATGTGTCCGGTCAGCTTCCCCATGCCTTGCATCCTACACACACACACACACACACACACACACACACACACACACACACACACACACATTCAAATTTACACTGAATGAAATCACTTTCCACCTCACAAGTGACGAAAAACTGCTGAGACACAGTGATGCCAAAGGCAGAGATGATACTGACAAAATGTTTCATACATTCATTTTTCATTTCTGGGGTTGTTATGCATCATTAATTGAGTCTGAGCCCCTTCAGCAAAGACTGTCTGGTCCAATCTGTTAATCACTTCCCTGCAGACGCTGCTGAATTTCAGATACAGGTGTGTTGTGGAAAACTCAGACATGAACACACCACTGCTGATTTATGGCACCTTCTTTTGACAGGCTTTTTCATCTCTCAAGTCAGATGTTAATCAGCTCTCTGGTTGATCAACATCTGACAAGCGAATATATAGCGTACAGAACTTAGAGCTGGTTTGCTCTAAATGACTGTGGGGATGACAAGGCATATAAATCATTGAGGGATTGCATGAATACATGATATATGAATGGCCAACAGACCTAATACTTCAGCAAACAATGGGACAAATAGTTTAATGAATGAATTCATTCTTTGAGTGCCAAAGACATGTTTGCACATCTTTTAAAATAAAACGCTTGCGTGCCAGAAATGTATATATACACGTCTTTCCTTTTTTCGGCAGCAGGCACAAGAGGGCGCTCTCACACAGCCTGTGCGTAATTTTGGGGCTTCTGGGATTTGTAATTGGAGTATAAAGAGACAGCATACGCCACAGAGATCAAAACAGGAATTGGAAATGATCGAAATTAGGGAGCAAAACAAAATCTAAAAAAAGTGTCCTCTACCTCTGATAAAACAAGAACAGAACAAGATAAAAACAAACATTTTTTTCATGATGAAATAGAGAGTCTCTTCTTTCATTTGAGCTGTTCAGTGTTTTCAGAGACATAGTACAAAATATTCTGTGGGTCGAGAAATATGACTCAAAATGGGCAAAAATACTGGAACAAGGTACTTTCATTTTTATAAAAAAGCTGGCACTCAATGAGTTAGTTAATTTATGAGTAAATTACTGAATGAACAAATGCACCTGTTGAGGTCCCACATGCGAACAGTGTTCCCAGCTGCAGCGTAGAGCACGGATCCTGACGGGCTGAGGGCTATCTGGTTGATTTGACACTCGCCCTGTGCAAAGGTTATTGTGCGAGTGGTGGTGCCCGCACACGCATCACCTGAAACCACCTGGCCCGACGAACTGTGGTGGTAAAGTGAGAGAGAAAAAAATATGAGTGTGAGGGACAAAAAGGAGGGGGCAGGAGGTGGAGAGAGAAAGAAAAGGAGAAAAAAAGAGAAGCAGAGACAAGCGTAATGAGCAGAACTACGTGGTTGTCATTTCCTCTGGGTGCACTTCACATTAAAACATTTCCCACATTTAATTTGGCACTTTCCTGCAACTTGAAACACATCACTGAACTGAAAAAAAACATAAAAAGCATAAATCACCTCTATTACATATCTCCTTAGCAATATTTTTATAAGCTGTTCAGTCTGGATGGTTGCAGGGTAGAAACTCACGTAAGCGTGCGGACACATTTGGCGGAGTCTCGGATGTCCCACACCTTGATGTAAGAGGTGGACACAGAGAAGACCAGACAGGAGGAGGGACAATATTTGACTGACACAACGTTGTTTGGGTGGCCTTTGAGGGTGACGATCTCTTGACCTGTTACCAGGTTCCACATCTTACAGGTGCGATCTGCAGCAGGAAAGAACAACAGTTTGTATAATACCCTGACACTGCATATTATATTACATTAAATCACATTATTGCTAATGTTGCTGTTGTCAGTAATGCAAAAAGATGTACACCACTTAAAAGAATTATTTAAAACTACAACAAATTAAAGTTCCCTTTAACACCAAAGGTGTCACGGGCGACACATTGCACGTGCACACTTTGGATTACCGAAATTACCTAACGATTTGTGCTAATGGAAAAAATCCAACGGTTTCTTTAAGTTGAAATGTTGCGATTTACAGCCAATATGGTGTCATTACAGTAAATCTGATTACTGTCTCTCCTGGAAGCTGGTGAAGCAGCCTCCTTGTTCCCTGTGGTGAAAAAAAGCCTGTATATAGTTTTCATTTTATGGCAGATTTTTGTACATTCAGAGACAGACTCACAAAATCATATCGTCAATAGTTTCCATAATTTTCAAATTTAAACTTTAACATTTCAAATCTGTTATTCTTGTTCAAATGCATCATTTTTTTCCCAAATGAAACTCAAAAAACAAATTCCGTTTTGTGGTTTTCGCCATTTTAAACTATTATTTCATCCTTATAACATGCAGTAAATTGTAAATAATTGCCAGATATTGTAACTTTTCTGGATAGGCAAAAATTTGTTAAAGGGTTAATGGTGAAACTGGCTGACCAAAACAGCTCACAAAACAAAAAAGCCATTGTCCAGTTTACATTCCTGCTTGTGTGCAGATTAGAGACATTTTGGAAATATAATTATTCACATTCTTGCACAGTTCAATGAGAAGATGGTAAATTCTGAATTATGAAGCTATAACCGGCAGTCATTTGCCTCTAAATACTAATTAACTCTTTGAGTGCCATTGACATATTCTGACATCATTTAAAACCCGACGCTTGAGTGCCATCGACGTAATAATACGTCAAAGTGGTTTTTCAGCAGCAGGTCGCCAATCATGGTTCCCCGCAGCCTGTGAGTAATGTTGGGGCTTCTGGGAGATGTAGTCGGAGCATAAAGAGATGGTATGCACCACAGAGATCAAAACAGGAAGTGGAGATGATTGAGATTAGAGAAAAACGGACGGATTCTGGACAAAAAGTGGTGATTTTGGTGAAAGTGATAAAATTGTGTTACTCACTTCAACGTGAATAAGATCCATTTGAAACATACATTATATAGTTATAGTATGGTTCGAGATTTGTGTACCTTTAGATCCAGTGAACAGCAGCTCGTCTGTAGCATCCACACACAGAACAGGCTTCGAATGGCCCTCAGCTACAGAAACACACTGCAGGGGCGCCGTCCGACCCCCTTTCACACCCCCGATGGGATTGATCACACCCCTAAAGATCACACACATATGCATCACTGTGTCTTCAATATTATTATTATGACTGTAATAAACAGGCCAATCACAAACATGCACACAAAAACACAAACATTATATCCTATTATACAGTGACAACACAAACCTCACTGTACACATACAGACGACGCACCCCCCCCAAAACCACGCACATACGCAATAAGACGACTTCCTGTTGTTTTCTGAGCGAACCCGCCTCATTTCTCCAATAGACCAATTAAGGCTCTATAAGAGAAAGAGCCCACTGAACCTGTCTTTCTTGTCTCACCTCTCGCTCTCTCACACACACATTTGCAGAAACACACACATCCTCTTCTATGTTATGTGCGCTCAATCTCTCTGGATGAACCTCTGCCCCCCCCCCCCCGATCCATGTCCCACTGACAGGCCAGAGTCCCAGAGAGCCTGGAGAGCAGTCAGCAGAGTGAGACAGAGCAGGCAGAGGGTGAGAGGAGGAATGTGGGGAAAATTGGTCCCCAGAGGGATTTCTAATAACACTACTGGTGGTTAGAGTGTATGTGCATGTACGTGAGAAAGAGAGAGAAAACAGTGAGCTATAGCCAGAGGATGTGAGGAGGGGAAAGAGAATCTGTGATTACAAAAAAAAAAAAAAAAAACCCCAGGACAGGTTGTGTTTCTGCACAGCGTGAGAAAAACATAGAAGGGAGTTCTTGAAACTTGTCAAACATGGCAACATGCTCGTCTTCTGTGCTCGGCAAGCACAGAAATACACACGTCACATAAAAAAATAATAAAACACCCTAAAAACCAAACTTAAAAATGCCAACCGAAATCAAAAATTGTTAGTCCCAAGCCGGTGACAGAAACACTGCATGCATGTCTGCCAAGTCTCTTGAATCGACTTGTGCAGAATAAAGCTCAAAACAATGTTGTTCGCAGCAGCCACAGCCTGGGAGACCAACAACACAGCAGCCTGCGACTTCAAAATAAAGCACAGCACAGCGTCCTGAGACGTCCTCACCGCCACATGCAGAGAGACGAGAGCTGACGCTTATTTCGCCTATTCAGGGCTCAGGGAAAAGGTTATGTGGGTGAGTGGAGAGATAACAGTTTACCAGCTTCTGCTCCTCTGCAGAGCTGCAAAACCTGACACAGCATGACCTTCTTTTCTATCCAGTTTTGGAAAAAAAGTACTGCTAGAACAGGTATTTCTTTAATAAAAGAGAGGGAAATCATACATGAAGCCAGCTCTATTTAAATGGTATTTTTTATATACAATAGAAGAAGAATATGAGGTGCGGATTTTATTTGAATGAACTTTATCACTCTGAAGGCTGTTAACCCAATCATGATGTCTGAGGAAGGCCTGACACTTCATCTTCATTGGATACAGGGGGTGAAAAGATGTTAAACCTCTGACATATTTGATTTTAAAATGAATAAAAACACAATTTCCCTATAGTACATATAGTCCCTATAACAAGTTACAGTACTTGTTGGTCCTTGTACTTGTTTACATGTCATTATATGTTGCATTATTTTGAATTCTTTCTTTTATTTTTCTCTATTAGGACATGCTGCACATACTATATAATGTTGCAGCACTTCCTCACAGCACGGCTCTGGTCCAAATGGCACACAGTGTTCACATTCTATCAGCATCTGTGGGAGATATCACAGTGTTTTATGCACTATGTGAGGGCTGCTAATGGCTGTTGCAGGGCCAAGCACCAAGAGACCAGCAGACTAATGACAACATGGAGGGAGATCAGTGTGTGCTCTTTGTAATACACAGAAAAACTGACTGGAGAGCCTTGAAGAGAGGTGCATCAGTTTATGTGAGTGTGAGAAATGTACACAGAAAGTGAACAGAAAGACAAGAGGATCTTTTTTTTTTTAATCCTTAATGTATCATCTCTTTGTAGGAGTGGTTTGACCTTTTGGCAAAACATTTGCAGCATTTTATTCTGAAAGCTAGACAAGTAGATGGACACCTTTGATGCACTATTTGTCTTAACATAGGGTGACCAGGTGTCCCACTTTGTGTGGGACTGCACAGCATTTTCATCACTTTTTATGCATCCCACAAATTGAGACAAACTAATGAACATTTACCACACTGTGTAGCATTCACAAACAGATAAAATAAGAAATAAGCTGCTCCAGTCATTTTTCAAGACTTGTACAAATAAACTGTCCTTTAAAGAAATGAGACTTTTGCTTCCACTGACTAATCAATACAATGGTTGCTTTTTTTTAATAGTGTTAATAAGTGTTGGAAAAATCCATTCAAGTCAAATACACCTGTTAGGTCATTTGTATTCAAAATAAAGGTTCAATGCACAACCTGCATTATTATATTATTGTAATTGAAAAGTTTATTTTTTAGAGTTAGGTGGTCTCTGTATCAAAATCTGAACTACCACTTAATTTGTCCCACACAAACATCCTCTCTGACCCACATTTGGCACCTGGTCACCCTAGCTTAGGATAAAGACAGGAAGCAAGGTGCTATACGTTATTAATACACTAGCACTGAAATTAAGGTTTAACTGTGCTACAAATCTAACAGACAGACATGAGAGTGACACCAATCCTCTCATCAAATGCTCGACAAGGAAGCAAATATCAAAGATTTCAAACTCATATGCATTTTTAAACCAATACTGCAGTCTTTACACTTTTACTGTTCTTACTGTAATCTAAATTTATTTGCTTCATTTATGCATCCTGTGTAACAGACTGCTGTTGTCTTAAATTTGCTCTATAAATAAATTTTAATTAACTTGAATTACTGAACAGGAAAAGTATTGATTGTTGTTGTTGGTTGTCTCACAAGTGCTAAATCAAACTATTACGTTGTTAGCCATAATATGTATGTACTTTCATATTTGCTTTTTACCGCAGCCTGCAGAAAAGTGGTAAGGTTCATTCAGATCTTGTGTGCGAGCAACACCACAGAGAAACAACATCCACAGCTGGGAAAAGGGCGGCGGGTGAAGAAAGTCGCATGGTTAAAACATGCACCACAGCGACCTCGCCAGGAGAGGGGAACAAAGCAGGTGGAGGTGGAGGAGTGGCCGGGCGAGGCACGGACTACCAGTGAAGACGAGATGAAACCAGGTGAGTTAACAGACAAATGGGAAAACAGAGAGACAAACACAGTTCCTCTACCTGAGCACCTCGGAGAGCGAGGAGTCGCTGTCATCCGACCTGGAGGCAGAAGAGGAGCAGGAGAGGGGAGGGTGGGGCGGGAAGAGGAAAGGGTTAACCACACCAAGGAAAGACAGAAGGATCACTGGCAAAGGTTAAAGGGAGGAGCGACTGGAGGAAGGTTTTAGATACAAAAGCAGTGAGAAACCGGCAGGAAAGCTCAGTCAAACGGTAAAGCCTGTCCAGTGATGACCAGGAAGTACGTCATGAAACGTACTTCCTCCCAAAGATAAGCACTGAACAGGCTGTCTGCAGATGTTTACTGTCGGGGTTAGGGCTAACATTAAAGCTAAAAGGTTTTAAGAAATAGTTAGACATTTAGGATAATTCACCTTCTTGTCAAAATGAGGGAATCAATATCACTTTGGAAGGTTACAGACGGCAGCTGGTTAGCTTAGTTAGCTTAGCTGGTTAGCTTAGCTGGTTAGCTTAGCTTAGCATAGAAACAGAAAACAAGGGAACAGCTAGCCTAGCGCTGTCATGTAAGTCAGGTAACATCATTTACCAACCAGCACCCCTAAAGCTCACTAGAAACAGGTTATATCTTCACTGAATTACATTTTCAGAAACACTAATTTATAGTTTTACATGAAGTTGCTGGGCTAAAACCACGACTTGTCGTATTTACGCAGTTATGGTGCTAATTATTGAGTTTTAAAAATGCTGGCAGGTGGATTTTGTTACCTTCGCCAAATGTTAGCTACAGTATTTCCCTGTTTCAAGCTTTAATGCTAAGTTAAATTAGCTTCATGTTTAGCAAACAAAAAGCACATTTCACAATGTGCCAGATTGGAAAAATGGCACTGAAAGAAAGAAGGACACAGTCACGCAGGAAACACTGATGCTACGGTAGTCATACAGAGGTCAAACAATGGCCTAATGTGTTTCTGTATGTTTGTATGACTCCCTTAATGCCAGCGTCCAAACCTGCATCTGCTGCATTAGTGCAGAAAAGACCGTAAGGGACAAGAAGCGATCAGGGTTAACAGGAGGGAAACGCCAGAATGGAGGATCATGTCGTCAATCAAACACACAGACGGCCCTGCTCGAGGGAAAAACCCAGACCACACCGATACAGAACCTCCACTGTGTTTAATACTGCAATAAACTGTTATTATATTGTAAATATTTTATAGCCTCAGGTTTGTCAGCATGAGAGCCTGTGCTTTACACTCAGAGCATGAAAAAATAAAACAAAATGGTTCTGGATCTGTCCAGAGAGACCGACAGTGTTAAAAGGTGATAAAAAACAACCCTCCATTTCTTGGTATTTACTGCTGGCCACAGCGGTTATTAGCATAGTAATGACAGCTTTTCCTTCAGTCTTAAGACAAAAAATCCTTTTAAGATTCATTTGTTTTGAAGGATGCAAAGACTAAAAAATGGTTCTGGGTTCAAAGCCTCTTTATCCATAAAAAAGCATTTGAAAATCTTTCAAACACCTGATCCCTGTGTTATTTCTCTTATATGAAGTGATCAAAAAATGCATTCCTACAGTCCTGAATCACAAACACCTCTTATTACATTTTAATATTTGTAAAGATGTACTCGAGAATGTCAGAGTTAAGTCAGTAATAAAATAACAACAAAACCAAAAAGTGAAAATGATGTTTAAATAAAAAAAAGTGTGCCTCACTTGAAAAAAAGAATGTAAATGACAAAATGAGGTTAGTTTGGAACAAAACAAAAGCTCCCTGCAACAAAAGATGAGGACAAAAAAAACATCACTTCATCCTGGAGCCTCACGCTCTATAGGAAAACTTCTCCTAAACCTAAATATCCTCCCACACTGACAAGAGCCAGCTCATTTACCTATCCCTGCTCCAGATAATGAGGACCCACAGACTCACAAATTAATACAAAAACACAAATATTCACACTCACTCACACAAACAATTCACCTAAACAATTAGGGAGTCAATAAAGCCAAGAAATGATTAATAAAGATTACATAACAAACAGCCAGATGCTGACTGAAATTAACTGCTGACATTTGTCAGAGCGCAAAGCTGGAATTGATCGTGAGCAGGAAAGGAAAGGAAAAGGCCGGTTGCTCGTTTCAGGCTTCACACCTTCGCAGCTGAAATTAACTCTCATGTCATCCAGACTATATATCCACGATGCAACACACACCAAACTGTCTCTAACATGCTTTTGACCTTTAAAACAAGCCAATTCAACACCACATCAAGACACAGCCTCAAAAAATACCATAATTCAAATTTAATTCACTCAAATGTGAATATTATCAGAAAAGATTTATAGCTGCGCTGTTTCTCAAGCTGATTTCTCTTTAAAAAACGATATATTACACCACAGATTGTTTTCATCCAACCACAACAGTGAACTGCTTTCCTCCTAATTTCTATTCATTTCCTGGTAACTCCTATATATCGACTGGAAAGACAATTACACCATGTTGTTGTGTTGCTAAATTCAGCCTGCGGTTCCGGTTTGGATGATCAGATCTTCAGTACCTCGAGTGCACTTAATGCCTGGATTCTGTGAATGTTTGCACAATCAGTCCTCTGAGGAACCACATTAACACCAGATGAAAAGTATTTTCGTCCAGGAGTGGGATTCATCGGAGGAGTAGCACACTCATGACATCTGCACTGTGGACAAAAGCACTTTCCTTTCAAAAGGACGAACAATCAGCCTATCTACAGAGCCGGGGATGAAACCATGGAGGAAAAGAAAAGAAAGAAAAGGTTCAAAGTGAGACTGAATAGATCAGATGGAGACAAAGGAAGTGAGTGAATGTATCTGTGTGAGAGTGCACTCACTTGTCCAGAGCTGAACCTTGGGTTTGGTTGCTGGTGAGCCTGGAGAAGACGTTGCGGTCGTTCCTGGTCCTCAGAGGAGGGGAGGAGGGAGGGGTGTAGCCATCAGTGGGCCTGGAGGGTGAAGGAGGTGAAGGACAAGGAAGGACGAGAAGAGTTAAGAAGGAAGAAGGAAGGCAGATTTCATTTTTCACACTGAAAAATGTGATCAATCTGCCAACAGAGGAGCGTAAATCTGAGCATCACAGTAAATGTACCTGTAGGCACGGTCGTAAGATTTCCTCCTTGTTAGAGGGGAAGTGTCATAACCACGAGACTGCCTGGGACTGACACACACACACACAAAAGCAAACTAAGCAAATCTTCAAGGGAGTGCACATGAGGAGGAAACACATCTATGCAAAGTGTTGGGAATCAATAAGCAAGAAAGGTTTCATGCAATTTAACAGCATTTCTAGCAGACTAAAGCAACTGGCAGACTGATTTCTTTAAATATCAAATCACACACAACCAGGCTTCCCATCCCTGAGGACTAATGTAAATCTCACTGATTCATTGGCTTCTCCTTTTCTGAAGCAGCTTTATAACCTAAAATAAAGGCCTCTGGCAGGTTTCCACTGGCTGTTAACTTGGGAGTATGTAGCAGGGGAAAAAAAAGTCTTGACAACTTTGTTTCTGTTGTCAGGAAATAAAACGTAAATGTGTTGATTTGTGATATTCCACGGGGGGTGTGGTTACGCAATTATTCTGTCTCACTTGTTTGTTTATCTCAGGAGCTCGTTTTATGCCTGAACAGCGAGTGTTGCAGCTCAACCCATGTCATCGACTCTGCAGAGCTTCATCTTGCTCGAGGGCACTTCAACAGAACAAATGTTTACCAACACAGGGATTTGAGATAAGGCTTCATTAATGAAAAAGACTGTAACAAACAGGACACCCTGCTGTCACAGTGATTCTCAACCGGGAGTACTTGTACCACAGGAGGTACTGCTGCAAGTGCCAGGAAATGCTCAACTAATTTGACAGAATAGAAATGATGAATTAACTCTGAGTGCAACTGACGTATACGTCAAAGTGGTTTTTCGGCAGCAGGGATAAAAGAGCGCTCTCAGCCTGTGAGTAATATTGGGGCTTCTGGGATTTGTAGTCAGGACATAAAGAGACTGTATACGCCACAGAGTTCAAAACAGGAAGTGGAGACGATCGAGATTAGAGAGTAAAACAAACTGAATCTGGACAAAAAGTGGCGTTTCTGGTAAAAGTGTCCTCTACTCTACCTCTGATAAAACAAGAATGGAACAAGGTAAAAACAAACATTTATTTTATGATGAAATAGAGTTTCTTCTTTCATTTGAGCTATTCAGTGTTTTCAGAGTCATAGTACAAGATATTCTGTGGGTCTTGAAATATGACTCAAAATGGGCAAAAAATCCTGGAACAAGACACTTTCTGTTTTATAAAACAGCTGGCACTCAGTGAGTTAATAATAAAAAAAAAACATCTGCATATTTACCAGGTCTAAACGAGCAGCTAAGAATAACAAATCAACAGTAAATAGTTACATAGTAAAAAAAATAATTGGCTGAAAGTGGATGACTAGTTGACATATATAGCTAGAAATAATGCAGTGGAAGTGCAGTGTGTTGTCCATGAAGAGGTGCTTGAGTTTATCTGACAGGATGTGGCTCGACATTAGATGATGGGTTGTGAACCACTGCAGTATATAAATACACAAGCTCCGACATCAAAAACACCGCAATCATTCTTAATTGTGAGGCGTTCTCATGACTAAAAACTGGATTAACTATAACCACCACCCCCCCCCTTGGTAAATATTCCTGGAATAACTCTGGACAAATCTAAAGGGGAAAACTACTGTTCACCTGCTGCCTTTGATTAATTAGTTTCCCAACAGCACTTCTATTTTCTGTATTGCATTTGAGGCGACCAAAAATATATTACTGCACTGTAGCTGCATATCACTTGATGATTGTAATTGATTTTATTGTTTTAATTGTTGTTTTTAATGCTATCCTGATTGTGTTTTTCGTCTGTATAAAGCACTTTGAATTGCCTTTTTTTTTTAAATGTGCTCAGAGACCATTGTGATTCACTTACAAGGTGTGTCCCCTAACAGGTAGGCTGATGGTGCGGGATGCCCGCTCCCTGTGGTAGGGGTCTCGCAGGGCCAGACTGAGCCCTAGACTCGCTGTCCCCAGGCTCATGCCGTCCTCCTGGATGTCGGTCAGCGAGGCCAGAGACTTGGTGATGTGCTGCTGCTTGCTGGCTGATGAGGGGTCCAGGACGGGACCCAGATACTCTGCAGACACCGCCTTCATCTGAACTGACAGACGAGGCTCCGTCTGTTTGTTACAGAGGACCGCAGGAGGGAGGATTGTGTGAGAAAGGAGGAGAGTGGGATATGAAAAACAAGATATAAAGTATAGGGCACAAGAGGAAATTAAGATACTTCCTGAAAACATCATTCAGGAGGGAAAAAGCAGCAAAACTAAGAAAGAAACAGCAACCATTATGGGGTGAAACAAAGGCTGGAGAGACACAAACGACTGATGAAGGGATACAAACACAGCATTAACATGAGGATTAGAGAGGTTGGTGTCATCTCAGGGGTTCCTCCTCAGGATATCAAAACTAGCTCCAGGTGTGTGCTTATACTGCCACCTGATGGTTTGAAACAAAAACACCAGCAGCTCTGACAGACTAACTGTGGCATGTGTGATGACAGAGAAAATTAGAGCAGGGGTCTAAGCCCAATCCCTGACACTAATGCTGTTTGACAACATGCACTGCCATCATGATTCATACAGGTTTTGACAGGCTTGGGTGCCGCAAGACACAGCACTACCTGTTGTTTTGAGCACGAACAAAAACAGAAATACTCTGAGCTATAAAATATGGAAGTGATGTTAACAGGAGTGGATCTGAATTTGCAACTGCTATAATGCACTTCAACAACACAAATGAGCTGTACCTTTATTTTGAAATCTTCTTGGCTGTTGGATTCTTTCATTTGCGATACACTGCAGAAAGACAGGACATAAGAGTTAGAAAAATATAATAATAAGAAGAAGAAGATTTCCTTTTTTGATCCCTCAGAGAGGGACATTTAAATTTTCACACTGTCAGTATTTTTTTCAGTTACACATTACACACAAGTTATGAAACACATGCACATGCATTAGATGAGAGGTGTCAGAGTGAGGGGGCTGCCCTATATCCAGGAGCCCCGATCAGTTGGGGGTTCAGTGCCTTGCTCAAGGGCACCTCAGCAGTTCAACTACCAGTCTCTCCAGACAAGGTCCAACCTGGACTTTAACCAGCGACCCCCCAGTTCCCAGCCCAAGTCACTACAGACTGAGCTACTGCCACCCCAATAAAATATAATAATGTAATATAATGAAACAGAGGATGAACATAGTTCTTTGGCACATTGTGGTAAACACTTAAAAGGAATTGCTTCAGGGTGAGAGGAGATTTTCTCACCTGCAGTCAGAGGCTTGGCTGAACTCAGAGGGCTCCTCGTCTGTGCTGGCATAACCATTTTCTGGAAGCAAACGAAACAGACAACCTGTCATCCACTCAGTAAGTCTGTTTGTGGTGCAACCTAATCCACTACATTTTCAGCTTCAATATATTCTCTAAAGCTGATTACGGCGAGGGGGCGTACAGTATGAAGTCTTAGACAGAAACTACACACGTACAGGAAACACCACTCACCCTGCTGCACATTGTGGATGAGAGCCTGGAGCTCAGGGATGCATTCTGCTTTTTCGCGCAGGGCATCGAGGATTATGTGATTGTGAGATGAGCCAATCACATCCGTCTGTCTCAGCTGACCCTCGAGCAGTCGGATCTGAGCCTCTTTTTGAGCCACCTGTAAATTCTGACCAGACAAATCAGAAAGTCCTGTAGCATCCACCCTTTAGACTATGTAGTAATCACACAACAGTAAGTGAGACTTCAACATCTTGCAGTACAAAGAGATACCACTAGACGGCACAACAAACCTGCATTTATCTCTCTTTAGGACAACATGAATAGATATTATTTTTGCCAGTCACACAACATGGAAATAGTCAAAATGAAGTATATATTCTTGTAGGTAAATAAATCATTTTATTTTGCAGTTTTGTCATTAACATGATTGATTTTACAAATGTTTCTTAACCTGTAAGCCCGATTATGGATTTTGAAGTTTGCACAGAAGCAGTGTCACTTACTTTGTCTATGGAAGCCTTCAGGAAGTGGCCCAGCAGGTGGCGAGCTTCAGCCAGAGAGCACGAGCTGATCACCACTGAGGTGTCCACAGAATCCAGCTCATCCTGCAGGAAAACACAGTCCAGGGCATCACTAGAGGCCTCCTGTCACTCCTCACAGCTGGACTGCAAACACCACTGTGCGTTCATACCTTTGTCTCCTCTATCTGCACAATGGTGGCCTGGCAGTCAGACAGGCTGTCATTGATGTAGTCGATGTTGGCGTTCAGCACCTCAATGTCCTCGTTAATTTCCTGAAGGAGGCGGTCCTCCGCTTCTGGTCCCTCCCCATCCGCCATCAGTACCTCCCTCTTATGTGAAAGAGATTCCTGCTGGACCGTCAGCTCCTCTCGCTTCTGACTCATCAAAAACACACAGAGAAAACACAAACAAAATCAAAACAAAACAAAGAAGAAATTTCTATGAAGAAAGGAGGAAGGAAGTTTGGTTTCAGGTGACATTTAATAGAAAAGATTTGTAGATGTTATTCTACTCTAGAGCCACCAGGTGTAATCCAGTCACACCAACACATCAACAGCACCGTTTTCCACTTTGATTTAAGGTAAAAATGTGAAGACCGTTCCTACTTTGATGAGGCGATCCATGTCAGCTTCCACGTTAGAGATTGTCATTCTCTGCATGACGATGTCCATGATGCGACGTTCAAGTGCCTGCCACTTCTGACGGGAAGACTTGGAGAAGCTGCTGGCTCTGCCTGCTGCTCCAACGCTGCCAAGGCCTGCTGGCTTACGCTGCAACTTCTTCCTACTGCTGGAGAGGAGGGGAGGGGAGGAGGGGAGAGGAAAGGAAAGGAAAGGAGAAGCATTTAGAGTTACCAAAGGGAGGGATAGCAGTATAGTAAATGTAAAATAATAAAACTCATTGGCAATATCAATGTTCTTTATTCAATAAAAATATTTTCACTAAATTTTCATTAACAATATAATAATAATGTAATATATATATATATATCCATCTCTATTGTGTACCAGCGGCACTTTAGGATACACTTTTCTTGTTTACACACTATTTTTATTATTTTACTTTGCCTTGTTTTTCATTTTGTTTTGACTTTACAATATAATTATTGCTTTTTTAATTGGCCTTAATAATATATTAATAATAATAATGAATAATTATCTTTTGCATTGTCATTTATTATAGAAATATTAATTATCTAACATGTAAAGTAGAGATAATTTGATCACATCTGACCGACTCACCCAATGACCTTGGTTCCATCCATGCTCCCTTCACTCTCTGCCAGGTATCCAAACACACTGTTTTTGTTGTTCCACTGTCTCACCAGCCCGCTCACAGTCCTCCCAGTCTCTGGTTCGGAGCTGCTTGCTGTAGTGCTGGCCGATAACTCGGCTCCAGAGTCTGTAATCGGAGGAGTCTGGTTCCAGCGGGCGACACGACCGGCCACGCGATCCGACATGGGCTTGGCCAGGCGGCGCAGGGCCGTCACTTCCTGGGTCTTCCTGCGCAGCACCTGCTCCTGTTGACGCTTCTGAGACTCCAGCGCTCGAATCTGGTACTGATGGACAAGACAGAGAGAAACAGTCCCTTAACATGTTTTTATTCTTCTACATATTTCTGTTGCTCTGTAAGTCAATTAGACTGCTGAACTTTTTTGTTCAACAGGCTTACAAAGTGTTGATCATGAGAGGATTAAAGTCTTGTGAACAAATAAAAGGATTACGAATGAGGCCCACGGTGTGACAATGTAATTGTTTCCACGGTCATTATCAAGCCTTCTCCTCCAGGGACAGGGTTCTTGCACCATTTTAAAAGTCCAATTTAATACTTTTTAAGACCTCAACAATATAATTTAGGACCCAAAAATGGTAACAATTTCTTTGGTAGAAAACAAGTCAGTTTATTAAAGGGCCTGACCAATATGGAGTTTTTGAGGCTGATGCCAATATTGCTATTTAGCAGGAAAAAAAATCTGATAACCAATTTTTTATGAATATTTTTAGCCCTTTAACACTTGTAACGATAATATAAATTGAAGACATAACAAAACACTGTTTTCTACAACTTTAATTTCACAACTTTGTGAACATAATAACGTGAAAAATTGGAGTAAATCTCTGAATCCTGTGTTTTCCTATTGGCATTAAACACACCATATGAAAATTTAATACCTACAGCAAATTTACAGTAAATTTAATACAATTTAAGACCTTAATTATCTGGGTTTTAATTTAAGACATTTTAAGACTTTTTAAGTTACCGTGGGAACCCTGAGGGAGACAAATAAAAATAGAAATTAATACATTTAGAGTACACACTTATCTTCCTAACATTCTGTGTGCAATATATACATGATACATAAATCAGGGTCTTAAGGGTGATAAACAGGAGGAGAACATGAATGCAAGCCATACACACTGACTTATCAGCATGAGTCATTCTTTAAATACACAACAGCTGAACATAGATTAAACAGGCTCATATACAACATTGCTCATACTGTTTTACCCAGCTTTTAACAATTTTGCAATAATTCCTGCATGCGACACTAGAGGGAGCTAAAGCACCAGATTAAACATGTTCATGTGTTTCTGCAGAATGTAATACCTTTGGTAGTTTCCCCTAAACATACACAAACAGACTGACCTCTTGTCGACGCTGCTCCTTCTTCAGTTGGGCTATCTCACGAGTCCTCTTCGCCTCCACCATCCTCCTCCTCTGCTGCTCCTCCTTCATCTGCTTCATCAGAATCACCTAGAAAAAAAAAAGAGAGGTCAGGCTGCCTGTATTTCTGCTCAGTCTCATTGATCCATGCTCCGCTCCTCTTACCTTGGCTTTCTTCATGTCGTTGACTTCTGTCTGTAGTTTCTTCAGCTCCCGTTCGTACCTGCCCTGGTTTTTGAGGAGGCGTGCATGCTCTTTCTGCGCCACTTGTAGCTTCAGCAGGTCTCGGTTCATCTCCTTAAGACGTTTCTCATAGTCCTGCTTGATGCGGTTGGCCTTCTCCTCAGTGTAGTTCTCCATGGACACTGTGTGGCCATGTGATAATGTTAATCACCTGCTGTCAGGACACTTTCAACAACATATGCATAAACTGACTCACTGAGATTCTGCAGCACACGGTCTCTCTCCAGCTGAGTGTCTCGGATCTTGTTCTGAAGCAGGATGAGCTTCTCCTCGTACTGCAGCTTCAGCATCAGAAGCCGCCGCTGGCTGTTCTCCAGCTCGTCGATCAGCTTCTGTTTGATCTCGATCTCACAGGTCAGATCAGCCAGGTCCGCCTGGAAGTTGGCTGTAAGACAGGTCAGACAGTATAAAAAATAGGATAATGAAATGACAGGAAATGTCAAAAAGAAGCTGCCACAACCAAATTCTTAATTTCTGTATGTTGATTTTATTTGTACTGTCAGCTGTCCTGCAAACTGAATAAAGGAAGAAGAAAAGCACAAAATGGCCTTAGTTCTTAGATCTGTGAGGCTTTGAGCTAAATGCTAACATGCTCATAATTTCAGTGCTAACATGTTTACCATCATCTTTAACATACACACATTGCAAAAGAAAAAGAGGTGTCTAAAACAAGACTAAATCTGAGGTAAAATGTCTTCAAAACAAGTGAAATTATCTACTTTTTAAGACCTCAACAAATATAATCTAAGACCCAAAAATGTCATAAAAATTTCTTTGGTAGAAAATAGTCAGTTTATTGTAGGGCCCGACAAATTTTGAGGCCGATGCGATATCGATATTTAGCAGGGAAAAAATCCAATAACCGATTAATCTCCAATAATATTTTTTTTAATTTAACGATTTAAATTGAAGGTACAGTATAACTTTTTCCTACAAGTTTAATTTCACAACTTTCAAGAACAAAGAAGTAAACTTTGTGAACAAAATAACGTGAAAAATTGTAGATTTCTGGATTTAAGAGATTTTAAGGAACTGCGGGAACCATGCAGTGAGATCATTTCACTGGACAAGATTTCCTGATTTAAGGTGAGTGTAAAATAAGAAATTAACTCTTAAAACAAGATAAAATCAAAGTTCTTTTTTAATCTTGCTAAGAAACAAATAATACTGACACTACATTTTGATCAGATGATGGCGCTAGAGGACAGCCCATAAAAAGTGGTAACAAACTAATATCCAAGTAGAGCTCTGCTGATGACTGTGCCTCCCTCGTCTCAGGGTTAACTAACTCTGGTCACTTTGTAGAAGCAGCTGTCAGACACACACCTTTCTCATCAGAGTCCGAGTCTGAATCCACGAGGCTCTCGTCGCTGTCGAAGCCGTCCTCCTCCTCCCGGCCCTCCTCTTCATCCTCGCCCTCATCCTCATCCTCATCACACCCACTCTCCTCCTGCAGTGGGGACATGACATCCTACACAGACACACACACACGTCACACTTTATTTCACTTTAAACTCGTATAACCTCCAACATGTGCAGCTTACAGTACCTCTATGTAATCATCTGAATCGACCTCTCCGTTCTGTCCGTTCTGACCACCCTGTCCGTTCTCTCCATTCTCATGAGTCTGAAGTTTCACTCGTTTCTTTAGACCTTTCTCCAGCTCTGGACTAAAGGAGAACAAAAGCAAGCTTGTTGAGCCATGTAACAGTTTCTATTAAGAAATCACACAAAAACATCACTTACTAATATGTTTTATATCACCGTAATATTTTAATTACTTGTTTTACATGCAGAATACGATCACAACCTTTATTACTGGGTGGTCTTTTTTGGTTAAAATGGAATATGATGATAGTGCTGTATAAGATCTCTAAATATGTGTGTGTTGTTTGTCCATTAGCATGTACGCTAAAATCCATGTAAGTGAGATGTCATGCACTTTTAACAACCACCATTAAGGCTTTGGGAGTGTTGCCAGATGATGTGCTCACGGCATAATCAGACCTCTAAAGTCATTAGCAAAGTCTTCTTCAGCTCATCCACCCCTCAGCATGCCCTTTTAGCCCTTTTAGCCCTTTTAGCTCTTCACCTTTTATTGCCGGTTTTATTCACCCCTTTGCTCCCTCTTTTACAGCCATCACCTCATCACCGGTTCCATCTCTAAATTCCCGTCTACCTCCGTCTCTATCCCATTAAACCTCAATTAGCCTGTCAGGCTGTGTGTTCCTCTCTCTCATGACCCACTGGCCGACTGAATTAGACCTTTTTTTGCGTCCGGGCCAGCATTACTACTCAGCACTGGCTGCATCCCAATTCTATTGAGAAACAGGCCGTCCCAAAGCACTAATGGATTTGTGCTGTAGCTCTTAAGCCAGAGGAGAGAAGCAATGAGGAGGGGAGAGTATATGGGTGTGAACAATAATGTATTCATCATCATGCTTCCCCTGCTTTTTAAAAAGCAGCTTTGTGGAACTCTGAGAATTTGACTCCTGCATCCTAATTTGTTTTATCCTCATAATAATAACAATATGTGGGAACATCTAACCTCATCCTCCTCTGCCTCCTCTCCTTTTTCTTCAGCCGCTCGATGTCCAGCTTGGCCCGGCGTAGCACGTCCGTCATCTCAGCCTCCATGGACAACGGAGCAGGGGAGGAGCCAGGGGGGAGGCCGGGGGCCGGGCTGAGAGAGGAGGAAGGGAACGGCGAACGCGAGGAAAGCCGAGCCACGTGCCGTCGCAACGACTCGTTCATGGCCTCGCTCTCGAGAAGCTTCGTTCTGACAAGTGAGGAAGAGAGGTAGAGAAAAAGACAAGTCATCCATCTATGAATTCTGCCTCTAACAAGTGAAAAGTTCATTTCATATGCAATAAAATGAACCTCAGTTCAACACACTCAGGGGTTTACCTCCACAGCTTTGCTTGGTCAAGTATTACCAGTAACGTATTGTAGCTTATTTTAGCTAACATGAGCTCATTTTTTTAAAAAAAGTCAACTATTCCAAAGAATGTCCAAAGTTTGGTCATAAAGTTTGTAGACTAAGTGCTGTCCTAGTTTCAGGTTTGATGACTCCAGTGACTGTAAAGCGCTGTTTAGTGCTCCTACCTCAGTTCTTCAACCTCTCGGATGTAATTCTGGATTAAAGTCCCAATCTCCTCGTTGCCTTCACCTACAAGTCAAAATCAAAAGGAGACTCAGGACACAGAAAGCACTCAGTGCAGCAGGAAGCAGGATGATATATTACATGAAGTTTCAAGAGTTCATTTAAACATTCAGAGCCGTTAGAAATCTCCCTCACGTACTTGACTTGGTCAGCAGAGAGCTGACCTCGTTGGCCAGCAGATGTGTTACTCGAGTGTTGAGGTGGTCGATGGTCTCCTGCATGGCCTTTACCCGGAGGCGCAGTGAGTCGCTCTCTCTCTGCAGCATTGCGTTCTCTTGATACAGGTCGCTGTAGCCGTCCGAACCGTCCTCACCTGCCACACGCTTCCCCTGCACAGGAAGTCAAACAGCACATATAACTGACCTGAAATACACACTCGTACATACACTTGATGACACACTACTGTCATTTAAAAAGAGCTGGTCTGTCTGTGGCTCTATTGTCCTATTCTGAATGATTAACCCTGAAAAGATGCTGTTGTTTAAGCTTCGCACAGAGAGCCACTGTCTAATCCAGTCAGACATCATTACCTCCACCACTCCACCACTCCATTACTTCCAGACTCCAGTCACATCACATCCCTTATTACCACATCGAGGTCAGCTCGCAGTCCCTCCCCACAGTCACGCATTCACTTCCTTCTAGTAACCGTGGTAACCCCCTTTATCGCATACATGACTGACAACCCCATTTAACGACAGCTCGTTTCTTGTAGCCCCAGAGGTGGAGGTTGAAAAAGTGGCGACTCCTCGCAGACTTTCTTAGAATTTTCTGTCCACTTCTTGTCACATTTTGTTGCACCCTTCTTCACTCTGCAGTCCTGTCACTAAACAATGGTTAAAATAAGGTAAACCATGTTACAGAGCTTCACAGCGCATGCAGGCTTACTTTGGAAAATGCTCTTTATCTTTGTCATACTCGGCATGCAGTTAAGACTTTTCATGTGATCCACAGTAGTGATGAGCTGCTGCTGCTGCAGATATATGATCTCTGCTTTTCTTCACAATCTCCCATTACTGTTGCATTTTTGCTTCTTCTGCACGGTTACTATTCTCAGTTTCATCCATCATGTCAGCCCTGTCTCTTTCCGCCTCGTTGCATCAGTTACACTGACAGCCATGTGTTGTTTCTCTTCTTCAACCTGCCACTTTTCATTCCCCATCTCACCCAGTGCCATTCAGCCCCTTTCATCTTTCCTCTCAGCACACCTCCTCGTCTTTATTTTTGCCACAGCTTATTTTTCATTTCTCTCCCCCACAATGTTTCCCGTCCTTCCCTCCATCTCTCACCGCCTTGTACTCCATCAGTTCCATCTGCAGCCTGGCTATCTCAGCGCGCAGGGCGCTGATCTGCTGGCTGGTCTTGTCTTGGTTCACCACCACCTTGTTCTTGATGTTTCGGGCACGATTGGCATATTTCAGTGTGTTCAGCGTCTCCATGAAGTCTCGGTCTGACGGACTGACGCAGGCGATCATCACTGTGCGACTGGAGAGGGAAGAAATGTAAAGGATTTGTGCGTGCCATAACAATGATGAGGGGTCTTAGTGTTAGAATAAACATAACAGACATCCTTTTGATAATCAGACACAACATTAACAACAACAACAACAGGTTTTATCTAAGAAAAACTCTGTAATTTCTGTCAATAACTACCCTAGATTATTTTCATTTTCAATTATTTTGATAATTACTGTTAATTAGGAATGGGTATTGGCAAGGACTTCACAATGCAATATGTATCGTGATACCTGAGTCATGATACAATACATTATTGTGATATTGTGTAACATTGTGATATTCTTCATAGATCACAGAGAAATTTAAAATGCAGCTTGAAATATTGTACATATATATACACACAAATACACATATATTCATATATATTTTAGCGCTATCAAAGTTTCCGCATTAACGCAGATTATTTTTTTATTTTATTTTTTATGTGCAGAAATCGGCCCAAATCATGACTTTTTTGGAGGAAAAAAAAAACAATTATTAGGAAGTAAAAATCAATATTATATCAGAACAAAAAGTATTGCGATCTATTGCCATATCAATATTTTTTCCCATCCCTACTGTTGATTAATCATTTAGTACATAAAATGCCAGAAACTGGTGAGTTTCAGTGTCAGTAAACGTTTTTTTTTATATTTTGCTTAGGAAAAACTGCAGAAATGAGGCAGAAATTATCAAAATGACGTCAGTTTAATTAATTGACCAAACGTTTCAGCTCAATAGAGCCTTCAACTATGACTTTTACTTTGTGGAACAAAATTCCCAAATATTCATATTGTGGTAGAATTATGATTTTCTTCCTGTAAAAAGCTTTCTGTATGTTTTTGTACAGTATGTTTGTGTACCTGTTGCCTCCCAGTGAGTCCTGCAGCAGACGAGTGAGTTTAGAGTCTCTATAAGGGACATGTCCTCCTTTCTTAGTCTGGTCTCCTAAAGCACTGATCACATTTCCCAGTGCCAGCTGCAAAAACACACATTCAGAAAATCATCGCAAACTACCTTTCTAATATTATTAATACGTTGACATATTTAAGAAAGCAGAAGAACAGTCCATTTGCCATTAAAAAAATGATTTTTCTTCCTTTTTATTTAGTACACATTGTAAATATTTATTCTATTACTATTACTTATTCTATTATGTCATTGCTATTGTCTGTTGTTTCTCTATTACTATAATTTGTCTATGCTGCTGTGGCGGGTGAATACCCCCAATGGGGGATAAATAAAGAAACTATTCTATTCCATTCTATATAAACACATACAGACACATTCATATAGTCCACAGTCTCACCAGTCCACAGTTGATAGAGATTCCCTCTCGGGCTCTGTCTCCTGTAGCTCCTGTACGTTTCAGCCTCTCAGAACCAGCCAGGTCCACAAAGTGGAACTTGGCCATCAGCGTCTCAAACTCGGGCTGAGCGATGGGGCTGGAGTCCACACCGTTCATCTCCCCGTTCTCTCCTCCTGATCCTCCTCCTCCTCCTCCTCCGTTCTCCTGGAGGAGAAGCAATAATTATATAAAAATAGCAATTATTTCATCACATTTAATGCTACTATGAGAGTAATGCTTTGTTTTTTTTGTCTCCCACTCTAAACCCCAGATCTCACCATTTGAGCCTGCCGGCACACTCTCATCTGACACAGGTGGATGGTGAAGATGGCATGCGAGCGGGAGCTGGTGGCGTTCATCTGGGTGCTGGCTGTGGTGCGGGACAGAGCTCCGAGCTTCAGGCACTGCAGCAGCTGCACCACAAACACAGTATGGAGGGATACGGAGCGTTAGATTGAACGGAAGAAGAGCAAACAGTGAAAGAAGACGAAGGAGTCTACACTCAACATGTCAGTGTATTTAATGGAGGTGGGAAACCGTTCCTTTCTACTTTCCTGTCACCCTCAACCTCACTCTGTCTCTTTCCACACTCACCTCCACCTCTGTCTCTCAGTTTTTAGAAATGTAATGCCTCTTCCTTCTTCCAGTGAACAACCCTCTCACACTTTTTTCTCTATCAGTCACATACATGAGAAGAAAGTGACTGATGCCACACGCCGGCTCTGTTATCCTCTTTGTCACCGGCTCATTTTTTCTCCACTAACAGACCTCTTGACCTCGTCACATCCGCCTTCTTCTCCATTGTTACAGCTGATCTGTTTCCCTTGTTAGCAAGGGACTCCTCCTGATACCTGACAAGCTACCCTCCAACACAAAATAACCCCATGAGTTTAACCAGTCAGGCTTAGCTCCAGGTCTGCCTTATTATCCTCGACCTATTTCTTGTTTTTGAAGACTGACCACCAGATGGATCATGCCACACTTTCCGGGTTGACGATGATCTCTTGCAGCACTCATGTCTTTAAATTTAACCCTTTGAGACATAAAATCACTCTATGGTAACAGAAAACTGTTGATTTAAGTTAAAACAGAAGCTCCAATTGTCTTATTTTGTGTGAGCTTCTGAACAGTGATAGGCAGTAATGCATTACTTTTGACAGTAACTAATACTCTTATGCGTTATTTTTAAAATAAATCAATGCAGTTATCATTACAACAGTAAACAGTAGCTACATGTTTTGTTGTACGTCTGTAAGGCTGGAAGAGCTGGGAGCACTAAACTTTGAGGTTATGTTGATCAGAGCTCCAAGTTCTGACCAGTGAACACACCATAAGGTAAACTCTCACTCCCCAGGGTCCTTAAGAGGAACTAAAAAGTTATTTTTAACAGTAACGTGTTACTTTTTGATGTAAGTTATCCGTAAAGTAACTGAGTTACGTTTTGAAGGAAGTAACTAGTTACTATTTTTCAACGAGTACATCACTTCTTCTGAGAGCTTAGAATTGCTAGATTGAAACTTAATGAGTGTTTTTTTAAATGTGTGTTTGTAAACCATCAAAGCTCTTAGGATAAGTGTCAAACATGATATAAACCAAGACATGGCAGCACAGGATGAATGAAAACTAGGGCTGTCAAACGATTACAATTTAACCAGATTAATCACAGGTTGTTGTGGATAAATTTTGATTAATCACAATTAAATACCATTCATTTTGAATCTATATTAATTGTATTTCATTTTGCATGAGCAAACAGAAAGAAGGTTCAACAGACACGACAACTTGAAACAATTCAACAAAGTTTTGCCTTGCCTTTTGTTTTAAACAATCATTTATCCACAGTCAACCAGTGTGCGTCAGAGTCATTCTGCAGATCAGTTAATTGCTTTAAAAGTTTTAAATCAGATAATGGATGAAGCTAATTTTGATTAAAAAAAAGACATTTTAATCATTTTTATGACTCTTGAACCAAGAAATATCAGGCAAGTTTTATTCACAATACATGTTTCGTTAACAGAGGAGGAGCGTTAAAATATATAGTGAAATTCCAAAGACAAAAAGATTGAATACAACACCGACACAACCAAACATGCACCCACCTCCTCCTCTGAGTTCACCAGTCTGGAGGTGACTCCGCTGGTGTAGATGCCACCATTGGCGTCTTCATGGATCTTAATGTTGGACTTTCTGCTGCGACTCTCTGGATCTCTGGCTCCATCGAACAAGTCTAGAACCTCTTCGTTGTACAACTGCACACACAAACACACATGCGTCACTGTGTGTTTCTTGTTTACACAAAGGTCGAAAGAAGGACCGCTCAGAAACCAAAGAGGTCACAGAGGTCAGCTGGAAGCTCAGCTGGTCCCACCTAATGCCAAACACACATCTGTTTACCAGAGATAACCTCTGTGACCTGAGAACGTACAACAAAACATAACATAAAGAAGATAAATTATGATTACACAAAGCTTATTAAAGTAATCACATCACACACAAAGAAACCCCAAACCTTCAGCTGCCAGAAACCTCTGGAGGAAATGATTACATGTCATATTATCTCATTGCTCCTCCCTCCCTCCCTCTTAACCGTCCTCTACCCCACAGTGATGAGGAATAATGTCAGAGTTAATGGGCAACATTAATCAGGACCAACAAAGCACAGGCAGACATTCCTGCCCATCTGTCAGTGGGCTGTCACTTCCTGTTTGTGGAAGAGGGGGTTGATCCTCTCATCTCCCTATTTGGTCCCATCTGGTTAGAATGAATATGGTCCCATATCCAACCCAGCACTTACACACCAGCAGAAATATCAACGTGTGTCTCCCACCTCTAGGAACTGGGCGCTGACTTTAAACTCTGGCGGCTGGGAGCCGGCCTCCTGGGCGCTCAGCCTCCTGGTCTTGATTCCCTCAAACAGCTGGTGAACGGCCCGCGGGATGATGCCCTGCTCCTCCTGGCTCAGGCCCACATCGAAGCCCGTCCCCATGGTGTAGGTCTTCCCCGAACCCGTCTGAAAAGCGGTTCATCAAACAGCATGAGGTCTACTTTACGCACTCCTGACACACGTCTTAAATTTATAGCCAGGAATCAGTTTTTACATGTGTTTACTCAGTCAAGATATTTCTAGCAATCAGAGTCATTATTGTTTTTTCAAATAGGACTAGACATATGCCATCACTGGCCACTTTATTAGGTACACCTCGCTCGTAAAAGATTGGACCCCTTTTTGCCTTCAGACCTGCCTTAATTGACCTCGTCCCTTCAAAACACCTCACTGCCATGTACTGAAAGATTACATCATGTCTCTGACTTAAAGAATTATCCTGGTCTGGCATTACATAGGCTGACTTATACCCTCAAGCATAAGCTTGGTAAATTATTATTAATATACCCTTGACCCTGTAACTACCTTCTAACGCATCCTGTAAGGGCACTCAGTGTTAACTTGATTAACTCAGTCGTTTTGTGCCATAAATATCTGTTATTGGGCAGTAGCTCAGTCTGTAGTGGTTATTATTTTGTTTTTTATTTAACTTTTTATTTGTTGTTCTGGATTTTCGGCCCAAATCATGATTTGGAGGCAAAAAGATATATTAAGAAATTAAAAATCAATATTATTTCAGAAGAAAAAGTGTAGATGCTTCTGTAGCACTGCTGCTTCTGTTCATATTTTTAAAAAATAATAAATAACCACAACTAATCAGTAAAAAAATAAAAAAACATAATATGACTGTGTGTCATACCTGACCGTAAGCGAACACAGTGGCGTTGTAGCCCTCGAAGCAGCCCTCGATCAGCTTGTGCACACAGGCCTGGTAGATGTGCTGCTGCTCCGAGTCGACGTCAAGCACAAAGTCATAGGTGAAGGCCTTGTCTTTACCCAGGAGCACTTGCGGTTCCCCGGGTGTGACCAGCGTGCACACATGGCAGCCCTCTATCTTCTCCTTGGCCATCTGAGGACGAATCCTGACAGGAGAGAAGGAGATGAGTGAATGAATAAAAAAAAAGGATGATATTATCATAAATCAAAAAAAGGAACATGGGTGCCACTGAAATGTTTTTGTGCGCTGTGCAGATCGAGCGTGACACATCCTGCTTTGACCTCATGACCATCTCATGATGGAAAACATCCACATCTAAGCCAAGATAGTAAAATAATTATCCATTTAAGCTGACTAGCTGATCGAGAACACAATATGCTTTATTATATTGGTCTTCTAATAAAAGACAGCTCCAGATAGACAAAGTTTTGTAATCCATGTTCTGCTGTTTCTAGGATAATGGACATTTTGAAACATTTGGAAATCCAAATAAGTGTTTGACACTTAAAAAGTAGTAGAAGTATTCCTTCATGCCGGGGTTGTGAGTGTTCAGACACAAGACGAGTATCTGCAAATAGACTGCTAATCAACAGAATTATTCCAGTTTATTAACCGTGTACTCCACCGATTCATCTTTGTGCTACTATAACAAAGTCAGACTCCTGATTTTTAAAGGACTGAGATTCAGAGCGAGAGATGTCTGATAATGCAGCGATTCAGGTCTTTTGCTAGTCGAGGAGAGATGAGGAGCAGATAGGTCACGTCTTTCTAACTCCACACACCAAGATTTCTTTCATTTTTACAACATTTTAGTGACATAACTTGAGAATACATGTCCAACTTTGTGCCACAAAAGGCTTTGTACAAGACTTTCTGATGGTTTAAACAACACAGTGTACATTTATGTTATCTTTCTGGTGTCTTTGCTAGAGCTGTGTGATATTACCATATATATCATAGTGCGATATAAAAATGTCTCCCATAGGATATAACCTTCTGTTGTTTATATTGTAATTTTAACGTGTAGGCTTCTTGGTTAGCTCTGTTGATATGTTAATGCTACTCTGGTTGTGGTTTAGATAAACCATGTAAAGCACAAATCAGTGTCTGAATGACCGCTGGATAATCCAAATGCATCATGAGAGTTTAAAACATGTTCATTGTATGATTCATAGAGTTAATGTATGAAGGTTAATGTAACTGCAGCAATGCTACTGCTTTGTGGAAGCATTTTTACGTCACCAGCAAGGACCGGTTCACGGCACTGGTTGCCAGAAAGTAAAGCAGCATGGAGGAGATGGAGGAGAGGGTAATGGAAAGCAAAAATAATGTTACCAGTAACGTTACCATACTGGTTGCCGTTGAGAAGAGCAGAGTCTAATACTTATTTCCTGGTAACCCTATAATAATCCAAACCCTTTACCATGTTCACCGTTTCATATGAAAGCCGAGCAGTGGCAGACGTGTCACAAAACCCGGCCACGTCACGTGTTTCATGCTGTCCTCAAACACAGCTTCATCTACCAATCTGATTGACTGCTGGAGTGGAGCAGACTGTGGTGTGATTCACAAAAGACAAACAAGACATTCACACAACTTTATAGAGTGGAACTAAGCAGAAATCTGTAACAGAAGAAGTCCTGGGGGCAAAGCAGCAGCACAGATAATCAACAGCACTTCAGTTTGTGCTGCTAATTCACAAAGTTAAAGAAGTTCTTAACGCGGCACAGAGAGGAAAGTTCTGCGTAACTGAAGATGATGTGGTAGACGGATAAGTCCTCTCATCATTAATCCCACCGCTCAGTTCTGCTGGGCTTTCCATCCTGACAGGTACTTCATTGCAGTTAATTGCTTTCACCTGACATCCCAGTGGTGAAATAATCCCTGATTAGATGAGTCTGAAGGAAAGCAGCGACTGCGCCTGAACATCTTTGAACTCTGTGACAGAATGAGGGCCGGGTAGTTCAATTCGGGATCGTTTTAACTTGAAAGCATTGCGGTCATGGCGGCTGATTGGACTTTTTAACTTGCTTGTGCCACAGAACTGATTCATTGTTAAGAAACGCTGCAGAGAAAACTGAGAGGGGTGTATACGTAATGTACATAAAACAGGAGATCTCTCACATGGCACCGCTGTTAATCTTGGGCTTTCAGAGGTACAATGCAGACACAGTGGTGAGGTAATCACTTTAAGCTGCAGAAAAGGCCGTGGGCCAGCAGTGCTGGAGCGCTGGGTCCACCTCTACACATGCTAACCCCCCAGAGCAATCTGCAGGGGATGCAAATCAACTCCCCCGCACAAAGTGAGACCGCAGCATGGACTCCCTATGGGATGCTGCAACAAAGACACACACATGCTGTGTGGAGTCATAAAACAACAAGCAAAATCCCCAACTACCGCTGTCAGGCTGGTGGGCACGTCACAAAGACACACAGTGAGTCCAGAAACAAATACTGTACACACACAGTTCAAAACAACCTACTGCACTGTCTTCAGCTCACACATGGTTCCTCTCAAGCATGCATTAAGAACCACACCCACCGCTAACATTCACAATAATCCTTTCACCACACGTCGTTATGGTGCCGCAGAAACACACACACACACACACACACACACACACACACACACACACAGCTGACGACAGCGTTTTTTTGGGGCTTTGAGGCGTCATTGAAGAGGGTCTTCCAGGAAGGAATTAAAGGCAGGAGAATAGTCCAATTCAGCAGCAGCACACGAACCCAGACCACCTATAAAAGGCAATGCGACACAGAAAGCAGCTGCAGACAGATGAGTCCATTTTATTACTGAAGGTGACCTTGACACAGAGGTTAATGTATCTAGAACCGCACATCCCTCATGAGTGCTGTTTAAGCCAATTATTAACATAAAGTGGATACAGTAGGACGAGCGCAGTGGCTCAGCAAGCTGGACTTATAAGACAAATTGTGTGTGTGTGTGTGTGTGTGTAAGTGGCAGCTGTATCGTAAAAAGGGTTGGAGTTCATTCTTCTCCTCCATTTTCTGTGTTTACACTCAATTCTGTCAGTCTTTTGTGTGCAATATTTATAGGTGAGAAGTGTCAGGTGTAACACTAGACAACTGACATTTACAGAAAGAAAGAAAGAAATTTATTCAGAATCTTTCCCCCACGAAGATAATTAATTTCACTTTTAATACCACTACTATATGTATTTTATAAATTTATTTATACAGTTACGGGCGGCACGGTGGTGTAGTGGTTAGCTTTTAATACCACAGCAAGAAGGTACCGGGTTCGAATCCCGGCCAGGGGCCTTTCTGTGTGGAGTTTGCATGTTGTCCCCGTGTCTGTGTGGGTTCTCTCCAGGTACGCCGGCTTCCTCCCACCATCCAAAAACATGCATGGGGATTAGGTTAACTGACTAATTTAAATTGACCGTAGGTGTGAATGTGAGTGTGAGTGGTTGTCTGTCTCTATGTGTCCTGTGATGAACTGGAGACTTGTCCAGGGTGTACCCTGCCTTCTGCCCTAAGACAGCTGGAATAGGCTCCAGCCCCCCCGTGACCCTATGAGGATAAGCGATAGAAAATGGATGGATGGATGGATTTATACAGTTAACCTAACCCTAACCCTGCAGAGGGTGAGTGCATTTTCTGCGTCTAGTCTCACACTGACCTGTGATCACTGCCCTCCCTGCTGATGAATCTCTGACACAGTACAGACTCTTACTTTCTTTGAAGCCCAACACAGTGGTTTGGTCTTATAATTTTGGTTTTCTTGCATTTATATATTAGAATTATAAGGTCATTTTATGGACTTGAGTTGAACTACAACTACACCTTTGAAATGACAAATTCATGGTCCTAAGCCCCTCTCACACTGTAAGAAAATCCAAATCTCTGGTGACTGAAAAGCAATAATGCCAATTACTTCTTTTTACTCAGTGTCAGCTGATCAATCAATCAGGGCGTCCCCCATCAATATCGAGAAATATCACTGATCCATAACACTGATCGGAACAGCAAACATCTCACACACACACACATTCAGGCTCAGACCAAACACTCACAAACTCACTAGAGAACATTTAGCAGCTAAAAATAGCCCATCACGCCACAATTAAATGTGCGTTTGAGGCTGAGGCGCAGAGTGGAACAAAGAAGCAGATTGTGGATCCCTGATGCGGCAAATTCAGGCATCTATCTTTTCTCATCTTTGCACACTAATAGGAAAATAGTTTAAACAGCCTGAGGACTAAACAGTCCCTGAAAGAAGCGACACACAAAAAACACTTTTTGTGTTTTTTGTGTAGTGATGAATGTACAGTATAGGTGCAAACGTCTACACTACTTGTTCTGTCAGACACTCACAAAGTCAGAAACTCATTATCAAAAAACTCTGAGGGAATTCACTTATTAGAATAATTATCAGACCCAATAGTGCTAATTGGGGGTCGACTGAAAAACAAAAACACAAACAAACAAACAAGCTTGCACGCACACACACAGTGTAATTGCCATATCAAACCCTGAGAGCTGCAGAAGTCATTGATGCGTGACATGAGAGTGAAACAGACCTCCCAGAATACTGAGCTCTGTCCTCGAGACCTTCCTGACATTTACAGCATCGCTTATCATCCTGAAACTGAGGGACTTTCAAAACTCATCGAGCAAGAAGGCAAAGCAGCATCACAGAAACCAAAAGGAAACAGGAAACACAGATGTATTTAATTAAAAACATCTTTGTAGAAAACATTTTATAGTGCTGTACTGTCCTCAGAGTATCCTAAGACACCAGACTGGTCTCATTGAGCACAATGAGGCACTGACAGTCTATGTGATACGCAGGTAAACCACGTATACCCACTAGAAAACATCCCAAATTACCGTATAACCACTACAAACGCGCAAAGATACATATTGGCATGGATTCTAGGGGTCCATGATTGACAGGAGCCCAGAGAGGCCCCTAATATAATGATAATACTGACAAAACAATATGACAATCAGTAATAAACTCATGGTCACACATATATTTTATTTACAATGAATTGGTAACACTAAGTTTATTTGTTTTGGAAACATAGCTCGATGCCCCCCCCCCTCTCTTTAGCAAAATGGTTCAGTCCACCTGCTCCATCAGACAGCTTGTAGAGGCTAACAGTTAGCGACTTAGCTAGTGGAGGAGACGACAGAATGTCTCAGAAGTCAGGGAGTAAAAAAAGAAACTTAAAAAAGCTGAGACAGGAGAAAGAAGTGAAAGGTCGACAGTCTGTCACCAGTTCTTTCATAGGTAAGGTGGGTCTGTTAGTGGTTCATGTGATGGAAAGTTCTGGAACATTAGCCTGTTAGCTATTCCCAGCTTTGTCCATAGTTGATAAGCTAGCTCACTTTTCTCTCCATATTAGCTCATATTTCTGAAGAAAACTCTGGATTTATTCATTCAGTGTTTCCTCTATCAAGTAACTGTCATGTTGGATATAGAAATTATAGTCAAAAATATCACTAAAATGCATAGTTTTAAAGTCAAAATTTTCCACTAAGGGGGACCAGTAACAGTTTTTTTCATGGGGCTAAAATCCCTGCATACTTTATGCAGCTACACATGGGGTTAGAATAAACCAGGCTACACCACTGTGGTGATGCCATCCTACAGATGGGGTTAAGATTTTAACATTTTGTCATAGTGGTGGCATGAAAAATATGATTATCTTCTATGATTGTTAAGGATATATAAGAAAGGTTATGACCGTCAAAAAGAAATCCTACAAAACTGACAGTACAGTTGCCATCCAAGTGAGAATTTCGGCTGATAATGTATTAACTGGTCTTATATGGAGAGTCCATGTGTGTTTTTCCATTGTTGTTACTCTGTATAAATGACATCTATTTAACATCTTCCTCAGTTGATGTGAGGGTCATTTGTAAAGGACAGAGGATGTCACATCCTGTACAGACTGTAAAGCCGTCTAAGGCAAATTTGTAATTTATAATATTGGGTTATACAAATAAAATTGACTTGACTATGATGGACAATAAGATCCACAGTCAGGGGGGAAGAATCAAGTTTGCAAGATTTTGAAATATTTCAATAAATGAAGCTGTAATATTTTGACAATTAAGCTGTAATTTTTGGGAGAAAAAAAATATAATATTTCAAGAACTAAAAAAAAAAACAAAAAACCCTCTGATAGAAAAAAAAGGAATTTTAATTGGACAAAGTTGTAATATATCTTACTTTTTTGTGATGCATCTCCTGCAAAAAAAAAAAAAAATTCTGACATGAAGGAAGCATTTCATTAGGACCACAATATTTTAACCATGGACACGCATTAACACACCGTGCATGCAAACAGAGTCGAGTTTCCAGTTTTCCTCCCTTCAGCTGGCACATTTTAGGGGGACTGGTTTCCTTGGGAACGGCACACACCACTAAGGGAGTCTTAATGTGCATTGACTGTGTGTGTGTGTGTGTGTGTGTGTGTGTGTGTGTGCGCGTGTTTATATCAATAAGATATATAATGTTATTCCAGCAGTGCAAACTGCAAATCACAAAATGCTAATACCCAATTATACAGTAACCCTTATCTGAAACTCAACTGTTGACCTGCTATCCAATCAAAACCCAGAAAAAAGGCTGAGACCAAATGCCAAGGCTACTACCAACGAGCCCAGAGCACCAATAAAATCAGGCCGCCGTGGTCGCTGCCAATAACACTGAGTGCCAGTGTGTGTGTGTGTGTGTGTGTGTGTGTTCACTCAACCTTCAAAAGAGAGGCCGGTGGAAGCCAAAGAGCTCATTTCCCTAATGTAAACACTTCAGTAAAGACACACATGAAGAGACGTACAAGTTAATCGTATTCTCTGGAGCTGTTTCATTCCCTCTTGTCTTCTCTCTGGCAATGAGCCAGCCGTTATGTCCACGTTTCCTTGAACGCTGCGTCCATTTATAAGACAACTTCATATTTCACCGTCACAGGTTTTCCATCCCTGTGATCTGTTGTCTTTTTAACTTCATCGTCACCATACAGGAAAACATCGTTTGGCTCTTCTTTTGTTGCTGCGCTCTCGTCCTCATCGTTTCGCAGCCTTCCCACAGTTTGTTGCCAGTGAAAACAAAACTATCAGGACAAAAGCCTGAATGGCAGAAGCAGCACAGGGGCCTGGTTCTTTTCCTCCTGATAACAGCTGAGACTAATCGCCCATGAGGAGTTTTCCTCGCCGCCTCACTTCCTCTCACCCCCGGCCTCTATTTCTTTCTATCGATCAATCAAGCATCGCCTTCATAATGGAAACAACAGGTATCCATCAAGGCATTGTGCCTGCTCCTTAACAACTGTTTTAAATGCAAACACACAGTTATCACCTCCTCCTCCCATCAAACAACAGATCCAATAACAGGTGACAGACGACACGTTTGCTATCCGGGGGAGGTTGCACTGACAGGTAGACAATAGAAGCTCTACAGGTGACTAACAGTGCTGTAAAGACTCTGATCGGCAACAGAGAATGAACCATACAGTCAATAACCATGTTTGCACAGTTAAGCCTGAATAGGGAGGCTGTAAATGAAATGTTTTTAGGGAGAGCTCTGATCTTTTCATATTTTACCTCTCAGTTCTGTCCTTTCCAAAAAAAAAAAGAAAATCATTCTGATTCAGGCGACTTGTCCAGGGTGTACCCTGCCTTTCACCCTAAGACACCTGGGATAGGCTCCAGCCCCCCCCCCCCCCCGACCCTATGAGGATAAGCAGTAGATAATGGATGGATGGATGGATTCTGATTCACATCACATACACATGGATGTGTGAAGCAGATGAATGCAGTCTAGTCAGTGCAGTGATGGAAGCGAATCTGCATACAAAAGATTCGGCGAATATGACAGCATCAACAGCATTAAAGTTAAATTAACTCTATTTATTTTAACATTATCAATCTTTAAAACTACAGTGTAATGAGGAAAGAGTGGAGACAAAATTCACAGGTAATCATCACCTAACTCTGCAGGCTCCCTGAGGTCTGCCTTTTACCGTCTTTCAGCTTATTGCTTTGGTTTTATGGCCTGCAACTTTACTGGTGGTTCAGTCTGGAGATGTAGCTGTTTTCAGTGAAATCTGTGCTCGGCCACGAACGATAGACTACCGACAAGCTGCTGCACATACTACATGGATTACTGAGCAGATATTTCACATAGGAGTTGGTGGAGACCAAAACTGAGCTAAAAGAGTGATGAAAACAATACAGTTGGATCACTGATTGTTTTTGTGTGAACATGAACGTTCTTTAATTTCTTTTTTTTTTTATCAGATTCCTGAAACAACACCCTGGGCTGACAGTGTTCAAGGTGGTGAACCTTTAAATCTCTCACTCATTAAAAAGCACTCAGCAGAGATACCTCATTTCCTTTGCTGCTGATCGTCATGACACTCTCTCCTAAATACTACACCAAGCTGTCATAAATAACTCTTCTGAAGAACTTTTTTTTTAGGTGTTGCTAAAAAAGGTGTTGCCCTCTGATTCCAGGCCTGTCAGTGCCTGTCGGTGGTAGCTAGGTGGATCCATCCTGCAGCACAGAGCTGATGGGGTGTTGGCTCCACAAACAAACCACAGACTTAACTACTCATAAAAATCAACAGAGCGTCACCATGAAATAATGCAGAAACATTAAAAACAGTGGCCTCCAACACTGAACTGACCTCGTACTATAATTTGTAAATGACAACAAACTACCAACGACTATAAAACAACAATGAAGTAACTGATCCACAATAAAATCATGTAAAACCGGCACCATTTCTATAATGAACACCCAACGTTCCTCTTATTTTACTTCTGTCCAACACTGGGACAACGACATGAGTGGGCCTACTGCGTCACACCTGAAATAAACTCAACACAATCTTATTGTGTTCAGTGCACAGTCTGTCTTTCCTTTTCTGAAAGAGATTAACTTCATGCAACCAGCCCAACAGAGATTACATAAGCAGGAGCACAGTGTCTCCATCTGGTTCAGTTCTGTTCGCTTGTACCATACCTCCGATTAGTGCTTTGTCATTGTCGGAGTTCAGATTAGGATTAACCCAACTGGCACAGCGGTGTCTCTGTGTGCGTAAAATCACCACAGACAAGAATAACACAGCATTTTGACAATATTGTCTTTCTTTATTTATCTCCCGGACAGAAAATATTATAGTGAAACCTTAGTATGACAAGTATTCATACATGTTGTTTTGCGGTCACATTGGGAAAACATCCCAAAAAATTACCACTGAACTGAACTAAACATCTGGTGTGTTTTTTCTCTTTTCCGTGACAAACCCAGCTGTGCTCTTATCACTGTCAATGTGGTCATGTCAAGGTCATCACGTCCCCATAACAACCAGGACGAGATAACGCAGCAGATACTCAGAAAGAAGTCGACAAATGTAAATGCTACATTAAAACAGTATTAATCATATTACTCTGGATTTTCTCTTGGAAAACAACAATAAACCTTCTAAACTCATCGAGTGCCAGCCGTTTTATAAAACCAAAAGTGCCTTGTGCAAGCATTTTTGGCCATTTTGAGTCATATTTCAAGACCCACAGAATATTTTGTACTTTGTCTCTGAAAACACTGAATACTTCAAATGAAAGAAGAGACTCTCTATTTCATCGTGAAAAAAATGTTTGTTTTTACCTTGTTCTGTGTTTTATCAGAGGTAGAGTAGAGGACACTTTGACCAAAATCACCACTTTTTGTCCAGATTCTGTTTTGCTCTCTAAAATTACTCACAGGTTGTGTGAGAGTGCCCTCTTGTGCCAGCTGCTGAAAAAACACTTTGACGTACATATTCGTCATGGCACTCAAGCGTTGGATTTTAAATGAGGTACAAACACATCAAAGAGTTAATAGAAATGACACCCAATCTGGATGAATGTATATTCACCAAGGAAAGGGAAGTTAAGGAAAAAATAAAAGTATTTTCCATAAAATGAGGGATGATGGATGACGTGCAACTAAGTCAGACTCACACATGGCTGGCATCTTGAACCGTTTTAGGATGCAGGATGTCTTTGGAAGTGTCCCATCACCGTGGGAAAACTGGACACCTGATACAAAGCTTGTGAAAAGCTGTTGAGGTGGAGGTGATTAATGCTCTTTGAACCGTTTATCTGCCTCTTTCTTGTTAAACTCTTAAAAGAGTCACACAAAGAGAAGAGAAAATGAGAACAGGAACAGGAGAGGGGGATAATATGGCAGTTCATGAATATTGTCGAATATTTGAAGTGAAAAGCACTGAGAACTCAGGAAACTGGCTTGGCCTATTCTGGGTTAGGAGCTCTGGGCATATCAATGACTGTGGGATGAAATGTGAGAGTTCCCAAGGTGCAGCGATGGAGGGGGGGAGGCAGATCAGTGGCTGGTGAGGTCAAAAACAGTCAACAAAAAGAGTAACATGGGTGTGAAGAAGTGCATTTGTTTCAAGGTCAAGTAAGAGTGACAAAAGTCTTTTACCCTTTATCTTATCTGTGATAGACTTAAGAATAAGTTTGATCTCAATAATGAAATGCATTGAAAATATGTCAGATTGTTTTTTCTGCAGCTGGCACAAGAGGGCGCTCTCACACAGCCTGAGGGTAATATTGGGGCTTCTGGAATTTGTAGTCAGGAAATAAATAGACGGTATACACCACAGAGATCAAAACAGGAAGTGGAGACGATCAAGATTTGAGAGCAACACAAACAGATTCTGGACAAAAAGTGGTGATTTTGGTGAAAGTGTCCTCTACTCTACCTCTGATAAAACAAGAATGTAACAAGGTAAAAACAAACTTTTTTTTTCTTGATGAAATAGTCTCTTCTTTCATTTGAGCTATTCAGTGTTTTCAGGGACATAATACAAAATATTCTGTGCATCATGAAAGATGATTCAAAAAATGCTGGAACAAGGCACTTTCTGTTTTATAAAAGGACTGGCACTCAGTGAGTTAAACTGGAATTTAGATCTACAGTATATGACACACATATGTATTAATTTGCACATTGCTTTATTCAAGTTCAAGAGTTATTAAATTTCATCCTAAGGGGGACATGCTAACCTCAGTGTGGCACAAGGGAAAAGTCGGGGAATCATAAAGGCAGTAAGATCCATCATCTGGGAACCATGAACGTCTGTCCAAAGTTTACCACTTTTCTCTGCAATACCTGCTGATGGACGACAAACCAACCAACAAGTCAAATATTGTGGCATATTTTTAATCTAATCACAAACATCATGACTATTTATCTATAGCTTTGCATCCTAATTAGTCAATGTAGTTTGGTTGACTAAGAAATTAATATTTCTTGTAGAAATTAACACGAATGTATTCAGCACTAATGACCATCTTCTCATATCTTAAAGCACAGAGTTACTGTACCACCAACCTCTATAAAACACGAGCACAGTGCAGCTCAAGGGCTCCATTTTTGATTACTGAGCTAACAGCAGGCGTTTCTGTCCTGCTCCCCATTTAATCAGCCCTTCTATTGATTTCCTGGATGTCTGCGGTGATTCCGCACATAAAACCATCAGCTGTCTGCGTCCATTCGACCTCTTCTCATCTCTCCCTTTCCATCCATCACAATACTTATTCTTTAACGTCTACGCCGCACTCTTGTATACATCTGGCCATTCATTAAAATGAATAACCTGTCTCTCGTTTCGGCCTCCAATCCTCCACGTGGGCCGACATCGCAGCAGGCTAACAGGCTGGTAGCCTCATACACTGGTCCAGCATGAAAGAAATAAGCAGTGGACACCTGACTGTGATGTGACACTGGCAAGAGAAGGACACATTATCTGTGAATGAAATAATATGGCATCATATGAAAGTGAACGGAGGGGTAAGAAATGACATTTAGTGAGCCTTGACCTCTGGGAGAAACAGAGCACCAGAACAATGCTTGGATAAAATGAGGCAGTGATGCATGGAGTAAATGAAGTGTGAAAAGTGGGAAAGCAAAGAAGCCAGCTTCTATTATAAGCAGACGTGAGGAGGAAGTGGGGCAGCGCTGGGAGTGGGCAGCTGGCTCGCCCAGGTGGTGGCCGGCAGACTCTGAGTGGACACCTTCTGCCGTTTGGCGTCTGTCTCGCCACACTGACAGACACGTGCCGACTGTGCCAGGACGTCACGCCTAGTGCAATTTAATGTGGCTGTGATGACCACATGAAACATGACGTCATCACGCCAAGATAGAGCTGAAACAACTATGTGACAGACTCAAAAATAAATAAAATAATCCTTAATTGAGTGGGGACAAGAATGATGTGCCCCACGTCTGTTTAATACTTTGTTTTGGGATTTTTTTTTTTTTTTTTGGTCACCTCCCCTAATTTTGCTTTTTGGGGGCTTATGTTGCTGTGCAGTTGATTCTGATCCTGTTTTGTTAAAAAAAAACAAAAAAAAACAAAAAAAAAAACACTTCTTTCGTAGCTGTTTGGGAGCTTTCAGTCACATCAAGCAGTCACTGATGAAGATTCATCAGTGACAGTGAGATTTCTTCTGAGCATTTTAAGGACTTCTTGTCCATTTCCTTACCTTATACTTGGGGACATGTGCACTGACAATAAATCTGATTCTAATCTAATGTCGGAATGAAAAAAGGTCAAATATATTTAAATTTTGGAGTGATGGTGTGACAAAATTCAATTCTTCTTTCTAATTCTTTTCTGACATGTCGATCAGATTCAAGATTCCTCAGATGACAAATATCCAGTGATTCCTTGTTCTCAAAGATGAGGATTTATTAAATATTATCATTACGAAGACAAAATACAGTGAGGATTTATGGCATTGTGATCTGAGAAACTGATGGAAGCGCTATTTTCAGATCAAGACTTATCAGTTAACTGAGACAAATTGAGTTCCAGTTCTGGTCTTAATGCATCTAAATCATTTAGTTTCATCAATTACCTACTTCTATGAACTGGTATTCAACCTTGTCCAACATGGGCACGATGAAAAGTCTCTATATTGTAGCGGCATGGATTAAAACTGAAGACAAACATAAATACGAACAATCACTCCATCAGAAGAGGATGCTCTCTGCACTGGCAGCCTGATCATCCACACACTCAGACAGTTCATGGTCTTTGTATTAACCTTGTCCACCATGCTAACCTCGCAGACTGGTAGCCCGAGGCTCTGCTGCCCATTGGTAACCACCGATAAGGGAGCGCAGGGCTCACATGCATTGTGCTCATCGGTTTGACTGGTTGTGTTAGCGTGAAGTGTCGCACCATCAAGCACAAATGAACAAACTGGTTCATTGACGTCAACATGAGCGTTTTCTTAACTGAACCAGACTTCAGGGACAGAGTTGTCCTACATTGACTGGATGACTGCTCCAGAAAGATCAGCTGACTCTCATATACAACACCCCAACGCACAACTCAGTGCTTTTTGTCTGTTGTCCATGATGAAATGCTGCCGTGACAACAAACCAGCACATCGTTGGTTAAACAGGGACTGCAGCCAAAGCCTCAAAGTGGGATCTGTGGGACACCTCAGGGTCTCAAATATCACAGTATCAGGTGAAGTGGGACGGAGTTGCGTGGCTTCACAACACAAAGTGGCGAACAACAGCATGAACAGTGAAGGCATCACAGATTGGATTGATTTACTGAGTGTTTTCCCTCAGGTGTTTCACAAAGACACTCTTCACACTTAAATGTCTTTGATGTAGAAGAGTGAAATGGTGAAGTATTAAACTGTATAATTAATGTTTACTGATTTATTCAACTGCTTCGATCATCACGCCGTAAACTGAGCCACTCGGTAAGAAACACACTTCGCCCCACTGTCAAAGATGAGTAACCTTCATTCAGTTACAGATGAGCATGTCTCATTGTTACAAGGACACATCAGTCTGCATCATTGGAGCTGATTCTGGGTCAATCCCCACCCTGCTTCCTCATCCCCCACCTCATTCACCCTCCCTCCCCCCTTGTCTGCTCCGTCTGTGGCTCCATGGGGGGGAGGAGGTGGTGAAGGCTGAGAAAGACTCAAATTAGCTTCCTTTCCTATGTTTGCATGACAGACGGCCTTGTCAAGGTCAGGGAGGTGCGAGCCCATTTCTGCTTGATTCCAATTAACGGTCTGAAACAGGAAGTGCTGGTCATTAAGATAGCATTTGGTTTTTTTGATGGATACTGGATGCTTTTAGCTAAAGTGCTTCTTAGCGCTGTGCACCGTTTTAGCACGGGCCACCTTCATCTGGAGAGTGTTAGTGACTTGCCCGACTGACGGACCACAAACTGCGTTGTAAAATGTATCCGGCATGACACTGAATTATGGCGGTGTGGCATCGGGGCCCCAGTATGGAGTTCATTAAAAGCTCAAAGATTAAAGGAACGTGGCAACAAGAAGCAGTCATAGAGACATTTGCTTTTAGTTAACCAGGGTTTAACACCCTGACTAAAAAAAAAAATACATGTCCGAAATAAAAGTTTTCACAAAGTCAATCCAATTTTTCATTTGTGAAATACTCTTCTACATGAGATAAACCCTGTTTCATGAATTTATCACGATTAACATGTGATGCAACACATTTTCAGATGCTGTGGTGTTTTTATGAAATTCCGTTGGCCTAAATATGTGATTTATTCAAATGTTTCAGATGCTCTGATTATTCAGAGAACCAAAAACACACCAACTGCAGCACAAAATATCATACAAGAGCATGCAATATTTACAAGTCAATGTTTCAGAGTATATTTGGAGAATATAAAGGTTGCAAGTGAACCAAACAGCCAGCTGCAGACTGCTGCCATGACTCTGCTCGTCTGTCTGCCTCCCTGCAGGGATTGTTAGCATTAGCACCAGCCCAGCTTTCCACTCTGTCAGACAGCATTTAGCATGAGTGCTAACCCAGCTAGCTAGCCACCACATCTGTCTGTTTGACGGTATGTGAACTTAGCCAGGGGCCTTGCTTTTCTGTCAGATACATGCACACACACGAACTGTATGAGATGAGGTTCTGTATATCAAAAAAGTGCTCTATGGTCTCAGAAAGATGATTAATAGTCTGGAGTCAAGATAACGAGCTTATCGTGCTGTTTCCAAGTTCAAAATCCTCATGCTGATTTAACCGTGCTAATCGATGTAATCATGTGATCTAAAGCTGACACCTTACTGGATAAACACCCATTGCGTTATACTTTCTCAATAGATGTCTGATAGCAATTTCTGCATCTTCTTTGCTGCATTATTATTAACCAAAAGTGTGTTGCTGATGCTGTCTGGTAACAGTCTAGCAGTGTCCTGAGCTTTTCTATTCATGACTGTAAAACTAAATAAAGTTGTACTTCTCTGTATTTCACTTTTTAACTAATTGAGTGCCATTGATGTATTTATACGTCATTTCAAATCCAATGCTTGAGTGCCATTGACGTATATATACGGCAAAGTGGTTTTTCGACAGCAGGCACAAGATGGCACTCTCACACTGCCTGTGAGTAATTTGGGGACTTCTGGGAGATGTATTCGGAGCATAAAAATATGGTATACGGCACAGAGATCAAAGCAGGGAGTGGAGACGATCAATTTGAGAACAAAACAAAAAGATTCTGGACAAAAAGTGGTGATTTTGGTGAAAGTGTCCTCTACCTCTGATAAAACAAGAATGGAACAAGTTAAAAACAAACATTTTTTTCATGATGAAATAGAGAGCTATTCAGTGTTTTCAGAGTCATAGTACAAAATATTCTGTGGGTCTTAAAATATGACTCAAAATGGGCAAAAACACTGGCACAAGGCACTTTCTGTTTTATAGAGTGTCATCATTTACTATCACATGATTTGACCTGAACGCACAGACCGCTACAATGTTCTCCTTGTCTGGTTTAGCATGTTAGCATTTGCTAATTAGCACTTAACACAAAGTGTGGCTCACAGTTTTGCAGGGATTTGGTTATTAAGCAAAGTATTGGACAACTCCAGTTCATTTGTGCTGAAATCAGGCGTTTTAAAGCCTCGACCTGCTGTCAATGCTCTCCATTCACAGCCAGCAGCTCAAAACAAACTCAGAGACAAACTCCAGCAGTGATTAAGCTACTTAGAGCTGAAGGTGATTAAGGGCCAGCTGGTCACACTGAATCACGCTGCTCATAGACACACATAGAGCCAAACTCAAGAGCTCTGCCATCCTTTGTCTGGTCCATAATATCTACACTTCCTAAACTAAACTGAATCAAGATGGACATGGAAGACATGCTGAGCTGATCACAGTGAGCACTGAGGCTGAGGAAAGATGTGTCTGTGTTTATTTCAAGTAGGGATGTCCCGATACAACTTTTTCACTTCCAATATGATATTGATATTGCAGCCTTGAGTATTGTCCGATAACAACATTGATCTGATATGTTATCAGCAGGAATTATACGTACTTTGTTTACTTATTTTGTAGTATGGAATGTTAGAAAAGGCTTGATCAAGTGATATTACTCAAATAGGTTACATTGAGTTTAACCTTAAACATGAGAATATTCTACAATTGAATAAAATAATGAAAAATAAATTGGAAGATACTGAATGATAACCGCAATAAAAAAAAAAATCTATATATTAAAGTGCAAAATAACCACTGGTTTAACTTAACTCATTAAGCGCCAGCTGTTTTATAAAACAGAAAGTGTCTTGTTCCAGCATTTTTGCCCATTTTGACTCATATTTCAAGACCCACAGAATATTTTATACTATGACTCTGAAAACACTGAAAAGCTCAAATGAAAGAAGAGACTCTCTATTTTATCATGACAAAAATGTTTGTTTTTTACCTTGTTCCATTCTGGTTTTATCAGAGGTACAGTAGAGGACACTTTCACCAAAAACGTCCAGATTCTGTTTGTTTTGCTCTCTAATCTCGATCGTCTCCACTTCCTGCTTTGATCTCTGTGCTGTATACTGTCTCTTTATGCTCTGACTACATCTCCCAGAAGCCCCAAAATTACTCACAGGCGGCGGGAGACCGTATTATTACGTTGATGGCGTCAGATTTTAAGTGACGTTGAAATACCTCAATGGCACTCAAAGAGTTAAACATAAGCATATTCTACAATTGAGTAGAATAAATCAAAATAAATTAGAAGACCCCGAAAAGTGTTGATATCAGAGATTTTAGATGCAAGCCAATAATCCGATACTTTTTTTTTTTTTTTTGCTGATAACAGACCAATATCCGATATCAATATTGCTTAGAACACCCTGAATTTCAAGAGACGTTAAATCAAAAGCATTAAATCTGTTAACAACCATACAGTCATATCACTCGTTCACTGGCAGCTCATATGTGTCTTATTTCTAGTTCACGGGTTAAAGAAAGCAGAAGAGAATATGATTTTATATTGTTCAAAATGAACATTTGACATTAAAACAGAGAAGTTAATAAACTCTTTACAGTCTAGACACAACACCTCCTCCTCCCTCTCTGGGAATATGGTGAACATGTGCAGCTGTACCCAAATTATTCACACACACACACACACACACACACACACACACACAGATTGCATTGCTCATATTAGCACACTACAGTAGCCCCTTGAACAGCACAGACACTTGCTCCTTCTCCCACGCTGCCCCTCCTCTGGCCCTTTTCATCTCTCTTTGTATTTGTTGTGTTGAATTGCAGGAAGCGTTGCTCTTTTCATAGGTGGCGGGGTCGGTCATAAAACAAAGGACAACATCAGAAATATAGTCCTTCTTGCTCCGCTTCCTCTCCAGTGGACTCTGTAAAAACCATCCCTGCCTGCTCAGTGTGTGCAGACTCAGCACAGAGCACAAAGACCTGCACTGACATCAGACTCATTCACACTGTGTCCTCTGTCCTCGCTCCGTTTAAAGGGCCACACACACGATTATTAAAAGGATCACAACAATGTCAACACACACAGATTGGTTAAATGGTTTATCAAAGACATGCAGATCACAGAGAAATAGATTTAACTCTCAATAAATGCATTGTCTGCTGCGCAGAGCAGCATGAATGATTTTAGTCAGGACTGTTTAGAAGGCCGGCTGCAGCTGACATATGATGAGACGCTGATAACAGAAAAAATGCAAATGTTCGGACTGAAGCGCCTTTCATTCCTCGGTGAATTCAGATGGATGAATTCAAATAAACACTGTGTGTGTGTGTGAATACTGTACTGTGAGGTGGAGGGGAAGAAAAAGCTGGTGACATTCCAGCGTTTTGGTCACAGTTTCAGGCTTTATTTCACTCAGTGCAGACGAGCTGTAGCAAGAGGAAATAAAAGGATGAGGCAAACATTTATAGAGAAGTCTGAGATGACGTGTCGTCACCACAGAGAACACGGTTAGCACAGCCGGGATCAATGTGTGTTTTCCACTTTTGAGTCAGGAAGGATTTTTTTTTTCTCAAAAGAGCAGATTTTATGGACTGATTCCCAGAGGGTTTGTTTTTAAAAAAAAAAAAAAAAGCCCCCCCAAGACTTAACTTCAGTCCATTTTCTTTCCGTTTCTCGTTCTCGCTGAGGATTAACCGAATCGTGTCAACAGACTCGTCAGCAGTTCACAAAGCAGGAAGTGAGCAGGAAGTGTGGATAGTCCAGCGGCGGCCTCGCAGGAAGTCATTCCGCAACAGCAGCACACCATTCAGGAGTGCTGATGCACCGAACGGGGAGAGGTTCATCAACAGAGCAGCTGCGCAACTCTTTTCAAAACCTAAAGTCTGTCCCAAGTCCATAAAATTTCTGATCTATTGGTCTGAATACACAATCTCTGGGATAACAGATCCCACCTATCTGGATCTATACACATCCCTCATAGTCTAGCCTTTTTACAGGGTTCTTGCACCATTTTAAAAGTCAAATTTAATACTTTTAAGACCTCAACAAAATAATTTAAGACCCAAAAATGTCATAACAATTTCTTTGGTAAAAAATAGTCAATTTATTGTAGGGCCCGACCAATATGGAGTTTTTGAGGCCGATGCCAATATTTAGCAGGAAAAAAAAATCTAATAACTGATTAATATCCAATAATATATTTTTTAAAACTTTCAACTTTTTTTCTACACCTTTAATTTCACAACTTTCAACAACAAAAAAGTGAACTTTGTGAACAAAATAATGTGCAAAATTGTAGTAAATGTCTGAATACTGTGTTTTCCTATTGGCATTAAACACACCATCTGAAATTTTCATACCTACAGCAAATTTATGGTAAAATTAAGACAATTTAAGATCTTAATTAACCTAGATTTTAATTTAAGATATTTAAGACTTTTTAAGGAACTGTGGGAACCCTGTTTTAGAAACACAATCTAATAGCTCTAATAAACAGCTGTCATCAGGTCAGTGTCATCACAAGGAGTTGAGTTATTGTTTGAAAAAGTGGGATTAAAAGGTGTAGCTCAGCAACCTCGCTGGCCTATTTGTCCTGCAGACCTTTTTCACCTCCTGGAGAGGCAACTGTTACTATAGGTGATGAACAAAACAGACTGTCATTCCACACATCTCAGGGTCATTAGTTTCAATCAACTTCCAACACAGTGTGTTCAGTATGTACTGTACACACAACAGTGTTAGGTCCAATAGGTTTTGAAGGGCACTAACAACAAAAAAACATGTGACCAGCAGGCCAGCGTGAGGAGGAAGTGATGCGCAGCTGTGGACGGCCAACTTGGGCGTGTGCTCCGTCATGTTTCCTGCTCCTCTTCCCTCGGCTGAGGCCGAATCACTGAAACAACGACTCTCAACAACATAGCACAACCGCTTTCACTTTTCCTCCTCGTGAATCTGCAGCTTGGCGGTCGACAGGTGGGGGATACATGTTGAGCCAGAGTGTAAGAATGCACTGGTGGAGTGATTACACTGCAGCATTACCCTGCGACTGGCACAGGCTGATAGCCTCAAACATAAAAACACACACTGTTTCCCACCAGAGTCCAGCCAGTTTAAAGGCAACCCCCTAGGGAGGTGTGTAACCCAGACTGAGCCGCATGGCAAACTGTTAACACACACAGGAAACAGACGAGACTGGTAGCCGACACAGGACATACGTACTACAGCAAAAAACAAAAAAACCTACCATTTAAAGGCTTTGTGTATCAGCTGTGAGGGGCCTCTTCCTCTGCTCTGCTACTCCTGTTTTGTTGTGAAGCCAGTGTTTTGGTCACGAGGTGGCACTTTTATGGCTTCATGAAAAAGTTGTTTTCTGCACAATTTGCTGATTAACATGTTATCAGAGGGCAGGGGGGCTAAACGGTAATCTCTCTCTCAGCTGAGCTCCCATGGCCTTTAAGCTCTGCGTCATATCTGTCCACATCTTCCACCTGTGGGCTCTGAAAGAACACTGGATAATCTGTGCACCATTTAAAAATCATATATTTTTCCCCCTCATTCAGCATTATGACCGCTATCACCTTGAGCCACAAATGAAGGACTAAGGAGGCATTTATCTGGCGACGCCTCGGGTTATTTTCTGGGAACAGATCTCAAACGAGGCAGAGAGGAACGCCTTGAGGAAGAGCCTGTTAAGGTGAGAATATGTGGCAGCAGTCACAAGGTCAAAGACAACAACGCTGCTAAACAGATTTGCCTCTGTGTCTATTTATACGCAGCGACGACCGAGGCTGACTTAGCACTTTGGTGGAGAGCCGCTGGAGAAGCTACAGAGAAAACGAGAGATCGACAAGCTAACGGGAGAATTTACACACAGCTCATAACCCTCAAGTACATGCAAACACACAAAAAAGACGAATTATTGACTGATCACTGACAGCACATGCACACCCCGACATCAAGAAGTAGGGCTGGGTATCATTAAAAAAAAATTTTATACAATGCCAATTTCGATACTGGTTCCAAATCAATACTTTTTTCAATACTAGACATACTAGACAATGGTCTGATCATGACCAACAGGCACAGGCTGCTACCTGTTCCTCTTTAGGACCCTGGGGAGTGAGAGTTTGCGTTATGGTGTGTTCACAGGAAGTCGGAACTTAGAGCTCTAATCAACGTAACCTCAAAGTTTAGTGCTCCCAGCTCTTCCAGCCTTACAGACGTACAAAAAAACATGTAGCTACTGTTTATGTCAGTAGCAGATAGCATGAATTCTATGTCGGGTTGGTGAGATTCACAGGAGGTTCTGATTTGGAACTTGGACATTTTGACATTCATGTACAACTTGAATGCAACATGAACTATAGAGACACGCTGAGCTCCCAGTGCTGCTCGCTGTAATGACATTAATGCTCTGTTTTAGCGGCGATCTTTGTCTCTTTATGCTGGGATAATTGGGGGACGGATCAGTGTCCCCCCGTCCATAGTGACATCTGAGATCATGAATTACAGACACTTAGGTATCGGAATTTGGCACCAAAAAATTATCATTTCTTTAATACCCAATAGGATCGGCACTTTTTGGTCGATGCTACGAAGGTTCGGTACCCAGCCCTATCAAGAGGTGAAGTGAAAGTGAAAATGTGTGTGGGGGTTCAAATGGGTGAGACTCAGGAAATGTAAGTCATCTCGCTCCTATAGCCTGTTAGCATCAGCCTAAGCACTTCATGTAAGTGAACGCAGATGTATGAAGATCAAACAGCCAAGAAGCCAGAAGCAGTTTAACAACAGCCACTTAGCAGGGAGTTACATTACATGCATCTCAACACGGACCCGTGACTTCAGTTAGTGTGTGTGTGTGTGTGTGTGTGTGTGTGTGTGTGTATATACATCTATTCCTGAGGCAGTCAGGTCTGAATGCAGGATTGTAGGTCATGTCACTGGTCATACGGCCATTGTTTAGGGAAGGCAGTGCAGACATTCAGGAAATAGATGCTGGCGACTCAGACTGTGTGTGTGTGTGTGTTGACCCACAAGACGACCTCATCGCCCTTCAAATACACACTCTCACATGCACACACAAACACACAGCCCCTAGCTTTATGCATCGTGCCTGAGGGCTGCACAACATGGGAGCAATTACACACCATCCCCTCTTATCAGCAGCCGACTTTCTCAGGGGAAGAAAAAAAAAAACGGCGATGGTTGGGGAAAACGGTCACTTATAGGGGCAGGAAGTTATCCTTCTCCTTGTGTTTATTTGTGGGCTTCCCATTTCCTGTCACTACACAGACACTTTTGGTGGAAGTCACACACACATCACATGGATCACACATGATGAAAAGGAGCAGCTAGCTCGCCCACCAGCGGAGTCGTGTAATTACACAAATCTGTTTAATTACAATGTGAAGCGTCAGCGTGTGCTAATAAAACAGATTTAATAAAAAGGTACTGCTGTGATCAGAGTCACCGCTGATGTCAATATTGCATCATCACAAAAAAACAGACATCTGTCACCGTCACTCATTCACTTCCACTCCAGACTTCTTTAATCAATAACTTGAGTTGAGCAGCAGCCACCAGCTGCCTCAGCTGCTTCTCCTTTCACTTTTTCTCTTAGGTTTTTTTTTTTGGGTCAACACCACCCGCCCCACTTCCTGTTACAGTTGACGCTGTGAACAAGCACAAAGGAGATTCACTCTGCAGCTGATTGACAAGTGACTCTGAAACCTCCCCTGGGGAAATGGGGCCATCTTTGGTGAGGTGCATCTTAAAAGGCTGCTCTGCTGGGCCGACCCCCATCCTCAACCCCCACTAGGTTCAATCAATGGTTCCCAAACTGAGGTTGAAGGAACCTCAAAGGGGTCCTTGCAGAAGAATAGTTACATTCCATTCTTACTTGTTAGCATTTGCTTTACATTTGCAGATGCAGGAAAGTGAGTAAGGGTGATTTCTTTTATGTTTGCATAAAGGATTATCAGTATGGTAGTATCAGATTAATTAGCTTTGAGTTAAAGGAGAAGCCTTCACACTGCAAAATGAACAGGATTATAGATGCATCACAGATTCACGCTGTGCCAGCACACTCACATTTAAGCCATCTCTTTCAATCTGCATTCACAGTCTTGGCACATGCAGTCGATGGGCTGCTAATATCTCCTGACACAAATCCAAAAGCTGCTCTGCTGCTGCTGCCTGAGCTTTTGGGTGCATTTCCAACAAAGGCTGTGAATGACACAGCTCTGAAGGAGAGCATCTCTTTGTGCTCGACTCATTTGCAGAAAAAAAAAAAAAACAAAACAGGCAGGATCCCATGCTTTCACACCCTGGATCCATGCACATGCAAGGTGATAAGGTGAAACTGCAGGTATGGTTTCCTGTGAGAGAAATGATGCCAGAATTGGTTTGAGGAGAAACGCCCATTCTCCTCCCTGCACCTGGCTGCAGCTGTCCTTGTCACTTCACCAATGTGAAACCCTGATTGCAGGTCGCTGCTCCACAGTAAAAGCTTTGGGGAACTTCTGCCCTTCGACATGACAACAATCATAAGGAGATAGCGTGGTGCACGCTTTGCCTTATCAATACTGTGCAGAGCACCACCCATGCATTACAAAACATTACCAAGGTGCTCTTCTCTGTAGCTGTCCTGCACTGAAATAAGGCTGTAGGTGCGTTTTAATTGCTCGCCAGGAGGCACAGACACAATGTGGTGTGCTAAGCTCGGCAGATTTCAAGGCTTACCTCAATGCAACCTTCACACAGCAGTCGCCCTGGCTCGCCATGATCGCTTTTCAACGCTCGCCGATGGGATGTGGAGTATTTCGTTGGCTTTTCGGTGTGTTTAAACCGTGCGGTGCTGGGCGTCTCAGGTCAGCGGGAGCAGCCGTTAAGACCTGCCGGCGGTGAGCTGCCTCACCGGGGCTCCTCCGGTCCTCTTCTCCTCATTTTCTGTCTCACTGGGCTTCGTCACATCGCAGAGTTTAACCCGCTTTTTTTTCAGTCTTTCCGTGTTCCGAGCGAGTCTCTACATCCTGTTTAAAGTGCGCTCCTCACAAACCACACCGCTCAGCTGCTCTGACAGAGACGTTATCACGTTGAAGACAGACTGCAAACTGAGGGGGTAATGCTGCTTTCAGGGGCTGTCGGAATTAATGCCTGCACTGTCGGCCTCTCCGAAATCAATAGCCCAGCTAACTAAAAGTGCAGTAAAGAGAGCCTGGGAGGATAATCTCACCCTGATTTAATAGCTAATGACTATTTATCACTTTTCACACCAACCAATCACCCTGGATACTGATTATGTATATTTTCAAAACGCTGGGAAGCTCCCTGCAGAGCCACAAAAGACATAAGTCTATAAATTAGTAGTAGAAGGCCTCGCACAAGCGCCTCAGAATACAGTTAAGATACTTTGATAAATTCAGCCACCGTACAAAAGTCACATAAACGGGGAACGAGGTGCTGCTTTGAATTTAATTGCACTTTTTAAAGAAACGCGATAATACGAGGGGTACTTGAACGCAGCATAATCGCTCTCGATTGACTTGCTGTTGGGCCAACGGCTGAATTAGCCCCGCCTTCTTTCAACATTAATGTCCAATCGATGAGCCACGGTAGCCCCGCCCAGCGGCACACCCACAGCGGGAGGTGAAGATCACACACCTCCAACACACACACCGACAGCCAGCGGCGACATCTGAGGTCCGTTAAACCGCCATAAACAGGCTGTTCCCAGGCCGTGACGGGAGGACGGGCCGCCGCTTTAAACGCCTCTGGGTCAAAGGTTGAGACTCATGCAGAGGTTGTAATGTTGTGGCAGAAGATGGAGTTCATTTGCTGTGGTTTGAGTGGGAAGTTAGACTGTTCACTTCCCTCTCCTGCTGAGTCAGGTTCCCTGAAAAGAGGAAATTGAAACTCTTTCTTTCAGATGAGTCAAACAGACATCCTCAGTCTTATCCCTCCTCTGACAGCCAGGCTTCTGCAGCAGACGAACTTCACCTTTTTGCCTTTACGTGTTCAGCTACAGCTGTCAGTGATGGTGACAGTAGTTTTCCAAAATCCTCATCCTCTTCATGATGGATGACTCAGTGCAAGTCATGTCTTTACTGCATCATTTCTCAATACAAATACATTTACAGTGCCGCCCCTCCCTAAACGCAGAACACGCAGGGCCTCATCCGTCATGAGGGGCCGCATTTTGCATGAAGGGACGCACTTGTGCATATGCGCAATGGATGTATGGAAGTTTTTTAATGCATCGTACTTATATAGCGCTTTTCATGACACCCAAAGTCGCTTTACAGCAGATACATTATTCATTCACTCCTCATTCACACTCGGTGATGGTAAGCTACATGTGCAGCCACAGCTGCCCTGGGGCAAAATGACGGAAACGTAGCAGCCAATCCACACCTACGGCGGATTTTATATTTACTTATTTCAGGTTAATTTTGACTCATACAGCCATTTTGTTATTTGTTATTGCTAATAAAGGTTGGTCAGGTGGAATGGCATGTTGTTGTATGGTCATTTTATTGGGACAGGGAGGTAGGGGGGCTCCTAATAAAATTTCACTTTGGGCCCTAATTTGGTCAGGGGCGGCCCTGTACATTTAAGTTAACTTCCGAAAGATACAGGTTGATCAAGGTTGCTTCTTATACATATTCAGTATGATCAAACTGTGAATAATGACTGTTTTCTGTCCGAAAGCAGAAAAAGTCCCTGCATGGCCACACAAAAATCACTTTTACGTAATGAAACAAAGTCTGCAGGAGCTTATGACTAATCATGTGTGTGATGGCGTCCTGAGGACCAGGTGCTGATGTTAGTGCAGCACAGGCCACAAAAGATTAACAAGATTAACATCCAGTTATAAGCTACAGTCCTTCCAGGACTGCTGGGAACTGGCTACCAGCCCACCGCAAACAACAAAACACACTCCCCTTATTCTGTCTGCTGAACTTTAAAGATCATACTTGTTATATAATTAGGCTCCGCTGGCTTCTGAAGCATAAGTTAAGTCCTCTTTCATTCATCCTCAGGCCTGTTTACAGTTTTTAAATCCACCCTGTATGCCTCCTCCTCCTCCTCCTCCTCCTGAGCACTTTAAAATGTAAAAAGCCCATTTCATAACCGAACTGTGTGGGTTATAAAACCATGACGATATTTTAATATTGCAATTGCCAAACTGCAGCATAATCCCTATATTTAGGGCTTCGTACAGTCAAAATAACAGCATCCTAACTGCATAAGAGGCGTTCAAATACAATCATTTTAGTCGCCCTCGGGGTCTGGCAGTCACGGAGAAATCAGAAATTCCCTCTTTGGATTTGACACTTTTCATTTTCCAGCAAAACACACACACACACACTTCATGAATACTAGTGGCCCATCTTCTCATTTCTGCAGGAGGTGATTAAATCCTAATCTCAAAACAAGATGATGACTCACAACTTGAATGCACCACAATCTATTTGTAGCTATTTTTCACATCCGGCATATTTTAGTGAAAAAATTAAATACCCTGCTCAAAAACAACAAGCATCCATTACCAAATACACCGCTACCATGATGGCGTGCTAAACCCATGTATGTGTATTTATTTAAGGCTAAGATGCCATTGTGACGGTGAGAGATGGAAGATGAAGCTGCAGCCTAATGTATTCTCCATCCTTGTCCTTTGATGTGTCCATAATCCCTCACATGCCTTTTCCATATTTGGCTTTGAAGCGCCATAATCTAATCCCCCATTCTCTACCGTAACAAAACTGTTTGAATTGGCCGGGATTACGCAAACACACATTTGACGTCTCACTCGCCAGACAAGCTCCGCTCTTACACAACCTGGTCTGGTAAGTGTGTGTGCAGATGTTTGATGGTTTCTGTGTTTTATGTTTGAATGTGACAGAGGAGCTGCTTCTGTGGTTTGGATTTATGAGTGGCAGCTGCATTGTTGAAGCAGAGCAGGACCTCGCCAGGTCTGCTTCACTAGACGTAGTGGGATCAGACTGGGTGATATTTACCCTCCTAATCCTTTGAGTCAGCGCTTTCTGTCAGGCTTGCATGTGAGCAAGATTTTGGACATTTTGGGAAATCTGGTTATTCATGGGCGGCATGGTGGTGTAGTGGTTAGCACTGTCGCCTCACAGCAAGAAGGCACCAAGTTCGATTCCCAGCCCATGGCCTTTCTGTGTCGAGTTTGCATGTTCTCCCCGTGTCTGCGTGGGTTCTCTCCGGGTACTCTGGCTTCCTCCCACCATCCAAAAACATGCATGGGGATTAGGTTAACTGGCTAATTTAAATTGACCGTAGGTGTGAATATGAGTGTCTGTCTGTGTCCTGTGATGAACTGAAGACTTGTCCAGGGTGTCCTCTGCCTTTCACCCTAAGACAGCTGGGATAGGCTCCAGAAAAACATGGATTCTTCATGGATTCAAGGTAACAAAGTGATTAACTGATACACAAATGATGGTTTTGTGGGTGAAGAAGTCCTTTAACACACCTAGAATATACGTAGTATAGCTGTCTGTGTAGGTTCTCAGTCATTCAGGCAAATCAAAAGAGCCAAAAAGAGTCAGCTGGACTTGCAGTTGAAGTTTTGTTGAAGACGTTTTCACCTCCCATCTAAGAGGCTTCCCCAGTTGAAGAAGAGAAGATGAACAGAGGTGAAACATCTTCTATGCTCTTTTTGCTCTTTTAGCATTGTATACCGTATGAGAGTGAAGAATCCTGCTTGTAGAAGACTGTACATTCACATAGATTAGCAGTTGCAGAAGAATAGTGAGGGAGTGATCAGTAATGATCAGACCGACATTCCAGCTTCCCTCCCCGGGGCACACAATGACCCCATGCTTTGCTCCCTTTCTTGCCCAGGCTCGGATGCTTCCTGCTGGGCTGTGAATGGGCAGCGGCTGGGGTGGAGGCTGGAGGGTCGATCATAGTGGCTGCTGCAGCCTCAGGGTGTTTCACAGAGGTGGTGACATTCATTGACTGATTTACTGCTGCATCACAGGACATGATGCCAGTGTGTGTGTGTGTGTGTGTGTGTGTGTGTGTGTGTGTGTGTGTGTGTGTGTGATGAGTGGGGGGGTCAACAACGAGCGGTTATTCTTTGGTCTCCTGCCCCAATCCTATTGCACGCTGTTACAGAGTCCATGTGGGTGTTCATAACAATCCACCTCCTGAAACCAGAATCTGAATCTAGCTGCACGGCTCATTAGATCACAAGTAGCCATCTTTGTCATCTTACCCCGTCACCTACCCGCTCATCTCTATGGGAGCATCCTGCACCTCGTTTCTATGGAAACTGCCTCTGAAGAGGGCGGAAGGGGACAGGAAGAGATGCTGAAATGGCAGAAAAGCCTCTTTGTGCTCTGGGCTTTCATATCGAACAGGCCCAAAGAGGGGGTGAACGGTTAATCTCACACTCTCTCTCACACACACACACACACACACACACACACACACACACACACACACACCCTTGAAACCATAGAAAACTTTGAAATCTGCTTTTGTTTCAATGCAAAATCTCTTTATTTTCTCTACAAAAATCTACTCCACATAAACCGACCGGTGTCAGGAGGGTCTTGCTTGTGATTTGCTGTCTGCTGTTTGATCGCTGTGAAACATTATGGTTAATGTAGCCACTTAGAGAGCTGTGACTAACAGCTTTGATCACATTATGCATTCACAGACAGGCGTGCACATACACAAAATAAAAACATGCACGATTAAAGCACTAAATCCCAGCATCTCACACGCGCACACGCACGCGCGCGCACACACACACACACACACACACACACACACACACACAATCTCACTCCATTTCGTATTGGAAAATTGGATTGCTGCTCCAGAATAACTTGATTATAAACAACCTCCCTCTCACTCTGGGGCGGTATCACTTAATAAAGCTAAGTGCATTGACACGCATGTGCCCACACTCATATACACACACAAGGACACATGCACACACACCGCCGCAGATCTACAAATCAACCTATTACATGTACCGGATCAACAGCAAAAATAAACTGAGATTAAAGGGAATAAGAGAGGGAATAAACACCACAGACGCAGACATGTCTCAGGGTAAATTTTGGGGTGTGAGTCAAAAATGAGACTCTAGCATTATTGTATTATTCAGTTAGCGTGGGGCTTTGTGCACTTAAGAATGAGCTGATTAAGGTCAGAAAGTTACCAAAAGGTCAAATATGTCAGCATTAAATATTAGTGAAAGGGCTTCTTTACGTCCGTATGTTGGTAAGACTGGGAAAACATGACGTGACTGTGGAATTTCTGCATTTACAGCCCATGTGTGACTGTAACAACCATGCGTTTCATGCTGCTTTAGGTTCATACATAACATTAGGGATGCTGAAGAAGAAGTAACATCCTCTTATACTGACCGACAGCTTTACAGAGGAAGGTATTGATTGTGCTCTTTACTCTACTATAATTATTTGAGGGCTACAGTTAATAGTCACTTAGCAGATTAAGATTTTACACAGGAAACATAACATCAGCTTCTAAAATACAATTTATTGTTATGTATTGCCTACCTTACTGTATATAACAGGGTGCATTTAGCTCCACTTCGACCAGTTTTAACAGTAAAGTGCTAAAGCATGCATCAGTAATGGTATTAATCCTATATAAAGGTGGGAGTTTGTAATGAACTGGTAGTACTTTGACTTGTCTTGACATTTAAACACTTCTTACACAAAACATTTCTGTATTTTCACTTGAGTATTTAACATACACAGGTAAAATGTAACCGGGTTTGATCCCGGGTCCGAGGCCTTTCTGTGTGGAGTTTGCATGTTCTCCTCATGTCTGTGTGGGTTCTCTCCGGGTACTCCGGCTTCCTCCCACCATCCAAAAACATGCATGGGGATTAGGTTAATTTGTTAATTTAAATTGACCATAGGTGTGAATGTGAGTGTGAGTGGTTGTCTGTCTCTATGTGTCCTGTGATGAACTGGAGACTTGTCCAGGGTGTACCCTGCCTTTCACCCTAAGACAGCTGGGATAGGCTCCAGCCCCCCCGCGCTCCTATGTGAGGATAAGCGGTAGAAAATGGATGGATGGAGTAAAATGTAAGAATAGCACTTCCAGCCTCACCACCTCCACCTCCACACACAAACACACACTGTGGTGTTTAGTGGCAACACGTCTGCCCTGTTTTAAGCACACAGGTCAACTTCTGCCACTTTCCATGTGGGACTTGTCTGGAAATTAATTTGGAGAAAATGATGGTGACACACTGAAGCTCTGTAGCTCCACCTAGTGTTCAACTGTTGAAGCTATACAAGTAATTTATTTAGGCCTTCACAGGATATTTTTCCATCACTGGCTCAGTCTTTTCTTTTGACTGATAGGTTCATTTTACACTTCTTAAATCAATAAATATGTACATTGAAAGAGTTACTGTTTTTTGTACCTGGTCCTTCTTTGACAAAAATGTATTCCAAAGTTCAGCTGAAGCTGGTAAGAGGCTCCAGCAGACTGAAGGAGTCAAACCAAATAGTTTAGTTTAGCGGCTCAGTGAGCAAACACTATGTGTTCATAATGGACTGGAGGAATATATAGATCATATATAAGTACATATTTCTTGAAAAACTCCAAGCTGACTCTTTTTTGGCCTTTGGATTGACCTTAACCTGTATGAGTGAGACTCTTCACAGACATTAAAACATGAAATCAGAACCCCAGCATGTGTCTGAATGTATATCCACATTATTGTTTCTTATATGAAGGAATATTTTAGCCCATGTAACAAATAAAAAAAAAAGAAATTAACAGCTATTTTACAACTCTCTAAGAAGATGATAGAGATTAGAGAGAAAGACTTTACGTACTGGAATGATTTAAACCTCATCCACATTGTTGAAATCATCTAAATATTCAGTGATGACACTGAAAATATTTTAGATGACATTAAGTTACACTTTATTTCTACAATGCTCAACTTAATAAACAGAAACTGACAAAAAATCTTAAATGACCTAAATGACCCCGTAGTGCAGCCATTCATCCTGAGGTATAAAGGCCCTTAAATGTTGAGAAAATATTCTATATATTCTGATAAAAGATAATAGCAGACGCCTTCAAATTCTCTGAATCTAATTCAACCTGCTCAGATACTTTAAGTTTGTCTTTAAGACGTTTGTCCATGGATCTCCTAACTTCTGGGTGATGTTATTGATTGACCATGAATCATTCATGAGGCTACCTGAGGGCTGTCTGCAGCCTCCCCTGAAGAGGAGACACTGCCGGCTGAGCCAGAGGAGAGAAACAAGCAGCCACACTGCAGGACCCTGGAGCTGCTGCTGTGGAGCCTCTGGAGACCTTCTGTGGTCACTTTAATGGTTCCTTAACGCCAGAGAACCTTCTGGAGCATCTGCACTCACATGTGAGAAGAAAGAGAAGACCTTCAGAGTCTCTTTTTTAAACCATCTCTCTGTCGCCATGCTTCCAGCTCAGGAGGCCGCAAAAATCTACCACACCAACTACGTGCGTAACGCGCGCGCCGTGGGCGTCCTGTGGACCGTGTTCACCATCACCTTCGCCGTCATCACCGTGGTGGTGTTCATCCAGCCGTACTGGATCGGGGATAGCGTGAACACGCCGCAGGCCGGATACTTCGGCCTCTTCCACTACTGCATCGGGAACGCGCTCACCTCGGAGCTCACCTGCAAAGGGAGCGCGCTGGACTTCGGCTCCATCCCGTCAGGCGCCTTCAAGACGGCCATGTTCTTCGTGGGGATCTCCATGCTGCTGGTGGTGGGCAGCATCGTCTGCTTCAGCCTCTTCTTCTTCTGCAACGCGGGGAGCGTGTATAAGATCTGCGCGTGGATGCAGCTGGCCTCCAGTCAGTGAGCAGCAGGGTCCATCCAAGCCCCAGTCCATATATCCCTAGAAAAAAACAACAGCCTCTTACACACTATCAGACACAATATACAATATTACTACATTTTATTACTACACTAGTGTTAATACTACATTATTGTACTGTACTGCTATATAGTACTGCACTAGTATTAATGCATGATTATGTGGACAGTAAACAGATATTTCATGTGTAAAAGAGAAAGCACTTTTTGGGTTGCAGATGTGTCTTTGGCTGTATCTTTTCATGTCTGCACACATAGCTTTACCACACTAGTGAGGACTTTCTCGTATCACTTAATCTTTAAGATAAGTGATAAGTGAAGATAAAACTTTATTCATGCTAAGGGAACATATGCAGCATTTACAATACAAAGTAGGAAAAGTGTAAAAAGAAAGAAAATGTATTTTTCTTTTCTAATAGAAAACTTAAGGTCATGCAGAAACACACGAGAGACTTTGTCTTATAAAATGAGAGTGATAAAAAAGAAAATCAGCTCAAAGTGAAACACGACCTGGTGTCTGAAACATGAGGCAGCTTATGAACAGACGGAGCTGCAAGTGAAAGGACGAGTCTGTAATGAGATGGTGTGCTCTTACACTTTCTCCTCCTGCCGCTCACAGTGTGTGTTCGCTTGAAAAAATGCCACGTTTTCTGTCTATTTCACACACAAACAATATGCTTATTTTCAATCTAAATTAGTGATATCCATGTTTGCATATTCCTCAGGAAGACTCCACCCTAGAGCCTCTGGATTAATCTGAGAGGTCAGAGGTTAAATACTTTGACTTCTGTAGTTTCCATGTTTTTGTAATATTTTGCAAGAACATTATTTTTCTTAGCGTTAGATTTGAAGAACACACAATCACGTCATGTAATAATTTATATGTATATATATATATTTACTTTACTTTAGGTATACGCTGTATCAGGGTTCTTGCATCATTTTAAAGGTCAAATTTAATACTATTTTAAGACCTTTTTAAGACTTCGACAAATATAATTTAAGCCAATTTAGTAGAATTTGGTAGAAAGTAGTCGATTTATTTTAGGGCCTGACCAATATGGAGTTTTTGAGGCCCATATTGATATTTAGCAGGAAAAAGAATGCGATAACTGATTATTCTCCAATAAGAATTTTTATGATTTTTTTTCAGCCCTTTAACACTTGCCACAACGATATAAATTAAAGACATGACACTAAAGTGTTTTCTCCAACTTTAATTTCTCAACTTTCAAGAAAAAAGAAGTGAACTTTGTGAACAAAATAATGTGCAAAATTGCAGTAAATCTATGAATGCTGTGTTTTCCTATTGGCATTGAAAGCACCATCTGAAAATTTAATACTTACAGCAAATTTACGATAGATTAAGACCTTAATTACCCAGAATTTAATTTAAGACATTTTAAAACATCTTAAGAAACCACATGTATAGAAAACAAGTTATTAACCTGAAAGGTTATTTCTCTCTTGTTGATGAGGATGTGATGGGTTTGAAAGAATAGAAGTCAGGGGGAAACAAGTTTGATGAGGCATTGATATTTATTAGAATAAGCTGCTGAACATATGCTGATGAGAAACTACAGTTTAAGAATTATCCCTGTTGAAATTAGAGAAGGTGAGCGTGAGGCTCAGAGAGTGAAAGTGGGTGTAGGGTCACCTGATAGCTCACGTGGCTCAGGTTGGGAGTCAATAATAGATGATTGAGTTTTTCTTGCTGGAGTTGAGATGCTCTGGAGTTGCTAGGCAACTCACGTGCATGTGTATGTGTACCTGAATGAGTGGAGTGTGTTTCCTTTTTCTAGTGGCTTCTGTCTCATTGTTGGTTCAGTGTTGGAGGTGGAGGAGGTGGTTCATCATAACAGCAGAGAGAGAAATTTTTACACATTCAGTTGAGAATGTTACTGAAGGGTAACGGTAAATGTCTTCAAAGAATTAAAAGTGATCAATGCATAACATGAGTGATATATTGTTATATATTATAACATTGTGCTTCATCTTGCATTGATGTGTAAGCAACTTTGAAATATTTTACTTTTTGTTTTGAAGATGGTGACATCTTCATACTGTCTTTTATCCCACCAATCGCATCCTAAAAAATCACATAAAATGATTAAAAGAGTAGAAACTCAGACAATGACAAGTTTTGCTTTTTCACATAAAAATGACTTTGTGTTTATCAAAATAGTCAACAGTTTATTTTCTGTAAATCACCTACTGGTTTCAGTGGATTCTTTAGTTTTTTATAAGCGCTTCATAGGTTTCATAGGGATTCAAAAAACTTAAATTGTAAGCTAAGTCATATAAATGTGCAGGAACAACAACAAAAAAAGCTTCTCAAATGTGCACTTAAGTAAAGTGCTTCAGTGTATTTGAACGTCTGAAAGTGAGCGTCAGCGTTAACCCTTCTCCCTCCCTGTCAGGCACATGCATGGTGATTGGCTGTATGATCTATCCTGACGGATGGGACTCGGACGAGGTGAAACGCATGTGTGGCCAGCGGACCGACAAATACACCCTGGGCAACTGCACGGTGCGCTGGGCCTACATCCTGGCCATCATCAGCATCATGGACTCGCTCACTCTCTCCTTCCTGGCTTTCAGCCTGGGCAGCCGGCAGGACAAGCTTCTGCCGGAGGACTTCCAGGTGGAGGAGAAAGGTAGGGTGGAGGAAAAAAGGTGGGGAGGGAGATGAAGACAGATTGGATGGGGATGTTTATCTGGCGAGAAGAGGGTTTCAACTGAGAGGTAAAGACAGGAGGTTAGCAGGAGGAGAGTTGAGGGTTTAAAGGTGAAGCAGAAGCTGGACGATATTTAAACTTTATGGACATCAGTAGAGCGACGACTCACGTCCAGTCCACTGCTACCTTTCCAGATCTTAGCTACTGTTCAGAGGACTGCTATGAAAATGTGCACGGACACACATGGTAACCAGAGGATGAACCATCCTGACTGGTGATCATCCGAATGACCTGTCAGAGTAAACTATCTTGACATGTTCTTGATGGACAGGCATTTACACTGATATCCATAATTTTTTTAATACTTAAACTACTGGATGGATTGTCATTCATGTTCTCCAGAGGATGAACCATCTCTGATCTGATGACCTTTAATCCAGCACCATCATCAAGTCAAAATTAGTATTCACCCAACACTGATGACATTTTCCCATCAGCCTCAGGGCTAACGCTGCAGCGAGACAGTTAACGTGAGGCTTTCACCTCGAACGGTTTAAGTTTGGACGGATTGTCGGGCTGTAAGTCTTCTGAGAGTTTTTGCAATTTGGGGGTCTCAGGTGAAGTCTGTATTTAGTGCTAAACGTCATACTTTATAAACATGAGCTCAAAGCCTCCAGTGTAGTCTCTTGGTCTTGTTTAATAGTAGTAGTAATGTCTGAACTACTGACACAGGTCTGTATCAGTGTGTGACGAATGTTTTCCTCAACCACAGATAACGCCTAGGCCGCCTGCTGACAGCAGAGGAAAGAGAAGAACGAGGCTTCACGAGGACCACGACTGACTCAATGTATTCCAGCTTCAAGACAGTTAATTACAGTCTAATAAAAATAACCTTAAGTTCACCCTGCCCTGAAAAAGTGACAGTTTATCCAAACACAGGAAGAGTCCCTGTCCACCTCCATCTCAGATTAGCTGATTGCTACAGTATCTGTGGCTAAAACAAGTGAATGGACATGCTGTGGCTGTTAGGCCGGTTATTCCTCCAAGTGAGAAGCAGCTATTTTTTTTTTTTAGTGTCATAAATGCTAAGCAGACTGCCCTGAGTTCATCATTTCACCTGCTAACTAACTGATGTATTTAAGAAGCAGTTTCAGTGCTTTTGGTTTGATGTCCTCATAAAATATACTCCTCAAATAAAACTTTGATCATTTCTCTGTTAAAATTTGGAACCACTCAACTGTGTCTGGATGTGCTGATGATGCAATAATTTAATGATGACGGAATCTTTGGGGATTTATTTTAAAAGTCAAATTCAATACCCTTTAAGACCTCAGGAAATATAATTTAGGACCCCAAAACAATTTCTTTGGTAGAAAATATTCAATTTATTGTAGGGCCCAGGCCAATATGGACTTTTTGAGGCCAGAAAAAAAAAAAAAAAATCAGATAAAGCATTAATCTCCAATAATATTTTTTTTAGGATTTTTTTTAAGCCCTTTAACATTTATAACAATAATTTAAGTTTAATTTCACAACTTTAAAGAACAAAGAAGTGAACTTTGTGAGCAAAACAACATGCAAAATTACAGTAAATCTAGGAATGCTGTATTTTCCTGTTGACATTAAATGCACCATCTAAGTAAACTTAAGATCTTAATTACCCGGATTTTAATTTAAGACATTAAGACTTTTTTTAAGGAACCCTGTATGAGGCAAATACACTGTAGTTAGATTTTGAAAAACGTTTATTTTTTTTATTACCTACAGAAAAAAATATCAAATGAGGAGCGGAGACACGGACAGACTGTAGAAAAAGAAGCAACATGGTTTTGAGGGGACTCAAAGCATTATTACAGCATTTTGTTTTCTATTATTTTCCAAATCCAACACCTCAACGTGCATGGGAAACACTCGAAAAGAAGCTTTTTTCATACAGCTGGAAATCACCTGAACATTTTGAGGAATTTCTAAAATAAAAAAAGTGTAAAATGCTCAAACCTTTCAGCTTTTGCCTTCAATATACAGAGCAGAAGGAGAGACTAAAGGCCGACTCTTTGGAGCACTGCACACTTTGACAGTTTGATTTGACAGGAAGTTGAATACAATGTTTTTAGTGAAAAAGAGTGACTTCTGACAAATCTCTCCAGGCCTTTAAATGCTTCTAATCATGTAGCCCCGCCTGTATACAAATGTTTTAAGGATAAAGCTAACTAAGGACATTACTAGTCGCTCATCATGGCTGTTAGCATTAACACTGAGGCATTAAAGCTGGCACGGCTAACATGACGACTGGCAAACAAAGACAGATTTGGCTCATCAGTGACCTAAATGATAACAGAATGTGACTTTGATGGCAATATTTATGTTTCTGTCAACATCCTGTCTTCTTCTGCATTGGTAGATAAGTGCAACCTCCTTTAAAAATCCATTATCTGAAGCTAGAAATAGACAGAATAATGTGCTGCAGAGAAAGAGCTGGAAAAAGAGCAAGGTCGGTAAATCCTATACAGCCAGTAAAAACAAAAAGAGCCATAAATATAGGAAGAAGACCACGAGTCCGTTCTATCAGCAGTGTAATCCAGAACTCAGCAGCAGTCTCTCTTTTTATTCTAGTCATGAACGTGTGTGGGAAGCCTCCAGGAGGATGCAGGCACGATGCAGTCACAGGGTGTCTTGCATACATGAATGTGTTTACCGTACGTTTTCAAACCCGGGATCTTCAAAACCTAATTTACCCTTTCACAATATGGAGGGTGGAGGTGTGCACCGCTGAGCTCTAGGATGTGAGCCATGGATGGGAGAGGCACTGGGCCGCCGTGGCCCTCCTCTCAGGCACCAGGTCCAGCATGGGCAGCAGGAAGGTGCTGAAGGTGTGCGCCTCGTCTTTGGGCCACTCGTACTTCTCGACCAACACGTCCAACAAGCCCCACGGCTTCAGCTTGGTGATGTGACGCAGGTCGCCTGGGAGACAGTGTGTCATTTTAATAATTACGCTGCTGAATGATAATGTTTGACATATTAACTTTTTGAGTGCCACTGACGTATTTATACATCATTTAAAATCAAACGCTTGAGTCCCATTGATGTATATACACACACAAAGTGGTTTTTCGGCAGCAGGCACAAGAGGGCGCTCTCACACAACCTGTTAGTAATATTGAGGCTTCTAGGAGATGTAGTTGGAGCATTAATGGACGGTATACGCCACAGAGATCAAAGCAGGAAGTGGAGACGATGGAAATTAGAGAGCAAAATCTGGACAAAAAGTGGTGATTTTGGTGAAAGTGTCTTCTACTCTACCTCTGATAAAACAAGAATGGAACAAGATAAAAACAAACATTTATTTCATGATGAACTAGAGAGTCTATTCTTTCATTTGAGCTATTCAGTGTTTTCAGAGACATTATTCTGTGAGCCTTAAAAAAATGACTCAAAATTGCCAACAACGCAGGAACAAGGCACTTTTCTGTTTCTTGTTAAAATGACTGGTACTCAAAGAGTTAAAGGTGCAGTGTGTACGATATGGTGGCATCTAGCACTGAGCAGAACTACAGTAGCTCATACGAATGAATGCCTCCATCTAGAGCCAGAGTTTGGTTTGTCCATTTTGGGCTACCGTAGAAACATGGCGGCCGGCTCTGTGAAGAGAGGACTCACTCTGTATGCAGATATAAACGGCTCACATTGAATGCTACACACTGTTCTTTTATGGGTGAAAAATTATGTTTTTACATAAATGAACAGACAAAATAAAGGACAGAGGGAGTCACATAGATTATAAAATTTGGAATTCACTGATATTTTATTTCATTTTATTTTTACGGGTCACATCTGCATAACATACAGTAAAAGTCATCGATTATGTTTCTTCTATTCTCATTATTACTTATTCTAGTATGTATTTGCTGTTATTTATTGTTTTGGTTATTTATTTTTTTTAATTACTGTAATTTGTCTATGCTGCTGTGGTGGTTGAATTTCATGAGCTGGTTAATCCCATACATATTTTTAATAATATATCTTTGTTAACTTACTTACCTTTGTAATACACTTATTTTTGCATATTTTGACATAGTACCTCCTCTAAGTGCAGATAAATTTAACTTTGCATGTTCTGCCCCGACTCCGAGCAGATGGCTGCTCGCCTTTTGCTCTGAACACCTGAGCATAATTCAAGGATGAACTAGATTTAGTGACGGCAGACAGCTGGTGGCAGGATGGTGTGTTTACCTTTCTTAGTGAAAAACTCCTTGGAGTATTTGCCCGCCATAATCAGCTTCCGAGGAACTTTACCGAGCAGCTCGATGATCAGCGCTATGTGATCTAGAGGAGGCAGAGAAACAAACACAGCTGAGGAAGCACCGAGAGGAAACAGAACCGTTTTGATTATGTAGAATTTACACTATAAAACCCACATCTTCCCTGGTATTCACTCTATTAGTCCTGTCTATTGCAGTGAGCCTTTTGGTAAAAGCTGATGCCTCATTAGGCAGATACTGACCTTCATCTCTGGAGTAGTCTTCTCCAGAGTGAGGTTCAAACAGATAATCTCCAGTAGCGAGTTCAAAGGCCTGAGGAGAGACGAAAAACAAACTCAATAACCAGTAGATGGGATGGATGGGTTTCATCAAATAAAAGCCCAATGACCAATATGTAGTTTTTGATGCCGATATTTAGCGGGGAAAAAAAAATCTGCTGATTAATCTCCAATAATACTTTTTTATGATTTTTTTTCAGCCCTTTAACACTTGCAACGATATAAATTGAAGGCATAACACTTAACTTTTTTCTACTACTTTAATTTCACGACTTTCAAGAACAAAGTTCTCTGTGAACAAAATAACGTGCAAAATTGCAGTAAATCTCTGAATATTGTGTTTTCCTACTGACATTAAATGCCAATACCTGCAGCAAATTTACAGTAAATTTAAGACAATTTAAGACCTTAATTACCTAGATTTTAATTTAAGACTTTTTCAGGAATATCGGGAACCCTGTACAAGTCCTGAATGACACACAGATGTGTTCTGATCCCAAATTAACTTGTTAACATTTAAAAACTTCAGTTTGTAAACTCCTCATGTGTCGGTCCATACCTGATACCGATCAGATACCACTGATGAATGAATCAACTGTATACCTTGCCATGTGAGCGAAGACATCAGGCTTGCCATAAACATTTTTTGCCAGAGGACAAGGAGCGATCGGCGGGGTTGTGGTGATTGTGAGGGGTAGTGGAGGGTAGAAGGACTGCGGCAGGGGGAGCGGGTTTGCAAAATTAGATTAATTGCACAGCCTTACTCTGCGTGAGGATGTAACCGGCGTTGCAAACATAGAATCGAAGTGACTGGATCAGTATGCTGGATATCTGATCCAGCTAATAAGTCAATATCAGAGTCGATATCTGATCCCAGTATCGGATCGGTGCATCTCTACTCCTCATACTTGTACTGTTTGCTGTTGTGTGTCTGTTTTACCATGCAGGCTGTGCTCCAGATGTCGGCCGGTGTGCTGTAGCCGGCTCCAGTCAGCACCTCCAGAGAACGGTACTGCCGCGTCTGGATGTCGTCTGTGAAATGCTTGTTCTGCCAGAAGACCAGAGAAACCCTGAATGCTGAGTCACGCCAGTGTTTAACAAAGATTCACAGGTCAGATTTAAAGCACAGGTTAACTTCACTGCCCACAAACCTTTCAAAAGGTGAAATAAGAGTCCTTCACTGAGGAATAAAAGGCGCTAATGGAAAACTGAACTCACCACCCAGCAGGCGTTGCCAAGGTCAGCGATTTTAACCTGCAGCTTGCCGGCATTAAGAGGCTCCAGAGGGTTTACTAGCAAACTGCTCGACGCTCCTGATAAAGAGAGGAGGGGGAGACAGGACAAAGGAAGAAATTAAGACATGAGGGACACAATCTATGCTCAAATACTCATAACTGCACTGGGTCAGTCCAACTGGTGAGGAAACTCAATGTCTGCATCGTGTGGATGATAGTTTAACTCATAGTGGGGGCTGTTAGTGGGAGGTTTATTATGTGTTACATTACAGGGTATCCACTAGCTAACTAGTAAAGCAAATTCATACTGGATTGCATTTGTGCTAATACACTAATATCTCTGTGAGCATCAAAGACGTATATTAGATGTCCTTTAAAAAAACAACGCTGGAGTGCCATAAACGTATAAATATATATGTCTTTCCTTTTTTTGGCAGCAGGGACAAAAGCGCATTCTCACACAGTCTGTGAGTAATTTTGGGGCTTCTGGGATTTGTAGTCAGGACATAAAGAGACAGTATACACCGCAGAGATCAAAACAGGAAGTGGAGACGATCGAGATTAGAGAACAAAACAAACAGAATCTGGACAAAAAGTGGTGTTTTTGGTGAAAGTGGCCTCTACCTCTGCTAAAACACGAATGGAACAAGGAACAAAAAAAAAACATATCAAAAACAAACCATGCTGTGGAAAATAATGCAGATCCATGTGCTGTGCACTATTTCATACAACATTCTGCATCACCGTACAGTAAAAGCTGAACTAACCGTCCAGGCTCTGTGTGTCCATCTCCTCCTCCTCCTTCTTCTTCTCCTCCTTCAGCTCCACAGTCACAGAGTCTGGGCTCAGAGAAGCTGCTTGCTGTTGCAGGTCGGCGTCAGCTGAGCCGTTACAGGTCTGAAGCTCGTCTTTGTCACTTAACGTGTCCTGGGTCTCTGTGCTGCTTTCTGGCTGGTTTGCGTTCTGTTGGTCCTCCTGCTCCTTTGTCGACTGATTGGTCCCTTGTACCTCTACGCTGGTGTCGCTCTCCGGTGTGCAAACATGGCCGTTGCAGTTCACCTCCATCCCGTTCTCTTCCTGGGCAGTGTTCTCTCTCTGCTCATTGACCTCTGGTATCTGCTGAGGCTGCTCGTCAGGAGTGGATTCTGTGGAGAAATACAGTATTTATTACTCACGATGCTGCCCAACGTCACTTGTTACTGACTGGTGCTTATTTCAGCTGCGTCATGGTACTGGTTATCACCTATTTAGAGCTTTTTCAACTAAACCTGCTGTCCATCTCAGTCTCATTCACCTGTGATAGTATGGTTAGCAATGTCTTGCAGCGTGGTGGAAATTGAGAGGGTGGCTGAGGAAGTTGTATCTTCAGCGGTTTCCGTTGTCGTTGTCGTCTCCTCGTCGTCCTCCTCATCGCCTCCTTCAGCTGCTCCTCCCTCCATTTCCTGGATCCTCTTCTCCAGCATCTCTGCCTGCTTCCTTTGCTTCTTCTTCATCTTCTTTTTTTTGTTTTTCGACATTTTGGCCATCTTGGGAACGAGAACAAGAGGAGGATAAAAATCTTTAATTGTATTCTGACTTAAAAAGAGTTAGTTCAGGTAATTTGTGAGGTTGTATGAGGTATGTATTGTATTGTATTTGTATGGTATTTGAGGTACTGCTGTGGACGGGGCCGGCAAAGAAACATACTTTACCCATCTATAAGAATGTCCCACCAAAAAAAAGTAGATATACTATAGCCGTGATAGAGCTGTGTACATTCTATGATTCTGTAAGGTAAGTCAAGCCATTACCAATGCTCTATCCAGAGCAACCAGAGTCCATTTAAAAAAGCATTGTTTCCAGTAGTCGGTTAGTTGGTTTGTGTTAGTTCAGGTTCATCAAAGACACAAAAAAACAGCTCAAAACAAAACAAAAAAGCAACCAAAAACTCCTGTGTTTATGTTATTTCCCCCAATGGAGTTGGGGTTGCTACAAAACTGGAAAAGTTAAAAAATATTCTAAATATACATTTCATCAGGTTTTTTTTTGATGGTTAAAATATGTTTTGCTGTCGGCCCAGTCCACAACATTACATTACTGTGCTTCTGCGTCTCCGAAGTGTTTCCTCGCTGACCATCACTTACTGTAGGTAACACACTCAGTACGTTTACATGCACATCTAAGCCAAGCTATTGGCAATAACCGAACTAAGGATTTAACTGGAGTTTCTGAGAAATCTGAGTGTAAATGCGCGGCGAGGGAATAAAATTATTGAGTGAGGTACGTTCGCCTCCAAGACACTAGGTAGCGCTACAAGCCCTTTCGCGGTGGTGGTCTCGTCACTTCTCGGAAGGGGGAGTGCCCAGGCGAGTCAATAGTCCGGTTAACCGTGGTTTGTAAAGACATGCTGGAAAAGAAACACATTATCTGGCACAAATAGTCCGACTATAAAAACTCCACTTTGGTTCGCCTACAGTTTGACTAAGGTGTATATATGGCTTTTAAAACTTCAATGTTAGCCGGACTAAGGCAATAAGTTGAATTTTTCTAAGTGCATGTAAACATACTGACTGATTTCATACCTCCCACTCCTAAACACCCGAACTATCCCTTTAACTTGTATTTCAAGTCAGCTCACTAGAACTGGCAAAGAGAAAAAAACACAACTTACTGGTTTGGGTGCTGGGGCTGTGCTCACTGCAGGAGACAGGAAAAATCAGAGGATTACATTAGAGGGCGACATATGTGGCATCTCCTGTGCTTCTCTATAATTAGTATTCTGTTGGGGAGGCTGTGTTGATTCACTAATACACCGTCTCTGCAGCAGCAGCCGGCTCAGCGGGAGTCACACTCTCCTCTGAGCGAGGCGGTAATTTCCGTAACCAATCCAGTGGTGACTCACACTGACACACAGCTAAGAGCCGACTTTTATTACAAACTTCCACATGCTTCAAAGTTCCTCAACGCTTCAACCACAAACACAAAAAAAAAAGAACTGAATCCCCCAGTAACATTGAATTTGTGCCCCAGGACAATACAATCTTAACCCTCAGTTCAGTTAAGAGATGAAATATCCTGTTTAAGTAGCATCAGTTAGCAGTATTCATCCATCCATTTTCTACTGCTTATCCTCATAGGGTCGCCGGGGGGCTGGAGCCTATCCCAGCTGTCTTAGGGCGGAAGGCAGGGTACACCCTGGACAAGTCTCCAGTTCATCACAGGACACATAGAGACAGACAACCACTCACACTCACATTCACACCTACAGTCAATTTAAATTAGCCAATTAACCTAATCCCCATGTGTGTTTTTGGATGGTGGGAGGAAGCTGGAGTACCCGCAGAGAACCCACGCAGACACGGGGAGAACATGCAAACTCCACACAGAAAGGCCCCAGGCCCGGGATTTGAGCCCGGTACCTTCTTGCTGTGAGGCAACAGTGCTAACCACTACACAGTTAGCAGTATTTATGGCTTTAATTGAAGATAATGGAGCATCACAAATATTGCCTGACGTACTAAGTGACCAAACAGTGAAAGGCGTTAGGTGGTGAATCTATACAGAAATGTGCTGATCCAACGACAGTTTAGTGCTGAAGAAAAGAAATGTTGTGACCTGCAGAACCCGAGGGAGGTGCAGCACCGCTCTTCTGCCACTGCGTAGCTTCAGCAGCCATCTTCTTGATGTAGGACTCATTGACGGTCAGCAGAATGTTCTCTGGTTTGATGTCTGTGTGGATGATCTTACACTTGGTGTGGAGGTAGTCTAAACCCTGCAGAACCTGCAATGCACAAATGTCAGGGTCAAAATGAAAGGTGTTGGTGAAGGTAAAGGTAAATGTTGCCATACAGTCTCCTGCTTCTGACACTTAAAAAAAAACAACAACAAAAAAAAAACAACATGAAACAACAATTCTTCCTGTTAATAATGACAATAACAGTGATATTTCCAAGACAAACTGTTTCAGTGCAGCTGTACAGTACCTGCTGTATGATGCTTTTAACACAGGGTAAAGGCAGGCCTTGATAATTCGACTTGATGATCCACTTTAGAAGGTGATAACCCAGCACCTCAAACACCATGCACACATCTGAAGAAACACAAGGTCAAGGACTAACAGACGACAACAACTTCTCAAATTTAAGGGGGGAAAAGCCAATTAAGTTTGAAATGACACAAATATTCACATAAGTACACGTGTGTGTACTTCACGGAAAGGGTCTTCCCATGACTGAACAATCTTTATACTCCACATAAGTTGACTTCAGCATCCAGAGGATGACTGGGCATGATGACTGAGAGCACAGCTGTAGACTGTGGGTGTTACTGTGCTGCAGTGGGGACTGTGGAGCAAGCCGAACGTCAAGCAAACATCTGTGAACCACGAATAGCAGGGCGGAGTGTGAATCTGAGGGTGTGATAAAAGTGCTGGATACTTTAGACTGCCAAATCACCGGCACTCAGAATTGTATCTTGTCACTGCTGTTTGTATTCAAGCTCAATAATTCATGGTAGGACCCTGGCTGAGAGACACTCATCTTTTAAAGTAATGCAGACAAATGAGTCTTACCCTTGGATGTTCGACACTTAAGTAGCTATTTGGCCTGGAATGAGTGTAATCAGTGTGTCTAAGCCATCACACTGAGGCAGCAGTGGAGGGATGCCAAGCATTTAAGTTGCTGTTATTGTACTGATCCCCTCCACCCCAGAACAGCAGCAGCCGATTTAACACCTTAATTCCCAGATTTTACGTTAAGATATTCAAAGACTTTTTAAGGAGCCGCAGGAACCCTGCAAGAAGTTGCTTTGCAATGCAATAAAAAGTGGACAATAATATTATATGTATTGTTAAAATTGTGTGGATTTCTGTATTTTAGGAACACATAAACGTTTACATAACAACAAAGGATACGAGTGCCATTCATGCCAGAAATTTTGAAGTCGTCTAGAAGCTGCACCACCTTCTCTCTGTTGGGGTCGCTGGGATCTGTGTCTCTCACCTGGACAACAAACAGGGTTGTGAAAGTTGTGGCTGTTGGAATCAGTGCAATATGAACCAAATATTCATGTCATGGTGACTTTGTGTCTTACAGATTTGAGCAGCTTGATCTCATCCAGAGCCGTCTCTGTGTAATGCTCAGCGCTTTTTACAACCTTCATGGCCACAAAGCGCTTATCCCTTAAAAAATAAAATAAAAATAACATTTAAAAAAAAAAAAAAAAAACTACAATCACATGTGCTTGTTTTAAAATCATTTACAGTAACATTAAACCTCTTAGTGCTCTTATCCATAAATTTCTTATATATTCTTATATATATTTCTTATAATATTCAGCAATATTTAACTAAAAAGGCACCAGGGTTGTACAAAACACCTTAAAAATTCTCTTTAAGTTAAGGTGTTAAGGCCTCCTTAAACACTGTTTTATCATGATTTTGGTAGCATATTTGACAAATCCAGACTTAAGGAGAAAACCTGAGAACCTATAACCACTATTTATTACATGTCCATGATACTAGGGGTGTCCTGATCCGATATTGACATTGGATGTCGGTCCAATATCAGCAAAAAAACAAGTATTGGATTATATTGCTCTTAATCTAACATCTCCAATATAAACACTCTAATACAAACATTCCATTCCAGCATTTTAAAAATATATTTTTGCTTTTATTAGATTGATTGAGGTCATTTTCTTTCTTATTTCTTATTTTTTAAATGTATTTTATTGTAGAATATTAATATATTAAGGTTAAAATTGATGTAACCCACTGGTTAATAACAAATGTTTCAGTTTTTCTCAAACCTACTGTTGCTGACTATTGTTCTCTGTTTGAGTAATATCACTTGATAAGGACATTTTCTAACATCCTATACTACAAAATTTCATTATGCGTGCATAATGACAGATAATAAAGAATCTTGAATCTTGAAAATAAGTAATAAAAGTCTGTACGATTCATGATGATATTGCATCGGATCAATAGCTGTATCGAAGCAGCTTTATTGTATCGGAAGTGAAGAAGTTGTATCGGGACACCCCTACATGACAGTCAATACATTCTGCTCCAGGATAAATGTCACACTGATATGCAGAAACATGGAGAATTATGTCTGTGGGCCATAACATACAGCACTCCTTGGCTACTATGATTTGGTGAAATCCACTCACGTTCTCCGCCAAAACATACACATCACCATCTATATTTCACACAGTCAAGTTCAGGAACAAAACTTACTGGATGTCCCAGGCCAGCCACACTGTGGAAAAGTGGCCCCAGCCCAGCTTACGGATCACATGGTATCTCCCGTGAAACAGATCTCCAATCTTCACTGGGTGATATCCACCTGACCAAAGCAGGATGCAGATATGTTGTTTCATGATTCTATGTTGACATACACTGTGTACGACTGTGTGTGTGCATGTAAGTCTGCTCCATATGAGGTATTAAATCATATCTGATAGAATATGTGTATTATGTGCTTACATTTATCTATTTTCTATCTTTTATCTATTTGATTTATTGCTCAGCGTTCGTTGTGGATAGCAAAGGACGTATTTTTTGGTGCAGGGAAACATGTTTCCTTACTGTTGACATGATAATTAACACTTTGACTCTTGAATTGAATTAGCCTGGACATATGAACAACAGCTACCCCTGCAGTAGTCGTTGGGGTCCTCCTGCTCATCGTCATCAGAGCCCAGGATCTCCTCGTCCTGCTCTGGGAGCGGAGAGTCTGCCTGGCCCGACTGAGAGCCGCCTCCTCGACCATGAGGCTCTGGTCTGAGAGAGACAGAGGGGGCGGTAAGAAATCAAACAGACAGGAAGGAAAGGTAAAGAGCCGGACAGTGACGGTGGGAAAAGGGAGTGAAAGTCGTCAAATCAGCTCAGAGACACAAATCATGTCACACTGAGACCAAAGAGCTAACGTTCAAGAATGTGGTTTCCATCATATGTAATTTTCAGAGACAAGGCATAAAAACAGCTTCTGTGTGATTTCAGCTACAGAAACGCATGAGTGACATCATGGATGACAATAAATGTGTACTTGACCAAAAGCAAACACAGATCTGGAGCCTGTTTCAGCGAAAAATAACCAGTAATGCAAGTAAATACGCCCACATAGACAACAGCAAAACAAAAACAGCAAAACGTGGAGTCAGGAAAGTGGAAAATACACTGTTTTTGCCAGAATGTGGCAAGAGACCATTTATGCCCCATAATACTTCAAGACCTCCTATTAAATCTGAGGGATTTTGCTTTCAATTCTTTCCATTATTTTTTTTTTTATATCCTTTTCTATTTTGCCCCATATAGTACTATAAACTAGGGCTGCATGATTTAAAAAAAAAAAAAAATCTAATTTTTAATTAATTGTAATTGTTGTAATTATTTTTTATTGATATTGCAAAACAATTTGTAATATTAGAGTTAATTATAAAAAATATTTCTTTTTCTTCAGTCTGTAAAATACTGAGTACAAATCAACAAATACTGAGTAGTACCATATTGTTTCAATAAAAACAAATATTAATTGTGCAGGCCTACCATATACAGTACATACATTTAAAATACTACATCATATCTCTTCACACATTTGCTTTAACTCAACTTGGAACTTGAAAGCAATATTAACCATAAATTATCGACTTTCATTTTGAAATTATATTTGAGACACATTAAAGCACATTTCAGGAGTGGCATTTGAATTAATTTAAAAAGAGCTTGAATGAGTAAGCGAGTGTCAATAGTACGTAAAAAGTAAAAAAATACAGTAAACGTAAGTAAAAATACACAGATTTTCAAGCTCAGGACTCTGTGTTGTCAGTCAGCGACAGTTCGACCCAGTGCCTGAGAAGTGGAATTTATTTTTCTTCAAACCCCCTGAAGCTGGAGCTTTACCACAAAACCAACTCATATTAAACTGATATGAGACTCCTTCGACCGAGACCTAATATAATTAAACATTAATAGTATTGTTGAATAACTGATGGTGATTGCACAATGCTTAAATGAGCATGTTGTGTTGTGTGAATCTGAACAAAGTGGGATGAATTATTCAGTCGTTCACAGCGGGCAGCTCATTGGAGAGTGACAGAGGGCGTGTTTGTTTCCACAAACAGGATTCAAGTTAGAAATCAAACAAGGAAAACAAGAAGCCCCTGAGACGGTGACGGTTCAGCAGGTAAGTACAGCCAGCGCTCCAGGAGAGCGTCCACCTGGGAAAAGTACAACACTACAAGCCTGTCGTTCATTAAGGAACACCATGACGGACTACACTGAGGCAGCGTATTGTCACGTTTTCTTGTTCTTGGCTCTTAACAGTGCCAAGTCAAAATCAGCCTAGTAGCCAATACATCCGTGTTAATCTGCATTGTCATTTGTACTCGTTGTGAATGTAAGTTACGAGAAATAAATAGGGAAAAAAAAATGAGTTATTTGGAGTCACTTTTGCAAGGACATGCTAGCTGGCAAAAATATATTACAGTGACTATGCTAAACAAAGCTAACGGCAGGGCTGCCAGTTAAGGGCTGAGCTGCCGAAAAAATGCTTTTGCTCACTTATTTAACTCTGGGGACTTCGAGGAATGACTAAATTTCACATAGAGGTGGAATAGCCCTTTAATTGTCATAATTTCTTTGGTTAAAAAAAAAAAAAAAAATTGTCAATTTGTAGGGCATGACCTATATGGAGTTTTTGAGGCAGATGCCTATATTGATATTTAGCTGAAAAAGAAATATGATAACCAATTAATGACTGAAAAAAAAATTCAGCTCTTTAACACTTGCAACAACGATACAAATTGAAGGCATAATTCTTAACTTTTTTTCTACAACTTTAATTTCACAACTTTCAAGAACAAAGAAGTGAACTTTGTGAACAAAATTGCAGTAAATTGCTGAATGCTGTGTTTTCCTATTGGCTTTAAACACACCATTCAAACAATTAATACCTACCTTACCTACCTTATTTCACAACTTTCAAGAACAAAGAACTTCGTGAACAAATTGCGGCAAATCTCTGAATAATGTGTTTTCCAATTGGATTTAAATGAAAATACCTACAGCAAATTCAGGGTAAATTTAAGACAATTTAACCTTAATTACCTGGATTTTAATTTAAGACATTTTAAGACTTTGTAAGGAACCTTGGGAACCCTGGGAATAACTTTTGGTTACCCAGCATCCTCTTGGTGCTGTCCATGGTGCTGAAACTGGGTCCACTGATTCCAAACCACAGAGTAACACACTGGTGAATATCATCTAACATCCCTCAACCAATGAGCTAAAAACAGCTAAATAAACATGTCAGCACCATTTGTCTGCCAGTCAGTTCAATGTTAAGAGAGACATATTATGTCAAAATATGTCAATGCATATTAACAAAAAGGCCATCTGTTTGCTCTGCCTTAACACAACAGCTGTGCAAAAACAAAAGGAAATCCTGCATAAAATACACAATCAGGAAAGATTGCAGAATAAGTAAACCAGACAACAGAGCATTATTATCCCACAGTCTTATTATCCCACAGTCCCACAGTCAGTCCCAGGACAGAAGATCACGATGCTTCACTGTGTTACTGCAGAGGGCTGATCCTGGTGCAGCTTCCAGCTATAAATCGTGTTCCCTGCATGCAGCGCAGACAGATGTTTACTTCACAAACGACACCGTTTTTCTGGTCTGGCATACAGAATGTCTCATGTCGCCGATTCATTTGCAAAGCACATCAGTCCTGCGTGCTGCATTTGGACTTTCAGTTTAAGTTAGTGGGTCAAACAGTAAACAGTGGATGGTGCTGCAGAGGATTTGGAGCTAATTAAAGCCAGTCACATTATCTCTTGTGCAGTGACAGGCTCTAAGCAGCTGCCTTTGCCACATACCCTCTGAAGAAAACTGCCATTACTACTAAAATATAACAATGACAAAAATAAACTTAGATAGCTCTGGCCATGATGTGCTTGCAAACGGTGTTAAAAGCCATTAGGACTAGCATGCCGAGCTAATCAGTTCAGTAGCTTAGGACTCAGCAGAACAAGAGGGACCACTTTGGAAGCATCTTTGCATGCTTACAAAGCTGTGTCATGCTCATCCGCCCGCACAGCTCCACTGTCTGCTGTTGTTTCCTGAGGGGGAAGCAATTAACGCTGAAGTGAGTCAGAGGTGCAGAGATTAATTAAGAAATTAGGTCTTTTACTGTTTTGACATGAAAGGGCTCCAAGTTCAAGTAAATCAAAATAAAGCAAAGATTACTTTTTGCTACAGACACCAATATCAACATCAAATGCTGCCAGTGAAACAATATGTAGTGTATTTCAGTTTGCCAACCTATAAGATGCATCACGTGTGACAATCAAAACAGAAACCGATAACATTGGCCTGCTGAGCGGATATATCCGTCGCCAAGAAGAGAAAACCATTTTGAATATTACTCAGTCTGTGATTATGCTTCTGCATCCTCTCCCATCTGTTGTGACATTTTCTCTCTGAAGGAAATGTGTCACTGGAGTAGTGGGTAGGCTCTGTTTTTCATTCGCTCAATCAAAAGTAATGTTTGGGTTTCCCTATGTTTGACAGACGTGTTCAAGAGAGTTGACACTGGAGTGTTTTCAGTGTTTTTAGGTTTCTTGTTTAGTACTGAGCTTACAATAAGCCTTACTCTGGGCTTGACTATGAATGTGGCTTCAGCAATTTCAGCACTTATTCACAAGAACTTGGTCAGCCCACAAACCATGTAGCAAAGGCAGAAAAATAACATTTATTTCTTCTTTATATCAAAACAGTGCTGTCAGTCCCCTCTCATCCCTCACACCTAGTGCTTCAAATGAAATGTAATCCCTCAGTCCCTCTCCTTCTCGCTGTATCACAAATACAGACAGACACAAGATTTAGAGCAAAGAATAATCAGAAAAAGTCACTGGGTTGAGTTCTGGAAACATTAGTCAAGCTCATTTCTACATGTGGCTTCTTCCCAAAGAATAAGGTGAAATTAATATTAGAAAACAAAACAAAAAAATGACTGTCTCTCACTTGCATGTCACTTCACATTATGAAAGAAAAGGATGAAATGATGATCATCCCTGTCATCGATGCAGGACCTCCTCTCTGCAGCACCTGCTGCACTGACAGAACAGACTGGACGCTGAATATAATCCACATTTCAGTGGCCTGCTAATGTGAAAGAATGAATATAAACAGGTATCAATACTTAAATAAGGCATCAAAATGCTCACAAAGTTCACTCATATTGATAAACAAAACAAAATCATGTCAAAATAGGTGTTCCTGGTTCTTGATAACTGATGAAAACATGAGTATGTTTGCTAAAATCCATTAAAAATATGACAGATTATGCCAAAAAACTGTCACATGGACTTGTGATCCTAGAACAAGGACTAGCACTAAATATAGCTGCCAGAATGAACACTATTTTTAGTAAGTATAGAGAGCAAAAAAAAACATGGATGGACAGAATGGTAGAGGTTAGATGGGCAATGTATATATGAGTGAAAAGGGGACAAATATTACGCAAATATGCATGACAAACAGGAAATTTTAAACCCAAAATGCCCAAAAACAGCAGATGGTCGTATTTTTTTTTTTTTTTTTTTCTCACTGCGGTACATCGACAGTTCAATGCCCTCTGACTGCCAGACAACGTTGAGCATGAAGGAAAACCAGGACGCTTCAAGGACTTCTGCAAAACTCCAAACACCTGGAGCCCTTCTCAAGACGACCTCCAGCTGCCTGAGGTCGTCACGCCTGCCCACATAAATCCTGCTCTTACCTGGCAGATGCACGGATGCCCATGTGACGCGATGGAGAGAGGAGGACAGGAGATAGAGGAGGTGTTTAAACAACAAAACCTTCTCACTCCATCCACCAGGAGAAAAAAAGAGTGAAAGAGGATGGAGAGAGAAAAGTAAAGGAGAAGAGAGAGTGATCAGTGATAAGTGAAAAGCAGAGATTATGGAGAAAAGAGGGGAAGCAAACAGGACGAGAAGAAGGGAAAAAGGAGGAACGAGTGGTGGGAAGACAGAAACCAAAGAGAGAGAGAGGAGGAGAAATGTGGAGGCTCTGCTGCTGAGTCCTGGAGCACGCTCTCGCTCGCTCACTTTTTCTCCCACACGTTCACTGCCTCTCTCGCTCCCTCTCTCCCTCACTCTGGCTGACCGAGAACTCTCCTTGGCTGTCGTCACCCGCTGGCCCCGCCCCCTTCACTGACAGCTGGGAGATGATTGGGTGATGCAGCCCAGCACTGCATTGCAGGTGAGGGACGACATCGGCCTCCACCCCTCCTCCCTGTCTGACCAAAACAACACCATTCCTCTTTTTTCCTCTCTGTCTGTCCATCATCGTCACCCCACCAGTCTAGTTCATCTGCCATTCCAAAAATGTTTCACTCATCTTTTTCTTCTCTTTTTTTTGTTGCAGAAACAGCAATGCTACTCAGACTGTTAGCCTCTGCAGGCTTCACGGACAGTTTGAGAGGAACCAACAACAATATGATTTCCTGTAGGGAGAATAAAATCCACAAAAATAGATTCATCATTATTATTATTCACAACACAAAAATAACTATTTTTGCGTGGCACTGCAAGTCATATCCACAGTCCATAAATATTGCATTTCATTTTCTTTAAATAAATTATTTCTATTTCAGCACATACTGTAAATATTTATAATTAATTCACTATTATTACTGTTGTTTTATTGTATTTTTAATTATAAATTAGTCATACTGCTGTAACAAGTGACTTTCAATTCAGTGAATCAATAAAAAATATTATATTCTATTAAATGCACAAAAATATTGGCTCTCAAAAAACAAGAAAAATATATACCAGATGTTTTTTGTTATTCAATCACTATACAATCCCTGACTGCACACAGGACATGGCTGTCATGGCTTGTACTTCTATATTTAAATAAATAAATAAATAAATAAATAAAGAAAGACTAAAGACTGTTCTGCTGAGTTTTATTTTGTTTGTGTAGTTTGACTTAAGTGTCTTTGATTATATTATAAATAACATATTTTATTATACCCTCTGTGTGTCTCTCTCTAAAGTAATACAATGACACTGACGGATTTTAAATAAAGGAGAATGCTTTCTCAAAAAGCTATTACCTGCAGCTTCACAAAGATCACCATCAAAGTCTCTGCTTTGCTTTAACAAAACTGGTTGTACTTTTACACTTGTGACTTCTTTTCTTTTTCTATAATCTTTAAGCCAATGTTGACATATCAAGTGCACATTAAATGGTCTGTTTAACAGTGGTCTGGACCAGTGAGGGCTGAAATGTAACACAGCCACGACCACTTGACATCTCGATCAATCCCGTGCACACATCTGACATGACAGAGTGTGTCAGAGTCTGCTGCTTTCTCCTGGATGTACTGTTTCCACCCATCCAACCCCATCAGATCTCTGTGGCAAAATAAACAAGGGCACACAGGAGGATGGAATATGGCCAAAAAGTTTACGTAGTCATCCCCTCCCTCCAGATAAAATCAATGCGAGTGCCTGGGCAGCAGAATAAAACATCAGCAGGAGGTACTATAAGCTGCAATGCACACAAAGCGTAAAAAGAGTTTGCTGCAGCACCTGCAGGCTGAGGACAGAGAGCAAGAAAAGCAAACAGAGGGACATAGAGCTGTAGTGGGCTGCAGATGATAAAAGAGTTGATGGATTATGTAATGAACTGCAGCTATGGAGGGAGAGATAAAAGCAAAAACACAGCAGAGTGCAACTGCGCTGGTAAATACTCTGAAACATAGGCTATTCCTGGTCACCCTCCTGAGTGCACATGGAGTCCTAAAATTACATCTGAGGCACAGAGAGTTACACAAACTGTGTAGTTTCGTGTCTGACGTGATGCAAAAAAGAAATGCTGTAATGCAGAAATACAGTGAAAGAAATGGGTGTTGGCAATAGGCTCTGCAAGAGCTGGCACAAACCCACCAGGGACAGCATCAGTCCTGCAAACACACAGTAAGCTCAGCACATGCGCAGGTACTCAGGTACTGCATAGAGCAGCAACAGGCAGCATCTGCTCCTTAATGAAAAATGGATCAGCCCATCAATAAGTCAGCCAAACTCCACACCACAACACCAATATGCCGAACAACTCCCATCATCAACAAGCAAAGTCTGAGTCGCTTTCCTTCAGTCCTGCTGCGTCTCTCATGCACAAATACAAACATGAGACCTACTGCGTTACTCACTTGCACGTGAGACCGCTGGCCAGCTTCACCACAGCTGTATTGATGGAGAAGATCCAATCCAGGAGCCACATGACCCAGCAGACACAAAGCTATTGCGATGATACGCAAGTCTGTAAGTGAATTCAACCTGCCAAAGGCGAGTGGCACTTTAAAGCTAGATCTGGGTCCAGGTCTGCCCTCCTCTCCTTTGGCTCTTCAGCTGAACAGTGCAGCGACACAGCGACTGACACAACAGAGTGGGGAGGGAAGGAGCATGATGAGTGCAAGAGAGGGAGAGAGGGGAGCTCACTTCTGCTCGGATGTTTGCCACTTATTGACAGAAATTATGCTTTTTCAACTGGAAACTCTTTCATGGCAAAGACAGATACATGCTGGTGTCCTAAAAACAACAGGAAGATAACTACAGTTTAGCCTCATTATAAACACCATCAGCAGTTTGAGCAGCAGTGGATGTGATACTTTAAAACTATTAGCCATGTTTGCATTAAATAACATACTCCTTTTAAGGGCAAAAACCTCAAAAAAATCAAATACACAAACATCAATCATTTATTAGATTCAGTATGACTTATACTATCATCTAGGGCCTGACAGAAACAGATTTTTTGAGACTGATGCCTTTATTGAATATTTAGCAGGAGAAAAAAAATCTGATAATGATTAATCTGTTGATAATATTTTTTTATGAATTTTTTTCAGCCCTTTAACACTTTCAACAACGATATAAATTAAAGACCTGACACTTAACTTTTTCAACAATAATTTCACAACTTTGAAGAACTAAGAAATGAACTTAAAACATGAACATAAAATGCTATGAAATCAAATAAATCTCTGATCTCAGCAGCCCTCTGATGCCCTCAAACGTTAAATCACATTTTCTCTGCTCCATCATAATTTACTATCTTTTTTTCCATTTTGAATATAATGGTCACAGCAACATTAATTAATTCAAACATGACCAGGGAGCAACTAGTATGTTAACGTTGCTCTCACATTAACTCTTTGAGTGCCATTGACGTATTTTGACATCATTTAAAATCCCACACTTGAGTGTCATCGACGCAATAATACTCTGAGTAATGTTGGTGCTTCTGGGAGATGTAGTCAGAGCATAAAGGGAAGGTATACACCACAGAGATCAAAGCAGGAAGTGGAGACAATCGAGATTAGAGAGCAAAACAAACAGAATCTGGACAAAACGTGGTGTTTTTGGTGAAAGTGTCCTCTACTCTACCTCTGATAAAACAAGAATGGAACAAGGTACAAACAAACATTTTTTTCATGATGAAACAGAGAGTCTCTTCTTTTATTTAAGGGTCTTGAAATATGACTCAAAATGGGCAAAAACACTAGCACAAGGCACTTTCTGTTTTATAAATCAACTGGCACTCAATGAGTTAAGAGTGAAATGACCTCATGGCGGTTACTGTAGAAGAATAAACGTTTTAATTTTTCATGGCTGCACTGGGTAAAGGTGCGCTCACAGCAGACGCGACTGCGTGAAACTAAAATGAAAGAACTTTGCTGCAGACCACTACAGTTGGTGCTCCTTCTGCTGGAAAAACAGCGCTATGACACCACTTAATGCCCATACTGTTTTATGAAAATAATTTGTGTTTAATCTGCAAAATTCTGGCTGATGATGATGATTTTGAAAGGGGCTATAATTAGCCAATTAAATAGTCTGTGCGATTAATCAGTCGGGCCCTACCATTATCTTTGTCCATCATGGTTAAAAGCTCATAAATACACATAGGAGGCAGAGCCAAAATATGTCACTCATAACTCCAGAACCTGTCTGTGATGTGCATCATTATGGTTTTAAGTTTTCTTAAGTAATCTAGTGATGGTCGACTGTACATCCATGAGAAGGGGTGACGTCAGTATAAGCTTTTTCATTTGGTTGGACGTTTTTAAGTTATGTTCCCTACAGTTCTTAAAACGCAGCCAAACCTTGGACTGAGTAAACAAGACGATTTGGTGTAAGAAGCAGGGAGCGTACTCACAGCTGGTGTGAACATGCTGAGAGAGATAAAAGAGATAACTCAGAAATTAACTATGATTTGTCAGCGCACCTGCAATTGTTACCTACAGGTATGCTACAGTTAAAGCAGTAGACATACAGTGCTTCACAGATTTATTTGACCACCTGTCCTGTTTGTCTCAAAGAGCCTCCAGCATCATGAAAAACTTTAATTCAGACTCTTTCTTTCTCACTGAGTTCCCTACACTTCACCATTTTGAACAGAAGTGCTTTTGCTATTTATGATTTTTTTTGTAAAAACAGTAAATTTAAAAATTCATGGATAACAACAATAATTTTAGGTACATTTAGTATTAAATATATAATTATGATTAAAGAGCTTGGACATACTGGTGGATTAACCATTACAGAAAAATAAAAAAAAAATATTCTGGTAATCAGCAATACGGTTAATTTAGGGCAGTGGTGACAAATACCTTACACTGGTGGAGAAATAAGAAATTTGTATTTACTTTAATTTGACAATAAGTATTGTCTCTCTTGACATCTTGCCAATTTTATAGATATTTATTTAGATTTATTAATCCAGGGGGAAATTCAAGTAACCAGCAGCATGTTAAAAAAATACAGATATAAGAGCAGCAGAGCTTTTAAAAAACCAAGACAAAACCATTCAAAAAATATACAAACTAAAATACCAAATCCTAAGTATAAAATTCATGCTAAAACAGTGTAAACAGGAAAAAAAGTCTACAGCAATGCAGAAATATGTCATTTATATGTACATGGACTGTATTTATATCGCACCTTTCTAGTCATCAACCAATCAATGTGCTACTACAGATCATATTTACCCATTCACAGTCACACACAGTCATACTGATGACTACAGGAGGTGGGAACGGAACCACCAACCTTCCACTTGGTGGCCAACCTACAGCTGCCCCATTATTTTGTGCTGTGTGCAAGTAAGCAGAGATGTCTATTTAAGTCCATGTATGCATCAGGAGCTGGAGCCATAGTAACTGTCATCTGACATAATAATGTAAATAGGTTGCAATAGAAAAAGCTGCATGTTTCACTTTGATAGCTGAGTAAAAGTTGGCAAAAACATCCAGAGAGAGAATACTGCAACATGACAACAAGCAGGTGTCTCTACTCACTTTTTGCCAGGTTTTCTGGGCTTTGTCCTCTTCTTCCTTGCTTGCATTGCGAGTACTACAACGTAAAGAGAAACTGTTAAGTACTTAAAAACATACACAGACTGGTTAGGTTAGCAGCTAGCAGGTTACCTAGCTGGAGTAAACGCCTCTCACAAAGTAAACCGGCCTCGGCGGTGTGTTGCTCCATTAAGTTAGCTGCTAACAATAACTTGGTGCTTTTCATTGCCAATATCACACCGGTTATCGCTAATTATCATGCCTAGCCATGGTAAATATGTTGTTATTGTTTGAAAAAATGGCTCCATTCTTACTTTAGCCTGGCTAAAAGTTTTGGCGCACACTTGTCCACCATCAGATGCTAACGTTAGTGAGCTAGAGCTAGCATGCTGTTAACACACATTCACACACACAGCGGAGCGCATGGTCCACCTTTACTTTCTATCAACCACTACGAGTTACTGTTGTCAAAATCATTACGACGGTTTATTTGTCGGAGAAACGTCTTGATGAAACGCGGGGGTGTATTGTGAGTGTTGTGTGTTAAAAGAAAAGAAATTTGGACTAAGTTGGGACAGCGTTACCTTTTCTTTCCATGCTGCTAACCAGTCAGGAGGCGATGCGCTGCGTTCAGGGGCCGGCGGGACTGTCGTAAACTCCAGGGTTGAGTTGTAGGAGGCGGAGTAAACTGAAGAAACTGACAGCTAATGCTATTTCAGCCGTGCTGTATGTAGTATTTTCACGTAAATGAACTAAAACATTTACAACATTAATAAAGGTGGTTTTCTTAGATCCACTGTTTGGCAACAACAGCACAGCCAAGACCTGAGGCATTCACCTGAGGTCCAGGTATTGCCATGGCCGGATTTACCTATTCAGGGGCCTCAGAGCAAAACAAAAATCTGCTGTTGGGGCCTCCTGCCTTCCCACCTACAACACCATATGTGTATCTGTTGCCTTCACAGCCCTACATTATCCAGTGCAATCAGTATAATTGTGGTACAATAATATAGTTTTGTTTGTGGCATTTTGATGAAATACAATTGTAAACACAGTGAAGCTCTTAACACAACAACTTCACACAGAGCCAAATCATTTACTAATTATAATGCAGCTCTTGTTGCTTATCTTGGCTGTGTTCATCTAGTTATTTACAGTCATGGTTGCAGCTATTCTTGTATTATTTGCATTGAAAGCGTTAGTGCCATACCTGGTCCATAGCTAACAAATCAACAGTAGCAAAAAAGAAAGAAGGGTTATAAATAGTTATAAAGTCAATGTACTGACTCAGAACAGTCTGTTACAGAGCAAAGTTGGCTAAAATTAGCCAAAAAATAAGACTTTTATAAGAGGAAAAGTCTATCAAAAGTTACATTAATATTTATTCCAAAACTTTATTTTTCTTGGTGGAAATTGGCTTCCATATGGAGACTTGGGCAACAGAGTGCACCAGAGACCGGCAGAGATTTTGCATTACTTGCACTATGCTGCCACCCAGTGGTAGCACAATGACAGCTAAAAGACAACATACTGTTACAGGTTTGAAAAATAGTAGCCTTTATTTTCTAACGGTGGTATGTACAGGTGGTGTGCTGTCTTGGTATATGTGACAAAGATTAAAAAGACAGGAACACATCTCAGGCAAAGAAAGCGTAAACCAATAACCAGATGAACTGCAGACGGTTTGAGAGAGGAGTCAAAGAAGTCATTTTTTGTCAAACTGGAGAAACCATCTCTGATTAGAGGAGGACTATAACTTTTGATCAAATGAACTGCTGACATTTGGATATGGAACAAAAAGATAAATATCCAACGTGTGCAGTTGATATTAAATTACACAGAATGAGGCTTCAGCATTGCCCTTCAGCATCCAGTGAGTAAACAAACACTCTTTCCCCACAAACACATGTGCCCTGCTAAATTATTCAAATGACAAATACAGTTCTAGCATTACTCAAAGAACAATCAATCTTACAAGAATCACAGAATAACATTAAACCTTGATTTAACACTCACAAAAAAATAAAATAATACATTAAGAGAAAAAAAGCATTACATGAGAAAAAGCTGTTGCAAATGATATTGTGAAGACACTGGTTGACATTAGCCAGAGCGACTGTGATTACAGCCTGTATCAAAAATGTTGTAGTTGTAATTCATATATTGCTTTGATGCTTTTTTTAACTGAATTTTTAAAAAATAGATTTTTTAGGAGGGCAGTACCTCAGGGGATACGATAAGAAAAATAATGTTCACAATCTGCTTTGAACTAAAGAAAAGATGACCCGAAACAAGTGAGCGGATTTGATCAAACCGATTAAAATTACAGGTTTGTCCACAACGTTTCAATAATTATCTGCTCTGATAGACAAGCTGTAACTGCAGTCACCATGGCTTAACTGCCGTTTCTGATTATTGGTGATACATTTTGGTTACTGGTACAGTAAGCTTTCCATAAATAATAAAAAGAACCTTAAATTCTGACAAATAATATTCTTTTTTACATCATTATACAAACAACATAACAAAAGATCATAAATACAGGGCAGAATGGTGCCCCCAACATTCAATAAACATTAATAGTACTCATTTTTATAAATGATTAAAGTACATTGTCAGTTGGTGTTGTGGTGGGAAACATGACATTTCAATAAACGAATAAGCCAAATCTGGCTTTATCATGCGAAAGTGTAGATCATGATAATGGGTACTGTAACAATCCTCTGAAATAACAGAGCAGAAGTGCTAAAAGAGGAACTGATATGGAGAAAAAGAGTAGAAACTAAACAAATGTTATGTACATGAAATACATAAACCAAGTCTCCATACTATCCAAATGCATACTTTGGTTAAAAAAAAAAAAGGGAAATTGTAAACTTTCAAATCCTGCAATAAAAAATACAAAGCCTTGAATTTGTCATGTAGAAGAAAATATGACATATCTGAGCCTATCCTATACATTTTAAATTACATACTGTATATTTTTATATTCCGTTTTAGGCTAAAATCTACTAATAAAATTCATACTGTCAACGAAGTCGGCTGAGGTGTGACTCAGCAATTATGACTATTTCATAAATATGGTAACTGGTTTGACTTAAGTACTTATGTACAAATACTGTTTGTCCTATTTACACAACTCTATGCAACAATAGAAATACAATTTAATTTTAATATGTGGAGGAAAGATAAACTTTGCACACCGCAGTTTGAAACGTTTAAACCAAACATTTTCCCTATAATACTAATTAACTGCCAGGTGATAAATTTTATATAAAATACATGTAAGGATTTAAATTTCTCCAAGATACTGACATATCTAGTTTTCACAATTAAAGAGGAGCTCAATATAAACAAGAAATTTCTGAGGTAAAAACTCACTGAAAATATAAAAGGAGAATTTCAACAAAAACAGCAAAGTAGGGGACAGAAGGAGCAGGATGATCCCTGATAAAACAACGTCCCCCGGAGATGAATGACGGCAGGCACTTGAATGTCATGGTTTTGTGTGTGTGTGTGTGTGTGTGTGTGTGTGTGTAGTCACAAAAGACTGATAGTCCTTGAAGAGTGTTTCTTGGAAAACAAAAAGATGGAAGAAAAGGTGCCTCCTCCTCTTCAGGATTCCATCTCGTCTCCATCGAATGACGGTGGCTCAAAACTGAGCACCTCCTCATAGGTTAACCCTGGGAGATAACAAGCAGCGTGTGAGGTTATTTAAAAATTATATGCGAAGTGACATGTTTTCTTATTCATGTGCAGACTTACTCTTCCATTCCTCAATTTCCAGCTCCCGGCTTTCGAAGCTCTGGTCGTAAGGCTCCGCCTCGGGCTCGTCGTCTGGATCGTGGTACTGTGCGAAATACGGGTGGGCCAGAGCCTCGGACGCCGTGATTCGTTTGTCCGTGTCCAGCACCAGCATTTTCTCCAGCAAGTCCACCGCTGGAACAAAACAACAAGAGAACAGTGGTGAGTATGTGAAAGGCAAAGATCGAAACCAGCATCTATAATCTAATATTACTGGATAGCAGTGGTGTAGTCTGGTTTATCATAGTGGGTATACTCCGACCCCATGTGTGGCTGCATAAAGTATGCAGGGATTTAGCTACTGATCCTCCCACAGTGGACACTGTTTAACATCAAACTATGCATTTTAGTGATATTCTTGACCCACATTCATGAAAAAAAACAACGTAACAGTTACTTGGTAGAGGAAGCACTGAATGAATTTAGAAATATGAGCTAATATGGAGAGAAAAGTGAGCTAGCTAACAAAGCTAGGAATAGCTAACATGCTAATGTTCCAGAACTTTCCATCACATGAACCACTAACAGACCCACCTTACCTATGAAAGAACTGGTGACAAACTGTCGACCCTTCACTTCTTTCTCCTGTCTGAATTTTTAAACTTCTTTTTTTTTTTAACTCTCTGATTTTTTTAAACATCCTACCGTCTCCTCCTCTACTAGCTAAGTCGCTATCTGTTAGCCTCTACAGGCTATCTAATGGAGCAGGTGGACCGAACCATTTTACGTAAATGGGGGGGGGGGGCGTTGGGAAATGTTTCCAAAACAAATAAATTTAGTGTTATCAATACATTGTTAATACATTTTAAGTGTGACCAAGAGTTTATTACTGATAGTCATATTATTTTGTCAGTAATATAATTGTATTACGAGCCTCTCTGGGCTCCTGCCAATCATGGACCCCTTGAATTTGTGCAGAAAAGTATCTTTATGGTTATATGGTAATTCAGGACCTACCTGCGTATAGACTACACCACTGACTGGATAGGTGTTAAAACTGCTGTTGCATTGCTGTAGTCAGTAAGTACATATTTGGATTGGATAGAAATGTATAGTAATTGAGGATAACTTTGATCAAAAAATAGTGATTATATGACACCACTAGAAGGACTCAGTGAGCCAGGAGGAAGAAATGGTGTGATGTTTTAAAGGGGAACTTACCAAGAGGGTTGGCACCAATGAACACATCAGCAAAGTTCCTCTTGGGCATGTGGGGAAGTGAGTTAATGTAGTTCCTCGCCTGTGAAACATTAACAAAACTGTAAAAGATAACAATGGCAGAGGGTGCTACACCTTAAATTGGACAAAAATCTTTGTACTACATTTGCCTGGTGTAAAATGTATTATGACTGTACGTTCATCCTGTAAAGCATGCTTCAAGCGCTTTAACTACCACCCAAACCACGCTCATTACACAAATATTGTGCCCTATATTTTCAGAATCAATGTCTAACCAATGCTGCAGACTGCTCGTCAGAATAAACTGGCACAGCCTTGCTGAGGCAAGCACAGTGAGTCAGAGAGGAAACAGGGAGTAAGTGAAGTGAGAGCAGAGGCTAACACGCAGATGCAGACAGAAAGAGAAACTTAAAAACTACACATCAAGTCTAGTGGTATCCGTCTGTAAACAGGACCGTGGACCTGGGTTTGGTTGGGGGGGGGGGATCTGGGGGAGGTGGAGGGCAGGTGTCTCACCTCGTGGCTGGGCATCCTGCTTATGAGAGAGGCTGGGGGCGTCCCCGTCAGGCGCATTATCTGCTGCAGCTGGTTTATATCTATAGCTTCTGAGTCAAGGGGCATCGTAACATGGAGGTCAGCATGTCAAAGAGCATGGGTGGTTAGGGAAGGGTGTGTATGGAGGGGTGGACACACACACTCAGGGTGAGGTTGAAGAAGATTTAAGAGGTGGAAGACAGTTTCTGCGCTTTGTTTGTCTCACTATAACCTTCAGTGAAGTATCCAGGTATCTACAGAGGTCGTTACCGTCTCATATGGAGAGATTAAGAGACTGATGGAGTTCATAGTACATGCTAGAGAGAAGTGGGAATCAAAGCTAAAGTGCAAATAAAGCCATTAAGAAAAAAAACGCAACACAGCTTAGAAGTAGTAGTAGCAATACACAGTGGTCAAGTAGACGGTCTAACTCTTGCCAAGGCAACACAAACGCAGGCAGGAGCAGGCTGGTACTCGACACTCACAGACTCTGAGGAGATTTTCATCAAGAGCTCGGGCCCTGGGGTTCCGACGAGCATCATTATAAGCTTCAACTGATCAATGTCTTCCACACTCGCATGAAGGAAAACAGGAGGGATGGAGGGTGTCGGATAGGGAGAGAGGGGTGAGAGGCACAACAGACAGAGCTGTCATCGGTGGAGAAAATACTCTTTCATTCATTCAAAATTCAAAGAAAGAGGAAAAAGCTCAAATGACCTCGGTGCTGGTAGAAATGGATTACAACATTTGAATACTGAGTAAAGATGAAATCGAAACTCCCAATATTATAACCACTATTTGATTTTGCAAAACTGAGGCTTTTTTCCTCATAACATATCATATTAGGTCATTAGCAAGTTGCAAAATGCAAAGAAATTGGTCTGCATTAAACTCTTAGAGTGCAATTGACAGACGTCAAAGGGTTTTTTCAGCAGCAGGCACAAGAGGGCGCTCTAACACAGCCTGTGAGTAATATTGGGGCTTCTGGGAGATGTAGTCGGCGCATAAAGAGACACAGGAAGTGGAGACGATTGAGATTAGAGAGCAAAACAGAATCTGGACAAAAAGTGGTGATTTTGTTGAAAGTGTCCTCTACCTCTGATAAAACAAGAATGGAACAAACTTTTTTTTCATGATGAAATTCTCTCTTTTTTCATTTGAGCTATTCAGTGTTTTCAGAGTCATAGTACAAAATATTCTATGGGTCCTGAAACATGACTGAAAACGCTTGAACAATGCACTTTCTGTTTAATAAAACAGTTGGCACTCAAAGAGTTCATGACCTCCTTCATCATGGAACTGCTGATAGTGATCAGTTTCAGCATTTGGACTATGAAATGTCAACAAAGTGCACCACTTTAAGAGGAAAAAAATCTACAAATGAAACTGTGGAAAAGCAGCAGGTCATTTCATCCACTGGGGATGCTGGAGCCTGACAATGTTCAGCTTTTGCTTTAGAAAAAAAACAAAAAAAAACAGTGAGCTAATCGATTAATCTGATTAACCTAATCCCTGATGCCAGAAATGTCAGCAAACTAAGGCTGACGGCTAAGGTTCAAAGTGATTTGATCACATGAACTGCACAGAGCTGATGTGTTATTTATGTGAAAATGTCAGCAATCATTTGTAAAAAAAAAAAGAGAAAAAAGACAAAAGGAAGATTTCCACCCTTGATGATCTTCAGATCAAGCTCTCGCACACTGGATGTTAAAAGTGCAGGAGTTTATAATATGCAGGATCTAATCCAGGACTTGGACAGACCAGAAAAACTACGGTACTCTGTATATTCAACTGTGCTTCGTAGGTGGGTGATTTAAATTTGGTGAGATGGCACACATTCAAACGCCCACACAGAGCATATTGTGAATGGCTTGACTGATCGTTCAAAGCAGGAATAACAAACACAATGTGCTTTTTTCGATCTTGAACAGAACTGTTACCTCAGTAGTGCCAACGCATTATTTGAAGGTGTGTGTGTGACACAGCGTCTTCCTGTGTTTTTTCTATCAAACATTGTTGTGTGTTCTGCTGCTGCACGGGAAGCTCTGTGGGAGGCAAACAGGAAGGTGTGCTGTATCTTTGAGCAGCAGCAGAGACAACAGTGGGCAGCACTGAGTCACAGACTGCACGGGACTCTAAACTCCCATCTCACACACACACACACACACACACACACACACACACACACACACACACACACACACTCTTCCATGACTATTCTGGCATGCAGCCCACAACTGTCAATACTTTGCAATGCTTTTGAGCCAGCTTGAACAGGGTTCTTGCACCATTTTAAAAGTCAAATTTAATACCTTTTAAGACCTCAATAAATGTAATTTAAGACCCAAAAATGTCATAACAATTTCTTTGGTAAAAAATAGTCAATTTCTGGTAGGGCCCGACCAATAGGGAGTTTTTGAGGCCGATGCCGATACCAATATTTAGCAAGAAAAAAAAAATCCAATAACCGATTAATCTCTGCTAATAATTTTTTTATGATTTTTTTTCCAGACCCTTAAAACTTGCAACAACGATATAAATTGAAGGTGTAAATTTCACAACTTTCAACAACAAAGAAGTGAACTATGAACAAAAAAATATTATCAGTAATCAAAATAGCAGTAAATCTCTCCATGCTGTGTTTTCCTATTGGCATTAAACATGACGTCTGAAAATTTAATACCTAAAGCAAATTTACAGTAAATTTAAGACAATTTCAGATCTTAATTACTCAGATTTTAATTTAAGACATTTTAAGACTTTTTAAGGAACCAAAAGAACCCTGTTGAAGTAGGCAAAATGTGGAGACGCACTGGTGTTAGCATCAAAGAAGAGTATGCATCCACCTATTACCACGTCCAGCTCTGTCCAAAAGCTACAGGACAGGTTGACAAGGAGCCACTACTTTTACTTTTGTGGTGGAAGGATACGGTCCGTGCCAGGGAAGAGCGTCTGTCCAGTGAGGAGTTCAGCCATGATGCAGCCCACCGACCAGATATCCACTATTACATGAAATGAAGGAAAACATGCAGTATGGTAAATACTTCAGAACATGACACAACTGTCTGGTTCACACTCAGAATCAGTTAGATTACATCCATTACTAAAAGCTCAAGGTTTTCAAAAGCAGAGCGCAGACCAGTAACTGACATGGGACTCGAGCAGGATATCAACAGGGTTCTTACACCTTTTTAAAAGTCAAATTTAATGCTTTTTTAAGACCATAAGACCTTAACAAATATAATTCAAGACCCAAAAATGTCATAACAATTTCTTTGGTAGAAAATATTGAATTTATATTCTCCTCCAGTGGAGAAACTTAATGTTTCCCATTTGTTATCAATAATCTTTTCAGTAAGTGATTACCATCGTGGCTCAAAAGGAGGCTTTTGTTAATCCTGCAAAAAGACTTTTTCCAACTAAGGATACAGAATAAAAACACTTCCAACAGTTGAAGCAGTCTCCAGGGTTCTTGCACCATATTAAATGTTATACTTTTTAAACACATTTTTAAGACCTCAATAAATATAATTTAAGACCCAAAAATGTCACAACAATTTCTTTAGTAGAAAATAGACATTTTAATGTAGGGCCCGACCAATATGGAGTTTTGAGGCAGGTGCAAATATCGATATTTAGCAGGAAAAAAAATCTGATAAATATTTTTTATGACATTTTATTCAGCCCTTTAACACTTGCAATAACGATAGAAATTGACATAACACTTTTTTTCGACAACATTTATTTCACAACTTTCAAGAACAAAGAACTTCGTGAACAAATTGCGGTAAATCTCTGAATAATGTGTTTTCCAATTGGATTTAAATGAAAATACCTACAGCAAATCTACGGTTAATTTAAGACAATTTAAGACCTTAATTACCCGGATTTTAATTTAAGACATTTTAAGACTTTTTAAGGAACCGCAGGAACCCTGGTCTCCAATAATGAGAGCTGCTGCCATGTACTGCTGCTACTTTCCTCCTTTCATTTGTGACTCGACGTATCAGAAAACTGCTTTTAGTTGCGGAGTCTCTCATTTACCACACTGTCTTTGTACTAAGTTACTCAAACAAATACACACTATTAGACATTTTATAGAAGGCCACTGTGTTTTCAACCCTGATTAACAATAAGTTGTTCAGTTTTGTAATATTCAATGCCAAACTCTTCAATACTTTTGGCAAATTCAACAATTCAGCATCAAGCGTTCTTTTCTGAATCGCTTCAACAGGCAGTGTTTGCCGCTGTTGAGTTGTGATTCTCTCTGAAAAAGACTGACACAAACTCCATTGTTTTACAGGAAACTTGTCAAAAAATGCTCACTGGGGGCATTATTAATATTATTATTACGGCGCCTTGTAACATACTGCAACTAATCTATTTAACCATTTATACCAACACTACAATGTGCTGTGAGACAACTAGTTTTCCTGTTGAGCCTTAAAGTCATGTTGAATCCACCTGAACAGCTGGCCTAGTTTCTCTATAATCACCCTCATCATTTGTTATGTAATAAAGTTTTAACAAGTGACACCACTGTAGAAAAAGCTATATATATAGACACACACACACACAGTGGATATCAGCAATGTAAACTGCAGACAAAAACACTTTTTCCCCCATTATTATGGGGATAAAAGTGCTTCTGTCAAATTGAACGTCTGACGTCAGCAAGCTATTTCAGTTTATGCTATTTTGACTGTGTGAAATTGCACATGATGTAAGGTTTAATCAAGTCTGTGTGTGTGTTTACCTGTCATGTTGTAGTGCATCCAGTTCAGCATGATCTCCGGGGCTCGGTACCACCGGGTGGCTACGTAGCCCGTCATCTCGTCATCTGTGTGCCGTGCCAAACCAAAGTCCAGGATCTGAGCGGGAAAGTGATATTTCGCAGATGCAGATGGGAAAATGGATGATTGAACATCTCCCACTCCACATGATCATCTAGAAGAGATGACTTTTTCCTCACCTTGAGCTCACAGTCTTCATTCACAGCCAGATTACTGGGCTTCAAGTCCTGAAGAGAAATGTGGGCAAGACGGAAAAGTTAAGACAAAGAAGAAACAAAGAGGTATCCTGCTATCAGCCTTTCACTGTTTCTGTTAACCACACGCCATACAGAGTCATGGAAATGCTCTTGGCATTTGTAAATGATCAGACTTCAGAACTCATAAGACATTAAACAGTCATAACTTACTCTGTGGATGATATCTGCAGAATGGATGTACTGTGGGCAAAATAACAAAATAATGATGAGTAACTTATATCATTCTCTCAATACGAAGAACAACTGAATTGCATTTAATTTGCTCATTTTGACCCAACACCATAGTTTAATATGTTGGTGTGTGAGAAACCATGTGTCAATAGGCCTGCCACAATAATCACTACAGCGACTTATCGTACAATAAGGGCTCATGACCTCAATGTCACCAACATTTTAGCCAATGTGAAGCTAGAATAAAGAGCTGAAATTCTCCTGTCAATATAAGACGATACATTATTGCACAGTAGTTTATTGCTTTGGTTGTGCTGCATTTACATTTTCCTAATTCCAATGTCTCAATAATGTTGAGAATTAAAAGTTGCAATTATTTCTGGGACAATATATCGTCCAACAAACCCATGCAAATACAGTTTCTTATACTACTGCTGGTTCTGCCAACCATTCCACAACTTTATTCAAAATACACCACGGTTGAATACCAAAACAGGATGTGGACCTTTCTCTTAACTGTATTTGCTATTAATATACAGTAATATATAATAATAACAGACAGCATAAATATACAAATAGAGATGATCAATACCAGAAAGAGTAATGGAGACAAAACAATCACATGAGGGTTCAACAAGTGAAGCAATCATGGTGATGAAAACCATGTATGCTGTTTAGTTTGATGATTTAGAGTAACTTCCGTCTCTGATACCTTTGTCCTTGTTGTTTATCAGGCACCATAACAACAGCTTACAAGCAAACGAATGCTTTACTAAACCTCTAATGCATTTCTACAGAAACCCAACCAAAACACAAACAAATAATACTTGGTATTTGAATATAGTGACAAAGAGGAAGTGAGCAGCTGAAAATGTTTCAGAGCGTAAAGCAGTCGACGCAGAGCGACGCATCAGTGTTACACTGCGAGCTTCACTGACCTTTAAGCCTCGGAGAATCTGGTAGATGAGGAACTGAACGTGATCATCGGTCAGCTTCTGACACTTGACGATGTTGTTGAGGTCTGCTCCCATTAGGTGGGTCACCAAGTACCTGTGAACCACACAGTAGAGCCCATGAGACGTGGTCTCTACATGTCCGTCTTTGTCTTTTCAGAAAACACACTGTAAGATAAACTTTATTCGTCCCACAGACTGGACAATTCTTTAATGTCATTACTTATTCTGTGTTTAGTTTAAGTGCGTAGTAACTAGTATTGTGAAAATATTAATAAAAACAACTGTAATTTCCCCAGTGAGGGATCAATAAAGTAATTCTTCTTCTATACAGAGAGCTTAATACATTTATTATCCACCACTCAGTGTTAAGTGTTTGCTGCCCTAAATTAACAATACTGCTGATTACGAAAATATTTTTTTTTTGTAATGATTCATCCACCTGTGTGTGCCAGCCCTTTAATCAAAATTATATATTCAATGCTAAAATATAATTATTGTTGTTATCCAGGAAAAAAATACCAACACACTTGATTATTTTTTTGATTGAGATGCTAAATTCCAGTTATTTACTGTAACTCCTGGTAAAAGGTGAAATCATTTTTATTTTCCTCACTCTTGTTCAACATGGTGAAGCTCAGTGATGCTGCTCTTTGAGAGAAACAGGACAGGTGGTCTAATAAATCTGTTTATTACCATCATCAATAATGACGTTACAGAACTCTGAATTCAAACTCTGAAGTTGCTTTATTCAAGAAAGTTCATGTATAATTCTTAGACTCAAAGAACGAGAAAAGAGAGAGAAAAAAGGGAAATGTTTGCTTCACTTATTTTTTGATAGTAATGTTTATACGGCCCACAGATCAGCTACAGAAGGCCAAATATAATAAAAGTTTCGGTGAAGTCTCTGCTCGATCAGATAAGTTGTTGGCTGGGCTGTGAACGCGTGCGATACAAGGATTTGTTGCGCAATAGTTTCACATAAAAGAGAAGTAGACGCAACATCAACGACTGGTTTGTGTTGTGTAGCTTCATCTCACATTTCCACAAATGTGCCACAAGATGAAAAAGCCACGCTACGCTGAGAATTCAAGGACACTGATTGAGTATTCTGTGCGCACACACAAACACACACAAAGTACCAACGGAAACTGCCAGATGGCTGTTACCATGGAGACTAGCTGTGATGTGCATAGTGCACAAGTTCACCCTTCAGTCACCTTGGTGAAACCTGCCAGGTGGACTCGCATGAAGTTACAAGCTGCAGGGTTGTGATGCTAACTCTACTTTTGCTATGAGCTGCAGATAAGGAGTTTCACTGTGAGGAAGAGTAAAGAGCGTTAAAGAGGAGGAGGAGGGAACACAGGGGTGACTTACACATCGTTGAACTCCTCTAAGCTTGTCGCTGGCGTGAAAACATCTAATAGACCAATCACCTGAAGGCAAAAAAAGAGAGGTCAGGAAAATATTAGCACAAGGGACTTGTGTGACAGAGATGCCGTTTTCGTTTAAAGTTTAAAAGACACAACAATTTGACAGATTTGAATATCAGCATGCTTTATATTGACGATTTCTACCTTTTTTGTAAAAGTATATTTATAGGATGTTATCTACTATCTGTTGAATCTGAAGTTGAATTTCATTTCGTCAAACAAGCATGTCCTGCTTTGTAACACCGCTCCAGTTTCAAGGACTCATGCGAGCTATTATGTACAGTGACGAACACTAGGTTATCCTCCAGCTCTGTTTTGGTTAACAGTCATTTAGTCAAGTGAATGATGCTGATAGCGACCGCAGCAGATAGGATTTCAGAGGAAGCAGACCATTATCTGGTAGGTTTGTGCGTCACGCTCACAGGACAGGCTCCACTGGTGTTAAATGATGTGTCTGCATGTGAACAGAGGACAATATACATTCAGACTGTGGATTAGGTTACATTTAACTGCTCTCACATGCTTTTCTCAACAGTATTAAGTTGTTTGTTGAGATTAGATACGTTAACAGTGCCCTTTCAATTGGTAAATATAACATTTACAAGATCTACATTTGGATGAGAGGGTTTGTGACTGAATGACAGGAAAACAAAAACATTGTGTGCGATGGTATCGTGATACTTGAGTCACGATACCATACATTATTACGACACTAGTTTGTGTAAAGCCAAAATAAGTCGTGGTGGAGCCGCAAACAAGACGTTTAATACATCAAACCTCATTTGCCATTTGAGAAACCACCACCCAGCGGAGTGTGCACTGGAGGCTAGCAATCAAGCTAATGCTAGCAGACGCAAAAAGCCAGGCAGTGGCCCGCTGTTAGCGCTTATGAGCACTGCAAAGAACAAAGCAACTACGGGGAAAAAAAAAATCGGAATCGGCCAAAATCGGTATCGGCAGGTTAGGCTTTTTAAAGAATGGCAATCATGATCAGCCAGAAAAATGCACCCCTAATATACACGTGTATACATATATATTTATATGCATATATACACACACATATACATGTATATATACTAAGAGGCATTAAAAACGCAACATTGTATTTTTTCGATATTAATTTGAATTTTCATAATTTATTGGGCGACTTCACTTGGTATGATACTGAACATGAATGAACAAAAGCAACAATAGAAAAATGAATGGATTACAAATGTCAGTATCTTGTGTGATCGTCGTGGCGTAGACATGATGAGCGCGTTGATTTCGGCCACTGGAATCGCTTCCCACTCTTCCAAGAGTGCAGTACGGAGATCAGCAGCCGTCACCGGCAGTGGAATACGACGCCGATCCAGATTGTCCCAAAGGTGTTCAATCGGATTCATATCCGGGGAATAAGGCGGCCAGTCCATAACCTGCACATTATGTCTGTGCATAACGTGCCTGCAGGCGTGAGATAGTGCATCTGTGGACGCCAAAATGCCTGGCTACCCTCGCTTCGGTCATTCTGGATCTCAGCATACCGATGGCCTGCTCCCTCATGTTTGCTGCTAAGCGTGGCATGGTGACCGTCTGTGACAGCTTGCATTTTTCCTCCGGGTTTTTAAAGCCTTGACCAGTTGAGCTCAAATCACCAAAAGAACTCATTGAAAGCTTTCAAACAATGTCCTAACGAATCACACATGCAAAAACAGAGATTGGTACCGTCTGCCACGTTAATTTATTGTTTGAGCTGAAAAATGTGGCTCCATAGTTTCAATAGCCACGAGTGGTAGTAAACAAAACATTTTTTTGTATACAAAGCAGTTGTATCCAATTTTATTTTACATTGACTTTGTTGCGTTTTTAATGCCTCTTAGTATATATTTTAGGGCTATCGAAGTTACCACTTTAATGTAGATTATTTTTTTGTTTTATTTAACTTTTTATTACAACGTGCAGAGGTCGTTCTGGATTTATCAGCCCACATCATGAGTTTTTTTGGGGGGAAAAAATCGTTATTAAGAAATTAAAAATCAATATTATATCTGAAGGAACAGTATTGCGATAAATTGCTATATCAATATTTCTTCCCACCCCTAGAACGCGACAGTATGAGAGATTAATAAACTAGACACTAATAATTATATGCATGTAACAGACTTGTTTTCACGTTTGAGCAGAGCAAAGACAGAGAAAGGGAACAAAGACAGGAAGCACATTACAGAATACTCTTGTTGATGTGTGTCTGCAGTTCATGTGTTCATATGCACACACTGATGTGTGTTCGCAGGCATGCTGGCAATCTAGCAGAGAGCAGCCCTGAGTGCCAACCCTGCCCCCTGGAGACACACTGAGGAGGAGGAAAGGTAGTGTAACAACACAGGAGCAGCCCGCCCACACAGCACACTGCGCCACAGCTGATTGGTGGGCTGGAGCCACAACAAACAGCTGATTGGTCCTCATAGGCTTCCCAAAATCAAAAACCAGGGAGTCTCCTGGCAACAGCGTGAGCACAACACAGTGTAAAGCAAAGGTAGGTATTAAAACGCTTTGATGATTTAAGAACAAATAAGCTTTATGCAATATTCTCTGTTATGATGAAACAGGGTCTGGAGACAACACGTTCATTAATGATCATAAAAGCTTTTAAAAAAAGCTGTCTGGACCCCCGCACTCACATAAAAAAATGATTTTTTTTAAACACTGACGTCTTGTTTACAGCAGTGATTCTGTATAAGCCTAAGTAATCCTACCATGTAAAACCAGTTGAATGCAGGGCGGTCCTTCACCAGTAGTACCAGTGCACCGTGCAACATTAAATCCCAAACTGCTTAACAGGAGAGTTCAAGCTGTTTCAGTAGTGAAAAAGCACAGGATGCAGAGAAAGAAAATGCAATGTTTATATGAAATAATATTAACTCTCTTGAACTGCTGCTGGTGGTTTTTCCACACTCCTTCGATCTGCACTTTCTTTTTCCCTCTGTGTTATCTGAAACTGCTGTGCTTCACAGCAGCCGCAGGTCGATAATACTGGAGAAAGCATCAGTCCACCCTGTCACTCAAAACAAGCTATTCCTACCTATTACAATAGCCTACAGCAAACTCTTTTATAATGTAAAATCTGCATTCTTTCCCCTACAAAGACAGAAACTTCTGGCCTCACACTCAGTGGACTTGCTCGTGCACAGCACAAAGGATCCCATGAGCTGCATTTCAGCTTGAGAAATCGTAACCAAATGCTATTACGCAACATTTGGTCGAAGTGTTAGCTGGATGTATCGACGGCACACAGGAAGTAAGAGCTGTGTTTGTGTCTTTGTGTGTGGGCAAGTGTTTGCATGCACAATACCTAGATATTCACACAGAAACCCAAAACACAAGCAGAGAGTGCAGGAGGGGAACTAAAGCCACTGTCCCAAAATATGAAAGGAAAATGTGTGAGCCCAAAATGCTGCAGCAGCAAACAGAAAACAGGAACCGACGCTGCAGAACGTGAAGGGCCTGCAGTTCAGGGTTCAGAGTTCAGAGCCTGACTTAGCACCAGTTCTTTGTGTTTCCACAGCCTAAGCACTGAAATATACACAGAAATATATTCTGTGTGTAGTAAATTTATTTAAATTTATTTGCATTTGCACGCTCAAAATCTGTCTTTGTGGCACAAATATAACACCATACAGTGAGTTTTGTCGGCTCTGGATTTTTTGCAAAGCCCTGTTTTGATTTCGCACTGCACAAGCTTTGCTGGGTGAAAACAAAAATGCAGTGACATAGTGACGTTTTGCAGTGAAGTGGCTCTGACTGGGCTCCTTGACAATGGAAAAGAGACCGGTGCTAAAGAGGAACAGTTTTAACAACAGTTTAACCAACTAAGCACCAGCACCGAACCAGCACCAGGTTCCTTTTGGTGGAAAACGGGTATCAGTCAGCTGGCCTCTACAGTCACCACATCTCAATTCAATATTGCATCTTCGAGATGTGAAGAACGGGACATTCGCAGCCGACTGAGTGATGCCACCATGTCATTAAAGACCTCTGAGGAGTGTTTCCAACACATTATTGAATCTATCAACTTGAGACAGTTCTGAAGGGGAAAAGGGGGTCCAACCCAGTACTAGCAAGGAGTTCCTAATGAAATGGCCTGCTAACTCTTATGTGAGTCTTCATACACACAGCTACAATCCTGAGGGCGGATCTGAATGAGCTCAAGCAATCATCGTAAGCTACAAGTCAACAAGGACCCAGACAGCATGACGATGCAACCGGTGGTGAACGGTCGCTGTGCAAACATGTGCAAGCCTTGCTTCAGAGCTGAACGACAGAACAATGCATGCACACACCGGAGTCAAGCCCTGGGCGCTGGAGGCCAGGGTGGGTCGTCTGGTGGTTGACTTACGTTCTCGTGCTTCATGTGTTTGAGCAGCCGCAGCTCTCTGTATGTTCTCTTTGCGTGGATGATGGACTGGAAGGGTCTGGACAGCTTCTTCACTGCGATCTTCAGACCCGTCTTCATGTCGTACACCGAACTGAAAGACACAGGGTTACGACTTTAGGAATCAGACTAAACACTGTCATATTCAGACTGAAAACATATACGCAGGTGGCCTTAACTCTAAAGCATATAACTGCATAAGACAGAGCTCTGCTTATAATAGTGTGTAGCCTCAGGCTTTAAGGCTCAAACAGGACAGAACGTGTCAAATATCAGCTGCATTATGCAAAACAAGACCGTGAAAACTGTTTGATTTACTGAAAGAATGAACGGGACAACATGTCGGTTTGTGAATATTTGCCTGCTATAAGCAGCGGTCAGGCAAAATTAGATTAGATTAGAAAATCTGGCATTACATCTCCATTTTTAACGTTTTGTTCTTAACAAGAAACAAACTGTTGGCTACAACATGTCTGTCCATCCATATAAACCTTTATTTTAACAACAGCGTTTGAATAGGAACATGAGGTATTACAAAACACCTCCTGAAAAGGTAACAAGTGAAATAAATAACTGTCAAAATTGCAAACGTAGCAGCTGTTTCTCAGTATATAAAATTCTATAAGTATCTCCGATACTGCTGGAGCTGTTGATGTCAGCATGCATGGCTGCGTTTATTATAGTCATAATTCATCCTTTCGTTCATTTCATTGTAATCAATGTAACAGAATACATCAGTGTCAGTGAGGAGGCAGCATAAAAGAAGAAAGAGAAAACAGGTGTGGCAGAAAAAGAACACAGACAAAAGAAATGTAGCACAAAAACTGGGCGTTAAAAGTGCTCCAGTTACTAAAAAATGTAAATTATATTCCAGGGATAGATGGTAACCATGTTTTTCCAGGATATGGATTGATGGAACCTGTAAAAATCAACACCCTCATCCTCTGACAGACATTGTGAGGGAGGTGGAGAGACAGACACAAGTGTGACATTGCTGCATTTCCTGTGTCTGTGAGGAGACACAACCCACTTAGAATAAACCACATTCCTTCCAGGTCAATCACTCAAGCTGCATCACAAATGTACGATTGCAAAATCAGTCGAAAACAAGCTGAAAAGCTTTGTTTCCTCTTCTTGCAGTAAAACAGTGAAGGGTTTTTCCCTTTGCTTTTCATCTGTAAACTACCGAACGCACAAACCAGCGAGTTTAAAAGTCATTCATATATTAGTGCAAGCAACTAAAAGCACTGTAGCTTTTCAGCTGTGGAGGCCATGACGACACTACAAGCAAGAGATGGGAGTAATTTCCTCTGCACCGAGATTTAAACTGTCGACCTTTCAGCCTCACAGCTGGGAATACAGCATACCTGTGTTTCAGCGTCTGAAGCATTCAAAATAAATCAGTGCTGGAGCTCAACGTTATGATCGTGACGGAGTCAGAGTGCCACGCGTCCACAATAAGAACATTAAGATAAGCAGTGTGGGTTTTTCTTTTTTTTTTTCCAGCGAGTTGGAGATAAATCTCCCACACCCACTGTACTCTGTGTTCCAGGATCGCAGAGGAAACTGGTAACGCTAAGAAAAAGACGCACGGTCACCGTCTAATCTGCAGGACAAACAGCACAGGTCTGAGCATACACCATCCAATTAGTCTGCAATAAATGGAAGTGCAATAACAAATGGCCATAAAAAAGTGGGCTGTAAAAAGGAGCAGCATTATGAGACGGGATCGCCAGCAGTGTTGACTAACAGGCAGGGAGCAGACGGGTAAATATGCACTTTAAATGACTGGAGATCTGCGCTAAGTGTCTTTCTTGTCCTTCCTCTTGCCATCAATTCACGTTATACTTGAGATATTAAATTCACAAGAGATTAAGAGACAAAAGGAATCAACGCTGCAGCAGTAAAGCCTTGTGCATCCTAAATTAACCACTTTTCTCTCCAATCTGCACATATACATATCCATGAATAACACTGCTTATCACAATATTGACGTGTGTTTGCATTCTTTCTCATAAACGAGGTGGATTTCTCCATCATCTTGACGCACACGCTTTACGAGCCCTGCGCCTTCATTTTTCAGTGCTTAGAATTTGCGTAAGTGTTACAGGAAGCATAGAAATGATATGATAACACAACATGTTCAACATCACTGTCATCTAGGACATCATGTGTCATCTGTAAAATGATGAGCATCATGACAAAAAAAAAAATCAAATCCTCTACAGATGTGTGGGAGAAAAATATCCCCCAAACACTTGATTAATGGGGTGATTAGTAGGGGTGGGTTTTGGCAAGGACTTTTTTGGCAAGGATATTTACATAAATATGTACACGTTTACACATACTGTATGTATTTGGCCGTCACCGTGCTCACTGAGCAGAGAGGTAGTGGTGCAGGGACACCAACAGAGATGTGGAAGTCAATCTGGATTTACAATCAGCCCAAAACATGACTTTTTGGGGAAAAAAAACAATGTTAACTTATTGAGTGCCACTGATGTATCTATACATCATTTAAGATCTGACGCTTGAGTGTCATCAATGTAATAATACGTCAATGTGGTTTTCGAAAATAGGTCACCGATCGTGGTCTCCTGCAGCCTGTGAGTAATTTTGGGGCTTCTGGGAGATGTAGTCGGAGCATAAAGAGACGGTAAACACCACAGAGATCAAAGCATGAAGTGGACATGATTGCGAATAGAGTGAATAAAGTGGCGTTTAGGGTGGGAGCGGCCTCTACCTCTGATAAAACAAGAATGGAACAAGGTAAAAACACAACCAGACACATCAGACATGAACAAGGCAAACAGGAACGTCTCACCCAGTCAGCTGGCATAAAGCTGCATTTCCCATCTACTGTACGTATGGTCTGAGGGAAATAACAATAAGTAAGAATGCTCTGTCCTGTCATCATGGAAAGGAAACTAGCAGGTTTATGGGCCTGCAGCAATTAAATTTTGTTTTTTTAAAATCTGTTTATGGCTATGACAGGAACTAACAAGCGTGAGGTGACGGCCAGGCAGAACATCGTGGACTCAAAAGTGACACAACAAGTGGGCAGAAGAAGAACAAGTTTTTAATGAGCCTGTATTCAGATGTGCTGCTTTCCGGTAGCTGGTGAACGCATCTCAGTATTATGATGCACCTTCACCTTCTGCACATAATGACCTCCTGCTTGTGATAAAACTTAATTTCACCTGTTCCACGCACACACAGTATCATAAATAGGTTTTAATGCCGTGTGGCCTTTTATCAACCTACACACGGCATGCGTGATGAGTTATTATTAGCGCTTGCTGTGATTAGGACCTTAGAGAAAGTAAGATAACATGGTTAAAATGTTTACACGGAAGAGGCAATAATGTCAGTCTTTACATGATCCACCTTTAATTAAGTTATATTAGGTTATGAAGCCAGAGGGTACATAAACAAACTCTTTTTCCAATCAATACTTAACTCATTGAGTGCCAGGGGGTTTATAAGACCCATACGTCAATGGCACTCAAAGATTTAATGAAGGAAGAGTCTCCTAGTGAATCAACATTGGGTTGATTAATAAATTCATAGCTTTTGTAGGCCAATTGTTGTAATATTTACAGTGAAACATGCACTAAATTACATACTGTTCGCAGTGTAATCCATAGAGAGCACTTAGGCATAAATGCATGTACTAAGTATTTGGGGCTCTAAAGCCTGATCCATAATTTTATACCAAAATGACTGGTTTTACTGTGCTGACATCAAAGATGCATTCAGTAATGCGTCTCAAAGACTGAAAGCTGGAGCTGAAGTCATGTCAAATTGCTGGTTTTAAACTCAAGCCTCCTGTTTGTTTGGAGAGGTGACAAGTCTGTGCACACTTCTCCGAGGTTAAAACCCGAGTGCGTCAGCCAGAACTCGTCACAAGTAATGCACCTTCTCACCGAATTAGCTTCATTAAACAGTCCTTTCTCAATCAGCAAAATACCTAATGCTGCGAGCCTGTACTCTGTAGACTCACTTATTCTCATGAGACATTTAAGGACACAGAGGCAATAAGCAGCATCTTTAGCTGGGCGTATACACAAAGGACTTCATGTGAATTGTTGTAGCGGCATGCATTTCACTCTAAATATGACACTTGAGTACCATCGACATTATAATATGTCAAAGTGGTTTTCAGCAGCAAGTCGCCAATCACGGTCTCTGCAGCCTGTGAGTAATTTGGGGGCTTCTGGGAGATGTAGTCAGAGCTTAAAGAGACAGTACACGCCACAGAGATCGAAGCAGGAAGTGGAGACCATCGAGATTAGAGAGCAAAACAAACAAAATCTGGACAAAAAGTGGGGTTTTTGGTGAAAGTGTCCTCTACTCTACCTCTGATAAAACAAGAATGGAAGAAGGTAAAAACAAAGTTTTTTTCATGATGAAATAGAGAGTCTCTTCTTTCATTTGAACTATTCAGTGTTTTCAGAGACATAGTACAAAATATTCTGTGGGTCTATAAATATGACTCAAAATGGGCAAAAACGCTGGAACAAGGCACTATCTGTCTTATAAAAGGGCTGGCACTCAAAGAGTTAATAATGTTCAGCTGGTCAGTGCATGTGCTATTTGTTAAAAGCTGGAGAATTATTGTTCTGATTTCATCAAAGCCTGAAATATTTAGATACTGTTTTGTTTTTTTTTTTAGCCATGATTCATTTCCCTGCACTAAAACTGAGCAATTGATCTAATATGCATGAACGCCCCGCCTTTCTGGCTTCAGTGCTTGTTTCTTCTCAGCTGAAAAACACAAGGCACTCAGCAGCACACAGCCCATACTGTAATCCCAGCCAGCATTCACTGCAAACTCTTTCTTTCCATGTGAACTCTGGATCGCCTCCAAGTCTGACATTTAGAAAATAGAACAAAGGTCAGAAACAAGGAGAAAGTAGTAGTATGTTGTATCAGAGTGACAGGTCGATGGTGAAAATGATTTAAAACATAGTACGTGCTTTCAATATTTAACAGCTGGGAAGAGTTCAAGTCCAGAGCCTGAGGAACGTCATGGCAGCAACAACAAAGACTTGTGCAGCTGACCAGAGGTCGTGACATGCTGGAGTAGGTGCTGGGAGGTTATTTATACCTTTCAGATACCTTCTGAAGGGTTTTAATGACACCCTGCTGTTTGGATCACTTTGCCTGCAGAATTGTATCCACATTAAAGTATTCAAAAGGCTTTGTGGCTGACAACCCCTTGACCTGGATGAGGGATCCAGTGAAATACAGAGAGAAACACTGAGGAATTTCTGCACATTAACAACAAAGTAGCTGCAGGTGACAGGAAGAATGATGCAGTTAGTCCTCAGGGACATTCATCTTTGGCAACTGCGCTAACTGGTTATGATGAAGGCAGCTTTATTTTCACACTGCTCTGCCAGTTTTCTCCAGCTGCCAGAACAGCTGGCACACTGTAAAAAGTAAGTCAATCCTCTGTAAGGAGTGACTGGTGAATACTCTCAAGTCAGATTTGTGCCACGGCTATACAGTCTATAATAACTGTATTACTATTAGCTGTAACCATTTGAGTTTTTTTTCCACCATATGGAGTCAGAATCATCCATCTCATATCAGGGTCATTCGTTTTCTGAGGCGCTCAGAAGTGACTGTTTCTTATAATGGTTCATCTCAACGGGTGGGTGGTATAAACGGATATAAATGAAGCATAGCTAGTATTTAATCCAAACTTAGACTTCCATAATGAAGGCATTCATAGATGCATTCATTGTTTATTGGCAGATGTATGCTCAGTGAACGTCTGTACAAAATCAGGTCACCCTTCATTCACCACTAATAATAGCTGCAAAAAGCCACACAAACAGAGCAGTTTGAGGTGTGGAAATGTGGCCAACAGCGACAGGAAAAAGTTCAAATTACAGCACGATGCCATCCATGACTCTGTGATGACTACAGAGGCGTCACAGCTGAGGCCACTGCCGAACCTCGGGACTGTGAGTCATGGGTGTAGCACAACGGGAGGAAGGGTGACATCATGGTGGAGTCACCCCCGTCTGATGGGCTCCTATAGAAAGCTCTCACTTGTGCACGAGGGGGCCTACTTTCTGAAAACCACGTGACCTTCTGGTACTCTGCAGGCTGCACCCAACTGGAAAATGCATGATGCACGCAATGCGTGGCTGGGCTGTGTAAAGTGCCAGCTTGTACGTGCAAGTACTGCAACACTATTGTAGTAGATTTAACAAGGTACTGCTGCTTTAGCCTGACACGAGCACAGATCGTACCTCAGGAGGAGGCACCACTCTGGCAGATGATGCAAACATGGACAGGCCACCTTGAGAGGAGACACCGATGAAACAAAGCAGCCTGTCCACATGTTTAACACCGAGGACTGTGGTGCAGCTAGACCCTGGAGCTGTTTGCAGGACAGTGAGAAAAGCAGCAGAGCAACAACAACAAAAAATGTGCACAAACAAATATAATCCCCACCCGCCGAGGAAATGCGAGCAATCCCGAAGCATGCACGATGGAGTAAAAAAATGTAAACAAACGGCACAACTGATAATTTCCCTTTCTTCCACAGACACCCTGTGCTGGGTGATAAGCAGCCCGTGTGGAGGCAACTCTGACGGGCCTCTGTGGCTGCTGGGAAGCCGTTGTGCAACCGAGTCGTGTTTGCCCTCGATAGTACCCTGCAACAACTGCTTACCACACGGAGCCGTAGGCACCGGAGCCGACGGGAGACAAGTTCTGGTAGCGCTCCGGGACCTCCCACACGGTTTTGTTGAGCTCCTGTCGATAGAAAGTGGGTCTCTCCTTCTGCGACATTCCTGCGGATTTAGCAGCAGCGCAGCGACAAAACAAGAAGCCAGTGGAAACTTCTGCCCTCTCCTCCCCGCGGTGTGCTGCTGCTCCCCCGACACAACTCAACACCCAGGCGGTGCTCAGTCTCACCAAACTTCAGCCGCCCAGTCGTGCAAATAATAAGGTGCAGTTGTGCAAAAAAAAAGAAGAGATATAAAAGAAAGAAATATCCTCCTTTCCGTGCACGTCGGCGCGCCTGGAGACAACTTCCTCTACCCAGCGCAGCACGCTCAGGAAACACACAAGACTGGCTTCACATGAGATTTTTTGCACCGACCGTTCTGCTTTGCTGGGCGCGATTGAACGTGAACGCGCACGTCTCTGTCGTCACTGCACGCCCCAGGCAGTGTTTATTTTCTCGCGAGAACTGGGTGGCTGGATAACCTGGGTATATCCCACTCCCACTGAGAGCCACGAGTGGGAATCTCCCTCCAGCTTCACCTGTCCTTTACCTGTTTGGATTTACATTTAAATATTCAAGCAATTCTAATAAAGCCATCCACTTTTTTTTTTTTTTTACAATATGTTAAGACATGTTCAGAAGTTTGCACAAACAGGGAATTTAACGTCTTGGTGCAGGACACTCATTTAAATCACAGTTAAAAGCATACCTTTTTAAACAAGCATTTAACCTGCAATAACAGCATTTAACCTGTCTTTCTTTGGAAAGCATCTTTGAGTTTTAATGAAAAGTGCTGTATAAAACGGATGAATTAATAATTATTATTATTATCTCAGAATTATTTGCACTGCTATTTTATTTTATCTCCACAGGTCATGTCAACATAACAAATAGTAAAAATATACTCTAGTCATCTAAACATTGTGTTTAATTAATATTTTCATTGCAATCACAGATAATTTTTTTCCTGCTTTGTTATTTAATACATATTGTAGATATTTATTCTATCAATATTATTACTTATTTTGTCATATCCTATTAATATTATTACTTATTCTGTTTTTGCTGTTGTATATTGTTTTTTCCATTACTGGAATGTGTCTATGCTGCTGTGGCGAGTGAATTTCCCCCAACAGGGAATAAAAAAAATCAGTTCTATTCTATTCTATTATTTATGGCATATAAACATGTAAGCGTTGTGCAGAGATAAGAACCAAAAGATAATAAAGTGACTAAAAATTAATATTGGGTGCAAAAACTCTGATTATGTGGTAAAACAGAGACAAAAATGGTGCAATATGGCAGATAAACAGAGACCAAAACTGTACAGAAAGGTGCAATTAGGCTGGTGGCCTTGTTGATGAGGCCAGCTGCAGTGGGGAAGAAACTGTCAGAAGGGAAGCACTGTAACTATCTGTGATACTCTACAGTTGTCTTACAGATTACAGTTTAGTATTCGATGTCAGAGTACACATACTGAGCTTTACCTGTCCAGGTGTACCACAGATATAATTGTGTCTAGAGGAAGGTATCTGACATGAAAAAAATAATGTACTTATTGCCCCCTTAGACTTTACGCTTTACAACAAAATAAAATATTTTATTAAATAGAATATTTTTTTATTGATGTCCCATTGGAGAAAATTTACTTCAACAAAAATTTACTTCAACAGCATGAACAGTTTCTAAGTAATAAAACAGCAATAATGACATCCCTCAGATATGATTAAGATTTGTTTATAGATAGACAGACAGACAGATAGATAGATACAGAGAGAAGTTCAGTAACAAGTAGCATGTTAAACATACCGAAATAAAAGCAGCAGATCACACAGAGAAGACATTGTCAAAATAAATCAATATACATACTAAGACTAAAATACTAAATCCTCAAAAAAGTGCAAATAGTGTGCAAGTATGCAAAAGTGTCCATTTATGTACAAATAAACTGTGCAAATAGGCAGAGATGTCCATTTATGTACATGTATGTGATAGTAGTTGGTCCATTAGCTTGGTACGGAACACACTCCTCTGTCTGGTGATGGTTTACTTTATACTAATCAAGAAATAAGGCTCTTTTCTACCAAATAATAACTATAAACATAAAACATAATAAATGACTACAGTACCTATTTTATATGACACACACGTAAATATGGCAAAGTGCTGTCAGTTAGTGATTCGTGAGTTAATTGCAAGGGAAGGCAGGAAATTTGTGAGGACGAAGAGCTTTACAAATATAATGAATTTCCCTTGGGATTAAAGAAGTATCTATCTATCCATCTTTTCATAATCTGTCACATTATACATTATAGGAAGCCTATATAGTATTTATAGGTATAAATAACACACTGTGTGTCCTGGGGAACTGGAATGGATGGGAGCTGTTAATATTATCAATAACAGCTGTGCATTTTCTAATCTGACGAGTTAAAATTTCCGACATGACGTCCTACATCCTATTCCAAATGATGCCATTGAAAAGTACAAGTCAGATGAGACAAGTCCTACGGGGGTGAAGCACAGAGTACAGCAAGGCACAGATCTATCCACATAGAACTGAATAATTCAAACTGATTTGGAGGATCGTTTTCCCTTTTGTGTTCTGTTGACTAGTGCATAAAACAAATGAATTAAATCCACTGTGATTGAAAACAACAAATCATGGAAAACCCCCAGAGGGACTGGGATGAGATGCTGTACACACTTAACTTTAAAAGACGACAAACACAGAAATCGTGTGATTAACATTTTACTCCAAATTGCATTGCATCCCCTCCAAAAACAATTCATTCTTTTACAAATATAAAATAAGGTGGCAGAATTAATGTCAGTATGCTGTAGAAACAGTATGTATTTATGATGGTATGAGAAGCACCATCCCCATTTGGCTCCATATTTAAATCTTCACTCTGATAAAGCCATCCAATTATCACAATATGTTAAGATAGGCCTCTTTCAAAGTTATTCTTCTTTCTGCGATACTCTACATTTGTGGTACAAATTTGACTCAGAACTATGTCTTACAGATCATGTTATAGTATTAGATGTCAGAGTAAACACAACATACACTTGTGCAAAACGTGGATTTCAAACATAAATCAAAGGTTAAAGGAGTTATATATGCAATTCAGGACATTAATATAGTCGCAAAAAATTGTTATGTTAAGATACATCTGAGTAATGGCCACTGTTTGAAACTGTTGGCCCTCCCTGTTTCTTCCTCCCTCCATGTTCATGTCCCACTTCTATTCACATACAGTTATGACAGTTACCACTGATAACACCACATCAACCCATGATGGCGGTGTCACAGAAGCTAGGCCACCCCAATGAGTGTGAGCTAACACTGCTGCCGATGTTAGCACCATTAGCTCAACCACCTCCATGTTAGCTTGTGACGTCAGAGGTAAGAACTTTGTGCAGACGATACCTGCCCAGACAGAATTTCATATATAGCTCCTTTAAGAGATACCAAACAGCACTGTTAAGATTTAAGAGATTCAGAAAATGAAAGGAAAATATTGTGTAGACAAGAAAATCTTTATATATTAGCTTGGTTTATCTTCCCCTCCACCCTTGACACAAGAGGTGATACAGAAACAACAGCATAGCTGGGATCAAGCAGAAATTATCATTAACCTCTGGCAAACTTCTACTGGTCATATTCTTTTTCAAATATATACAGCTAGGCTAATGTATTTTGCATACAGATATAAGGTACAATGCACACACCACTGTCCAATCTTGTGCATCCTTCAATATAAATATTCATAGGGTGTGGATGGAGACAACAAACAGTGTTACTCTACAACAGAACGATACCGTGTGAACCAACTGGCTCTAATAACTGTAGAGTAGATGCCCTTCATGTCTGCAGTGTACACAAATTATCAAAGGAGGAGTCATGTACCCAGTCACCAGAGGGGGGCAGCCTTGGCTAGTCTTTCACATGGGTCCTTAGGGCCAAGGGGGTTTCATCGGTCAGATAATCCATGAGGTGTTTCCCCCAACAAGGATTAGCACTTGACCACTGAGATGAGTCCATCCCCAGCCTGCATCCAGTCAGTGTCCTTTCCAGTCCAGTCTGACGCTATCATTTCAAGAAAACAACATAGAAAGCCATGGCCAAACAGGAAATTGCCACAGCAATGTGAAGCCGCGTCCCGATTACAGCAGCTGAAAGGAGAATTGGAGAATAAAGAGGATTAAAACAATGAGAATATAGCAAACCATGCACACGTGTTATCAGTGAGCAGAGTGTAACAGACGAAGACGTTACATAGTGGCTGGTAAATATTAGAGTTGCTGTTTTGTACAGCAGAACATTAGATTTTAGATGAGAATGCATTCTGACTTTGAGCTTTGAGGGCTTTTGACATGTGCTAACTGCTACATAAATAGGTGATTTTCATAGTGGATGTTGTTACTTGTTATGGAAGGGAAAGCACAGGTCTCAGTAAAGTATCCCAGTACCCCAGGATGCCAATGACCCAGTTCTCCCCAGAAAGATCCAATCCACCGTCATTTATAAAAGACAATTTAAATAAAGACAAGGTTTCCAAAGTGCTGTACATTAAAACAAATACAATAAAAATATAATGAATAAATAAATATAATAAAAATCATGATAAAACATTAAAACATAAAAAAATCAATAAATAAATAAAAGAGAGTCCATCCCAGATAAAACACCCACGCACATAAAATGAACAGCCTACGTTGTTTTAAAGGCCAGAGAAAAGAGGTGGGTTTTTAAAAGCATTTTAAAATCAGACAGTGAGAGGCCTGTCTAATGTGCAATGGCAAAGATACACAACCTTCGTTCCCCCTGTAAAATTTCATTCAAATAAACCACATAAAATAAAAAAAATATGTGTCCTGTCGTGAACTGGAGTCTTGTCCAGGGTGTACCCTGCCTTTCACCATAAGACAGTCGGGATAGGCAACCCCATGTGAGGATAAGCAGTGGAAGATGGATGGATGGATGGATGGATGGATATCCCCACAGGGACATTTTGTGTAGAAATCACAGGTTTGTGTTGCATTAGAATATTGCTGATTCCCTGTCTATCTACCTTTGTAGAAGATGCCCCACACTCCTTTCTTCTCTGACAGCAGCCAGCTGTTGAGGCGAGGCACCTTCTTGAGGTATGCACACGTGCAGATGAACAGCAGCCCAAACACCAGGATGCCATCGAAAGAGTACACTGTAGAAGAAAAGAAATAACTTCAAAGCATTAGCTGAGTGGATTACCTCATTAGTTTACCTCAAAGTTTATTCACGCAGTACAAAATCTGTTAGCTGACTACAGCCAGTTGTGAGATAATCCACTTTAGAAAAGATTTTAATGTGCAATATTTTTTTGTAATTTTTTTTATTATCTATAAGTGGAATATTTTCAACAGAATCTGTCTATTAATATGTAATACCACTTCTATTCCTATACTATTCACGTTGAAATACTTGTTATCTTTATAACACCAGTTGGTCCATTGTCTTCACTTATCTTTTTCACTTATCTTGTTTATATGACAACTTTTACACATTGTTTACTGACTCCTGTATTTTTTTTTCCACAGGTCCTTATTGTTATTGCTGCAGCTGTAATGATGCAAATGTCCCCGGTCGTGGGACAAATACAGGTATTTCTTAGATTATTTCACTCATTCTTGCTGCACAGGCTAGTTTTCATTTCTAAATTTGAAAACAGCAAAGAGACATGTTGAAACAAATACTGCTGCTGCATAAGCAGTTTAACAAAGACAAAAAAACAGACACTGATAGTTTTGTTATGGTGAATATTTTAGTGTAATATCACAAAAAAACACCCCTTCATCTAAATAGTACATATGTCTTTACTCTAACATCCCAGGGACAGGTGTTGATGTTTCTGCAGCTTTATGTCTGAAACTGATTCCACTATTTAAAGCAACTCAGACAGTTACACATAAACCCTGCCTTAGGGTGGATTTCCCCTTTGCCTACATGAAGCCTAACGATGCAATCCCAGAGTTATTTACAGTGGAAGCAGCAACGTTGAAACTGCCCACATCAGCCGTGGACAGGACAGAAAAGCTTAACATCTTACAAGCAGCTTACATGCAACCCTGTTTTCTTGCCTTGTTGTATAAATCAGATTCTGTGGTCTTGTTATCTGCCTTTTTAGCATTAGCCACCGATACCCTGACGTCAGTAACAAGCTAGTTAGCAAGAATCATTCCAACCTGACAAAAATTCAGTGGTGTCCGCATAATATACTGAAAGACACTTTGTACTAGATATTGTAAAACTGTGCGACAAATCTGTAATCGTAAACAAATGATATGTTACGGTGTAACAGTGTTTGCCCAGGGCCACGTCTACAGCTAGCCTGGCTTCCACGTTAGCCTTCCGTCCGAGAAGTAGCTAGCCGAACTTACATGTCCTGTTTTCTACCGACAACTCTTAGCTAGTCTCACAGCAACAAACCTACCATTTGTCATTTTCGCAGTTTGCTCTTTTCACGATGTATTGTGACAGTTTCTTCGTTAAATTAGCAATCCATCATGTAACATAAAGTAGTGCGGTCTACTTTGCTTCGCAGTCGCCCAGTTGACATTTCCGGTTTCACAGGCTAAGCTTCTTCTTCTTCTTCTTCTTATGGTGTTTTATTGGCGGTTGGCAAACAACGAATTGGTGCATTACCGCCACCAACTGGAATGGAGTGTGGATCAACTATTCCACCCTTTCAAAAGCAAAAACAAAACAAAAAGAAGGAAAACCTACAATGAATTATTCTACCAAACAGCTTGCTTTAAGGACCTAAAATGTGAATTTATAACTCACAGGCTAAACCTAGATGATTTCTTCTTTTACCCGTCTTATGTTTGGGTTCATCCACCATTACTGCCATCTACTGGACTCTATACAGCCTGACACTGAAGTGAATGCGTAAATGACTTTACTGATAAACAACAAAATACACCTGTTATCTCAACTTATGGTATGCTCTCTTTTCCACACAATATCATTATATATGATATGTTTAATCACCTGAGTCTGGTACTATTTATGTTGTAAATACAGTTGTTCAGCTGGAAATACAGTTGCACTATACACCGATCAGGCATAACATTATGACCGCCTTCCTAATATTGTGATGGTCCCACTTTTTTAGCCTCAAACACAACAAACTATGATACTCCACACCTGCATCAAAGATCCTTGTCCTCTCATGACCCTGTCTCTGGTTCACCACTGGTCCTTCCTTGGTCCACTTTTGATAAATCCTGACCACTGCAGACTAGGAACAGTTCTGGAGATGCTCTGATCCAGTCCTCTAGACATCACTGTTTGCTTCTTGTTGTCAGACTCACTCAAATTACTATGCTTTCCCTTTTTTTGGTGCTTCTAACATCAACTCTGAGGACCAAATGTTCATGTAATACCTTATATATTCCAGGTGCCATGATGACGAGATAATCACTGTTATTCACTGTTATTATGTAATGGTCTGGCTCCCTCTTACTTGTCTGAGATGGTAGGACCCTGTGTTCTTCAGGCCAGATTCTGTAAGAAGTCCCAAGGTCCAGATACAGACAGTGAGGTGATCGTTTGACGAGGGCGGTTTTGTTTTTATCTGATCCTATTATGTTTTTAGGGTTTTTACTACTGGAAGGCTTTTAATATCTTGCAGCACTGTGGCACTTTCCATCTCAATTTCTAAATATCATTTCTATGTATTGTTTTTATGTCTTATTTTTTCATGTACTGTTTGTTGTAAAGTACTTTGGGTGCCCTTTGGATATTGTAGGGGACTATACAAATAAATTTGATTGAAAATTTTAAATTTCACAATACCCATAATAATTGTATGACTTGTCAAAGGTTCTTATACTTTTATTTATTAATTTGCCTCTGTTATGCCAACACATCACTATAAAGCCACAGATTGACTTAGACGCTCTGTTAATGCCAGTTTTTTTTGTCCTGCTGTGTCATCCTGTTGTTTGCTGTTTTAACTGTTTTCATATTAGCACCATCATCTGTGAGGAACAACATTTCGTTTCTGTGTACTTGTATGCAGAATGACAATAAAGAAACTCTTCCTGTATATTTACGTAACCATAGTAACTCAGGGAAACCTTCATCCAGGTATATAGAGGCCTGCAGTAAATGGTTTGTACGGTATCTTCTGTTAGTGTGGGTCAATTTCTCTTCTGTCGGGAACTTTCCCATAAAATGTATTGCATGTAACACAACCCAGATAGCAAAACAGAGACACATTTGGAAAAAGATGAACTGAACTGTAGCATGTTTATGTTATATTCCTTCAGGTAGGCTTGTTCTTATAGTTTGGAGATGTACTGCATCACCTAATGAAAGAGGACATGGCTGGCAGGGTTCAGAAAGTGGTGAAAAGCGCTGGCTCTGCTGCAGCTCTGAACCAGGACACACCTTGTGCAGAGGGAAGGATGAAGATTAAACTGAGCTTCCACCCACACGACAATGAGCTGACACCACTATACAGCTACCTCCACCTCAATCCCAGAGGTCCACCAGAGGAGCAGTTTGTCCAGATTGCTTTCTGGTTAAATAAGCTCACTCCAGAGGGTCTGAATCAGGCATACTTGCACTGCATGTAAGATCCATTCAAAGCACCTTTTGTACTTATAACTCATAAAGCATTAGCGTATACAGTACATACGTCGTGCATATGCTCACACCACCATTGTTTCCACCCACTAGATATCACACTGGCATCATGGCCAGGCTGTAAAAAGCTGTTTCTGTAACAACACAATTTTTGCATGTACAAATTCTTCTCCTGGTCACATTATGTTCTGTAATAAAGCCTAAACCTACCTATAACACATTAATATATCTTATATATATAATTTATGTATTGATTATTCCCACTTTGTTATTTTTCACTTGTTTAATACTGCACATTTTGCATCACTGCTGCTGTTATCATCTGCACTTACTGCCTCCCTATATCTCTATTCAACATGTTGATTTATGACTGACATATGACCCATAATATAACCTTTATTTGTGGTGTCCAGTCGTTGCCACACTGACCTGATTCCCCCTCAGTGCTTCAGTTTATTGTTTTTACATCTTAAATGTAACTAGAAGGCAACAGGACATTTATGTGTGACTTAATATTGAAGGAAAAAATTGCTAATGGATAGACTATTAGACGTACTTCATACTTCACTCCTTCACTGTGTGACTGGATCCACAAAGTGGAAATACAAAACACAATGTTTGTTTTGTTAGCACTTCATGTTGCATTAGTCTAATCATTACTTTACATTATCCTAATCCCTCCATATGTTGTTCTTGTCTCAGAGACAACAGGAGTTTCTCTCCTGAAGGGAATAAGGCTGGAACAAAGGGTCGTAGGACACTTAATAAGATTTGATCACAGGACAGTGAAGCACACCTGTTCAGATGAGCCTCACTATCTGCAGCACTTCAAACTGTACTGTACGTGCAGTATCTACCATAGCACACAGGTAAGACTGGTTTTATCATTACTGCTGAGAGGGAAAACATTGCCTAGTTAATCATATTTGAGTTGGGCGTTGTGACTATAAGAACTTGATAAAGCTGGAATAAAGTAATTTTAAAAACAGCATGTAACAACTCCCATCATAACAATATACTGTGGTATTGTTGTGTTATTCTGAACACAGATTATTTTTCTTTATTTTGTGTTGATCCCTGGTTGACAAAGAGTTTATTCTGATGATTATAATATGATGATGGATTAGTGACAGGATGGTTTGTGTGCATTTATTTATTTTGAATGCAAACATTTACTTATTCGCCTGCTTCTTCATTCAGGTATCCCAAAAAATGGGTCTTCGAAATAGAAGAGGTAAGATTAAACCAAACAACAGTCAAGTCTGAAGTCAGGGTGACAATACTTAAGTGAAACAAATGACCCAGTCTTCACATTTGGTCAGAAATTTTGTCACTCTTATCATAACATATATAACTTCAAAATAAGCAGCCTCATTTTTAAGTATTCAGTTTCCTGGATATCTGCTCGCCATGGATAGGTGACGTGTGCTGGCTTGTATTTATGTGCGTCAGAAAGACATCACTGCTGGATGGTCGCACCACGCCAAGTGACTGAGAGACAACAACAAGAGGAGGGTGGAGACCTCATCCAAGCAAGGAAGCTGCCAAATCCCATCCTGGCTTCTCACCAACACAGAGCTCTTCACCAAGAGCTGCTTTTCTGCCAGAGAAGGTGAGAAAACACGACGATTTATAACAGTTTTACACCTTGAATCCATGTGGAAAGATTCATGTTTCCATGTGGCATTTTTCAGACTTGTGTGGTAAAGGCAGGTTGCAACTTCTCTCAGAAAACATGTCAGCATTTCATTTGTCTTCAGACAGGGAATCCTCTCAGTCTTCTTCTGTCCATCTGACTGGAGTTTAAGTGATCTTTAACACTGATCAAGTCAAAGCCACCATGCGCTCGACTGAGACTGTGTATATGTCACCGCAATAAAATTCTCTGTGCCATTCACAACAAAGTTTGTAAATCATCTTGGGCAAAAGGTAATGATTAAGTAGCTCTCCAGAGAAGACATTTTCGGTATTTTTGTCATCAGTACATTTCCCCCCATGTGTCCTCAGAGGTCTACTTCCCAGGAAAAGAGCAGAGCTGCAGTGTGTGCTGGAGCTCAGGCAGAGAGAGCAGCAGAGGCAGAGCGAGCTGGCCTTCGTTCCTCCCTCTGACCTGGAGGTGAAGCTACGCACAAGGCAGCAGAGAATACATGCTGTGAGTATTTTAGTCCAGAACAAAGCCGAGAGAATCAAACATCTGAAATGATCGATGGGTAAGAATGAAGATATTGGCATATCTTCCCAAGGAGGATGTCCTGACACAGATGTTTCCTGTCTTGCAGTATGAGCAGGAGGAGAAGAAGAGGAGTGAGAACCTGCAGAACGTTCCAGAGTTTGTTCATGTGAGAGGAACCCTGAAACATATTCAGACTTTTTCCTAGTGCCGACCAGAGCAGAGGGACGAATAAAGACGTTTGGAGTTGTAAAATATCCCTGTAAAAAGTATTTCCAAAACCTGCATGTGGAAAAAGATTACACCAAAAAATGCTTTTTTTTAAACACTTGAATCATCCCTGAATAATGGCGACAGAATGTTAGGTTAACATATTTTGTATTATTCATTACCATTTTAAAAGTCAAATTTAATACTTCAAATTTAAACTGCAATAAATGCAGAGGTGTGACAATGAAAGTGAAACGCCTGGTTTTAGACCACAATAATTCATTAGTATGGTGTAGGGCCTCCTTTTGCAGCCAATACAGCATCAGTTCATCTTGGGAATGACAGATACAAGTCCTGCACAGTGGCCAGAGGGATTCTGAGCCATTCTTCTTGCAGAATAGTGTCCAGGTCACTACGTTATGCTGGTGGAGGAAAACGTTTCCTGACTCGCTCCTCCAAAACACCCCAAAGTGGCTCAGTAATATTTAGATGTGGTGACTGTGCAGGCCATGGGAGATGTACTCTACTAGATCTACTTCACTTTCATGTTCATCAAACCACTCTGTCACCAGTCTTGCTGTGTGTATTGGTGCATTATCATCCTGATACACGGCACCGCCTTCAGGATACAATGTTTGAACCACTGGGTGCACATGGTCCTCCAGAATGGTTTGGTAGTCCTTGGCAGTGAGTGAAGACCTACAGTAAAGCGTTTTCCTATTGACAGTAAACACACCATCTGAAAATGTAATACCTGCAGCAAATTTACAGTAAATTTAAGACAATTTAAGACCTTAATTACCCGGATATTAATTTTAAGACTTTTTAAAGGAACCATGGGAACTGTGTAATTGTTTAAATAATTTAATGAAGACCTCTTGGTTGCTCCTTACAGAGAATCAACTTAAGCGCACTCGACTGTGACATCCTGTCACACCATAAATATACATAAGAAGGGACAAAAACACATTTAAAATGTTTAATAAAACACCCAGGAGGGCTGACCATGTACGTAAAAACAAACACGGAAACTTAGGTTGTATTGAATTGCAATCTGCTAGTAACAAGGGTGAGAAAACAGTCATCATGTCACCGTTCACAAAAACGTAACAGCTCAGTCGTCACTCTTTTCTTTTGCAGCATTCCTCAACTGTTACTTAACATATTGTACCCTTTACTCAAAGCTGTAAATATTTAACAGGTTTCAGAACACAAACATACTGACAACACAGAGGAAGTTCAGGTTGGAGAGATTCACATCATTAGAAAAAGTAACCACTGAGTGATAGATGGTGGACTTTTAAACTACGTTTCTTGTTTAAAAAAGTGACCAAGTGCCAGCTGGTAGTCTGCATATCAAGTTTCCCAATCTGAGTCTGTTGTGCAAAGCAAACAAACATTCACACATAACTTGACAGCTCACAGTAAATGTACTGACCTAAACTTTAAAGTGGAACTGTTACCTTGGAAATGTAAAAGCCTCACACAGGCTCCAGTATAATGAATAAGAAGGCCTGCTGAATAAAACACATTCAAACATTTTCTCTTGCACATTCTTTGCACCTCCAAACACATGAAACCTTGTCGTACCATTGACCGTAAACAAAAGCTTTTTTTGACATTTAATTCTGTGAATTAAACATGTTCATAAATACACTCACAAGCAGCAACCGCAGCATCTGTGCCTCTGTCCAGACCTCCAGTGTGTTGTCTGCTGCTGAATAAATTAACAATAAATAAAATACCAATAAAATTTGCTTTCAAAGAAAGTGTAGACATCATGGCAGAGTACGATTCTCCTTTCTGTGTTTCCCTGTACTATCTACTACGCTAAAATAACCCTAAAACATGTCATAGTGTTTAAAATATTTAGCAAGAGGTACAGCAGAAAAAGCACAGACAAAGGAGGGAAATAGGCCACTAATGTGGTAAACTGGCATTAAACAGAGTACTGATGGGTCCAAATAAGGACCAAAGGAGAGAAGGACACCAGGCTGAAGTTGACTTCCTCTTTCGGTTATATTTTTTAGCATTTCCCATCATTACATCACTTAAAGCTGTGAAACTGTTAGTAGACATTGTAGTGAAGGCATTCATGTTGTTTGAAACGTCATTCTATTGACAAACTCAGAAAAATAAATCAGAAAGACTGTGACTTCTTTCCTTTTTATCCATTCAGACCACATTAGAGCAGGTCTAATGCAAAAAAAGCAACACCAAAATGTTTCAAATCTATCATAAATGAACATGAGACCTTCCCTTGCGTGGAACAGTGAAATTGTTCTTGAAATTAGAAAGAGAAGGTTCTCCAACCCTAAAATGGGCTTTCTATCAACTTTAAGGATTTGATTATGTTGTATGGAACCTGTTACATGACTTTAAATGATGTAACACTGGAGAAAAACAGCATCCCTTCACATTTTCCTGACTTAGAAGATACAAATCAGAAGCCAACTTCAGGGCCTTGGACAAAGGACAAAAATTAAGGAATGCCATCTTTCCTTTGGCAGCACTGTGAGGGTGGCACACCCCAGTCATACACATAGGACAGTCGCAGCTTGACTTCCTCCTTGCAGAGCCTGCCGTCACGCTGCAGAGTCTGGTGTTTTTCTAACATGTCCTCTAAGCTCTGCTTATGTGTCACCAAGTATTTGTTGTTGCAACCACGCGACTTATACTCTGTGTCAAAGCGTGGGTCGTGTGTCCGCCGAACATCAACTGGTGCCAGCCAGGCGCCCAGTGACACATCCTCACTCTGCCACGTCTTAAAGAAGCCTGCATTAAGATGCACATAATGCACCAGGTCAGCCGAGAGGATGTAACCCCCACCCAGTGCGTAGGGCAGGTAGTAGTCACAAAGCTCCCAAGAGCTTTCCCGCCACTTGCCAGCAGTTTTCACTCGCCCTCTCCCTGAGAAGAAGCCCCAGTATAACTGATTGGGCTCCTTCCCCTTCAGCTCCTCCTTAAGGAGGTCCAAGCGAGCGAACGTGTCATCATCTGCTTTGAGGACAAACTTGAAGTCCACATTCTGGTCCAGCCAGGAGTACATGTGAAGCAGCTTGAGTGTTAAGTTCTCGTAAGAATCTCTCAAGTCAGGCAGTAAGAGCAGGTCCTTGTGCCGCCCTTGCTCCGTGTTAAGGTTCTGAAGGTCCTCACTGGAAAGACCCTGACTTCCTACCACAAACTTAGCCAGAACATCAGAGTCCCGCTTGGACAGCCAGGTGCTGCGGATGATACTCCTCCGCTCTGTGTACTTAGGTCCAGTTGTGATGAGGACGACGAGGAACGCCGACAAGTCTTTGGTTGTGGACTGGGGGTTATGCTGCTCTGGATGGGACTGCAAAGAACTGACATGGGGGGCCAGGCCTGGGGGATCCTGATGGCCCTGTTTCAGGGTTTCGGAGGTACATTTCGCTAAGAAGACCAGAACTACAGCAAAGCTGCACACAGTGCCAATGACGAGGGCCGTCTTGTGGCGGCACACTAGACGTAACAGATTCATGGCGTGGAGTCTGGGGTGAAGAACAGAAAAGACTGTTAGCTTAAATGTTAATACAAACTCTCAGGTTGGTGATCAAAATTAGACTGCAGTCACACTTTCTGCAGGCATTATCAGAAACTAGTGAGCAAGGACTTTGACAGCACTCTGGATATGCTTCAGCTCGTTCTACAGCTGCACAGATGTCAGCAAACATCCACTGAAATTGCAACCAACTCATGCCCCCCTTGACTTGAGTAATTTCTTTTTTCCCTTTAGATTTAACTAGTGCACATTGATGTAAAGAGCCTGAGAAATTGCCATCAACTGTGTCAGCAACTGTTTGTGCTTATGGCAAATAAAGAATAATGGTAACAGTTAACGTTAGCTACCGAGCCAGTTAGCAAAGTCACCACACCTCATCTCATCTCATCTCAGCTGCACACCCATGACTCTGTAGCATCAATTGCTTGCTAAGCTAAGTAGCTGAACTAACCGTACAAGCAGTCACAAAAGAGGACGTGGCAGTTACCTTAGCTAATTGAAAAGTACCCGTCCCGTGAGTGGTACAGCCAGAGCGGGCCACGGATTGACTGCAGCTTTGCGGCGCTAACGTTAGCTACCGAGATAAGACCATCTGCGCACTTTGTAAACTCACTCCACTGAACGCAAACACGCACAGGCTGCTCATACTGGTCTAAACAGGAGATGGAAACCACTAAATATATGGGCGTTCAGTGAGGCAGGTTACAATAAACTGCTTAAATCCGCTGGGTGAGTTGAGTCGGGCCGGGTACCGATGTATTCAACTGTTTTTTGTTTTTTTTGTCTTTTCGTGTGATTCTGTCTGGCAGTGACGAAGAGGAAACGGAAGTGAAGCCCCCGTCAGAAGGGAGTTGAAATAACACAAAATAAATAGTCACATATAGTTTGTTTACTTAGTTTAACTCTAAGTATTAAGACAAATTTGTAGAGAAAATGGACTAACTTCAAGTCTAACTTTTTAGCATTTTGGCTAATATTACGTCATAAATACGTGTATAAAATTTTGAAACTGTGAAAAAAGTCATTTGTTGAATATTGCGTGTATAATACAGTATGTGGTGTAAAAAATGAATAATAAAAAAAAGAATGAAGGGGGAGCAGTTTGAGGACAGGACAGCTGTTGTTTGGAGCATGCGCGTTAGATCCGGTGTGGAGTGACGCAGCGTCAAGTTTGGAATGACAGCCGGAAGACCGAACGTCATATGTTTTTGATTCAAAATAAAATCACAGTAGGCTTTATGGACTTCCGTATCTGCAATAAATTTAATTGAACTTTTATGGGATAATCAATACTTTGTTAAGTTGATTTATTTATTTATTTTTTTTGTCTTTGAACAGTTGGGCTATTCGCAACCAAAATAATTCATGACTGGATGAATTGAGCATATTAATATATCAATATTTTGGTTATAAGTGAAAAGATCAAATTACAAGAAACTGTTGTAGGTGTAAGGTGAATCCCTATCTGGTTGGGATTTAAATTGATTCTAGATATGCACTCACTAATCATTCATTAACATGTGAGCATTTATCTCATGTGCATATCTTCCGCAAACAAGCCCAATATTTCAGCAGTGGGTATAATCTAAATAAATAATATATATTTAGTTAATTGGCAAAAAAAATAAAAATATAGCATTTTCACAGTTGTTTAGTCACTTAATGGGTCAAAGGGGAAATTATTTTGAAACGTGCAAGCGGAAGTGTAATGTTTCGTTAAGGGTATGACGCTAACAGACAAGAGAAATAATGGCCTTGTCGTTGTAGTAGGCTACCAGTGTGTAACCTGTATTCAATTTAACATTTAATAAGACAGCAGACAGGACCATGTACGCTCTCAGTTTGACGAATCTGTCTGCTAAAGAATAGTTTGTAGCATTACCTCACCGGGTAGCTCGGTAGCTAGCTGACGTTCAGGGTGGACGAGGACAGTGGCGAGCGATGACGCTAAGGAGAATCCGCCGTCACCCGCGGACATTTCCAGTTTTGTTCGCCATCTTTCTACTAATTTTGAGTGAGCACTTGGTAAAAGCCGCTTCTGAGTCCGACCCCTACAAAATCCTGGGTGTCAGCAGGAGTGCGAGTCAAGCAGAGATCAAGAGGGCATACAAGAACCTCGCCAAAGAATGGTGAGTGACTGACAGCAGCTAACGGCAGGCCAGCTGCTCACATCTTGCCTCTAGCTAGTGTCGCAAAGATGCGGAAAATTCCCGGTGAATATCTGGAAAATGTCTAGAAACTGTCTATGGGAAGTTAAGCTGGGGAATTATGGAAATATTCAAAATTGGAAAACTTCCTATTGGAAATTCAAACAAGCTGTCATAACTAAACAATATAAACATGTTGATGTGTCATAAGGGGCATTTATGCTAAATAAATCAAGGCTAAATGAAGGTTCACCATATTAATTTGTGAGTTTAACTTGAACAAATTTTAAATTCTTTCACTGATGTACAAAATATTATAATCCATTCTCCCCACACAATAAAAAAGTCAATATAAAGGAGCTCCACTCCCTCTGAAAAGCTCCAGTCAGCAACTAAAACGTTTTCCTTTAAGCTTCTCTCTCAGCCAGTGGCCTTCTCAGGCCTTATCAAAGTTCCCCATGTTCATTTGGATATTCAAAATATTTTCCAATTGATGTTGTATAGTTTTTGTTTGGTTATAGGAAACTGCCTTGCAGATCTGAAAAAAAACTGTGTCATATTTGAGGTAGCTGACGCCATGATAAGCCAGCTAGTTTACATTTTTCATGTGCATATGATGCCGGAATAGCATACATATTCACATGTACTGCCATTAAATCTGGTTGTTTTAGAAAACATTATGCTACAGTGTTCTTTCCCCAACTATATGTAACTTCCTCTTCATAAATCCCGGGTTTATTCCTGTTTATTCCCATGAATTCTGCACATAACTGTGTACATGTAACACCTGAACTGGTGCTTGTTATCTTATCCCATCACAGGCTAGATACCTGGGGGTATTCCTAACCCTGCATGATCCAGTAGTGACCTAATGGTGTCCTGTAATGTCCATTTTAGGCATCCAGACAAGAACAAGGACCCTAAAGCCGAGGACATGTTCATCAAGGTTTCTAAGTCATACGAGGTGGGTGTGTTTTCTGTGCGGCTCACTCACTCTGTTTCACTTTCTGTGTCGTGGTTTCTCTGCAGTAACTCACGTCTTACTTGTGCCTGTCATTGTCTCTTGCACACAGATTCTGTCTAATGAGGAGCGAAGGTCCAACTTTGACCGCTATGGACAGATGGATGAAAACCAGCCCTTCGGCCAGTCACATCATCACAGTTTCCGCGGCTTCCACAACAGCTTTTACTTTGATGAGTCCTTTTTCCATTTCCCCAGGTACAGGTTCAGATTTGCTGTGTCTCTCATTGATAGACAATACAATCAGTTAAGTCTCATTGTGGCATGCTTGAGAAGACACTGCTGGTAGTGGAAGACATGAGTACTGTTAACGGTTCTCTGAGGATTCAGGCCCTACCTTGTTCCAAAATTGAAGCACCGACATGCTTTGGACTAGGTGCTCTTTGATAAGGAAGTTTCCTTTTCTCTTCTAGCAAATATTTCTCCTCCCCAGTCACATGTTACTAAAGACTCCTTCGCACTACACTGCTGTCAGAGTCGTTGACTGTTTACACTATGTGACTCTCTCCCTCCTGGTCAGAGTTTTGTGGTATTCACACTACAGGACTGGTCGGTGACAGGAGTTTTCACACTACACAACTCTTAATCAGCAGGCGTGGTCGACTGCCCACTGCTGTCCAGTCAGCCTCCTCTAGTCAAATGAGCCGCTGTTGTTTTTTAGTGTTTACGGTGATCAGTGAACAGCTCTGAGGCTGACAGTAGATTTTCTTTTTCCACAAAGTTTATTGAAGAACATTATTTATTAAACTTGTGGGATAAAGAAAAAGTCTGTGGCATTTTTTCTGTATTTTAACTGTAGATATGAGTGACAATATTAATGAATATATCAACATATTGCCTTCTAAATACTAGAACAAAGCTTCTTCCATCTTTGATGATGGATTTCAGCCATTTCAGAGATCACTGGAAACAATCATGTGTGCTCTGTGTTCTCAGAGGGCGGGCTTAATCCTTGTCTATCAGATGCCTCTGTGTGCTACTGGACGAAGCTTCAACCAAATCAGACCACTCTTTCCTCTGACGTATGCGTAGCGATGGAAACTGCTTGATCAAAGAAGTAGTGCATCATTGCCTTAAACACGCCTCAATCGAGCCGTTAGAAATGCTAGATTTTCACTGGTACCCATTCCTGGGGGAATCTGAAATTGAAGAGATAGGCAACTTGGCCAGACTGACTTGGTCGCGAAATTTTGTGCAGCATCACAGGAAGTAAAGGCTAGAAGGAGCAGCTCATTTGACCAGGAATTAGTGAGAGGAGGCTGATTGGACCTCAGTCAACAGTGAGCTTTTCATTGCAAACATGGACGCTGAGCAGAAAGCAGCGCTCCAGGATGTTTGTGAGCTACCATGTGCTGAAAGAACAAAAAGAGTAAAGTTGTTGTCTGCACTCATTGGCTGGAGCTCTTTTTACGTCAGTGCGACTCTACTGGATATTTAGCAGGCTAGATGTTCAGTTTTCATCAGCGACAAACAGTCAAGACGTTGGCAAGCCTCTGACTGGCCTCTTTGAGTTGTTCACACATTAATTGGTGGCAGTTGCCTCTCAGATGTATGGATGTGCTTCTTATTCTCCATTTCATACCTTTGCAGACGAAACATTTTATATTTTTTTTGCCTGAAAGTCACAACACACAAAGTTTTAACACAACAAATTGAGCACTACTTACCTAAGAGTGGATTTGGAGTAATTAAAAATGACAATAATCAGTCATTGCAGATTGGATGTGCTCAGATGTCAGCCTAATGTTTGATTTTTAGACAAAAAGGCGACAGCACTCTTTGGACCTGTTGGAACTGTCATTTTTATCTCTGCTCAGCATGATATGCCAAGATTTTGAATGACTAAACAAATTTGATTCATAGTCTTGTTTTCTATCAGGTCATGTCCAGACGTCACTCTTTAGGTTATGTATAAAATAAAAGAATCGCTGTCTGTCAATTGCGACCCTCCTCCAGGTCCAGGGATTTTGCAGACAGCAAGTACCTGCTTCACCATGCACAGTTTAACAGCGACGTCCTTCCAGACAGCCACAAGAGGCCGTACCTCATCAAAGTGACCTCTGAGTGGTGCTTTGCATGCATCCACATTGAGCCTGTGTGGAAGGAGACCGTGCAGGAGCTGGAGCCGCTGGGTAAGTCTGCTGCCACTAGACTCCCATCAGTCCACCCCCACACAAACTCTCAGGATCAGGGTTGCTTTTCCTAAAAGCATCATAACATCAGGCTGATGTTTGCTCAGTTGCAGGCCATTAGGACAAATGCAATTCCAAGTGTTAAGATAATTTGCAGGGAGCCAGTCATTTCATGAAGTATTCATGAGGGTTTATTTGTTCTTCTTGGTTTCCTGGAACAAAGAAAAAAGCCAAGGGATGAATTCAACCCTTAGTAACAATTATCTAGCACTGGAGATGAAAATATAGTTGTTGAGTTAATTCTGCTAATTAGAAGATAACTTCTCAGTGCCCTACAAACGTAGTCTTATTCTTAGTCTGTAATATCTAAGTGGCCTGCCCTGGAAAAATATTATGTAAACTCATGTGTTTAGCAAAACATGAATTTGTAGCTGTATTTATTATGTTTCTGGGACATTTTGAGACACAATAGTGTCCGAAAAAAAACATTTTAGGAATCCCAAAAATAGACATTATTACAGGGCCACTCTATTGGATTACATTATATTGTACAGGTGTATCAAATAAACTGCTGCACTGAATGTGCTACAGTGATAGCGAGCAGAAATCTTACAGTGTGAATTGAGGTTAGACTGTGAGAGTGGACCAGCAGTAGATGATGAATGAAATGCTGATGAGGATTGCAGAGGTTTTTTTTTGTAGATAAGCATCACCTCTTCCAATAAAGGAAGTTCACCTGTCCTTCATATGAAATACTGACAAATGTACCCCATGTCTGTCTCAGATGCGCAGATGTGGACCAAAATGTCTCTTTGTTTAGAGTGTTAAAAACCAAGATAAAATATGCTTCAAAGTGTGTCTTTCTGGTTCTGTCAAAGTCAGCTTTGGCTTGTTTTTCCTCTCTTGCTGTGCTCTGCAATGGATATATGGACTCACTGGATTCTGTGAGACACTGAAAACAGACGTATGAACTCGATCCATTAGGCGGCTTCAAAGACTGAAGTAGAAATCTCACTGCTTCCAGTGCCTCTGCTCATAGACAGCATTCACATTAAAATAGGATAGAATAGGATTTAGCTGTGTTTGTATTAGTTTACTCTGTACTGCTCACTTTTAATATGTCAATCTTGAGTCCTTACGTACAGCATCCGTTGTGATTTTTCCAGAATATCGATGCATTTTCACCTTAAACTCATTTGAATATAAAATAACTAAAAGTACATCAGCCCACAGACATGTCGTCAGTTTGACATCTGTGTGTTTGCATTGAGTTGTTTAATTTTTCCCAAATCACTGGAATAATACAAAAAAAATCAATGAAGATATAGTATTTATCCTAAATTCTGAGAACACTTGTTTTGCTGTACTGTAAAATAACAGTCTCTTTTTACCCTGACACCAGGTGTTGGCATTGGCATCGTGGACCTGGGTTATGAGCGACGCCTGGCCAACCAGCTGGGAGCTCACCGCGCTCCGTCCATCATCGGGCTGGTGAACGGCAGGGTGACCTTCTTCCATCAGGCTGTGGTACGGGAGCACCTGCGGCAGTTCATTGAGGACCTGCTGCCCCAGAAACTGGTGGAAAAGGTAAACACAGCTGAGATGAATGTTCTACTGCACCACAGATTTATACTGGGGAGGCAGCTGCTCAGCCTGCAGGGGCTGGGTCACCAGTCTATGGTCTAAGCATGGAGTGTGGACTGGTAGCTTGAGAGGTGCCATTTCCTCCTGGGCACTGCTGAGTTGCCCTTGAGCAAGGCACAGAATCCCCAACTGTGTGTGTAACATTGACAAAAGCAACATTGTAAACATTGAATTTTCCCTCGGGTATTCTTCTTATCCTCTGAGTCTGACAGTGGGAATTGAAATTTGAACTAATTGCCTTTGTTTTTCCAGATCACAGATAACAACTACCCGGCTTTCCTGGATAGCTGGCATGTGGAAAATAAGCCCAGCGTTCTCCTGTTTGACCAAGTCCCTGTTGTTCCTCTGCTTTTCAAAGTAAGCAGCAATGTTTTTACGCAGGCACACAACTGTTAACTTATAAATTGTGATGTCCTCCTTTTTATGTGGCATTGACGTAAATGTAGAATAATTATGGGAAAACAGTGGCAACCAATCAGATTCCTAGTTATAACTAGGGGTGGGTATTGGCAAGGACTTCATGATACGATACGTCTCACGATAATCGGCCTACCCCTGGTTATAACATTATTATAAGGGAATTTATTCAGTCATGAATTTATATTGAAGCAGTTTGTCTTTATAACGCCTTCTTGTCATCCTCAGTTAACAGCGTTTGCCTTCAGAGACTATGTGCGTTTCGGTTACGTGGACCAGGGTGACACGCACAACACTCGACTGCTGAAGCAGTTCAACATCAACACATACGCCCCCACCATGCTGCTGTTTAAAGAGGACACGCAAAAGCCTGTTGACATCATCCAGGTACAAAAATAACTAAGGGATGCCTCCCAAGTTTTTTTGTTTTTGTTTTTTTTTTTACACACTTGTAATGGTTAAATGTTAAATTTCTGAGTTAGTTTACCAGTTGCTCTTTCTGCCTTTCAGGCCAGAGGGATGAAGCGACAGATCATGGATGAGTTCGTGTCCAACAACAAGTTCCTGCAGGTGCCTCGGCTGGTCAACCAGCAGCTTTTTGATGAGCTGTGCCCCATCAAGCAGTTCCACCGACGGAGGAAGTAAGGCATTTTATGAGCAGAGTCCTCAGCCTCTGGTCCTCTGCTTAATAGTTATATTAAACTGACCCCTTGTGTAGTAAGACTTGTTCAAAGGAGGCGTCTGTCTGCTGCCTTAATTGTTGTAGAAAGGACTTGAGCTCAAACTTAACTTTTTAACAGCTGTCAACTGCTGCCGCAGGTGAATTGACTGTGAATGGTTCACAGGTACTGTGTGCTGCTGATCACAGCTGAGGACCAAGCCTTTCTTCCTGGCAATAAGGCCTTCCTGGACTTTGCATCAGTCAACAGAAAAGACGTTCTGAGATTTGCTTATGTCTACCAGCGTCAGCAGCAGCCACTCTGTCAGGCGCTGCTTCATAATCAGGCTGCATTCTCACCTCAGGTCAGTGGCAGAAACACATGCAAAACTGAAAGGACAATGTGCACTTTAAAATTTAATGTCCAGATCGTTGAATGAGTCAAATTGCTGATTGAGACTCTGCATTTTAACGCTACTGACAGGTGGTGATTCTCGAGAGGCGGAGCCAAGCCGGTAAGGTCATGTACCGCTCGGTGAGCGGTGGCTGGAATGGCAGCGAGGAAGATAAGTACCGCCTCCATGAACAGCTGGAGCTCCTCCAGAAAGACCCCACCTATCTGACCTCAGACGCCACGCTGCCAGAGCTCAACAACGAGATGGCCCCTGTAAGAAAACCACAGACACACTTAGTTTAGAGACCAGTGGAGTTTGGTTTTGGATTAATCAATCAATATTTCATTTTCAACCTCCCCAGATTTTTATTATTCAGTGGATGAATGCTGCTTATGATTACTTCCTTCAAATATACGATGACCTTCTCTACTCAAACTGGTAAGCCAACACCACACTGTCTGCAGCATTTAGTGCAAACGAGAAAGTTGTTGCCATAGTTACCTGGTGGGGGCTCATTTAGTGACTGTGACTGTAATGCACCCCACATGTTTCAGGGAGACTGTGAGGAGTGTTATTGGTTGATCTGAGCTGATATGAACTTTCTATAATATCATTTTTCTGTCGTCAAGGCGAGAGATGATGCCCATCCTGTCGCTGATCTTCTCAGCTCTCTTCATTCTTTTCGGCACCGTCATCATTCAGGCTTTCAGGTGAGAACGACATGACCCTTTTTCATTAGCAATTTCTACATTAGCAATGTGTTATTCAGCATCGTATTTGTTCTTTAAGTGCACATGAGTATATTCCTGAGTAGGCTGATTTGGAATCAAATGCAAAATTTATTGGTGTCCACGCTGATGATTTCTTTTTGTGGGTTGTTTACAGTGAGCCAGGTGAGAGCAAACCACGGAAACCAAAGACAAAGGAACAACCCCAAAGTGAGGAAGACACGTCCAGTAGAGCCAGTACGTCAAGGTAATATGAGATGGATGCAAAATACAGCACATGACAGCCAGGACAGCAGGGAACTAGACAATAAGGACACCAAAAAACAGAAACTGATTTTGTAGTTGAATGGCTGTTAATTGCACCAGCAGGACCATGGGGGCGGCTGCTGATTGCTCAAATTTAAGTAGATCCTGGAGTTATCAAAGCAGCACCTAAGGCCCCACAATAATTGTTCTCATTAATGATTGACTCTTTGAGTGCCATCGACGTATATACGTCATTTAAAACCCGACGCTTGAGTATCAGAGACGTGTGTATATATACGCTGAAGTGGTTTTCGGCAGCAGGTTGCCGATCGCGGTCTCCCGCAGTCTTTGAGTAATTTTGGTGCTTCTGGGAGATGTAGTTGGAAAATAAAGAGACAGTATACGCCACAGAGATCAAAGCAGGAAGTGGAGACGATCGAGATTAGAGAGCAAAACAAACAGAATCTGGACAAAAAGTGGTGATTTTGGTGAAAGTGTCCTCTACTCTACCTCTGATAAAACAAGAATGGAACAAGATAAAAACAAACATTTTTTTTCATGATGAAATAGAGAGTCTCTTCTTTCATTTGAGCTATTCAGTGTTTTCAGTCATAGTACAAAATATTCTGTGGGTCTTGACACTGAAAAAACACTGGCACAAGGCACTTTCTGTTTTATAGTACGGCTGGCACTCAATGAGTTAAACATGACTCGTGACATGACACAGTGTTGTGTTAATGTATTTGAGGCGGGATGATTGCAGCTTGCAATAACGCTCAGTGTTTGTGTGATGTGTTCATATTGTATTTCTGCAGAGTGTTTGCACACAGCTGCCACATCCTCTCAAAAGTAAATTCAACATGGTGTGGATACACACATGCACTGATTATCTGTTTTTTTAATCACTCAACTGAGACTTCATGAGTTTGAAATATGTAATGGAATTGTAGATAATATAAATATATTAAACAACTACTCTGTAGAAATAAGGGACACAATCCACACAAAAGCAACCCATCCTTTTCTTTTCCCTGCAGCCGTCCTCCAAAGAAGGACTTTGTGGAAGTGACGGAGCTGACCGACATCACGTACATCAGCAACCTGGTCAAGCTGAGGCCCGGCCACATTAACGTTGTCCTGGTGCTCACCAATGCCTCCAAGAATGCTCTGCTCAGGAAATTTGCCAAGGAGGTTTTTTCTTTCTCTGGGTAAGTTTCAGCCCTGACGGACAACAACAAAGTTTCTGTTATTATTCGTTATCACTAGTTTTGTTCAAATCAGAAATGGAAAGCCTAATGTGGCCATGCTGTCATTCATTCATTCATTCATTCAATCAATCATTTGGCACATAGTGTTCCTGGATTTAAATTAAGTATTTCTGGGTTTGTCTTCTTGTTTGCTGTGAATTTGCCGCCTCATGGAAAAACAAATGAACCTGACAAACTGGAAAGTGTGCAAACATCAGTGTGATGTTGACACTAACATGCCTACCTCTTCCTCACTGCTGCAGAGCTGCTGTTTCTGTGATCGCAATCTGTCCTTTTCTATAAAAACTAAAGGCAGAACAACTGGTCTGGTTTGAACAAGCTATTAGTGTTTTTATGTCTCCATGCCTTAATGATGTTGCATTGTTTTACTTTAAAATGGTGGAGCTATGGATATATCATGGGATGATGTAAATATAATGAACTTCAGTGTGTATCTTGTCTACTAAGATGCCCTGATAGCAGATGCTAAACCTCTCTTCCTCTCCAGGACTCAGACCCTCCACTTCTCCTTCCTCAACGCTGATAAGCACCGTCACTGGATGCCATCGCTCCTTTCCTCGACCTCTGACGGCCATTCGGACGAGGATGAGGAGTCTCCAGACTACACTGGCCATGTGTTGGCCCTCAACGGCCACAGGAAATACTTTTGCATCTTTCGACCCGTCTTCACGGGGGAAGATCCTAATGACTCCTCATCCGAGACCTCGTTCTCTTCGGACAGCAGGAGAAAGTCCCGGTCCAGGTCCAGGTCTAGCTCCCATTCTCGATCCAGGTCCCATTCCAGGGAGGACGGGGCTGGACCCAAGAGGGGCTCCAGTAGGGCCACCAGCATAGAAGTCCACCACAAGCTTGACAGGCTGGGACTGTGGATGGAGAGGCTGATGGAGGGCACCCTGCCCAGAGTACAGGTCCCTGCATGGCCCTCTCTTGGTGAAGCCTCCACAGAGAGCTGAGGTCACAGTCAAAAAGATCAGATGATAGTGGACGCACACTGTGGTCTGATGCGGTTCTGCAGAAAACTGCAGAACAGTGTTACAGTTTTCAAATTGTTATTTAAGTTCTCTTTCACAGAGGAAGGTGGCTGCGCTGAACTGCTGCGACCTGTTTACAGAAAGTCTAGTGTGATCTGTTAGACAGTGTGAAGCAGATGGAAAGCCATGGCTCAGAGTAGCATGCTACCACAGAAGCATATAGAGGCAGGAAGGTGAAGTCTGCGCTGCATGATGCAGCTCAGAGACACAGGGATAAAAAGGAAGAGAGTACAGGAAAACGGCAAAAGCTTTCGTACATGCATACGTGGTCAGCCTATGTGCCCATGCATCTTTGTTCATGAGTAACTCTTTGCATTGTTTTCCTGTGTTTACCTTCTGTCTCAGTACATTCATTAGGTGAAATCATGCAGCTCAGAATAAGTGCAATTGTTTTGAGTCATTTTAGCCTCTGAAATTAGCTTGGAGTCTGATCTCACATTTTAACTATTGACGGCCCTCTGTCATGTACTCGGCAGTATGTGGAAGCAGGTAAATCTAATAAAATAAAGGCCTGGCAGTTGAGCCTCTCTGAGTTTATAGATACCTAATGTCAGTTTTTTTACTTTTACTTTTTTCATTGGCCTCTGTTCTAGATCAACCTTTTTTGATTCTGGCCATCAACACATAGAGAACTTCCCAGCACGATAAGCAGCGATAAAGATGTTTTATCACATAACCCCATTTACATTTTAATTATATTTTTACAGCACGGTTAATGGATGAATAGGAATATTTCTGCTCAGACCAAGTTGCCTTGTCTCGTTGCTGCTTGTTTAGGGATTTAACATTAAATATGCTACCAGCCAAGTTACTGATGAAGTGAAAGGGTACCGTGTTCCCAAAATGTTAAAATCTGCATTTTATTTCTCTACACTTTGCTATTTTATTTGAGGCTGGTTCCATTATTTTAGTTGTTGTCAATTGAACTGAATCAGGGAGAAAAGCTAAATCTCACCACATTTTAAGCCTCTATCCTTAAACCACTGTAAATGTCAATGCATGGAATCTGTAGAGCTTAAGTCAGTTTAGTGAATTTGCACTGGTAACTAAAATGCTTCACCTCGTCTCTCCCCTCCTCCTCCTCTGTAATTGAGCAGTTTGCTGCTCAACAAATATTTACAGTACACTGTAACCTGTAATCATTATTATTTTACTTCTTGTATGTCCTTTGAACTTCATTTGTGTCTATACCCAACTGTGAGAAATGATTATGAAAAGAAATTCCTTTTAAATTTTATTTATTAAAACGTGTGGATAAGATACATCACTCTCCGTTATGCTTCTTTAAATGAGAGAACAATATTCAATATGGATCACAGTGCATTTTAGCTCAATGTGTGTATTGTTACAGTAGATAATACAAGAGAAAATATTAAATAATAAAAATAGAGTCACTGCTAAACATTAATACATTTTCAGCATCTTGGATATGAAACACAGCACACTTCTGAGGCAAAACTCATCAGGGATGCATCTCTTGTTAGTGAGTTTCATATGTGTGGGCCTGACATTGTTAATAATAATACATTAATGAGAAGAAGTTAATATCTCATCAGATACACAGCAGTCAGGAACAACATTATGACCTCTGACAGGTGATGTGAATAACACTGATTGATGCCATTTTATGAAAGGCAACAAATTAACATTTTAACATCCTCAAAGTTGATGGTAGAAGCAGGAAAAGTGTTGAAGTGTCAGAATTTAAGGGAGTTTGACATCAAGAACCAGTGATGGCTAGAGGACTGGATCAGAGCATCTCCAGAACTGCAGCTCTTCCTGGTCTGCAGTGGTCAACCTGCCAACAGGGACAAAGATTTTTTTAACAATATTTTTTATTGAAATTTCAGGCGCATATCAAAACTAGAACTCACAAGCCTTTTCATACACATATCCCTTTACACATTGACATAGAAAAAAAAGATATCAAACTAAACAGGATCAATGACCTTACACTGACATTGTCCATATAGGTTTTAATTTTCAGTTATTATAATGCATTAGTCAAGAAAGAAATGAGTCCGAAAATACAGGACCGCCCCTGACCAAACTCCTATCAATATCTACAGCCACCAACTGGTCATTTTACTCTTTTTCATCAGAGGTGAACGCAAAGGGCGTTAAGACATTCAGTAAATGTTAATCAGGGCTGCAGTCTAGCGTCAGTCTAGTAGTAGTAATAGTTGGGTTTTATTTTTGAATATGCAAATAATACAAATAATACAAGGGTTCCTGAGCGTTACTGGACAATTACGATTCCATTGTGCCCTACGCACAGCACGTGTTCTGCATTTAGGGAGGGGCAGCACTGCCTCAAAATATGCAAACTCTGTCTGTTTACCTTTGACAATATATGTCAATCAAGACCTGTTATCAGCTTCTTCTTCCAGATTCCAAATGATGATGCCAGGAACAAACATAATGGTGTATGTGCATCACTAGAATGAAACAGACACATTGGAGAGGAAAAAGTTTGGTCACAAAAAGAGATCTATGCATTCATTTCTGCATGTTATTCAATAGGTCATTGGTTCTCACAGCCATTTCAACCCTGAGGTACACGTGACGTCTTTATATGGGAGAGTAGCGTCTTTTCGTGTCCATGTATCAAGCTGTGTAGTGCTGCTTTATGCACAATAACAAAAGGGAACGAACCCAAGCTTATGGAAAAGTTGAGATTTGTTTATCATGGGGAATGTGATTTTATTAACCAGCTTGAATATAAGACTCACCCTGGTGAGGATTTAATGGTGGACTGCTGGACTTTGATATGTCAGAATGAGATGTTTCCTTACTGGCTCCAGTCATTTCACCTGTCTGATGCCAAGTAATCATTGAACTGACCATAGAAATTATCACTCAAATGATAAGAAAGCAGAATCCAGTGCTGATACAACCCAGGAGTAAAGTTTTACATGTTTCTTGTCTGTAAACACAGTCAAGAGTCAGCAGAGCAGCTCACACTGTCGTTGAACTCGACTGAAAACGCAATATTCATTCATTCAAATATTTACTCTCAACAATCCAAAGGTTATTTTGTGTCAAATGAGCAATAACTGGAGACAGTTTGAGAAAATATGCATCTTTATTGTTAAGTCCAGAGAGAAATGAAGCTATAAACACGATAGAATAACTACAAAAATACAAAGTGCATTTATTTCGTCATAACCACTGTCTTCTGTTTCAAGTGAACGTCACTAAAAAACATGAGCTTCACTGCGTAATTTTTTAGCATATTTGTGTTTTCCTGGGTTCACCCTAATGTATGTTACAGAGATTTTATTTTTAGCAAAAATATGTTCATGTTTGGATAAAAGTATAATATAAAGACAATAAAACATATTTATCAAGGCCTGTGGGTCCATTCAGATCTTCATCACAGTGGAGGCTGAGGTGGGCTTGCTGTCAAGACTTTCATCATGTGTTCTGGATGACCCAGTTGATCCAGCCGACGTAGTTTCTGACTTTGGTGTAGACGCCAGGGTAGTAAGCATGAGCACAGCTAATGCCCCAAGACACAATGCCCTCCAGTCGACCGTTACAAATGAGAGGTCCTCCTGAGTCTCCCTGAGGGTAGAAAAGGGCAGTTCAACATTTTTATTCAGCTGATGAAATATGTTTTACTGTAAGATCCCCCCCAAAAAATCATCTGATTTGATCTGTAACATCAGTGTGTGAAGATCCTGAATGGACAGGTTGGCTCCGTGCATGGCAGGGTCTGTTAACAGTGTATGGCTTTAAAGGGTTGATGTTGTGTTGTAGTGCTGAGAGTAATCAGAAGATGAGAAAAGCACTATGTACATCAGGGTTCTTGAACCATTTAAGACCTCAATAATTTAAGACCAAAAAATGTCATAACAGTTTCTTTGGTAGAAAATAGTCAATTTATTTTAGGGCCCGACCAATATGGAGTTTTTGAGGCCGATATCGATATTTAGGAGGAAAAAAAAAACACTAACCGATTATTCTCAGATAATATTTTTTTAGGATTTGTTTTCAGTCCTTTAACACTTGCAACAATAATTTAAATTGAAGGCATAATGCTTAACATTTTCTACTACTTTAATTTCACAACTTTCAAGAACAAAGAAGCAAACTTTGTGAACAATATAACGAGCAAAATTGCAGTAAATCTATAAATGTTGTATTTTCCTATTGGCAATAAATGCACCGTCTGAAAATTTTGTATTTACAGCAAAGTTATGGTAAATTTAAGATAATTTAAGACCTTAATTACCCAGATTTCAATCTAAGATATTTTAAGACTTTTTAAGGAACCATGTAACCGTTTACCATTCAGGACTTGGCCAGAACCAAACTTGTGAGTAGCTGTAAAACATCTTGGAGCATTTAGCAGCTAAAGAGCCTGATACTGAGAAACACGTCATAACACTAAATGAATGACTTTACCTTTAATGTAACCCTTAAAACACTGCCAGATAATGTTACATGTTATTGGACTTTAAAGTATTTTTCAGTCTCACATTATGACATCATCAGATATTGCATTATTTAAGCTTCATTGCATTTTCTCTGTTTACTGCAGGATGTGTGTTTTATTTTGACATTACCTTGAGGTATTTATGAGTATCGTCATTATCAGTACAAGAAGAAACCTCTCAAACACACACACACACACACACACAGGTTTAAGTCACATGTGAGGTATTTCAGCATTTTTTCCCTTCTCTTTGGGGACAAACTTTGATTTCTTGAAAAATTACCCTAAGCCTAACTACAACAACTAATTGCCTAAGCCTAAGCCAAAACCTAACCCTAGCCAAAACCTAACCCTAACCAAACCCTAACCCTAACTCTATTCACTTACCCAAAATCAAGGTTTGAACAATTGGGGAAGTGGACTTTGTCCCCAGTCGTGCCGTCCCCAATCAGCTGGTCTTAAATCAAGTGTGTGACCCCAATGTGGCTGTAAAGCAGACCACACACACACACACACACACACACACACACACACACACACAGGGCCTCACCATGCAGGAGTCTTTCCCACCATAGACAGAGCCAGCACAGATCATGTTGTCTGTGATCCTGAAGTAGTAGTAGTACCAGCAGTTGTTAAGGATGTCCACGTCCACAGACCTCAGGACAGGTGACAGCTTGTAGCTGCTGAGCGACGTCAGGCCCCAGCCGCTGACTGTGCACGGAGCATTGTTGGCCAAGGGCGGTGAGTTTGGGTCTGGTAAGAAGGCTGACTCGACCCTGTCGTTGATGATAGCCGGACGATCCAACTGACCCACAGAGAGCATAATCCTTCAGTCAGTCCACACAAAACGCTGCTGCTGAAGGTGACATTGTGCATTTTCTATTTGCATACGAATGTGAGTAAAGAGGGTTATTGCTGCTCTAAATGACCTACTCTGCTGACTGTGCTGTTGAGTGGTAACTCATAGAAACTGCTAAGATTATTCAATGAAGGGTCAGGTCTGTGGAAAAACTGTGATAACAACTATAAAATGAATACTGGGTGAATGCTAGGGGTGGCAAAAAATATCAATTTGGCAATATATCGCAATACTTTGTCTTCTGATATAATATTGTTTTTTAAAGCTGCATTTTAAATTTCTCAGTGAACTGTGTAAAATAATGCAATATATCACAATATATCGCAATAATAATATTCATATGCAGTATTGTGTTCATTTTGCCGATAATAATGTTTTAGAGATTCACACTCAGATTTTAGTCAGAAATTTGATGACTTTAGACTCTTAGATGAGTTTTAAGATTAACTTCAGTTCTATTTTAACAAATAACGACACATTTTAAACATATTATTACTCTGTTTTTAAAATAAAAAACACTATCATTGATGGCTATAGGGTATATATCTGTACTGTGATGTGATATTGTCCCCCTGCTCTGCTTAAATATTTGTTCTTAACTGTATTTGCACAGTGTCTGGTATTGAAATGATCCAAAAGTAAGTTTTTTTGTCTTTTATATTGTGACATGGATTTTGTTTGCTGATACTGCTGATTAGAAATTGTATCTGATTATATTTTAGCAGTAGTCCACCGTCATCTCTTACTTTAAGCAGCATGATGTCATTGTCAAACGTCCAGTGCTGGTACTGGTAGTGCCTGATGACAGAGGAAACACCGAACCTCTGCTCAAAGCCCTCCGTCCAGTCGATGCGGTGCTCACTCAGGACCACCTCGAGGCGGTGGCTTCTGAAAGAGCACAGTGGAAGGAAAGGTTTCATATGGTTTCTTCATCACTTACAGGTCAGACAATTATTTCTGCTTCAGATCATTCAATATTTGTTCTATAAGACTTTGAGACTCAATGAAAGGTGCAGCATGTTATTCCAAGTCAGCTACTGTAAATCTGGGCCTGTTAGTTCCTCAGGTGTAAAGCTGCAGTCACTTACGGTCTCCAGCAGTGGGCAGCAGTCACCACCCACTGCCTGTGGATGAGGGTGCCGCCACAGAAATGGTGGTTCCTGAACTGGAGAGAGGCCTGGTACCCGATGGTGAAGGGATTTACCTCTACACCCCCAATGATTCTTGTGTCGATCGCACCTAAGGATTTATCTCAGGATTGGATTAAACACACAGACAGAGTTTCTATTCCATAACACATGATAACCTTTTGGTTTTAACTGAAGCTACACGAATGCATAATGCATACTGCATATATAGCATCAGATTTCTCACCTGCAGAAGTTACAACAAGCAGAAGGAGGAGTGAGATGTGACAGGATGGAGCCATGTTCATCTTTGTAGCTACCAAAAAAGAAAGAAAGAAGAAACATGGATGGACAGTGGAATAAGCCATTAACTGGTTAAAAATGTTCAGTAAATTCTGCAATTTACACTATATTACACTCACTTTGTTAGGAGATACTTTATTTTCAGTGAAGTCATTTACGAGCATAAGTGTGTTCACATCTGCACATTCTGTCTTACAGCACACCAAATGTCAAGAAATGATTCTTGAACTTGTGACTTTTCAACTTCTACATAAAATCACCCTTGTCCAGTGGTGTATATTACAGTGCACAGTCAAAAAATTAAGTATAAACAGGGGATTCCCATTCATTGAATTCCTCAAATAAGCAGAATTTATTTTTTTTCGAGCTGGTTTCAAGTTTTGATTTATTTGAATTGAATAAATTCCGTTGGTGCTCTGCCCCGAACCTAATTAACAAGTTAACCACACAATCAAACTAAAATCTGTTTTGTACAAAGCTCTCGTCTCACCTTATCAAGAGTCAAGTGAGCAAACAATCCACACGCCGCCACGCTCACTCCTCTCATACCGGGACGTACAGTGAGGACTCAGTCAGGCCTCTTTTATAGCGTAACCATGCCCTTCGCTGTCTTTGTTCCCTGCCATATATCTAAGCACACACACAGAAAACCAAGAGTGTGACCTAGTACAGCAGCCTTCTCTTTCATTACACCTCTCTTTCTAAGGCCTTTGTTCTCATATGTTCGGCCTATTGTCCAGTAGTGGAGACAAAGTGAACTTTGCAGAGATGAAACCCAACCAGCCATAGAAATGGTGGAATATCCTCGCCAGACATGTTGCTGGTGTATCCAGTGATGTTACAGAGAGCAGGAAAAATTAAGTCTGAATATATTTGCTGTTTTGTCTGAGACATAGCAGGAAATTAAGCATTTATTCTTCACTTGAACAAGGAAAAACTTCTTTTTCATAATTTTGTTTACCGTATTGGACTGAGGCGTGGTGAGGCCTAACATGTCTTTTTTGATTCTTCAGTCAACATAAAAAAATCAAAGTAAATAGTGCCACAGCAGCAGACTGTCTTGTCTGCAGTGTCCTTCCTCTCCTCTCTCAGCCCTTTCTGTCTCCCCAGGTGTCGCTCTCAATTAGTTTCCCAGCAGTTTTTTTTTTTTTTCCGTTCCCACACAGGAGCATTTGGTTTGTAACTCATAGCCTCCATGCAGTCTACACTCCCCAAGGTGTCATTCCAGCTGTTAGGGTGAAAGGTGATAGCGTGCTGCGCTCCCCCTCAGGTGCAAAGCCGAGATGGCAAACAGGATGCCTTTGTGTGTTTGTGTGTGTGAGACGCCTGAACTGTGTGCATATAGACGTATGAGCGAAATTAATATGGTTCTCTATTTATCCACTGATTAAATATATACTGTTGTGTTTTCATTAATAATGCCACACTCATTTATAGCCTCATTTTGCAGAATCTTAATTTTGTGCTCAACCAAACGCTGTGTATTTATTTTTGCTCAACTTACCCAAATTGCAAAAAAAAAAAAACATTGTTTCTCATGTTCCTCTAGTCGTACAGCCATGTACTGTATATGTTGTAGTTATTTTTTAGATATTCCAAAACAGCTGAAATGAATGGAATATCATTTGTGGTGCTCAAAATAGTGATAAAAATATTTTACATTTATTATATTTAAATTAATTTACAATTTGTCAAGGTAAAGTTAAGATGAGAGACTTTGTGTTCTTGTCTAATCCAGTAAATTAAAGCAAATTAAATGCCTTAAAAAGTCAAGATACTAAATTTTGTAAAGCACTGGACTGTAGATTTATAGTGTTTCCTATGATGGCTGGAGGCATTTTTTTTTTTATTTTAGTAAAAACACTGATTTACTTGCTTGCCAAGTGTTGGATGAAAAGATGATTTCACAAAAAAGGAACAGTTGTAAAATTAGTAAGTAAGTAAAGTTTATTTATTTACAACGCACCTCTCTAGATCAGTGATATATGATATAAGATAAAACCAAGACATAAAACAAAGACAAAATATAAAAGTAATTCATAAAATGCAAATAAAAGTGCATAAAACTACACAGAAGCAGGTCTAATCAAGTGGTTTTGTTTGAAACATGTCAACATTACTGCAGTTATTCCCAGTGGCGTAATTAGGCATATTTTGGGGGAACTAAAGCCCCCCTAAAATATTCTTAAATATTTTTTATTTTATGTTGGTTTTTTTTTTTACTTTTTAAAAAAAAGTGCTGACAAATTCAATACAAAGTGGTCAGAATATGCGGTTAAATAAATATTCATATAACCTTTGTTATTCATAAATCACTTAAATATGGTCACCTCCCCTCGTGGAGCCTGTTTTTCTTTTTGCTCCTGCCTTTCAAAAAGTCGTTGTCAAATTAGCCTCATCTGGGGGCTAAGTCCCCTCTGTCCTTAAAACCTAGTGACGCCCCTGGTTATTCCACCATCCTTTTCATAGGGGGTATTTTTTTCAACTTAGCTGATGAGGCCCTTGTTGCTATGTCATAATATTGTAAACATCTCTTACTCTATCCATCATGCTTGCTCTGCATGCATTAAATAACCTCATGTTTGAAGGTGAATATCTGTGTTGGTTCAGGAAACACCTGGCCACACAAAGCTGTTTCTCCCATTCTAGTGGGTGAAGCATCAATTATTCAGCTCGCTCTAAATGTGGGACAAGAGGAGGTCAGGAGAGATTCTCCTCCCATGCTGTGGATGATGCTGACTTGCCAAAAGGCTGCCGATGACGATGATGATAATAGCGACCATGATCAGGCGGATGGTAATGAGGTGTTGTCATTGCAGACATGATGACTCATGCTCACACAGAGGAACACTTGTGCGTCTCGGCTGTGTTGTCTTGACTCAGACGTGAATCTCCCCACAGCTACTGAACAAAGCCATGCACACACACACACACACACACACACACACACACACACACACACACACACACACACACACAGTGGGCTATTGAAACATTTCAGCACGGATAAGCCCGGTGATGACACAGACTGATCATGCTGATACAGTATAGATGAACCCGCTCGGTACAGTACCCAGTGTTGCCATGGCAACCACGTAAGGCCTTTCGACAAGTCGGGAGGGTCAGGAGAAAGAGTTGTGATAGTGCTGGGATGGCAGAGGAGCTGCTGGGCAGTTTTCGAAGGTCAACTTTGTTGCTCTCTTTCCTTCTCAATCATTGCTGCAGGGTTGGACCCTGGTGTCATGGTGACGGATGAAGCTGATTTTTGTTTGGGGTTTCCAGAGGAAACTTGAGGATAAAGGTTTATGTGGCTGACTCCTACTGTTAACAGAAAGGTGGGGATGTCCAGTGTGGGGCCGGCAGACTGGAGCAGAGGACGCTGGTGGTTCAGCTGCTGGTATGGTGTCGGCCTGAAACCTGCACAGCTATGATGAACCTGCTCATGGGGTTATGTTGTGCTCTAGTGGGCCTCCTGGCAGTCCACAGTGAGTACATGTTTTTCATTTTTGCAAACAAAATACATGATGATTAGTTTTTAATGTTGGATTCTATTGCATTTTTATGGTCTTAGCTGTTCATTCAATTAACTCTTGGCCATTGGTGTATTTCAATGTCATTAAAAATCCGAGTGCAATTGATGTAATAATGACGTCAAAGTGGTTTTTCGGCAGCAGGTCGCTGATCACGGTCTCCTACAGCCTGTGAGTAAAGTTGGGGCTTCTGGGAGATGTAGTCAGAGCATAAAGAGACAGTATACATCACAAAGATCAAAACAGGACGTGGAGACGATCAAGATTAGAGAACAAAACAAGCAGAAAGTGGTGATTTTGGTGAAAGTGTCCTCTGCTCTACCTCTGATAAAACAAGAATGGAACAAGGTAAAAACAAACATTTTTTCATGATGAAATAAAGAGTCTCTTCTTTCATTTGCGCTATTCAGTGTTTTCAGAGACATAGTACAAAATATTCTGTGATTCTTGAAATATGACTCAAAATGACCAAAAACGCTGGAACAAGGCACTTTCTGTTTTATAAAACAGCTGCTGGCATTCAAAGAGTTAATATCAAATCGGGCAACATTGGTGAAAATTTGTATATTTGCTTTCTTGCATTGAAACAAGGGAAAACAGGTATTGGTTAATCTGGCTCAGAGTGACAAAATCTATTTACCAGCACCCTTGAACAGCAACTCTGCATTTTACAGAAGGTTATTTTTCAGACTTTTTGGCCAGGAGCCAATGAGGAAAATTTCCTGGAGTTTATGCCAACAGGTTTATGACATGACCCATCAGCAAAACGAACATGAATTATTGTTTTTATGTTTAAAGAAATTCACAAAACAACTGTGGCAAGAAGCAAATAATGCTGAACTATTCCTTTAAATTTAACAGGGTCAGCTGTTAGGTATATGAATCAAGAAATCATACATATATCCACCAACGGTTAAAGTAGAAGTGACATATTCAGGAAATAATCTTTACCGAAACCTGGAGTCAATGTACAGTATCTTAGTTGAGCAGTTGCATAAGACAGGCAGACAGTCCTCACTCTAATGTTTCAGAGCCCAGAAGGTCAGGTTATTGGATTACCTTCATTACGCAGTGGCCTCCCAGGTGACAGAAAACCACTAATTGTGAGGCCAGGTCAATGGGCTTGAAGGGGGGATTAGAAGGGCCTCACTATGTGTCTCTTTTGTTCACTCATGGCTCTTCATGTTTTATAAGACAGACTTTTTATACGTAAGTGAAATCCATACCTGGATCTATAGGAGGAGTTGTTACTTTAGACGCAGGATGTTTCAGGTACTTAGAAGTTTAGAACGATCAAAATGAAAAAGAAACCACGTCACAAAGGATGTCAAGTAATATAGCTTTATTAAAGCTCTTTGCTCATCTATGAAATATAAACTTAGATCGAAGAGGAATCAATCCCCAGTAAATGAGACCGTCAATCAATGATCATTGGCAAGGTGGTGTTCATGTTGGCCACAAATTAAACAATTTTAGTATAAGCAAACAACATCCTCATAACAAAAACTGAATCATTTTATCCACATTTCATCTAATAAGCAGGCCAGTGGCGTGTCCACACTTTTTTGTCAGGGGTGGCCCAAGTGGGGCACCAAGTCATGCAGGGATGGCACGCAGTATTATATGGCTGATATGTCAGTCACTGTGCATGATGATTTATTTGACTATGAAAATTGCAGTCTTAAATTTTAGCATAAATTGAAATATAAATAGAACTTATAATCACAACACAAGCAAACGGGACAATACAAAGCCTTAATCTTTTATTTTTTTTATGAAAGGTGCAAAAATAAAGACACTGCAAAAATATAAATAATAATATATGTGACAAGTCAAACTAAATAAGTTAATAAAAACTTCAAAAGGTTGACATTACAAATCCTGAAATGTGATTAACCGAACAAATACATATATCTTTTCACATTCCCTGTAACTGTCACATCTGGTACAACCTGACTTATAATAATGTCAGTTTCCTGCAAGATGTTGTGCAATTACATTAAGTCGTGCATGACAGACCTGCACTACACTGTCATTAAAATTTACATCGCAGCTGTCTGACGTTCCAGCTGAAACTTTTAAACATATATCCAAGTCTACTCACATCGTTGAATCACGTTGCATTTGCAGCTCTCCCCTCTCAGTGTACGTCAAGCAGAACATTCTGACGCAATACTGCCCCTCAGGTCGGAGGTCGAATTGCAAACAAGGTGACGTCTGACGATCAGATATGTCTATCATGCAGGGTGGCACCTGAGGTGACCAATTAGATTTCAGGGGTGGCACATGTCACCCCAGGCCACCCTGTAGACACGTCCCTGAAGCAGGCCTAAAGGTGCTTGAGGGTCGATGATGGTGCTCAATCTAAATTTGCACTTTTGGTACAAAAACGTCTCATCCTCTGGTTGTAAAGATGATGGAAGATGATAAAATGTCACAGAAACATGTAGATGTCACATAGCTGTGTGGGTTAGTGGTTCTAATGTCCATTAACTATCATCACCAGTCAGTCAGAACTGAAGAAGCTTTTCAGATGACATACAGCTCCTTCTTACGCCTTGTCCTGTTAATGTTTCTCTCTCTATACAGGTCATGTGCTCATGCAGGGCCGCATAGTTGGTGGCCACACTGCTGCTCCAAACTCCATCAGATACATCGTGTCGCTGCAGAGCAGCAGGGGTCAACACTTCTGTGGCGGATCGCTGGTTCACAGGTACTGGGTGCTGACAGCAGCGCACTGTAACATCGGGTAAGAATCACAGAAACATGTTCACTCTTTTCCATGCTGGGAAGAGTACTCTGCTAATTATTTGGTTCTCACCAAGGTGAAAAAACTTAGACATGTTAGATAATTTATCTTGTTTTAAGAGTTAATTTCTTTTTTTTAAGTGTTCGACTTTACTTTAAATCAAGCAGAACCTTATTGTCATACTATTTTTTGTCTCAAATAGGCAGAAAATCTTAAAATGAGGTAAATAACTGTTCAAATAAGATATTATATTAGAATATTACATCTCTCTCCCCATAGCCTCATCAAATAAATCTTGTTTAAAGAGTCAGAAACAAACTAAAGTTGCTTGATTCAAGAGTCACACAAAAAAAAACCCATCTGTAAGCATTTTCTGCTTATTTTTAGGTCCTGAGCCTGTTGTGGCTGTTTTCAATACTTTTGATTTTGTCTCTCTGTACCACATAAAAAATGTTTAACATGCCCATGCTTGGTATCTATATGAAGAGATAGTTATTATTTCACTATAACCTACTCCATTAACAATTAACATTTCAACTTGAACTTGAAAAACTAAATATAGGTTGCTAATATGAATATGTAAATGTAAAATTGAAATAAAGTAATACTATATATATATATATATATATATATATATATATATATATATATATATATATATATATATAAATATTTACAATAAAAAAATGATCACACCGGCCCCACAGGGTTAATATATTTCCCATATTTTGGCTCTTTAAAATGTTAAATCTCATGTTAAAACCAGTATTTTCTGCTTATTTTAACTGTATATTTAGTCTATTTCGCTTACTTGGGGTCTATAAAAAGTTAGATTTTGGCTGTAGTTCAGTTGGTAGAGTGGTCGTCTCTGAACCCCAGGGTCACGGGTTAGATCCCCTCTCCTGCTCTCTGCTGCCTAAGTGTCCCTGACAAATTCTGTGTTATTATTATTAAAACCAGCATGTTCTGCTTATTTAAAGCATTCAAAATACATCTTATTTATAGATTTAACAAACTTAATTCAAGAAATCTTGTCAAGTGAAAATATCTTGCTGCATGGATGGATTATTTCACTTATTTTGAGCACCTTTTTCCTCAGATTTAGTGTTTTCATCTTGTTTTTACACACACCGTTTTTGCAGTGAATGCTTTGCGGCCATGATTCTATGGCAATGAAGATTGTTTAGTCAACCTACCAGAAATATCTCAGCAACTATTGCCCTGAAGTCATGGTGCTCACATATATCCTAAAGTGGTGATGCCCTAAGTTTTCCTCTTATGCCACCATTAAGTTGGCGCTTTCGGTTTTGAGTGAGATATCTCAACATCTTCTGGATGGACAGCTGTGAAATCTGGCTTGAGTTCTCCAGACGATGAAAGTCACTTACATCTTCAAAACAGCATGTGTAAGTAAGTGTAATCACAGCATCGATCTACTGCCTTTGATTACTCCGAATGTTAAAGGAAGGATCATCAAGTAAGTATCATGGCTGTTTTCCTGCCTCCCAGATAGATCTATAAATTCTACTCCCCTCATAAATCCATTGAGATAAAGATCAAGCTGCTTCTGAAACACCTGTGCAGTGACATTCCTCTGGTCAAAACAATGCTGCCTGGTCTTGATGCAAAGTAAATACAAGCTACTGGGAAGTCAAGCAGCAAAAGACAAGTCAGCTGACCTTGACACAGCATCAGTATGTATGTGTGTGTGTGTGTGTGAGCTTGTCTGGATCCAGGAAGTTTGACATATTTCTGTTATACATCCTGGCTCAGTCTACAGTAGGCCATTGTTCCCCCGACAGGCAAACACTTGTCTTTTGACATCACCCCCACCTTCCCTTCCTATTGATATGGGTGTGGAATTCAATCTGTCTATGGCGAGCCAATAAATCACAACCATGATGGCTATGATTTATGATGTTGAAAACATACCTGTGCTGATTTTGTTTCGTCTGTCTCCCTTTCAAAGTGGTCTGTAACGATCCCGTCTCAAGGCTGTGATTTACATATGTTCATAAATGTAATGCCTTTCAGGGTGGACCATATGATGATAGTGGCGGGCGACTACATCGTAAATACCTTTGAGGGCACTGAGCAGTACGCTAAACCACACAGGCTGGTCACTCATCCGCTCTACAACAGGAGCACCAACAATGCTGACATCATGCTCATTAAGGTACTGCGGACACAGCAGACATTTACTTAACTCTTTGAGTTCCATTGACGTATTTCAACGTCAAAGTGTTTTTTTTGGCAGTGGGTCGCCGATCGCGGTCTCCTGCAGCCTCTGAGTAATTTTGGGGCTTCTGGGAGATGTAGTCGGAGAATAAAGAGGTGGTATACACCACAGAGATCAAAGCAGAAAGTGGAGACGATGGAGATTAGAGAGCAAAACAAACTAAATCTGGACAAAATGTGACGTTTAGGGTGGGAGTGGCCTCTACACTGCGTGGCCAATGGACTAAGTGAAAATGTCTCGATAAGATTTCTGGAAACAAGGCCTTCCATCTTAGTGTAAAGTTTGTTCTTAGTGATATTGTCTAAAATTAAGTGCATAGACAGAATTTGACTAGAAATAAGACAGATATTATTGACAAGAATGGAACAAGGTAAAAATAAACATTTTTTTCATGAAGAAATAGAGAGTCTCTTCTTTCATTTGAGCTATTCAGTGTTTTCAGGGACATAGTACAAAATATTCTGTGGGTCTTGAAATATGACTCAAAATGGCACAAGGCACTTTCTGTTTCACTCAATGAGTTAAGGTTTGCTGGCCATATATTGGCATAAAGCCATAGTTTGGCCTTTTGTGTTTATATAAAAATGCTGAATAATGAAACTTCACTAATTATCAATATAATATTGTATATTTTGATCATTTTGACCTGATAGTTGTACTAAAATGTTCCTGATTTCTGGTCCAGTTGCGGGCCCCCATGGTGCTGAACAGGTTTGTGTCGCTGGCGCCTCTCCCCAGGCAGGGGACGGGAGTGCTGGACGGCTTCCTGTGTCGGGTGTCCGGTTGGGGCTACAGCAATCTGAGTGGAGGTCAGGCCCCCTTCACCCTGAAGACGGTCACAGTGCCCATTGTTTCAACTTCCAGGTGTAACAGCAGCGAGTCCTTTAACGGAAACATCACGGCAAACATGATCTGTGCCGGCTACAGGACAGGAGGAAAAGATGCATGCAAGGTACAGGGGACAAATGATTTAAATCAGTTTCAGGCGAGTGGGCGTTGCACATATCAGATCTGCCCCGTTGTGAAATGCTGTTAAATCCATTTTTAAATAATAAATCCTCCAAGGTGCCGGCCTTGGTTCCCAGTGCATATCAAATAGCGCAGGGTCATCTTCTTTTCAGCAGCTCACATCGGAGCAAAACAATAACACAGTTTTGGGAAGCTGTTCCATCCCCATGGCAGTATGAGGATATACAGTTCATTATGTCAGTGTTGGTTCAGCTACAAGCTTTTATTAAACAGACGTGGCCGGTCACCCTCAGGTACCACGAAGCAACCATGAAACGGCACCAGGGCTGAAAACATTGCTATGATTTTGAAGTATATTCAGACAACAACATACTCTGATTTGGTCTTATGAAGGAATTTTGGTCCCAACATTTGATGTGAGAAGAAAATTACATGAAATTCAAAGTGTAATATACCAGTAGGCTATATTTTGCCTTAGGTAAAGAGCTGAATGACTAATTAAAATGTGCTATATTTAACCCTGCAGTAGGCAACTTTGTGTGTGAGCAGTGGCAGCAAGAGCTTATGATATGATGAATCCAGCTATCTGGCTTTGTTTCTCATGTCTCTGTTATTCCTTTTTTCTTTGTTCTCTATGTCATACAGTATGACTTAATCATTATTTGTGGAACATCCTTCAAACTTTACAGACATTTTAGAAAATGTCAATGATGTTTGTAAAGGTAAAAATTTCACATCTAAGCCAATGTGGAACAAGCTTTTCACATGTTTTGAAATGCACATGTATGCTGATGATGTGGCTTTTGGAAATGTGATAAAAATTCACATGATGAAGGCACTAACCCCTAACCCCTAACCCTCACTAACCCCTAACCCTAACCCATTTGCTGACATTTCAAATGTGAAATATAAAGTTTTATCAACTATAATAGGCTTATCTTAGAACCAAATGAAGGAATAGCTTCTACTGGATGGGGAACGATGGCGACTTCCATCAATGTGCACCAGATCCGCCTGCTGCGGCTCTGTCGGACAGTTGGAGTCGCGAGAACAAGATCTCCCTGATTAATGGGATCTCGCAAATTCAGGTTGCACTATATAGCAGGTTGTAATGGTGCGTCAGTGAAAGAGAACCACCCTGTGTTCACTGAGTAGAAGGAAATTGATTATACGATCTGCCGCGAACACAGATTATTTTATTTTGAAAGTAAACTGGATGTTTTATTTTGTGTCTGTACACGACTTCCTGTCCCACACGATCTGCTCTGTGCTGAATTCATGCACAAAGATAGAAGCTCTGTCGATTTGTTTCGGCAGGTCAGCGGCGTTCTGCGCTCAGTGGAAATTAGGGGTGAGATGTCTTGCTTCATAACTTGGCAGCACATTTGAGACGCAGGAGTCGTAAATGTTTCTTAAAGCTGCTATCATGTGGGAAAACACCAATGAAGGACACTGAAAAGGCTTTATGATGAACTCAGATCATTTTTTTCATGGGAGGTGTTGTCTTGTCCTTGCAGGGAGACTCTGGTGGGCCGCTGGTGTGCAGAGGGCGAGTCTACGGTGTGGTTTCCTGGGGCAACGGCTGCGGTGATCCGAAGTTTCCAGGAGTTTACGCGGCTGTGTCCAAGTTCCGCCGGTGGATAGACCAAACCATCTACGGGTCATTCCTACGCTGTACCAAATACTGATGAACATAATCATACAACTAAGAGCGTGAAATTATGTGTAGATTTATGTCAAACAATGTAATTCCCCTGAAAATGTACTGGAATGGACCAAAGGAGGTTAATATGAAGATCTTCCACTGATCTCTGATTATCCTGATGGTGTTTTCAGGTCATTTTAACAGTGATGCATCTCATATTCTCAGTTATTCAGCTGTCTGCTATAGTAATTGTAGGATATATGATGGCGGATACTTTATAAGTCCTCTGATGTCAAGTTCATATTGTATAGAAAAAATCTATTTTATGTCAATAAATATTGAAGTTTAGAGAATGTGTTGTAGTGGTGAATATATGGAAAATCCCAGAGGTTCCATCCCACCACTGAGTATTCACATTGTTTTGCTCATCAGAGCACCTTAACGGTCCCGAAAACCATTTCTTTCAGTTTGTCTCTTACTCTGAGCATTGAGGTCATACATGAAGACAAAACCTCTGCCAAAATCTTGTTATTTCACACATGACAGATTTCTCTGTTCTATTTGTGTTTTCGTCTGTGGTTTGAAGAAGGTGGTGCTCAGATAAAAAAAGGTGATGTCACAAACTTCAACAATCAGGATTTAGCAACACTGGAATCACTCAAATCTGACCAAAGTCATGCCGATTCAGGCCTGACACAGACAATTATCTCAGTTTTTAGTTTCATATTCTTAATCATTAATATTTTATATTAATGATTAATATAAAATCATTAAATGAAAACAGTCTTAAGTTTTATTTAATATTTTATATTAAATGAAAACCTAAGATTGTTTTTGGGGGCATTAAAGCAGCCACAGCATGATTATGCAACTATTGAATCCAATAATTGTCCTATGTGGCACCAATACAATAACAGCTAGATTTAAAAATTATAAACTTATTGGATTTTTTTCCCCAAATCACCCATTCTTCTTTGCTGTTAATTGACATGAGAGGCTTACCTCTGTGCCTACAATTATTTGACTATTTTTGTATTATAAATATTTTATATTTTTAAATATATTTATATTTTATAAATATTTTATTTTCTTGGAAAAATATGTCAAAAAAGTGAATTGCCTTCTGCATGTATGATGTCAGGTTTGTTCAAGAGCAGTCAACACAGAAGCCACATGTCCATGTGATCATATTTGTGAACCTGAAGGAGTTATCACTGAGATGTTTTGATATGAAAGATGAGCCTCTGATAAAATCATGGCTTCTGGATGTCCAGGGAGTGGGTGTGTCATGGCTGCACCTCCTCTATGAATAGCAGACAGACATCAAAGCTAGGTGAGCTGCAGACTCACATATCAACTTTCCTCTCATTGTCTAATGATATTTGGTTAAGTTCCTCTTTTCCATTACTTTTTGTCCTTTACTGTATATCTCTTTCATAAGATCCCTTTGTGCTGCTGTTCCTATTGGACGGGTTAATGTAAACACTGGGCAGACAGCAGTGGGTGGTAAACCCAATGAGATTAGTTTCAACTGGGAGACAAACCCAGGGGGCTTCATTTCACAAAGAAAACCACCTTTCATAGCTTGTAACTTAACACCTATAGCATGATAACAAAACACCACCTTATGAAAAATGGAGTTTGCACCTAAAATGTAATCTCAACCTGATGTTTTCCTCAGTTATCTGGATAATTCATTGGGTAAAACCTGGAACATGGATCAACCGGTTTTGACTCTGCAGACATGAAGGAGTTTCCTCATCCAAAGTGGTGCATCTTCAACCCTCATCCAAGCTTTCCACACTGATACCAACCTATAGCTCTGCAGAAACTGAAAACCTATGACATGCCCATGACACTAAACTGGAAGTGCACCATGGGGCCAAAAGTCACATCTCAGCCTATATAACACTGCCATCCTCTGGTGAGGTGTGACTCTGTGGACATCCTAATGTCATGCTCAAAAGCCCCATCACTAAATAAATCGCGCACATTTGTTGAATTATTAAAAAAACAGGTTGGAAGATCTGACATCTCCAACTCGTCGAGTGGTGGCGTGTGAACGACGCCTTCCACAGATCCGCACTGCTTCACCCTGATGTGCCATCTCTTAATATAAAGTCGCCATTTGTTTGATTGCATCTGCTAGATCCCGGAGAGTGGAGCGCTGGTGCACCACGACTCCAGCTGGAAGCTTCTCTGGGCTGCGCCAGAAAACCCCCATACAGCTCCCTCGCCAGGTCTCCCCGGGATCCGTGTTTTGCATCGCTCCTCAATTTGCATTTCTTCCTCAGATTTTCCGTGCGACGGGTTCAGCCGCTCGAAACCAGCGGGCGCTCCACGGCTCCATTGTGCGTGCGCCTCCATTTCCACAGCAATACGCGCAGAGAGAGAGGGAGCCAGAGAGAGAGAGAGAAAAAAAACCTCTGGGAATTTTGAATAATGTTGCCGAAGCTCCACGAGCGAGGAAATTGAGGACATTTTGATTTACTGTTATTTCTGTTGCGTACCTACGGAGACAGACACGTGTCTTCGGGGTAAACAGAAAGGGCTAGATCGTGTCAGCAGATAGCATCGTTGTTTTTCATCCCCCCTTTTGTTTGTTACAGACGACCGAGTTCAAGCTTGGCGACGGGCTTTTACATTTCAGTTTGTGCGCCTTGGTGATTAAGACGCATTTGGAGATGTCGGAAGTGCTGCCTTTCAACGAAGAAAAAATGAGTCATTATGGAAATGAGGACGACGAGGAACACCTTTCCTTCACCTGTCGTCTTCAAGACACCAACAACTTCTTCAATGGATCACAGAACAAACGTCCACCGAAACTCGGGCAAATAGGCAGGAGCAAACGGGGTAATTATGTAATTAAGGCGTTTTCGTTTTTGTATGGCGATGTGTTGAATGCGCACACAGTGGAGCATCATTAAGGATGGCTCTGTATGAAGCCAGAAAGGCAACACCTTTGCCTTGTCTTCAGTAGAGTCTAATATCAGAGACATGAGGCTGCATATTGTCTGCATGCTTGTGGGCTTTTAAATATTCCATTCGCATTGCAACACAAGTTGGATGCGCAGTGCGTGCTGTTAAAATGCCTTCTGAATGCTGCTCAACAGAGTTCTGCTCAGTGTCCCCTCCTCAAGTGAATGGATGGGATGACTGACATTGACATGCTTTGTAATTGTGATTTTTGTGTGTTTGCATGACACACTGAAGGCTGTTTGTGTTTTGCCGTGTGTGTGTGTGCGCGCGCGCGCGTGTGTGTGTGTCCTGCATTCTTGATGAAACCCATGAGATGGTCCTCGAAAATTGAGGCTCTCATGCATGCATGCATGCATGCATGCACCACAGGCAGACGCACAGTTGCATGTGCAGTGTGGTGCCTGGACATAACATGGACTAACATGGCAGGCATATATGAATTGCATGTGTAAGTGCACAGCAGAAATTCAGACACACACACTCATGGTTGTCTGTCTAATTTTGCATGCTCTAACTCTCCCATGCATGCACACACCACTTCTGCTCATACTGCGCAGTGCTAATGGTTCCGTGCTTTAATGCCCTCCTGTCAGTCGGCGGTGAATTTTTGAGAAGCCACACCAAAATGAGCCTCCCTCATTAACTCTCTCCCCTGTCATCCACAGTTGTGATTGAGGATGAGAATGGCGACAACGAAGCGCTGAAAAATGGAACAGAGAAGACCCCGGCAGAGGCTTAAAGCGCTCGGCTCAACACCCCACCTCCCCCATCCCCAAAAGACACTCTTGAAATTTTTTATGGCGATATTTACCAGTTTTAATCCAAAGACACTGTATATAAGCACTTTCTCTCATGTGGCAGCAAGCGGCACTTCCACACCCTCCTCTCCCAGTCAGTCATGGCCATCCGGGTGACACGCGCTGGCAGGGGCGGGAGATGGCATCGACGGAGACCCCCAGGTGGATCCCCTCCCAAACCCCACAAACACACACTCACACAAACGAACACACCCTCGATTGCAGGGTTTCGCCATAAATCCAAAAGCGGGAGAAGACAACGAGAGGGGGGGAACGAGGCGGAGGAAGGAGGCGACGCTGTCGAAATGCAGAAATCAGGGACAGGATACAGAAATAAATCTTAATATAAAAACTAAAGCACACATGTCTCCTATATATCTTATCAATCAAACCTATGATACCATTTTTCTGCTCTTTATTTTGATTGAGGGCAAATGAATAACAGAGTTTGTAAATATGGAAAGGGTAGCCCATATTTTCTTGCACAAAGTGGGAAACTGGTTCGTTCTCCGTGTTGGAAGACTTTATTTATTGATCCTTTGGAATATGTCTTTTGCAGCAACTTAAGGCCCGAGGGAGCGTTCTTTTGTATGTTGAGAAAACTGAGTGAATGGGAGTGACATTATTTTTTTCACTTAACAATTCTCGATGTTGCCTGAGTGTTTTTTGTTACCATACTTTGCAGCTAACGAGTCATTTATATACAGTGTACCTGCCACCTGTTTGTAAGCTTCCCAGGCTTTCACCTGGATTGGTTGATACTGTAACTTGACTGTACACACCCTATTGATAAACTATTTATATTGCATTGTGCATTATCGTGTGTGCCAAATCTCATGAGGGGATAATACTGTACCAGACAACTTGTTCTTTTCTTTGTGCTTTATACATTTACTCATATGATTCAGTTGTTTTGTTGGGTCGCCATTTTTTTAGGGCTCTTAAAAACACTGAGATACCAACTCATGCATGGCAAATATGAAATCATGCATGCACGGCAGAAGTTCTGAAACTCTTGTGTATTCTTGAAGCACCTCGTATACAGCTTTGAATGACAAACCTCGAGAAACAGTCTTAATTCTGCGTTGTACTGTACGATCCACACTGATTTGTACAGTGGCCTAATATCTTGTAATAAAGATTATGACAAAGTACTATTTACTGTTTAGTGTTGATTGTGGTTTAAGGAATTATGTACTCGATGTTGCTTTTTTTAACTGTTTTAAAACTGTAGCAAAAATACAAAAATATAGTTTTGTATCTGAAAGATGAAGACACGAGCAAATAGCTTGGCAGACTTTTGGATATGTTCCTTGTACAGTTTCCCCTGTTGTTATTGGATTGTCTATTTGGCTGCCAAGGAAGGTCAAGTCAGCATTTTCCACTGTGAGAAAGTAGCATCCCATTCTTTGGAAAGAGCAGATACAGGAGGAGGCAGAAAGTGGGATGAAAGATGAGTGAATAATCCCATCAAGAATTTGAGAACCGCACTCCTGATTTTGTTTAGAGGAGAGTTGGGACACTCAGCTCGGACGACTGCGCAACAGACTGCGATCTCCGAAAGTGCTGCATCGCAAGTGATTCTTGTGGGGATAAAATGTACACCACTGCTTCCCAATGCAATAAATGTCTGTTTGCATCTAAAATCTCAGCTCCTCTCTTTAATCAAGTTGTCTCCTTAACTCCTTTTCCAGGGATGTAAATGGTGCAGGGGCACCAAGGCGTGAGGAACACTGATGTGACGTGACATTTCCAACTCTGCTGTGGTGACTAAATGATTCATGTTGTGTGACGAGCCTCTGTCAGCGTACGGCATCTTAAACCCGGACTACCGGGATGTGTGCCGGGAATGCGTACATGTACCAAACGCATGCACACACACACCCAGGGGTGCACATTTTTAGCTCCAACTGCAGACGAGACCAACATATTGCGAGTCTCTCTCCCTCCCCAGTCTTGACAGACATGAAAGGGGCTGCCTGGGCTGGGTACCATGGTAACAGATGCACCTTGCACTTTATGGCTGCTGGGGATGGGTTTCGGTGCAGAAGAGTCTTCCCTGAGCCTCGGCTTGATACCATCGCTATCTTTAATGGAATGTTCTCCATTCTCTTATCTCTGCCTTCTTCTCTAGACCCCCTATTCACTCAGTGGCGTGACTGCATTATCCTGCCAAAATAGTCCCTTCTTCCAAGACGGCAGTCAAGCATGACGATGGTGCCTACTGCAGTAACAGCCTATCCCCTCACGCAGAATGAGTGAACGTTACATTTGGGGAGTAATGGTCTACGATTTGCTGTGCGGTGGATCTTTGCTTTCATCCAAAATGTTGCAGTGATGGTACGATGTGATCGGACCTGATTGTTGTTGTAGATGGTATCCACAGATACCTGTGTTTCTCTACAGACTGTAAATTCCTCTGAAGAAAATTTGTAATTTTTTATACTGGGTTATACATAGAAAGTTCACTTGACTTGACACACATTTAAATCTGTAGGACTTGACCTGTAACATACTGCAGAAAATGCAATTTGTGGTGCACATATATCAATAATTGCCTTGAAGTCAATTTGAGGGTGCACCTTTGTTTATTAACTCTTTGAGTGCCAGCCCTTTTGTAAAACAGATAGTGCCTTGTTCCAGTGTTTTTGCCCATTTTGAGTCATATTTAAAGACCCACAGAATATGTTGTACTATGTCTCTGAAAACACTGAATAGCTCAAATGAAAGAAGAGACTCTCTATTTCATCATGAAAAAAATGTGTGTTTTTACCTTGTTCCATTCTTGTTTTATCAGAGGTAGAGTAGAGGACACTTTCAGCAAAAACCCCACTTTTTGTCCAGAATCCATTTTGCTCTCTAATCTCGATCGTCTCCACTTCCTGCTTTGATCTCTGTGGTGTATACCGTCTCTTTATGCTCTGAATCTCCCAGAAGCCCCAACATTACTCACAGGCTGCGGGAGACCGCGATCAGTGACCCGCTGCCGAAAACACACTGATGTGTTATTACTTTGATGGCACTCAAAGAGTTAAAGGTGCACTATACAACATCTGGATTATCAATATAAACCATCAATCAGCATTTTGTTGTGTAAAGATACAGAGGTTATATCCACCTAAACAGAGAATGAAGTCACTCTCCCTCTGTGTGTTGTAATTAAAGGTTCTCTGTGCTTTGTTTTGCTTTTAGTGCATCTTGGTTCATGTCAGTGTGCACTTCTGGCTCATGGCCGCCGCGCTGCACTGCTCTCGGTGGTTGCCGCTGATATAACATCTCCCCACCCACGGCGTTTTTGCAGAAGCATAGCACCCACCCACTGCTTCGCCCTCAGGTAAACACTGTTCGCTCTGTGCATTATGACCATTGTTAGCACCTTTAGCTACGAGCTGCAGGCTCAGCTGTTACATGGAAGCAATACAAATGATCTGAATGTTATTCTTAGCACCATTACTGTAAGTTTTGCTGTATTTATCGGTATATCCTCCTGTTGTTTTTTTACTTTTTTCCTCCCTGCATTGCACAATTTTGCGGTGATTGCAACAGCAATCCATGTCGTGAGCGCCCATAGATAAATCACAGCACAATACCGAGGCAGCCGCACATGTGACTCATAGTAAGTCGAACACCAGTTATTAGCATGCATAACCTTTAGCAGAGCTTTGAAAGGAAGGGCGGATCTTAAGATGACCAACAAACAAAGAGTCACAACCTGAATTGCAGCTGCATCAGTATGAAACACTGCGAAACAAACAGGACATCTCAATAACCATGACGACAGTGTTTAAACTTACCAAAGGAGAACAGATACCCCTCTGAACAAACAAAACACATGTACATCTGTGATATTGATACACTAAATATGTATTAATGTATATTACATATTATATACATTATAATATTATATTGTTATATATATATTATGTTATAAATACATATTATCTTTTTCTTTTTATTATACTGTTATATATATGCTATATATTATAAATACATATATCTTTCTCTGCAATAACGGTTAAAAACAGTGTGTAATAATACCAATTCAATGTAAAATATTCCATTTCTGAAAATGTGCAATAACTTTTTTGTAGTAAAACTGTGTCTTACTACTGTAAATAGTATCCTACTACTGTATGTAGTATCTCATTCCTTACACAACTTAATTTATGTCTTTTCTATTTTGTTTTTAAGTTTGACTATTTCTTACATTTTTTACATTTGACTGAGCACCATGTGGAGCAGCGCTCCTAATTTTGTTGTATGCACTATCATATAGTGACAATAAAGCCTTATGATTTGATTCAGAAATAACTAACTGGACTCTAGCAAGCAGTGCTCCTCCTTTATTGAGGCCTTGCTATAAAAGAACAATATAAAGAAGGAGGAAAAACAATGACAGAAAGCTGCTCTGGAGTTTATCAGTGTCTTTTTAAGTAATTTCTTCATCAACAGTCTGCTGGAACATTCTTGTCAACGTCTTTTCTTTTCCATCTTTTTTCATTCAATTTCACAAATATTTCCAGCAGTTTTCATTGATAACTGTCCAAATATATTTTTATCCCGGTCCCTTCTGAGCACATACATAGGAGGGAAACGTGCAAAAAGAAAAAAATAAAAAAATAAATGAAAACAAATAACAAAATGAAAAACAGAAATGAACAACAACAAAAAGTATAAATAAATCACAAACACAAACATATGCTTTGGGCTTTTATAGTAGTTTTTTCCTTTGGTTATTTTTGGCCCTTTTGTAGCTGTTTTGATCTCTTCGGTAGTCTCTTTGGTAGTTTGTGGCCATTTAGAGTCTCTCTTTGAGTGACTTTTTGCAGATGAATGTCAGGAGGTCCAGCCGCAATCCTCAATCTCAAATTCATCACAAAGGATCCAAATGTCCGGCTCGTCTTCTAGTTCATGATATCCATTCAAATTTCTCTCACTCCTTTTTTTTTGTTTTTGAGTGTCAAATTACTGTCATGATCTCCTTTGCTTTTGACAGCCTCCTCATTTATATCCATCCATTATCTACCTCTTATCCTCACATAGGGTCGCGGGGGGGCTGGAGCCTATCCCAGCTGTCTTAGGGTGAAAGGCAGGGTACACCCTGGACAAGTCTCCAGTTCATCACAGGACACATAGAGACAGACAACCACTCACACTCACATTCACACCTACAGTCAATTTAAATTAGCCAATTAACCTAATCCCCATGCATGTTTTTGGATGGTGAGAGGAAGCAGGAGTACCCGGAGAGAACCCACGCAGACACGGGGAGAACATGCAAACTCCACACAGAAAGGCCCCAGACTGGGATTCGAACCCGGTACCTTCTTGCTGTGAGGTGACAGTACTAACCACTACACCACCACTCATTTTTTTATAGATAAAGATAAACATACAGGTTATGTGTTTATCAGTAGCTGCACACATAGAAACCCTGATACTGTTATCTCAGAGATGCAGCGGACGTTGTTCACCTCAGGCTGGACAGATAAGTTCATATCCAACTCAGGCTTGGGCTGAGTGACCAACTATTGCTGCCAGAAGAGGCTCAAAACTACACAGGAGAGTGAAGAGATCCTCCATTATTGTCATTTATGTAATGTCAAGCTCTCTATTATGTTAGTCAGCTGCTATTGGGATAATGTTGTGGCAAATGGGTTTTGTAGTGAGGACTGATGAGAGGCTAATTACTGGTGCTGTGAAAGGAGAGCAGACGGAGATCAAGATCTGGGTAGCTGTTAGGTTACATAAGCTCTGACAGGTGTAGAAGCAGAGAAGGGAAGAGAAAGAAAAAAAGAAAAGGATTGAAAGACTCAAGTGGAGGGACCACACCCACATCACACAAGCTAACACACACTCAGTTATCACTGAGGAAACCCAGTCTGGTCTCCTGAATCTGACCTTTGTGTCACCATGGGGAAAATACCCGAGGTGACCTCACATGCTGAACCACTCACAGGGAAAACCACCTCCTCTCCTTCTTGACGTGAGTCTCTGGGCTTTTTTACATGACGCAGTGACAGAAAGTGTATGCCATGCAAACTGCTAAGGCAACATCTGCATTTCATTCCACCGCACATGTGCATTTTTGTGCATGTGTACATGTGCAGATGCTGGTGCATTTGTGTGTGCACATCCCTGTGTGTGTGGTGGGCAAGCTCAATTGGCATGGGGATCAGGTATTCTCTCGCTGATTCAGGCTCTGCTGGGAATTCACAAGGACGACAGCTGATAAGAGGGAAAAGGGAAATGCAGTCGTGGTTGTAAAAATAAATGAGTATCTCTTTAGACACCACACCAGAATATTCTGTCTCTGAGTTTGTTTGGGCAGAGCTTGACCAAAAAAACCAACCCTGCCTATGATATGATGGTAAAACCCACTTTTATTGCGGCTAAATCGTGATCGCAGATGACGTCAATCTTTCAAGCAAGTTCCCTCTCAGATATCAGTCCAGCTTTTGCTCGTCTCCAGAAACTGAACGCCACCCAAATACTGCCAATGTGCGCATGTATTGTTCTGGTCTTAAAAAGGTTAACGGTACAGGTCTAACAGATGGGACTCTAAGAACAGAGTTATATAAACGGACAAACAGCCAAAAAGACACTCGACTTTAACATCTCTCTCTCACTCGCTGTTTTCCAGGGGAAGTGGAGGGACCTAAAGGAGAGAGGAAGAAGGAGGAAAGGCGGCACACAAGCAGATTGGAAGAGAGTGGGGAGATCGGCATGAGAGGGAAGAAGAGGAGATAAGAGGGATGGAGAGTCAGGAGAGAAGGAGGGAAAGAGAGGGATAAACAAAAGTGAGAGTAGAGGAAGATAGAGGAAGAGAGACAGAGGCTCAGTATGATGAAATGAATGCCAGGGAGAAACAGTTCAGACCCACCAGATGGTTACTATAGCAACCACATCCCAGTCTCTCTCTCTTTCTCTCTTCCTAGTTGCTTTGTTGCTGCTCTAAGTCTGTGGAGGGAAACCAACGGCTGAGAGAGAGACGGCTTTTTACATTTTGGTGCAGTGGCATCGTAAAGCCTTGTAATCAACTTCACATACTTGTGTGATCGCTCGTGTCGATTCAGTGTGACTATTATTTATCGCTGATTTTTTTAAAATTTTCTATCGCAAACACTGACCGATATGGAGGAGCAATTTCCCTGCAAAAGTGTAGGGAATGATTAGCCATGCATTACGGCGCAGTGCACCAGTGCGAGGTCATGAGCAGTTCAAGGAAAGGGCACCAGCCAGAGTCTCTGGTGACCTTAACAGATGTTTTACCCGTGACCCTGCCGTACCCGTACTGTGGGTTGTATGGCCAAGTGTGCATCATGGTAAACATCACAGACAGATTGAGATGCTGTGAGCATCCTCCTCGAGCTCAGCAGCAGTTTCATACGCAGAATGGGCATCAGGTATCTCCATCGAGCTCGACCCTGCAACATGCATCAATAAAAACATTAAACACACATAAGCAAGCCTGGCAACATGCACACATACCCTGCACAAGCTCACATGCATTCAGATGAAAAATTTCCAAACTGGGATGCACAACAAAGGGAAGAGCTTGTGGGCCCCCCAGCTAATCTCATGCATGGAGATCATTTTCAAAACAGAACAAAATGGTGGGCCATCTCTTGGTGGCAGAGTGGGTCTCCGCAGGGCCCCCGGGGCGGGATGGCATGTAACTGTGTACGTGTGCCTCCTGAATAAAAGATGCTGACCTAGATGGAAATCCGCCATTGGTCACTTAATTTGTCCTACATGCGTGATTGGCTCGTGGCCAAACACACAATAACGCCATCCAATCAGCCAAGAGTGGAGGTGGTCCTGTGTGTGTTTACCGCTGAAACATCACAAGCTTCTCAAAAGAAATACTGTCTTTAAAGAGAAGTGCAGTTTTTTTACAAATTGGACCTTATTTCTAGGATAAAATACTGCCATTTACTCACCCATTTCACTTTGGAGTCCTTTGGAGCATTTCCAACAATTTGGGATTTGACGATATCCATTTAACAGGAGTGAAGGGGCACTGAAATGCAGCCAGTAAATGGCAGCTATTAATGCTTCTCATGTTTCTTTTCGTGATGCGGAAAATGTGTCCGAGGTAAAGCCCCCAGAGGTGAAAAAAGCAGCTTTTTATAGTCTGGGCTGGAAAAGAACAATATAGACTCTACGAAGAAAACCAATATGAGGAGCGAGGACATAAATAATATGTATGATGGATTCTTAAATCTAGCCCCTACGTTTTAATTTCTTAAAGGGGAAGTGCTTTTTTTTACAAATTGGACCTTATTTCTGGGATAAAATACGATTTTGGATTTGATAGTATCCATTTAACAGGAGTGAAGGGGGCACTGAAATGCAGCCAGTAAATGACACAAACTTGACCATTTCTCAAATAACAGACGTTTAATAAGATAGTCCATCTTATTAAATCCAAAATCGTCTTTTATCCCAGAAATAAGGTCCAATTTGTAAAAAAAAGCACTTCCCCTTTAAGAAATTAAAACGTAGGGGCTAGATTTAAGAATCCATCATACATATTATTTATGTCCTCGCTCCTCATATTGGTTTTCTTCGTAGAGTCTATATTGTTCTTTTCCAGCTCAGACTATAAAAAGCTGCTTTTTTCACCTCTGGGGGCTTTACCTCGGACACATTTTCCGCATCACGAAAAGAAACATGAGAAGCATTAATAGCTGCCCCATCATCCACTAACATTACACAGCTCACTGATGCAGATTGGATTCATGCAATGTGCCAGTGCCGCACCACGTGGGACTAAACATAGTACATATGTCTGCAGGTCTGTGAGCATGAATGAGCCCGACTGAAAGGGTGTTTTGTATCAACATTGTACTGAGCCCTTCTACATTATTGATATGCAATTTGACTGCCCGCCATCAATAAATTATTAAGGAATTGAAAATTGTTGAGCCGGAGCTTGACAGCCTTGAAGCTCTTTGGCCTCGGTAGATGAATGAACGCGGCCATGTGATCGTCAATGACTGTTGAACTCCAAACTGTATGAGCAAATTAAAAGTTTACTTAATCTTCTTTTTCAGGTTTTTCAAGGGGCTCGGGGCTATTTAGCTCCCACCTTGTGTTATGTAATAATCCAGCTGTTTATTGAGTGAATTGGTTGGGTTTAGAGAGAGCTGGGTGTCCCCAGGAGAAAGGACGGAGGCTGTTTCCAGATGTTCGTGGTTGCCTGGCCAACCTTGGGACTGAAACTGTGTTCAGTCCTGGAGGCTCAGTCTCTGTGAGTCCCAACGCATTGATTCTTCCATCTTATATTCCCCACACCTTTGTGTTCAGTACAAAAGATATAAACTGATCTTTGGCAACATCTTCACGAGTGAATTATTCAAACGAACCACTAACAAATTTATTTTGTGTCAACATTTGTCACCCAAAGTCAGAGCAATGTGGGTCCAGACCTGCAGAACAGTTAAAACTCATTGAGATAGAGATCAATAGAATAGAATAGAATACAGTTTTTTTTATTCATCCCCCATCGGGGGAAATTCATTTGCTACAGCAGTGTAAACAATTTATCGTAAGAAAAAACAATAAAAGAGCAACAACGAAATTATAAAATAAGCAATAATAATCATATTTACTAAAAAAAAGAAAAATAGATGTTTTAATGCAAATTAAATAAAATTAAACACAATATTTACACTCGGGATATTAATTATTAATTATGAATTATAAAAATAGCCATAAAATAAAACTTGTATGAAGAAGTGTAAAACAGTGCTCTTGCTAATAATTGTAGTTAAATAAATTCCTCATTACTTGAAATTGTTTCTGTTGCCTGTCAGCAGACCTACTGTAAGTTCAGGACTTACAGTATAAGCAGATATTGGTCTCATCATTTACCACTTTTGATGACTCAGCAGTCTGTCATGGCGCTGACATGTTAAACCACAACCAAGGGAGATTTTTTCTAAAATGTCTTACATTGCATTTTTTTTAAATTTTTTTGTTTAAAAGATACTAGGCCCCTTAACATGATGTTTCCACCCTTTTCTTTCTTCTAGCTTTAAGGCTGAATAAGTCATCTTATTCCACTCTGACTGTATCATTTTTCTGTCCAGCACATTACTGAAAGCCCTATGATATTCAAATCCAAGACTACATGATTTTTATGGCTGCACCACTCCACCAAATAGATGTGATTTTTTTTTGTGCTTCATATCCCGCCAACTTTAAAACATAAGAAATGTAATTTGTCTCTAAAATAAAGGGTTAAAACTACATCAGAACATAAATATATATTTTTTTTATTCACATGAATAGCTTACACATGTCCAAACACTGTTTATGAAGAGCATAATAAAGTAAAAAGGATAAAGGCTGGAGCTCTGACTCTTGACTACAGCCAGTCATTCCATCCACATTGAAATTCCTTGGTGATGTCCACTCTGCACCATCAGCCGCTCTGGCTAAGCCTCAGGAATACCAACCAGCTGTCAGCCTCTCTCTCTCTCTCTCATGCTATCTCACTTCCTCTCTCCTTCTCTGTATATGCCCTCTCTTGTTGACAGAAGACAAGTGCTGCATCACCATTTTAATTCTGGCGTGGGCGTGCAGGTTGTTTTTTTTATGTTGTTTTATTTTCCTCATGGAGCAAGCAGTGAGCATCCAGCATAGAGTGAAGGATCAGGGGTATGAATCTTAATGACTTCTATCATAAGAAAGTGGTGAGAGGAGGTCTGGGGAGAATCCACCCTTAATCTGCCTCTCTCCCACCTACATACAGACCTGTGCATGCAGCTTGTCAGTGTTTACAGGGTTTGTCTCCCTTTGATTTCGATTAATTAACTGACGATGGACAACGAGGACCTGAATGCTGCCATGATGCAAACAGAGAGAACAAGACAGAGGAGACAGACTAGACTGCTGCATAGTTTTACATGCAGTGCTGTCGTCACTACACAGCACTTATAATGGAGCTGTAGCGGTGGCCATGTTGAGTTGGATACATTCATTAATTAGAGGTAGCAGCATTTGACTGTTAAATACCATTATTTAGCTCTTATGAGGAATGAACCTGGATAAAATTCATTCATATTACGTGACATAATAAATAAATGTCCATATATTTCTGTGCACGTTTGGTTCGGGGCTGTTTTTCAGTTTTCACTTTTATCTTTTGATGTCTGGTTTTTCCAAAAATCCTAAAGACAACATAAATTCAGTTTACTGTCATATACTGTATGACAAAGAAGCATCAAATCATCACATTTGAGAAGCTGGAACCAAGAAATCTTTTCCAGTTTAAAAAAAATAATATTAATTGATTATTGAAAGTATTTAATATAAATTAGTGAGTGCCATATGTTTAGGTGAAAAGGTGTGGTTTGCCATCACAGAGTGTAACAAAGGCCCTTAATTTAGTTTCATTTCTGCACTGATTGGGGGCCTTTCAGAATAAAAGTCAACTAATAATCATCGACACAATCTAACACATCAACATCAAAACTGAGGGCCCACCGGGCCACTGATGAACTGCTTATTCATCCTGTCACAGTTCAAGTCTGCCTTGAGGCAGTGTATGAATGATTGAATGAACGAATGGATGAATTTTTCATTTTTATGTCATACCATTGAAATGGACCATCCCACATGGGATAGCATGACGATACAACATAGAAACTAAATAAGTCATTCTGTATATCACTTATTGTGCTTGTATGATATTCCAAAATAAAATTAAAAATAACTAAAAATGAAGGTAATACGTTTTTCATAAATAAGAAAACAGAGAAATACAGTGAAAAAAAACTTTAAGCATATTTTTAATGTAAAAGTACATACCAAATATTACCAAATAAATACCAATATTTAAATAAAATGACCTCAAAGGTTTTGGGTTCACTTATGAACACCACTTTCTGCCTTTTATGTCTACATTAACATTCAGCAATGTTTTTGTTTTGCATGTGTTTTTTAATTTTTAACTGGAGGCACATCATCAAGTTCGAGCTCTTGCGTTGGCACCCTGCTGAAGTGCTAATGTATACATTCATGGAGAGCATAAGAGAGTGTATATACTGCCTACATAAACTGTGACACACTGTATACTTGTGAGGTTGGAGTAGTGTTTGAGCCATCTTACATTATATATTTGAGGGCTGAGTGTTTACCTTTCTGCACCACTCCACTTTGATATCCTTTCTGTCATATTCAGCGCCTGAAATGAGTCCTTATGTGGCAATATAAAGTCCTTCTCTCTGTCTCTTCCAAAGTCTCTGGAGACCTCAAGCCTTACTTTTACTCTTTCAGTTTCCATGGATACCTACAGCAAGGCAGCTGATTGGAGGCAACAATAAACTCCGCTCTTTCAAGCCTTTGACAAATTTGTCTCCAAACTGACGATCTGCGAGACTCCCTGTATCTCCTCTCACACGGTGACGCACACCAACTAACGTATGCACACACATACATGGAGATAAACTGGGACTGACGCACACACAGAGCGGCATTGACCGTTGGATGACAGCGGAACAGAGATCAATGTAATCTCCTTCAGCACAATTCAAAGCCACTGTCATCATCTATCTATCTATCCCAGTGGAACGGGGGAAATGTGTGAAATCAATTCTGCATTCATTTAAGGAGCAGCCAGCCACAGCAGTCTGGCTCCAGAGGTGACCCCGAGCGCTCCTGCATGCTCCTTAGTGGAGCCCAGCTCTGGTTAATAGCCTGGGCTCCAGTCAAGCAACAAACTGGAGCAACCATGCTGTCTTTTACCTGGGTAAAGAGCAAGAATTATTCATTGTGTATTATCATTATATATTGTAAAACCAAGTCCTTATTATTGTGTGATTTATATTTTGTCCCACAATGTGACTTTGTAAACAGATCTATGTCATCTCAACTTCAGACTGCACACAAACAGCACAAAGCCAGTTTAGAGACTTATATCCAGTGGCGTCACTAGGCCTATTTTGGGGGGGGCTGAAGTCCCCCTAACATAGTTTTAAGCTCCCCTAAATAATTTGGTCGAACTTAATTATTTTTTTTTTCAAAAAAAGTGCAGACTAGCTCAAACATAAAGTGGCCAAAATATGAGTTTAAATAAAGAATTATATAAGCTTTTATTCATAAATTACTTAAATACTGCCACCTGTCCTTGTGGCCTGATTGTTGAAAAACGTGTGTTAAAGTTACCCCTCTTTTTTGTCTTTTTGCTAATGTCCTTCAAAAAGTATACTGTTTAACAATGATGATACACTGGTTGCATCACAGGAGTTCATTCATATGTCTTAAGTTTCTTAATTCAGTGTTGTAGTAATAAATAAATGTAGAAATAATAATTTCTATTTATTTAATTATATATTTCTGTATTTATTCATTCTTTTATTTATTTATTCCTGTATTTATTTAGACATTTATTTATTTATTTATAGTTTTGTCAGGTTTGGTCCTCCAAACTAGTCTTACTTCAGAAAAATAGGAATAACCAGAAACAGGCATTCACGTTTTCCTTGAAGAGCCTAAACTACAAATGCAAATGCAGGAGCCACTTTAAGGAACAAATCCAGTTTATACTGTGTCTTAATGATGCACATCAACAGACAAATTTAAATCAAATTTCTCCAGACAATAAGCAGCTAACACTGGATTTCCTGGAGACTACAGCGAGACCTTTCTCTGTAATCCAGCCTAATAAACATATCTTGTTTGTCAGGCATTATAAATACCAGATAAATAAAAATAATGAAAAATGCTGTCAGTTTGTGTTTTGTTAATCTACAGCAGCATTTTGGGAGAGTGAGTATATGGGCCATGCAGAAATATTTGGCCCCACCTACAGGTTATACAGAGAAAGTTTCCTAAGATTCAGTGTCCAAAAGCTTTAAAAACGGTCACTGCATTTTTATCTTATTACATATAACAACATTAATGGTTGAAATTTTGACTCTCACAGTCAGTCAAACGAGACACTTTTTGTAACTTGGATGGGAACGTCGAATAAGTTGGGAACTATTATCTATAGCCACTTGCTTTCTACCCGGACATGTGAGCTGTTGCACAAATCTGTGCGCGTCACAGTTGGGGGCGGGGCATTTCCCCCTCGCCCACAGTACTGTAAACGCTCAGATTTCAAATTTTGAATGCCATGTAAAACGAATGCTAAACGAACATGTCATACATTGTTTCATTGAAGCCCATTGACAGGGATATGTTAAAAATAACTGTGAAAGGATCGGATTCTTGTCCGTGTCTTATTAAAGAGTGAACGAATGATCCGACTGAATGGCCTGAAAGTTTGATCCCTGATATCTTCTGCTACCTGGTTGAATCACCCAGTAAGGGACATAACATAATTCCAATGTCCGACAAGGACACATTTTAGTGAATTTGCAATGTGGCCTGCATAACGTAGTAGTTAGTTATCTTCTGTTAAAACTAGTAATAGAACATTCATGTTAACTATGAAACAATCTAACGCAGTTATTGACGTGTGAATAACATTGTTATACATGTAATGAGATGCTGACTACAGACGTACACGTTTGGATTTTGGATCCCACAGGTGGCCAAACTCATCCTCCCGGATCGAACAACCAGATTCTTCTCCTAGGCTCTGTGCTTCGGTTTGGCAAAATATAAAACTTTAGATATTGTTTGTTTTTTATCTTATTTGTTGTGCAAAAAGGCACACAGCAGCTCCGGAACATTAAGAAAACTGGTTTGTTTTCCCCCTTGATGCGAACCGGATGTGACGTTTTGTAGGCGGTCCCTTGCTTGCCGACTGTATCTATGTGAGCAGACTGGCACTCGCTTTTGGCACGCCATTGTTGGAAACACTTTCACGTTACTGCCTCCTGGCTGTGAGCTTACCTTCCTCGTTGACATATCCCGAGTAAAACCACTAAGTAAGTAAGGAAACTGCTCCACAATGGCTACGGACTCCTGGGCACAGGCGGTGGACGAGCAAGAAGCCGCGGCGGAATCGGTAAACCTTAACTTACGCAACACGAGCTAACGTGTTGTTAGCATGTTTAGAGGATGCTTTGGCCTGTTGTGGCTAAGTGGAAACGAAAGTTAGCCGCTCAGTCTGCTTTCTTACAATATGAAAAGTTCAGCAGCCAGTGAATAAATTGTCGTTACTGTCTCGGTGACAGTCATGTTAACAGGAGCTAAGCCACGTCGGGTTGCCCAGCTAAGCTAACTAGCTGCGTGCTCATGAGTTACTAGCGTTAGCGGTTAGCAGGCTAGCAAGCCAATGATGCAAGAGGCTCCAAAATAGCTCTAGTGATGAAGTGGTCTGGCTTCACAACAGTTTGTGTCTCCCACCCCTGATCCTGTCTTAACGTCTATAACGGTAAGCAATATTTTGTCAGACAGAAAATTATATAAACTTTATTCTCTTCCTTGCAGATCGGTAGCCTCCAAATAAAAGATAAACCAGAGGAAAATGGTAAGTTTACGTGTGTAACACAGTGTAAGATGCAACAGTCAGACAAAAAGCAATCCAAATATGTGTTTTGAATGTAGTTGTAAGTACTTTTCTAATTGTAGGCACAGCTGCAAATGCAACAGAGTCCAGCAGTGCAGCTGCAAAGTCAGAAGCTGATGGAGAAAACAAGGGTGCAGATGATGATGACGTTGAGAAAGGTGAGCAGTTATATACATTGGAAAATGAGCCTCTCCTGTCGCTGACTTGATGCTGACACTCTTGATTGTCTTTCATTGAGATGATGGTTGTCCTGAGTTGAACTGGTCATTGTAACATAACTCAATTTTCCAGATGACAAAGCGGCACAGTCATTATTGAACAAGCTCATACGGAATAATCTTGTCAATAACACAAATCAAGTGGAAGTTCTTCAAAAGGATCCCAACTCTCCGCTCTACTCTGTCAAGTCTTTCGAGGAATTGCGACTGTAAGCAAAACTTCTCTTTGTCTGTTTGTCTCACTTGTTGCCCTACAGTGTTTTGGGGCAGCCGGTTTAGTTATTAATCAGTAATCAGTCATGCTTTGTTGTAATGACTCATGCATGAGGTCAAAAAAGGTGTTTTGCAACCAAAATGTTCCCACTATGACCTAGACAGAAACTGTAACTGTTGTGGAAGCTGTTTCTCCTTTTATTTCAAGGTGTATGCACATTGAAATATTTTTTTTGAATAATCAGAGCCAAGATATGATTTCAAACAGATTTGTCTTTAGACTTTGCTGAAGAAGTGACATCTGAATATTTTGTTGTGTGCAGCAAACCGCAGTTACTTCAAGGCGTCTACGGCATGGGTTTCAACCGACCATCCAAAATCCAGGAGACTGCCTTACCTATGATGCTGGCCGAACCGTAAGTGTACTTTGCACTGTACATAACTGTTGTGTAGTCTTCTAGTAGCAAGCCTTTGTGTGTATTAAAGAATTTGCAGGCACCCTGGTTTGAAATCAATTTAGTCACACCTCTGTTAATTATTCAATCTCTAAATGCAAAATTAAATTAATGTCCCCAGGCACTAATAGGGAGAACTTACTGAGAATGCATAACTAACTTTTCCGCCTTGATCTGCTATCTAATTTTTCGTTTCTTCCAGTCCACAGAATCTGATTGCTCAATCGCAGTCGGGAACAGGGAAAACAGCTGCATTTGTCCTGGCCATGCTCAGTCATGTAGATCCCAACAAAAAATACCCCCAGGTTGGTTTTCTCCTCCCTCCCTGCTCAAGAAGATCTGTTAATTGAAAAAGTGTCAAAATAATTATCTTTGATAACTTGATGAATGAAAATAGCATTTCCTGCCTCCTAAATCCTTTCCCCCGCCTTTAATTTCTTTCCATCAGTGCCTGTGTGTGTCACCCACCTATGAATTGGCACTTCAGACTGGCAAGGTGATTGAGCAGATGGGCAAACACTATCCAGAGGTCAAACTAGTCTACGCCATCAGGGGAAATAAATGTAAGGCTCTGTGCTCTATAGTACTACTTTTACACTATTTTAATTAATGTAGTATTTTATACGTTCTGTCTATTACTCTGTGTTGCTGAGTGCTGTTTTTTGTTAATGTTCCAGTGCAGCGGGGCATGAAGCTGCAGGAACAGATAGTTATTGGCACACCTGGTACCATGCTGGACTGGTGCGGCAAATTCAAGTTCATAGACCCCAAGAAGATCTCAGTGTTTGTGCTTGATGAGGCTGACGTCATGATCGCCACACAGGGTCACCAAGACCAGAGCATCCGCATCCAGAGGTCAGAACACTAAACATCAAATGCTAACACTGAGAAGAAAGAATCTTAGTACTCACTGAATGAAAAGCACTGCCGACCTTAAACTCCGCTCTACTCTGGTGCGCAGGATGCTGCCTAAAAACTGCCAGATGTTGCTGTTCTCAGCGACATTTGAAGAGTCCGTGTGGAACTTTGCACAGCGCATTGTGCCCGACCCCAACGTCATCAAGTTGAAGCGGGAAGAAGAGACGCTGGATACCATCAAACAGTACTATGTGTTGTGCAACAGCAGGGAGGAGAAGTTCCAAGCCCTCTGTAACATCTACGGTGCCATCACAATCGCCCAGGCCATGATCTTCTGCCATGTGAGTTCATTCACTTCTTATTCATAGTTTTACATACATGATCTGTATTTTAAACAATTAATGTCATATTCACCCTATGTATTCAAATGCATAAGGAATACAGATTCCCTTTAAGTTTATATTTTATGACCCTATCAGAATATCCTGCAAACCTGCAGTTGGTCAAAGTTTTTTGTCAGAGCCGTTTATGTGAGGGGGGGAAAATATTTGCTGATCTCTTCCTGTAGATGAGCGAGTGGTGCCAGATTCATTTTCACAGTCTGCCATGCTGGTCAAGTAGTGAGAGCTCTTTTCCTCTTTGTGATCCAGACAAGGAAAACTGCAGGCTGGCTTGCAGGGGAGCTGTCCAGAGAGGGCCACCAGGTGGCGCTGCTCAGTGGAGAGATGCAGGTGGAGCAGAGAGCAGCGGTCATCGATCGCTTCAGAGATGGCAAGGAGAAGGTCCTGGTCACCACAAATGTTTGTGCCCGAGGTAAAGATCAGAATGAACGCAATCAGCATCATCACATGACCTTCTGTTAAGGTGTTGTGTGTACATTGAAAAGGCCTTTTATCCATAATAGCATATTTGTGTAGTACAGTGAATTTGTGGAGAAAAATAGTGGGTGAAAGGTGTTAGTTAAATCTGATTTCATGCTACCTGGCACAGATAAACATTTGTGACTTAAACTCTGCCTGTGCAAATGAGGAGAGGGAAGGTGGGTGGGATATGTCTAATGAAACAACAGTCCACTACAATGAGCCGCAAGCCATCTTTTCCCATTGAAAGGAATAATTAAATGCATCTTTAGCTGTGTGTCTTAAAAAGAGTTACAGTTTCTATGTGGTTCATGTTAATGAAAGCTTGAACTCAGTGAAATATAAGGAAAATAGTTATATTGTGATGTGAACAAAGTCTGGAGAATTGTCACATCAGTGCAAGTATGAATACAAACACCTTATAATAAATTAGTAGAACTGAATGTAAATATTACTGTACTGCCCATGCACAATGTTTTTCCCCGCAATATTTCATCGCCCTCTCCACTCTCGTACACTCAGGTATCGATGTCGAGCAGGTTTCTGTAGTGATCAACTTTGACCTGCCAGTAGACAAGGACGGTAACCCAGACAACGAGACGTACCTGCACAGGATTGGCCGCACGGGTCGATTCGGCAAAAGGGGACTGGCCATCAACATGGTGGACAGCAAGATGAGCATGAACATCCTCAACAGGATCCAGGAGCATTTCAGTAAGTCAGCAGCTGCCTCACGCTGGGCAATATGGCTTATAAACAATATATTTACATTTTTAGGTTATATCATGATAGGCTATATACATATTATTAGCGTAACTGTTTGATTTAATCATTTGATAAATATCATCATACTAGAATGGTCATTCTAGATTGCTTGCTTCAGATTGCTTTTTAAAAATGTACTCAGTTTGACTAATTCATAACCTTGAAATTCTGTTTTTATCTCTGAAATAGTTTGCAAGCTTTAGTTTTTTTAAGTTAATTTCACTTAATGTTATTTATTATAATTTTTTTTTTTTTTTTTAATTTGTTTTTTATTAAGAGACTGACAGACTTAGCTTTTTTGTGAAATTGACATTCTAGTTAGTGGTTGATTTTATTTTGAAGTTAGTTCCTACAAATTACCCTACCATTATTTACCATAATGTCTAGCGTACACATGCCCCCCCAAAACAATATGGGGGCCCTAATGCGTAAACTATTATTCATTCCCAAAACCAAAATGAAAAAACCGGATAAGGACTTAAGATAAGAAAACTTTGTCTGTCACAACAAGTAACGGAAATTTGTCTTTGACAGGCTCAACCATAAATAAAAACACACTCAACACAGTAGGCAAACAGTGATGCACAGTCAACATAATACACAATTCCAATCATCCAATTCAGATATTTTTTATTTGCCGCAAGTTGCGTACTGCAGTCCAGTCAGCCACCGCTTGTGGTCAGATGAGCTGCTCGTCGTTTTCTAGTGCGCAAATGATTGTGTGTTTACAGTAGTCACTGTGAACCGACTCTGAGCTGACAGCTTTTCTTTTTCCACGAAACTTAACTGGATGGACAAAACTTTACTTTTATGGATTCTCAAAGTCTCTTGTAGAGAGCACAAACATGCCTATGTGCACACTCGAAAATCATGAGCAGCAGGACCGCATCCATTTGGATGAAACGCTGGAAATCAAAAATTTGTGCACAAACAGAGGAAAGTCAAGTTTACATGTATCGGCCAAAAGAGGAAAAACAGTTATTCAGAGCAGGAACATGGTGGCATTCAGTGATCATCTGTATATCAACCCTCTAAACAAACCACCATTGTTATGGTTTCTCCCTCCGCAGGTAAGAAAATTGAAAAACTAGACACAGACGATCTGGATGAAATTGAGAAAATCGCCAGCTAAAGAGAACAACGTTTTATCGCATGAAGGACGCTGACCTGACTTCCCTTCCCCTCTTGGCTCTCCAAGGACTGTACGCTCCTTACAGTGTTTTATGCTTTTATTTTTTTAGCCGTCGGAGAAAAGAGCAAAACCACAAACACAGCATATGTTTACACGTGGATATGTCTCCTCTCAGACAAGTGTTTTGTAAGTCTCTGGAACATACCCCATTTCACTCTTTGTACTTCTTTGAATAAAGTCTATCAGTTTATCGCTGTGTATCATGATGCTGCAAAAGCATCCATAGTGGACTTTTTTTTTTTTTTTACTGAACACACGCGCAGTTTAACAAATTTTTGTGTTGGCTGTCGTAGTGGTATGATACAAACTATAACATTAAAAAGATTCACAACAAACCCTATGGAAGAAAATATCCATTTTATGTGCCACAAAGTTGTTTTTTTTTTTAGAATTTCAAAGGAGCAACGTATATTTGAATGTATCACATAGACTATTACAGCTTTTTATTGACTACCAAACCTCTGTACAAAGGGTGAAGTTGGGTATGCTGCTTTGAGAGGTAGTTTAATCATTAAGAGTGTTACTGAGATGGTGATGGTTGGGTTTCAAGGGTCTATGCAAACTTATCAACCTGTGATAGCATCCTCAAATACTATCAACCTGTGTTCACAAAAATTAATCACAAATTAACCTCAGCTTTAGCATCAGGGTGTGTACTTAAAAAGGCTGCCTAGAGTGAGAATACACTACTAACTCCCAAGTCCTGATAGACGTTTCTGTTCACCACACACCTCATGCATGTTATTTATATCATTTTTAAGAATGATCACTGCTCTTATCAGGACAGACTTGGCGCCACTGCCGAGCATTAATCATAAGGCTTTTTTTTTTCATTGATCCTTCTCATAAAAAGTTGTTTTAATTTAAAATATGGCCGTTAAGGTCTGAAGTGATCACTTTCTGTGTCCCACACAATTTTTTTCAATCAGGGTCTCCAGTTTGACTTGAGCTTAGCTACATTCTTCACCCAGACTGTGCTGTCATTAAGGATTGTGAGTTAAAAAAAAAAAAATAGCAATGCCTTCCTCAAGTGCATTATATACAGTGTACCTATGATTTTGTTTCCAAGGCATTTGGGCTTGCTATTCTGACTAACACTTGAAATTTTGACTATATATTGAATTCTGAGCGTCTTTAGGATGTGTGAATTATCTTGAAACCAAATGCTGAATTGACTTGAGGACCTATGCCAATCAGATTCACTGTGTTGCTCCAACACGGTCGCATTAATAGCAAACATGTACTTGTGTACATATTTTAACAAAAAAAAATAGATGAAACAAATAGTGTGATTGAATTGTAGTTTGTCACTTCTAAGAAGTGCATAAAAACATTCCTCGTGAGGTTCAATTTTGACAGATGCAGCACTTCTAATATGGTGAGTTTAAACCAGTTGACCTCGTATCAGTGGGGGGACTGGACCAAATTATGGAAACGGTGGGATGTCTGGTGCATTTGATCAGTGTGCCAGAACATCAAGGGCAGCGATTGAACCTTGCTCAAACCTCATCTGGCTCCCACCGGCACTGAGAGGACGGCTGGTGGATGTCCGGTTTTAACGGACTGTCAACGGACAGCTTAGCCAAAATTGAAATCAAGTGAGAGTGTGCTGAAAATGCATGAAGACTTTCGGGTAAAGAACCAATGTATGCAGTTTTATTTGGACATTTGGATGTATACATTATCAGTGAGAGTGTGTGCACTTTGTTGATCCGTAATGTAACACCACTGTACAAGAGCCATGGACACACAGAGTAGTTTTAGCTATAGAACTTAAACACTCGTCCCACATGTTGTACACCTTGTTAATAACCTACCGACACCCAGTTCATACATGTACACGTAGGAGTAAAAACTGCCTGACTAGGTTTATGGCAAGTTGTTTTTAGTAATCAGAAGATCACATGTAGACGGCGATAGGTTCAAGGTGTGTGGTATTGTGTAGCTGAGCTGCGTTCATGGACACACTTATGTATTCTTAATATGCTGAATTAAAACAACATATAGATGTTCATCTGTATGTAGTCAAATGCTTATTTGTATAAGTGTGAAAAAGGATTTGTTTAAGACACGTACTGGGGTCAATGACTTAAACTGAAGCTGTGAGAAAACAATATACACATAAATACAAAACTTTGTCACAACTGTTGCATAGAGTATGAAATTTATCAACATGACTGATTGAATTCATCCTCCGAGTTTCTTCCGGAGATAAGTTGTTTCTCTGATGTCTGTGAGAGCTGCAGATCTGAGGAGACAAAGAGGTAATAAATTCTGAAACACAAAACGGACTCGCTATGTAATTATGACAATAATAAAATGAAATAAACAGCCTAAGAAATCATGTGTGAGTTCTGTCAACTGACAGCATAACGACAAACTATCCTGCACTGTGCGATTCATAGGTTAAAGCTGCAGTCAATAACAAATATGGGGTCATTATATCATGACAGTAGTGCATGAGGCAGATAACACCAGACGGATTGGCAAGGACTTCACAATACAATACATATTGCGATACTTGAGTCACAATGCGATACATTATTGCGATATATTGTGATTTTCTACATAGTTCACTGAGAAATTTAAAATGCAGCTTAAAATACAAGTTGTATATATGTACGTATATGTGTGTGTATATATATGTGCACACAAATCTATGTGTACATATACATGTACATATATTTATAAACATTTTTTCTTACCCCTACTGAATTCATAAAAAAAAAAACTGTCCAACTAGCGAGTGTCAAATGTGAAAATATGTAAAATGAGAATGTTGGTTTTGATGCAACTGTTCTCAAGGTGGCAGCATAATTTTTAATGGTACAATAAAATATGTTTCTGAAAACATTCAGGGGCATTTATAGTAGATATCTTTATAATATGATACAGTATGATGATGTGATCCTCACCTGCAGCTCTGTAGTCCACCCTGGTGAGGAAGAGGCCATGGGCTGGAGCAGCCAGGCCTTGTGGGTAAGCAAGAGAATCCCGAGCCTCTAATATTTCCTGCAGCCGGCACACTGAGAGCTTCCCTCGGCCCACAGCCACCAGGGCTCCTGTCATCCTGCGCACCTGGAGCACATTTTGACATTAATATTACAGAAACCATCCATTTATGCTGAAGCCACTTTATTTATGAGCCATATTTTGTGGTCATCACCAGCAGATGGAGACACTTACTAACAATGAAATGCAACATATTCATGGATTTTAAAATAATATGAGGAACAAACCTGCTTATAGAGAAAAGATTTGCTGGTAAAAGTCAGCTCCCAGAATGGTATCTGTCTGGGAGGGGGGAAATATGTGAGCAGCATATAACAATATTACATCTGTTTATTTCTGTGTTGACAGCTCACTGGGTAAAAAGTGCATTAAGGCATGTAAGATAGCATAAAATAGTGTTTCACCCAGCCTAACCATGATCTGAAAGTGAGCTCATCTCACCTGAAAAGTGCTTTTGTCTCATGTCCATTATGTGTTAAAAGCGTCCCTCCTTCATCTCTGTTTTGTCGGGTATTTTAATGCTTTCCTCTGACAGAGTTGAGGACTGATGCGACATTCATGCTCATGCCAGACATCAGGCTCGTGCACAGATTTGTTTAAATGTCACATGCTGAATACGCCACTGCAGCTTAGGCCCAACAGGATTACATTCATCGCTATAAAAATATAAATCTGCATCTTTTACAATTTGACGTTCAATTTTTTTCTTGTGTTTTTTTTTTTTTGCCTCGTTTTAATTAACAGCAGCTGTTTGTCCCCATCTGAAAAAAAAACTGACTGACATTATATTTTGGGGAGAAAAGAGTGAACGGAGTGAACAGGCACATGGGAAGAATTGGGTCAAATGCAAATTTGACTCAGCGCTTCCTGTCTGATTACATTTGACATGTAAAGAGTGCAGAGACAGATTTATCCAGCAGGCCTGTTCGCTCATGGACTCTGGATCTTTACATGGATAGACAAAGGCTGGGTATCATGCACAGTCACAGTGTGTGTGTGTGTGTGTGTGTGTGTGTCCGTCCTCTGACGTATTTCATGACACGGTAATGAAAGATGAAAAAAAAAAAAACAGATGATGAATAATAAAAGTGAGACATCCAGTTTGGACATAAAAAAATAATATATAACACGCATATATAATATAATTCCTCTATAATTTACTTATAAATAAAATAAGTAAGTGTTTTTATTATTTTCTGACAGGCTGAAGGGATTAATCAACTAGTTAATTAGCAGAAAATTATTCTGAGCCACTCAAACTTTACTTTGTCAATATAATAATAATAATAATAATTTTAACGAAGTAAAAATCTGATAAAAAAAATGTTGACTGTTAGCATGCTAACATTTGTCACTAAACCCAAATTACAGCTGAGACTGAATTAGTTTGTACTGGACAAACTACAATGTTGACCTGTTGATGCCACAATTACAATTCATCCTGAGTTGGACATTAATATTTTTTTTTAACCAAGCTTTATGACAAACCACAGACATTTCACACAAGATCACAACATAAAATGTAGTTCATCCCTTTGCTGTAATAATTCACTCAGTTTTGTCTCATCTTTTCACTGTTACTTAAAATAGAGACCCTCATCAAAAATAAACGCACAGCTCGACGGCCTTCATTCATGGTTATTCTGCAGAAGATAAAAGAGTGAGAACCAGGGACACTTCAGCGCAAATACAAATCATGACAGACTGCATGTATTAACTCTGAGAACTGCTAACAGGCTGCCCATGTCCATATTGTGCACCATATTTTCAGGGCAAATAATTAATGCCCATGGAAGTGGTATTTGGCATGCGGTGTGACCCCTGTGGACACGTTATCTCCCAAAGCCCTCTCTCTCTAAGCACCCCCATCCATCTCTGCTATGGATTATATCTGACCCCCGTTGTCTAAAGAACCTACACAATACACACATACAGCAGTTAACACAAACACATCAGCCTGTATGACCTAACTGTATCACAGCAGTAAGCGGTACTTCCTGTGATGCTGTGGAGCTGCTCGGCCTGTGATTCACCTAAATATCACATCAAACAGAGTCTGACTTGAAGCTTGAAAGGGAAATGTTCAAGGAGTGACTATAAATGATTCAAAAGTTTAGCCAACTTCTTAAGCATCGGTTGATGCAAGACTGAGAAACACAAGATTGATATTTTGAGAGTGGAAAAGCACGTTTTTTCCACCAATAACCACGTCTCTTGTGTGACTGTTAGCTCCTGGGGATGCTGCAGAATTTAAGCCATGTGCTATATCTTCACCTGGCAGCGATCAGCTTCCCTGGGAGGACACAGTAGGCCCAGCGGTTCATGCTATCCCCTGACATTTCACTCAACTTTCTCACATTTGGATGGATAAAAGTACTAGGAGTAATCTAACAGAGGTGACCTAGTGACCAACCCACGTAGAATAACTCAGCAGTTGATACACATGGCATTTTAGTTCATTGTTTTGGTTTTTAACTCATTGAGTGCCAGCCGTTTTATAAAACAGAAAGTGTCTTGTTCCAGCGTTTTTGCCCGTTTTGAGTCATATTTCAAGACCCACAGAATATTTTGTATTTTGTCTCTGAAAACACTGAATAGCTCAAATGAAAGAAGAGACTCTCTATTTCATCATAAAAAAATGTTTGTTTTTACCTTGTTCCATTCTTGTTTTATCAGAGGTAGAGTAGAGGACACTTTCACCAAAATCACCACTTTTTGTCCAGATTCTGTTTGTTTTACTCTCTAATCTCGATCATCTCCACTTCCTGTTTTGATCTCTGTGGTGTATACTGTCTCTTTATTCTCTGATTACATCTCCCAGAAGCCCCAAAATTACTCACAGGCTGTGGGAGATCGCAATTGGTGACCCGCTGCCTAAAAAACACTTTGACATTGAAATACGTCAACAGAGTTAAGTTCCGCAACTTTACAGTTTTGACCCCCACCGCACCGTTTAAACCTGCTCAGGACCAAACAGCAGACAAAGTTAGCTGGTGAACATAGTGTAGCATTCAGCAGCTAAAGCACTAGCTATCTCCCTAAGGAGGTGGTGGAGACAAAAACAGAGCAAATAATGGACTTTGTCTGCTGGGTGGATATAAATAAGCATCTGTTTAATGAAAAGTTCCTGATAACATTTTAAGGCTAAATACTGTATGTCAGTGTTGTATTTGCAGCTTATTTTCCTTCCACAACTGGACATTTTTTTTTTACCTGGCCTGTGCGCTAACTGCTAGTAGCTAATGCGATCAGTATATTTAGCCTACCTGTGGAAGTGTGCATGTACGAAGGAGCTTCCTGGCTGTATGTTGACCACATCCAGCGTCTTCACAGGGTTTTTGAAATGAATGTCAGAGTTGACCGCCCTGAAGCTGCTGAAGTCCTGAGTCCCAACCAGCAGAGCTGCAGCCTCACGCATGGCTCCCACATCCAACTCCCTAATGGAGACAGAAACAGGAGACATTTTTATTTCAGAAGTGAAAAAGTGAGGAGTTCAACAGACTTATTAAACCAACAGTTGCAGGCTTGTTTTAAGTACGACAGGTTTTCAGGGCTCCATGTTCCTGCTTTCAAAGTAGAATAATTGATCAGTTGACTTATATAAGATGAACTTTTGTGACGCACAATGAGAGAGAGCAGAGCATGTTGACGACCAACGCTTCAGAGAGCTGAGTGACTCATTAAAATGTAAATGCACCAATTTAAGCTCTTGAACATGAGAGTCATGAATGAAGATGCGGTGCAAAAGATACCCGCTGACTTCTTCTTAGGGTGCTCAATCTATCCCAGGTTGTGTCCAGTTTATCCTTTCATAAGTGTGCTGCTGCTATCTGCATGTTAGCATGTGTTAGCATTACGAGTATTGCTGTTAGTCTGTCTGTATTATGGCCTCAGAGCTGCTGGTGTAGGTCTTAGTCTTGTTTTGGTTTTAATAAATTTCTTAATCTTTATTTTTCTTATAATTACAGTTATTTTATGTATTCAGGATCAGAGTTGATTAGTTAATCAGTCGATAAACAAAATTAATCTGCAGACAATTTATGTTTAAATCAATTATCTAATATCTAATAATAATCTAATATTCTCTGGTTCTACCTTCTAAAGTGTTCTGCTTTTCTCCTCATAATATCACTTTAATTTCTACTTCATAAATCAAACAATCAAAAAAAGCAATATGGCCCCTTGTGTTGGTTATAATTTTTCAAAAGCTGACAGAAAAAAAAATAGAAGAATATGTAAATATGAAGAGATTACATCATGCAATGAATCTTTTTGGAATTTCAAAAGTTCTGCTGCTGTGTGACCACTAAACTCCACAGACACATTATTTCCCTTGATCTATAAAATACAAGGTTTCAAGGCTAAATTCAACGCTGAAATGAACAGAGGTGATTTATTTTGCAGAGTGGGGAGAGTGGAGGGGGTGTGTGACGACGACGGCAGCAGATCAAAGACAGAACGGAGAGAGGCTGCTGAGGCTGGGGTGGATAGACGAGATGGATGCTGAAAATGAGGAGGGATAAACACAAAAAAAGCAGACGCCAATGAATGAAAAACAAGGGAGGAAGGGAGAGAGGTAGAGAGGAATAAGTGTAATGGAGAGAAGGGATAGAGAAGAAACCCAGTCGGGGTAATATGCGTGGGTGTTGTTCTGCATGCGTTTAAGCCCGCAGCTTATCTTGCCCTACTTTTTCCCAAAAAAAAAGTGTTGAGAGGAGAGCAGACGAAGGCTCTCCTCTTCACGTTCCCTCCTTCCAATCACAGCTACTGTAAGAGAACATTGTCTAAGCTATGAAGCACTCGCTGCTTCATCCATTTCTTCCTCTCTTTTTGTGCTCTGTCCATCCTCATTCCCATCTCCTTTCCATCCCTCCTTCTCCTTTGTTTGTTTTGTTGACGTCAGCTCAGATAAAACACTTTCTACTGACTGGCCCTAATTTGTAGTTTCACTGTGTGGATTATTCATGTGTTTAACGTGCTGTTGTTTCTGCAAGGCTTGGCATGAGTGTCCGCATGTGTCTGGACCTACTTGTTAGATTGAGTCGGAGCTTGATTTTTTTTTGTCTTTTCTTATGAGAAATGAGGGATAGAGGTGGTGTACAGCGGGGGATAACTCACGTGTCGCAGATGTTCCAGCAGAGTTCACGGTCTGTGAGGGGAAGCAGAGAGTAATGGGAGATTCCCAGGGCTATCCGGTAGACGTAGGTCCGAGACTGGGCGCAGAAACGGGCGTGGAAATCCTCAGGAACGCGGTGGGCACGGGTGATCCTGACAGAGTGACAAAACAGCAGTTAAAACTCTATTTCTGACTTTACAAATGCACAGTAATTCCTTCAAAAATCACAACAAATACTGTATATTTAAATCCTGGTGGATGTACAGACAAAAAATACCCCGAAACAACCAGACATCAGTGTTTTATTCCTTCCTCAGACACAGATGGTGTTAATACTCTCATTTTGAGCTGCCAGAAAGAAAACACTGTGCACAAGTCATTGCCCAAAATGTCAGTGCTTTTTACACAAAAAAAAAAAGAGTCCCGAAAAGGCGGCTGCCAAAACCCCTAAAGAGCTGAGCGCTTATGCTCACAGTTAGCATCCCTGCAGTCACAGCTCTTTGATGAGGGTTCCTGTGGAAATGTGCATGGAAAAGCACACATTCATGTCATAACAACATTTCCTTTTATGATTAAATGAAACACATTATGTTGTTTAACACAGAATTTGACAAAAAAAAAAAGAAGCTTTAAACACATTTCCTTCATGATAATTGAGTGTTAGTGACTGAGTTGTCTGTGGCTGGTGCCACAGCAATCATCATACTGGCTGCTTTTATGGAAATCTGTTATTTATAATAAATTAAATGGCTTATGGCAAATCATTCCCCTTTTGCTGCAAAACAATTCACTCTGTTTTCAATCAAATGAAATAAGAAGTTACAGCATAATCAGACTCTCATCGACCAGTCAAAAGCCTCAAAAATGTAAACTACAGTACAACAAAACATCAAAATGTAAGCAAAATGAATCAAAATTCCCAATAACAATAAATAAAACAAGATTGTTTGTCGTGAATACAGTACTCCCAAATTTAGAGATTATAGGTTACATAACATCTGTTTTTTCTGTTAAATGGTCCAAATTATAACTGAGCAACAGAAAACAAACCTATTGTATTTTCACTGGCTATGTTCATGAGCGATAAAGAAAGTAGGAATGCACAGTCTCTGCCTTCAATGAAGCAGAGATGTAGCCTATTTTGCACAAATAATAACAGTGACAAGTGGGAATATTTAACAGTAAAATGTGCAAACTGTACAAACAAAGGGCTGCAGCCCGCTGTGCCTGTGTGATTGTGACCGCACAAACCGCACTCACACACGCCTGTGCATGTACAAAGAGTGTGCACTCATGCATGAGAACAATGCTGCAACATACACACCCCACGTATGTGCACACACGTCTCCTTTCTGTATGCAAAGCAGTGCACGTACAGTCTTATCTATTTGTGCGTGTGTCGGTGCACAGTCAGGGAAAGTAGGTTACGTTTCCAGGGGGAGGCGATTGGGTGCGACACGTGGCAGAGGAAACCCTTGCGTCTGCCTTCAGCGCCTGCTCCGATGCGAAGTGACAGCCTTTTTTGCCTGGCCCCCAAAACACACACACATCAAATTTTCATAAGCAGTGTACAAAGCATGGCCTCACACATTTGGGAAGTGGGGCATTGTTTGGCGTGGCACCACTTTACTACTCAGCAGTTTCCCCTTATGGGAAAAGGGCTGTTCATTTTATGCTAATTGGGGGGCCTTTTTCGTGGCTGCACAGCAGATGAGTGAACCCCCGACCACAGATACAGATATATTTTTTTTACAGTGTGACAGTTTATGTTTAAATCTTGCCTTGACAGACCAAAGCTACGAGCCGGGAACCACTTTCTGATTGTTGCTATGACAAAAACTCTTCTGTGGTGCCACATCAGATGTTTTCATGACCTACCAAGAATGCAAACTTCTATCCAATCAAACATAGACAGGTGTGCATGAACATTACTGCAGGTTGGATGTGTTGGCTCTGTGTACACGAGGTAGCTCAGACACCATAAATAATTCTGCTTTATGAAGCTACTGAGAACAAGATGTGTGTTTATATGGAATATTTCTCGGCAGGTTTCGCTTTCTAATCAAGGCGGTAATTTCCATTTAGCTAGATGAGTGTGTGTGTGTGTGTGTGTGTATTAATGGCTGCCACAGACCAAAAAGCAGAGCAGGGATAATCCTTTCTAACCTTCTCTCTGCAGGTTTAAGGATTAGCAGGATGCTGCTAGCTTCCCTACCCTTCCTCCTCTCCTCTCCTTTCCGTCTCTCTCCCAAATGGCTCGTTCTGTTTCACACTCTCACTCCTGGTACTCTTACTTTGTCTTTCTTCGCCTCTTTATCTTTATCCCTTGCTATCTCTCTTGGCTTCTAGATGAGCTGCTGTCTAAATATCACAAAGTATCACAGCAGTCTGAACCAAAGTGGTAATAAAAAAGTGGATGTGGCTTTGTATAATACTCCATGTGTAAATGAAGGGATTAAAAAAGAGGAGGTGAAGAAAAGGAGGGATGTAATGTCATCAGACAATGCCAGCTTTGTTGTATGAATATGAGAATAAACGTAATGAATGTTTCTTTTGTGATTTAAGGTTTTAGACACAATGCCCTGGGATTCTCGCAGTTTTTTTTTTTACCCTGGCATAAAGAGGGTAGACTAAATTAGATTATATTGATAACTGGATGATTCTGGGGGATGGCAGAGGGTTGGTACGTGATGTCACTCTTTATATTGTTCTGTCACTTTACCCTGGCTGCTTGACACTGGGAAGGTTTATCTTATTTTATCTTACATGCAGGAAACATGGGAAACGCTGCAGACTGAAATGGTACTTATAGGTATAAGAATAAATCCAGAGAGATCACGGGGGGCAGTTTTTACAGACTATATGAGATTATAAAGAAGAAAAGCAACTTAAGCAATACATCTGAATAAAACCTTAAAGAAAATTACAACCAAAATATAATTTAACTATACTGTGATTTAGACATGGTTGCTTGCAGAAATATGATTATGTCAACCAAATAGCTTGGGTTGTTTATTTCCGTTGTTAATATAACATGTCTGCTGCAAATATTACATTTTCACTGTAAATATTAAACTTCTACTGTTAATATTACATTTTTGCTGCAACATTATATCCATCCATCCATCTACCGCTTATCCTCATAGGGTCGCGGGGGACAGCCTATCCCAGCTGTCTTAGGGCAGAAGGCAGGACACATAGAGACAGACAACCACTCACACTCACACCTACAGTCAATTTAAATTGGGCCATTAACCTAATCCCCATACATGTTTTTGGATGGTGGGAGGAAGTCGAAGTACCCACAGAGAACCCACGCCGACACAGGGAGAACATGCAGACTATGCATGCATAATGCCAATAAAGACTCTTGAATCATTACAGATCCTGTATTATTATCAAGGCTTTTCCCACTAAACAAATCTGTCTAAGCTTTTCAAATCTCATTGTTTGAGTAAAGTGTTCAGAGAAATGACGATAGAAAGTTATTGGTATTGATAAGAAAACATCACAACAAAATGAACTAAAGATTTTCAGGGGGAGATGTGGAAATGTGTTCAGCAGATGAACACTTAAGTTACTTTTCACCCCTGTCCTGTGTGAGGAGATCACCTCTCCTGTTGATAATGCTGACATGACTCACTTGATCTGCTCTGCCCCGAGGTGGAAATTTAGAGCCTCGACAAGAACGTCCTCAGTAAATGGCGGCTTATTGTTCTTGCGTTGGAGGTCGAAATGTGCGGAGTTAGAGAGGGCATGGACGCCTGTGTCCGTCCTGCTGGAGACTGACAGAGACACTGGGTTGACCGGCCTCAGCCTCCTTATTGCATCCTGACAGGCAAAGAGAACAAAAAAATAAGTCACTCACAGCTTACAACAAATTCTCAAACAGATACGTTATTCAAACAGAGCTTGAAACTCAGAGAGTATGTGATCTTTGATATGTTATATATCATCCCCTGTGTGTACATGTGTGCAACCTTTTTCTAACATATCTGGCCCTCTTCATGCCTTCATTAGAAATACACTATGTTACATGAAACAGTGGTATAACACCAGTATATAATTCAACAGCATCCTCCAAAATGAGAGTACAGTTGACTCAACATAGAAGGGAGGATGTTTAACAGGACTGTTGTGTTACAATGCAGTTTGGGTGTACCTAATAAACTGGCAATTCAGTGTAATTTACATTGCATTTGACAAGGCATCTTTTGCACAACCTTCCCTGTATGTTATGTGCTGTTATCCACGTGATAAATGGTATTCAGGTTTGCAGGACCAGCTGGTGTTTGAAGGAAGAAATTAAAGAGGAGACATGATCATATCATCTATCAGATCGATCAGGACAACTTACCTCCAAGTGGTCCTGGACTCCTTTCCCATTCAGCTGATGTGGAGGCACTTTCACTGCACCTCTGCATTAACAATGATAGTCAATTCACAGTAAACTCCCAATAACACACCTTAACCAGTCACAGTATATAAAACCTACCTGTACTTTGTTCCAATGTATTGAAAGAAGATAAGATAACGTGCCCAGTTGGGCATTTTCTCTCAAAATCTCCTTTTTCGCTCTTTGAAGAACGACACGTTATATTAAAAAAAAAATACATAAATTACTTTGACATAGACACTGGCTCTGTGGTGCTGAAGGACTTTTACAAAAACGTGCTTTAGGGGGCTGAAACTGCGACGGACCACAGCAGGGACGCCGATACGAGCTGCATTTCCGGTTTTAATTTGTAGTCCGGAAATAAACTCAAAAGACCCTATTTTGCAGCCTCTCAGTTAATGCCATGAATATACAAAGAGAGCAGGTTTGTGTCACTTGAAATAATAAAGTTTGGTCTTAGTATGAACCTGAGAAAAGGAGCAAACATTATGAAACACGCTGTGATATTCGACAAGCACTAACGTAACGGACTTCCGCTTCCGGTCGGCTTTTATTTTGCCATTTTGTCACTGTACGTACTGTGAATTAACCTTATATGGACATTAACGTACCGTTTTTTAAGCGCAACGCCGTTTTTTGTCCTCGTTGTCCCTTTTTGATGGCGTTATAATCCAGAAATGGGGGGTGCTTCTTCGTCACTCTGACCAGCCGCAAAGCTTCTGCCCGGAAACTCATTGAGGTCAGAGACTCTATAATGGTGGAGATGGGTCAGCTGCTAATGAGACAAAGCAACAGGCTCAAGATTAGGAGAGGACATGAAAAAGAAAAGGAAGAGATCACAAATTAAATTAAACTAAATTAATCTGACAGAAAAATCAGCCTGACAACAAGCCACCATAACATTTTTTTACTTTATTTAAATTATTTATTATCGAACAATTTACTGTCAGAAATCTGAGATTAAAGCACGATTTCCTTCATTAAAATTTTAAAAAAATTAAATCAGAACTAACTTTTTTTTTAAAGCTCTAAAGGGTAAGATACTTTGAAGTATCAAAATAGATGAGTTCAGATATTTGTTGAAGCTGCCAGATGTTTTAGATTATTATTAGATTATTTGTTATGTTAATTAGAAGTATTTTACAAATATTGAGGTGGTAGCCCACAGATGTATTTGATGTATTAGAGTGGCAGAATAATTGGTTAATTAGGTAGTACCAAAATCATTTTAAAATATTTAAAATATTACTCGTATTACGGTGTGCCTTTTTTTTCTAAATGTTATATAGTTTCTTGAATGAAAGAGACATTATTATCATTATTATCATAACGACGATGGTAGGATGTAATAAGGATCACCACTGTGTCACTTCATTCACCTGCACTGGAGTGGAAACTTATTCATTATGACTGCACAATGTTTATCTTATTCTGCTACATATTTAATTACATCTGTACTTAAACTGCACCAACGCATGTTCCCCCTGAATAAAATATTTTTTCCTGTTGGATTTAACTATTAAACATTGATATGGAGAACATAAGATATAAGAATTTCATTGCCAGCAACTGTCTGTAATTGTTTGTGCATATGACAATAAAGGCCCTTGAACCTTGATGCACCATCCAGGGGTCTGTCTTATAAGGACAGTTTCTCACACTGTTTTAAGAGACTACATGCTGGTGATCTTTCTATTCCTCCTCCCATGATCCCTCCTGATGTCCAGATGTGTTACTGCGGCTTGTAACTAGTCGGCGCTCTCCTCTCCTCTTTCAGTCTCCACCACCGTGCAGCTACGCCTCTCAGCAGCAGTGTAGTAGTAATCTGCCTGCCGCGCACCGAGCTCGCATTTTGTGTCACGGTGCCACCGGAACAGGGGCGACAGACTGCTGCGCGTCAGGGGACACCAGTCACCATCCGCACGGTTCAAGCGACATCCCGCCGCGGGCAATGACATTGGCTGACTGAAGTGGGAATACAGGAGAAAACGCAAAAATGACGGTGGACTTTGAAGAATGTATAAAAGATTCCCCCCGATTCAGGTGAGTCCGCTCTTCGCATGCACATCACGGCGGTGCGCAAAAATGGCACACCTTTTACGCATGATTTTTTTAGATGGGGTCTGAACGCTCTCTACTCCTGCAGAGTCTGTGGTGGCATCAAGAGTGTAAATGATACAAGAAAGGATTCGCTCATGTGTTCAACAGCATGGTGGCGCTTATATTTCATTTTTAGCTTATATTTTACATTTTTGATCAATCACATTCCCTGGATTTTTCGTCACATTTGTCTGTTTTTGGAACATTTACGGGTTTTTTTGCATTGTAATACATTTGCTGGAGGAGGCGCATGTCAGTGAGTGTGTCTGATTTTTGAATGTGGGTTGTAACGTTAGCCCAGTGCTTATGAGAGGAGGGACACTCGTTGCCACGCACAGTGAGGATCCATTTTGCTTTAGTGTAAAAATGATGAATGAGTGGTTTTCAGCATGCTTTAATTGGCAACCTGATACTCACTGATTTGGAAAGGTGACACCTTAATGTGGCCTTATAACAGGTGTACAAGAGCTTGTGATGGGACTCTGCTGTGTGTTAATGAGTGTTGCAGCATGGCACACAGGTTGGGTGCAGTCTTTTCATTTGCTCATGGAGGAGGCCCAGTCACTCAGTGGTGCTAGGAGACTGGAGGAGATGTCCTTGCAGCAGCAGCATTGGCCTGGTTGGCATAGTGGCATCAGGCAGAGGAATAAACTCTCTCTCCCTCTGCTGGGACGGTGCTTGTTTTCTGGGCACAGATCCAGCTGTTCGGCCTCTTGCCGGCTCACTGGAGGGTTGTAGCCACACTCAGTCCACGTGCCAGTCTGGCACTCCTGAGCAGGCCGATGGGAATCTAGCAGAGGAGACTCTAACAGCATGTAGGACAGGAATCCCCTGTTAACTATACCAGAGAGATGAGCCGATAGTGTCACTTCTTTCCAGGGTTTTACTGAGAAGCAGGATGTTGATTCATTCTGTTTCTAGACAAATATTTAGTTCTGTTTTCTCTGTATCTCTGTTGTGTTTCTCCATGTCAGCATCTGTTGTCTGCGTTTATCATCCTCTCTCTTTCAGATGCAACTTTTCCTTTTTTTTAACGTTGCACGACTCACAGATAGCTTGTGATTTGAGTGAGAAAGCAGACAGCAAACAGCTTCAAATTTGTTGCTTAAATCCCACCACAGTGATGGACAGCCAAGAAGGAAGGAAGGTCACAAGAGACATTTTCTGCCTGGTTAATTTCCCATGGTCCTATGAAGGAAGCTGATATTTCCTTGGAGTTTACAAGCATTCAGGGAAATTTTGTGTTGTGCAATATCATGACAATAAAAATCCTTATCCTGGTTTCGAACAGATTTGCATCAGATACCTTGTTTTTTTCTTAACCCTGTATACACAATGTTATCCAGGTTTCTGATCATCTGTTGGTGCAGGCATGTCGTGGGTTTGGTTTCTGCCCGGACTCTCTGCTGAACTGACGATGCCTGTGTGCATGTAAACACATTATTTCCTGCAAAAAAGACCTTTAACTCATCGAGTGCCAGCCGTTTTATAAAACCAAAAGTGCCTTGTGTCAGTGTTTTTGACCATTTTGAGTCATATTTCAAGACCCACAGAATATTTTGTACGGTCTCTGAAAACGCTGAATAGCTCAAATGAAAGAAGAGACTCTCTATTTCATCATCAACCGTTTGTTTTTACCTTGTTCCATTCTTGTTTTATCAGAGGTAGAGTAGAGGCCAGTTTCACCAAAAGTGCAACTTTTTGTCCAGAATCGTCCGTTTTGCTCTCTTATCTTGATCGTCTCCACTTCCTGCTTTGATCTCTGTGGTGTATACCATCTCTTTATGCTCTGATTACATCTCCCAGAAGCCCCACAGGCTGTGGGAGACCGCGATCGGTGACCCACTGCCATAAAAACACTTTGACGTATTATTTCGTTGATGGCACTCAAGCGTCAGATTTTAAATGACGTCAATGGCACTCAAAGAGTTAATAGTTGAAAAAACAGCACAGTTTTAATGATTAAAAAAACTATCCTAAATGACTAAACAATTACCAATAAATAAAGAAGGCATTGTCAGGCAAATACATGTGACACAACCATTACTATGAACTAATTTTTAATTAAAGACAGACATTGCAAAATATTCCATTATGTTGAATTGACCAGTATCCCAGGTTTCTTTCGCTTCCTTGTTGTGACATACTGGAATTAGGAAAAGTTTAGCCCCGGTCGTGTCTGTCTTCCCACACATGGTGCTAAAACAAACGCTCACACACACCCTGTCGCTGCAGGTCTAAACTTGTGCCAGTCCTGTGTGTGTGTTTGCATGATTGGGTGAGCGTGAAAGAATTTTAAAGGTATGTCTCTGGGGTATCTATAACACACATGTTTTTGTTCAGCCTCTCTCTCACTTGTACTGTACACTGAACTCTGTTTTTTATTCTCTGCCCTGTCTTTTATTCAGCGGTCACCTGCTGTGTTCATTCATTCTGAAACAAAAACCTGCCTCTGGTTGTTGTTGGTGCTAAATTGTTGTAATCTGATTCCCCAGAGACACTTTGGGTCAGATTTGGGCTCGTCTATCTGTCACTGAGAGTTCAGAGAAGTGGTCAGGCTTTAGGTTTTGTTTTTTGTTATAAAATAAAACTAGTTGAGTTGAATATGATATTTGTGCATACTGTATCGTGTTACACCGATTTTGTTAAACAGCCTTTATTTATACTAAAGGTTGTTACACAAAAATATAGTATATTTTTTGTGACTAACCATGTCACCAATCTAGGGATCTTAAAGGCAAGTATTACACGATCCTTTGAGAAGTTTATTTTAGTCCTTTCATTGACGATGTTGTTATGATATAAGTAAAGTATTAATATTCATATGTGGGTGTGAGCTGTTGCCTAGCAACAACTGCTGTAAGTGAGCTCGGAGAAAAGAGGACAGAAGGTTTGAGAACTGAAGAGGAGAGTGGGTGCTTTGAAAAGATGTCGTCATCACTTTGAATTTCCCACACAGAGAAGAGTTTGTGAAGCCCTCACTTTGCCAGCTTACTGCAGGTGTGTCTCTGATGCATTATGGAACCAGTGTTATATTATTTAGGGTGACAACAAAATGAAAATCCTGGATATGGAAGAGCAGATGTGGCCTGTAGCGATGAGTATCTCAGGTCAGTGAGTGCACAGCTGGGGGTTTAGAGATCCGGAGAAGCAGCCGCACCTGTCGGCCTCTTTCTGTCATTCTTTGTCTTTTTCTCCCACCCACATACAGAAGAGCACACTGCATCCAGACAGGCTGAGGGACAGATAGACACAATGGACACAGAGGAAGTTATGTTGCAAATGTATGCATGTAAAATATAACGTATAACAGAAAGAAGGGAGAGGATATACTTGATCAATAATTTCCTGCATCAAATATTCAACTATGCCCAAACCAGTGCACATTTTCCCACACAGGACGGGATGGGATAATGCTCACCACCTTTGTGTCACTTAAAAGTTGTCAAACCTGCCTGCTAGCTGACCTCACATCTCCACAGGATTCAGGTTGCTGCACGTCAGACCACACAGCCAGGAAAAATTAACGAACGCTAGCCCCATTTAGAAGTTAATTATGTTGATGAGTCATCATGTTCGTAGACTCTTTCCTCCTGCAGACCTGCAGATTCTGCTCCTGTCAGGTGTACATCCCCTGTGGTTGCCATGGTTACCTGCAAGAATATCAACAGATATGAGGTCACAACCAGTCGGCTTGCTTTTTTTTTTTAATAGAGGCAGCTCTTAAACCACACCTTGTGAATGAAAGGTAAACAAACTAGATTTTATGATATTTACTAAGTGATCATTTTTTCATTCCCTTCCTCTGCACCTTTGCTCTCTTAAGCCAAAATGTCATTGCATGCTGCTCTTCCAGTCCCATGTTGACTTCAAGAGTTATAAATATATTCTATTGAAAATGTAGAGACAGTCACTACATCAAAGGAGCAAGAACATCTTTACCTTATAAAACTCATTAGTGAACTGGATTTGGTAGAGATTTGAAAGCTCTTTGTAAAAAGAGGCTTTGGCTCCTCTTCATGTGATTCCCTACATTATTTTAAAAGCATGCCTGCATTTATTGGCAGATTAAAGTGCTTTTTGATGCTCTAGATATTTGTCTGGCGCCCTGGCTCTGTCTGTCTTTAATGTCTGGAGTTTTATTTCCCATATGCGTCATCACCTGTAATCCTACTTTTACACACCTCATCATTTTTGCTTATCAAAGATAAGTAATTCATACTGACCAGGAGCCTGTAAGTATGTACATATGTACCACGTTTCTTTAGTCAGAGGAGGGAAAGTAGGTGCCAAGAGTGACCGACCACTTTAGCTTCTGACAACTTTCCTCTCAGTCAAGGATGTAGGCAGAGGCTCATATTCATCCCCTTCACCATAGAGAGCAGCAGTGCAGAGAGAGCCCAGTCGTGTTACTGCGGATTAAAAGGAACGGTACATGATGACCTTGAAACGTTGCAGATGATTTTACACCGTAGTAGAAAAGGAAATGCATTAAAGTGCTGAATAAGATAACCTGTTGCCAAAGTAGGCTGACATTGATGTACTGCATGTTTGCTAATACGATGATGCCTGGAAAGCGTCCCAGACCATAGCTACAGAAAAATGAAGTGCCAGCTTTCATCCAGAGTCCTTTTCTGTTTGTCTTTCTCTTTCGGAGCCACTGTGACCCTTTGAACGTGACCAGAAATAGATCCACTCTGCAACATGAAGTCCTTGGCGAAACCGTTTTGAAGGATTCCAGACCACTCACATTAAGTTGCTAATGTGAAGACGCTCGTTCTCAACCACTCTCCCTAATGCATCCACGTATGCAGGAGATGTGCTCTGACAGAGGGAAAACAACCTAGAATCACCATCCTCTTACCATCCATATATGGAGCTTCTCCAACCAAGTTAACACTGTTATCAGTCCTGTTATTTTTTATGCTATGGACAACTTCAACAAAATAATTCTGCAGTGTAAACCCTGAACTTCCATCACTGGCAAACATCAGAAACCTGCAAACAAATCTCTGCATTTGGCTCTTATCTTGAGGGATTTGCCCTCCGAGCAGTAAGCTTTTCTTGGAAGGTATAGGAAGGTCAAACACTTTATTTATGCTCAACTTAGGGAGGTTTAATTTAAACATATGGTGGGTCTAATACATCAGAAGAAGGTTATGAATGATCAGTGTTTTTAATCTACACAGTGCCACCGACCACAAATAATGTAAAGAATATCACAGCATAGCATACAGTACAATTTAAATTGATTTTAATATATGCTGTACTTTATTCCATATCTGAAATTGTGGAAAAAAACATATATACACTGGAAATATTTTTTGACCAAAGAGGGAATTCAGCCCAATAATAAATCAGTAAAAATAATTATCGTGACGTTTGTTTTTCCCTTGTTCAATTCTTGTTTTATACTGTCTCTTTATGTCCTGACTACAAATCCCAGAAGCCCCAGTTTTCCTCACAGACCAGCGCCGTATATAGAGAGAGTTGTGACAACTCAAATCTTGGGTGCCATCTTTAAGACATAAGTCAGAGCGTTCAGCAATGTCTTTCAATGGAATGAAGATGGGATGTTGCAGCAAATTGCTCATTATCATCTTAAACTGTTTGTGAATGATATGTTTCTCATCCTTTGCTAAAGTATAAACCCTTTTACAAATATGTCACGTTTAACAATCACATAATCAGTGGCACTACGTTTACCTTACCTTCTCCATTAGCAGTCACCGTGTAGCCTACGATTAGGCTACTTATTGGGCCACTGGCTAAAAATGACAACTTCTTGGTTATTTAGTTTAATCTATAAATATTTCTCCTAAACATCAAATCAACCCTTCCCTTAGCCCACTTAGGTGTGATGATCAGACTGTGTCTATTGTTAAATATCTGACTGATGACTATGCCTAAGGTAAAAAAGACCAGACAGTATGATTTTGTTTATCAATTCAAGAGTTGTTTTCTCTTTAATAAAAAATGAATCAGACTTTAGCAATATAAAAATAACTTAATAGAATAATATGCAAATGTGCAATTGAAAGCAATAATCTGGATCTATCAGTCTATTAATATCTTTGGGTACTTCTTACACTATTTCATATAATACATTCTGAATGTTTGCATTCAGATCCTAGCAGAACACAATAATTTGTACAACATTTAGGCTAAATAAGACTCTCAGGAAGGTCCTCCAAGAGGAAAAATTAATCCTTCTGACCTTCCGCTCCCATTATTTCCTCCTACTCAGGTCCCAAGGGAAAAAATGCAACCGTTTACCACGTCCGAGCTGAACGCAGCAACCATAGGCTGCACAGCACTGCATTTTCCATTAGAAAAGTAATGGCATTACATGTGTGTAATTTATTTCTCTCTTGTAAACTGTTGCTTGCATTGTCGATATAGATTGTTTGATTACTTTTATGTCTTAAACAAGGCGTCCACAAAACACGTCACTACCTTTGAACCAATCCCATGACAGAATTGTCCTGAACGTTCTAAACACTAGTTGTCGGTACTCTCTCTAATACATGACTCTGTCACAGGCTGTGTGAGAGCGCCCTCTTGTGCCAGCTGCTGAAAAAACATTTTGACATATATATATATATATATATATATATATATATATAATGTATATATGTTTATGGAACTCAAGCGTTGGATTTTAAATGATGTGTAAATACCTTATTGGCACTCAATGAGTTAAATTCAGTGCTAAACATTTTAACATGGAGTATCCAGTCGTTATTTGACATGACAACACCATGGTTCAGATTTGTATGTTTAAATCAGTTGATGCAGTAGTTTTAAATGACACAGTCAACTCTTTATATTATTATCTCCAGGGAAGAAACCATTTAACCACCAATTGACCTTTTAATCTCGTAACCTGCAAGTGTCACAAAAAGACAATGCAGAGCACCGGGGCCTCATGAAAATATCTGACATCCTCCATCAGTTCAAATAAATATTTTAGTTCCCACTATGTGTGTAAAGGTGGAGGCCTTGGTGGAGCGCTCCGGCTGTGAACTGCAGGAAACACGGCTTTCATGTCAGAAGCATGAAAAATTGTGGTTACTTCAAAGGAGTTGTGTCAGTGGAGATCAGGGTTATGGGGTTTGGTCTTATTGGTGCTCCAGCATCTACAACAATGCCTAACCCTCTAATATAAAGATGTGTGGTTCCCTGTCTCTCTTCAACAAAGATAACTCCACCCTTGATTTGAAAGCATGTGTGCATCGAATCGATGCTCCTGGATGATGTCAGATAAAATGAGCACAATGATTCAGTAAATTAGATCACAAGTGACCTAAAGAGGTTCAAATGAGCAAAGGCAGAGCACAGTAACTGTATCTGTGTGTTGAATCCATAAATCTTCAAGTATTTACCAATAAACAGGATCCGGTGCCTGAATCCAGGGTGCTCATTTATACGGCACCTCAGTTCAGACATCAAAAGAATGATAACCCACATGCAGCCCATATCAATGTCTTTTTGTCATTATGCATGCATAACAACATTTTTCAGTCTCTTGGCTTAAATGCACTGATAAGAAATGAATAAAGATTTATAAATATAAAAATTCATCCATCCATCCATTTTCTACCACTTATCCTCATAGAGTCGTGGGGGGCTGGAGCCTATCCCAGCTGTCTTAGGGTGAAAGGCAGGGTACACCCTGGACAAGTCTCCAGTTCATCACAGGACACATAGAGACAGACAACCACTCACATTCACACCCACAGTCAATTTAAATTAGCCAATTAACCTAATCCCCATACATGTTTTTGGATGGTGGGAGGAAGCTGGAGTACCCTGAGAGAACCCACACAGACAAGGGGAGAACATGCAAACTCCACACAGAAAGGCCAGGAATCGAACCTTCTTGCTGTGAGGCGACAGTGCTAACCACTACACCACCCGCTGCCCAATATAAGAATCCAAAAATATAAAACACCCGTATTTGCAGAGGAGATGTAATATTTGCATAGAAATTTAATATTTACAATAGAAATGTAAACTTGCGGGGAAATGCAGAAAAGGAGTAGATTAAGTGCATCGTAGTGAGGACTGGTGGACTGTCAGCAGGGGTGTATGTGAGCGAAGGTGTGAATCTGCATGTGTGTGTGACAAATCAAGGCTATTAAATGGTAGAGTTCGGTAATGCATGCATGCATGTGTACATGTAGGCTAATCATATATTCATATTCCTGCATCTTGTCATACATGTCTTAGTTGGACGTGCTCATGGGGGGAGCATCAGTCCAGCACGTGGACATGTCCACTGAATCCACAGTGCAGCAGATTTGCTGCCGCTCTGCTGCATGTGTTGCCGGCGGACTTAGTGTGGGACCCACATATGAAATAGGATTATCAGTAACCACCACACTCTCTGATTAAATCAACTGGATAGCCTACACAACCTATTAAAGCTCACACACTATCAGCCTCTTACCCTGAGAGCCTCAATATAATTTCCCTGCCCCGTTCAGCAGCAGTGTGTAGGACAATGTGGAAAATAGGGGAAATTGGTTTGACAGTTTGTGTCTGATTGCAGTTCAAAGGACTTATGACCCTTTGATCTGTTTCACCGAGGATTTCTGTTCCTGGTGTGGAATATTAATATTTTGCCAGTTCAAGCTCCAAAGCTTTACGGGTTTATCCATAATATCAATCTGACCTTCAACCTGATCTAACCTGGGTTATTTTAAGACCTCACGGTAGAGATCATGCCTCACAGGAGGATGATTGAACCACAGTGTAGTTTAGAAGTTGCTCTGAGTTTAAGGGCAGTACGGGTGTTTGTTTTGATATGAGCTTGACGGATTCAATATGAATGCACTGTATGTAACTGACCCTTTGACCCCCTTAGTTACTGTCACTATGTCTAAACTCATTGAATGCCAGCCGTTTTATAAAACAGAAAGTGCCTTGTTCCAGCGTTTTTGTCCATTTTGAGTCATATTTCAAGACCCACAGAATATTTTGTACTATGTCCACTTTGATGTATTGTTATGTCGATGGCACTCAAAGAGTTAAAGGCATATACCGTTTACAGCATTAATGGAGGAAGATTTACGCACCATGATTAGTTATTCTTGAAACAACATCTCTTTGATTTCACACAGAAGCAAATAGAAACAGGCTAGTGGTGATGAATTTTGTCTCCAGCTGAATCAGTTCAGGTAAAGAACCATGTAAAGGTCTCTTAGACATGGACATGATGGTGTGATATATACTAAAAGATTGAGGCTAAAGCTGTACATGATATTCATTGGATTCATGGAAAAAATAAAGAAGCAGCAAAGGTCTGTATACTGTGAGGTGGTTAGACACTGTATTATAGAATTACATAATTAACTCTTTGAGTGCCATTGACATATTTCAACGTCATTTAAAATCTGATGCTTGAGTGCCATTGATGTAATAATACATCAAAGTGTTTTTTCGGCAGCAACTCGCTGATCACACAGCCTGTGAGTAATGTTGCGGCTTCTGGGAGATGTAGTCAGAGCATAAATAGACGGTATACACCACAGAGATCAAAGCAGGAAGTGGAGACGATCGAGATTAGAGAGCAAAATAAACAGAATCTGGACAAAAAGTGGTGATTTTCGTGAAAGCGACCTCTACTCTACCTCTGATAAAACAAGAATGGAACAAGGTAAAAACAAACATTTTTTTTATGATGAAATAGAGAGTCTCCTCTTTCATTTGAGCTTTGTGTTTTATAAAACGGCTGGCACTCAATGAGTTAGTGTCACCAAATAAAGAGATAAACCAAAGAGTAGGTGGCTAGTTATGGTTTCCAAGCTGATTACTGAGTAGTTGCATTTCAGTGGAGACGTTTAGTAAGCTGTAAAGCCTCCACCTCTGTGCTCAGTTTTATAATTATAGAGCAAAGATTGATGTTTAGCTAGACTAAAGGGTAATAGTCTATTCATTGAATCTCACAATTAAAGTTATGGCTTCCTCAATAAAGACATTACCATCTGAAAAGAAAGCGCCAGTATTTATGCCTTACATCGCTCACCGGTCAATCTGTATAGAAATGACCTCTCCAGCTCTCCATCACGGTGATTCGTGGCAGATGTAGAGGTCCTCTCCCAGAACAAATATGATTCCTGACAGGAGTTATAAGAGTGAAAAATGTGACACAAATTGACCCTTCACTCAGCTCTCACTGCAATTATTCACCCCCACTGAGATCAGGATTCGGCAGGGAGTTTGTTTAAGTCCTGCCAAGGCCTGTTGAAACTCGAATCAAAACTATTAGGTAAATTGCCTGCATCTTGTTCCTGCTTTCCTCATCTTGGCACTGCAATAGTATTTTCTCAGTGGGAAACATTTGTCTGTTTCCTCGGGTGTCCTGCCCAGTTTCAACACTTCTTCACGTCTTCACTAAACTTTTCAGTATCGAGGCCTTTTTTGTGGTTTCAAAAATCTGTTTGCGGGTTTGCCGTGTTATGGCAATTATATCATTTGTCATGATGACTGACAAACAAGCAGACTGTCGTAGAGAGTTGAAGAGCTCAGATTGGAGGCCGTGTCTGAACTGTGAACCCCCAAAACTTCCCAGGAAGTCGTTAAAGCACACTGGAGGAAACAAGCCAGACCAGTCGGCGTGTAATATGCGGAATGCATCTGTGTTGGTGAGCCAGACTGCCACACATTTAGACACGCATGCATGAACCCTCTCAAGACATTAGCACATGTATGCACACATGCATAAACCTGTTAAACATGTACAGTAACAGCATGTGTGTTTGCACATACAGCACACACATTAAAGGCTGTTGGTATGCAGCATATGGCTCTATCGTGTCACATAACTATTCATACAGACGTGTTCTGCAGGGTGAAAGGATGCAGATGGGTTGTTACATGGTAGGATCAGAAGGTCCTAGAGGGAAACATGGTGTCTCCAAACCGCTTTATGCAAAAGCAGCAAGGTTTTTGTTTGTAGGAACAAATCTTTCAACTTCATGGTGGCTGTTTGTTTTTCATACACAATTTTGCACTTCTTTATACAGCGCAGTTGAGGGATGAGTAAATGATTTCTCATCCCGAAGCATTTCCTGGTCAGGGTGAACCTTTTAAACTCAACCATGAAACATTCACCTCAGTCCTCACTGTTTATATCCCGTTCAAGTTGCTCACTTTGAAACTTAGAAATGTAGCAGGACGAGCCAGTTCTGCAAGACTATGTCTATCTCACACACACACACACACATTTCTCCGCTGTTTATCTGTGTATCATTTAAGATCATCGTCGGTCAAAGAAATCCCTGGCTCTGGCACTGGTATGATGACTAATGTGACAGTGTTCCTGTGAAAAGAAACGTTTAGCCGCATGGGTTTGTCATCCTCACACAATGCGGGTCTTACATGGTGTCGCAGATCCCTGCTCGACTTGTTTAACCTACCGGCAGAGAAAAGACAGATGAAGAGTGAGATGTCTTTTGTCATCGTCTGTCATCTCCCTCAGTGCTTCTGTCTTTTATAACAGCATTGTTGCACATGTTTGCCCTCCTCTGCCATCAGGTATTATGTCCTGTACTCACACTTTTACCTCTCCTCCTCCTCCTCCTCCTCCTCTTCTCCTTCCGCCCATTATTGGTAATGTGGATGTGGGATGGATATGAATCAGTGTCAGGGCTGCAGCAGCAAGGCGGATTGAGTTTCAGTAGATTACTCAAGTCTGTCTGTTTGTCTGTTATCCAGCTGGAAGGATACAGGAAGAGGAGGCAGCATGGCTGCAGGCATGATAGATGGCTGACAGGATGGGGAGATAATTGATGGAGAGAAGAAGGAGCATACAGTCAGGGGTGTGGATTGATTGGATGGATGGACGGACTCAGAGACAGAGGATGCAAGACAGGGAAGGAAGAGGGATTAATGGTCTCCAACGTTACTGTCGTCCTGGTAACCTGCCTGGTAGTTCATACACTAACACACTGAATAGGTCATGAGAGATGCTGTGTGGCTGGACAGCAAAACATGAATGAAATAGCTGGTAAATTTAGCTCAAAAAGAGCGAGGAGGAGGAAGTGGACAGCTGCCCTGTGGAGTGGCGTGCGTGTGTGTGTGTGTGTGTGCGTGTGTGTGTGTGTGTGTGTGTGTGTGCATTGACTCTCACTCTCTAACATCTGGGATCCAGTTGAGCAGCTGGTTCAGATTTGGCTCAACTTTCTCTGCCTTTGTTTTGCTCTCTTATAGTTGTGTTCACTGCAGTTTTCGTCTACACCCTATTATTATTATGTTTTGGTTGTTTTTCCTTCCTGTTTACTCTTCTTTAAGCCTTTCACTCACCTCTTCCTCTTCCTCCACCCACGTTCCCGTCGCCCCTGGGCGTTATGTGACGCAGTGCAATTGCGTCAGAGTTTTCAACCACTGACTTACACTTCCGGTGTCTTTTAGTAAACACCACCATTTGTCACTACGTCTGTTTGTCTGTTGCCTCTTTGGGATCTCAAGTGTTTTCAGGCATTCATCATTGACCGCTCCCTCGCAGGTTGTTGACACAGGCTCGCTGTGCGTTTGGCAGCCCACCAGCCCTGATCCTCAGCGAATCCAAACACCCCTGCAGTGCTGAAACTACGAATGTGATTGACAGACCAAACTCCTGCTCTCTCAAAAACCGACGGATTCCCTTCACTTCGCCCCTTGTTACATTATTCAGCCTGCATCCTCGCCTCACATCTCTGTGGAATTCCTTGTAACCAAATGAAAACATTCCCATCTGCCGTGTCAGCAGTCCCGCACTTTCTTGGATCCATCATTCCCGCCCCCTCAAAGTCACACACACATGCACTCTATCGCATGGGGAGTGCTTCTTTCCATTTGTTGGATGGATTGGCCATTACATACAAGTGGGAAAAAAATCTGAACAGCTGAAGCAAAGTCACTGGATGATAATGGACAATATGTCTTGGAGCAGGAAGGAAAGATGACTATGCTCCATATACCATAGCTGTAGAATCATGGCGGAAATTACAGTGTGTGTGTGTGTGTGTGTGTGTGTGTGTGTGCGCACATGTCACTGTAGAGGAGAGAAGGGAGATTATGATTACTCTATATGAAACAAGCATAACCAAAAGTTTCATGGTGACTGCGACTTGTGCTTCACTTTGGACAGAAGAGCAATAAAACACATCAGAACAGTTAAGGCTCAGTTTTTACAGGTTTTCCACACTTTTGAAACTCTTTGCGTGAAATAGTAACACAGTAAATCTAAACGTTATAACTCCTTTATAATGGTAAAAGACTGCAACTATTGTCCGTATTGTTGAAGCATGACTTGAGTCAGCCAGCTGCAAGTTAAATGCATTACTGGAAGAGTAATGCCTCTGTTGGCAAACATCAGTTTCCCAGCAATTTGCTACTGGGGAAATGACTAATAACTGTAAATTCAAAGGAAAGAATTCTGCAATTTGGTGTTGATTATTAGGGAAACTAGAGAGTGTGTAATTCACCTCCAAGTTATTCATTCCAATTAATTTATAATGTGCCCATGCTGTTTTTACTGAGTGCACAGCAGGTCCACTGAACATTCGGCAGTGTTAAATTTCTTGATGTCTTGGTTTTGCAGTCACTAATATTTTAGCAGTTATTCCAAGGAAATCCCCCTAAATATTACAGCCTCCTATAAACTCAACTAAAGTCAAGTAAACTTGACTCAAATGTCTGCCTCTATTTATTAAATCATTAGCACCAATTTTACAAGTTTTTTTCAGGAAACTTCCTGGAAAATTCAAGGAAATTCTGGGACCTGTTTGCATGTGCCTCATGGAAGATAATTTGCATATTAAACAACAGTTTGTCTCTTTTGTTTTTGTTCAGATGCAGTATTTGCAAAGTCCCTCCGAGACAAACCGTACAATGTGTAATGTTCACTATAGGCAGTCACACATGTGTAGATTGACTGTAGTTGCATACATGTTCCAGACCTCGGCTCTCTGTCCTGCATGCTTTGTTTCTCTAGCTGTCTCAGTGTGTGGGGGTCTTGTGTAAGACCACCCCTTGTGTTAATGTAAACCTGTCTCTTCATTCTTTCTCAGCCCCTGAACCTTTCCATCCAACCTCTCGTTTTCTCCCATCACACCAATACCACATGTACTCATTAGTTACTACATAAATATGCAATCATTTTACATGTTGTAACACATGAATGCTCGATAGCTATCGTGAGAAAGTGGCTGAGAAAGTGTTTGGAGTCCTGCAAATCAAAAACTTGCCTTTGCCCACAACAAAATAATCCTGCATCCTACCAATGTTCATTGATTCAGGCTGTACCAATGGAGTGAATAACTGTTTACATGTACAAAATATTTTGTTTATTGCCCTTATAAACGCATAAAGGCATGCATATTCATTCTCAGCACTTAGATCTGTTTTTCTTGTATGAAAGGTGCCTGATAAATAGTTGATTATTATTGATTATTATTATAAAAAGGCAATATTCATTATAATGTATGCTAATTTTCCCATTTGCAGCTGCGAACACTGTGTAGCCAGCTTTGTTACTATATGGTTTGCATTGCAGTATTTTCATATATCCAAAATCCTGTTGATACCCAAGTCTTTCGGGATGTTTAAAGGTAGACGTGTCTCTTTTTTAGACCAGATAAAAGGGCTTTTCTTTTGGGCATACATCTCTGGCAACTGTTGGCAAGTTGGTTTGTACACAACGCACAGATCTGTCCACAAACAGGCACAAGGCTGTTGGTCACTGTGTTGTTAACTGTCATAAAAAACACAGTTATGTTGTACACATGTCCAAAGAATGCTCTATTATCAGCTTATTAAGTGAATATTGCTCCAATCAGAATAAGGTTTAACTCACTAAAGGTGGTCAGTTAACTGCCAAATGCTGTTAACTGCTGATGGATCGTTTAGGATTTTGTTTGTTTTGCTGAAAAAAAAAAATCACTGTGTATTTGCAGTATTTCAGATATTGGGTGGCATTCTTGATGTATTGACATTTAGATGTTTCCCCGTCAAAACTTTGACTCCATGCAGACTTGGAGTCACTAAGGTCATTAGTGTTTTCAGTTGTAATACAATTAAGCTGATTATATTAGCCTTTAATATGAGCTCACCCCATGAATAAACTATCTTTTTTAAACCCCAGTATTGGATTATAGTTCCATGGGGCTGACAAATATCCCAGCATGCATTAGATGAAAGGCAGACACTCTGTAAAAGTGAGGACACACACATATAGACTAACACATTCACACCCATGGGACCTTTGAGCTGTTGGAGAAACATACTAACTGCTGAGATATGTCTTTTGACCTCTGTAAATCAACCTGACCAGCCACATGGTTTGTTACACAAAACCACCTGAGAAGCCGTCAATGGAAATTATTTGGAGAAGGACAAGCATGTGGGGTGTGAAGTGATCGGAGGAACTACCTGTTAAATAAAGTCTTGCTGGAGCCACTTAGCAAAGGAGTGAAATCAACTTTTTAGAAAAGCCTTCAGCACTGCTCTTTGCTCCTCATTCATTGAGTAAATACCCTCCAGTTCTAATGTAAGCAATGCTTTTGCAGCTATGCTAACCTCTTTAGGAGCCGCCATTGTTGTTCAGTCACCTCTCTGTGATGCGTCTCATAAATTTAAGCCACACCTGAAGCTGCCAGTCGCTCCTTACAGGATGCTGATTGCTCTTCCAGTGTGGCTTCCAGTGCCCAGTAAAGCTTTCCGCCATGTTTGTGCTGTGAGAGATAAAGAGGAAAGAAAGGAGTAATGAGTCTACATGCAACAGCATAGATATTTCTCTATTGTAGAACTTGAGACGATCGAGATCAGAGAGCAAAACAAACAGAATCTGGACAAAAAGTGGTGATTTTGGTGAAAGTGTCCTCTACCTCTGATAAAACAAAAACGGAACAAGATAAAAAAAAAAAACATTTTTTTCGTGATGAAATAGAGAGTCTCTTCTTTCATTTGAACTATTCAGTGTTTTCAGAGTCATAGTAGAAAATATTCTGTGGGTCATGAAATATAACTCAAAATGGGCAAAACACTGAAACAATGCACTTTCTGTTTTAGTTGGCGCTCAATGAGTTAATGATATTTTTCAAATTACTTTACACCCACATGTATAAACCTAAAATGACAGTGACTAACCAGGTTTCTTGAGAGAATAAATATCAGAAAATGTCCTGTATGTGCAAGTGATGTACATCAGTGAACCACAGCTAAAACCAAAACTGGACCTCAGGTCACGTTTTGGCCTGATCTCATCACATTGCGTGAGCGAAACGTAGATGATTAGATGATTACTTAATTCCAGCCAGACCACGGACCACTCTTAGATGGATAAAAGTGTAAATCGGTGGTTGTTTCCTCTTTTGCAGATGTGACTGTGGTGTCAGCAGGAGGCTTATTCACTGATGTTCGATCAGTGCTGCCAAAGATATCGGGAAGGACACCAGCTCACTTCTTTCTTCTGGTGCACAGCTGGTTCAAAGCAGCATCTCTTCTCTCTCACATCACAAGGAGCTATAAATAGACGACTTAACTTAGAACATACTGTATATCTTTAGCTCTGCTACTGTAAGTCAGTGTGGAAAGAGGGATATAATCAAATATTAACACATACCCTTTCCATCCTGTACCGTGACCTATTCAGTGTGACAAATAAAACCGCTCACTTGGAGAATAAAAAAAGAGTCAAGTGGACTTGCTTGAGGTGTTTTGAAGACGTTTCACCTCTCATCCAAGAGGTGTTTCGCTCTTTTTTTGCTCTTTTTGATTTACCTCCACCTGGATGACTGAAAACACAGACACACTCACTGGGAGGACTTCCTGGTTGATGTATGTGTCTTAAAAGACAAAAAGTGACTGTTTATTGTCCCATCAGTCAGATACTGTGGGATTAAAATGTGAATGTGAGTGTGAATAGTTGTCTGTCCAGTACTATTTGGGATCGGCTCCAGTCCACCATGACTCTGAATAGGATAAGCAGCAGTTGCCAGAATGAATGAGTCCAATGAAAATTCCTTCAAATCTGATTTTGATATGTCATGGAGCCACATTTACCACTTTTCCACCAAGGTGGTTTCAGGGCTGGTTTGGAGCCAGAACCTGACTTAGCACCAGTTCTTTGTGTTTCCACAGCCTGAGCACCGACCCCTGGTGCTTAAAACTGGGTCCAGGCAAGCACCAAGTCTTTGCTGGTCCAGAACTGAGCACCGATTTAGTTGGGGGCTTGGGGCGGGGCTATTGTGACCAACAAGACTGGAGTAAATACTGCCTGGTTCAATCGCAAATGTATTAAAAGGACTCCCTGGACACACAGAAGTTTTGAACACGCTGTTACACACTGAAATCCAGAACAATGGAGTCTCACCAGTACTGTGATTGTGGATGTGATCAGGCAATAGACAACCTCCGTCTCGCTGGCAGCCGTGATACAACCTGTAATCGTTACTAAAAGTGTTTAGTAACAGTTATATGGCGTTATTTTTGTTCCACATTCCTGAGTAAATGCAGATTTGAGCACAGAAATATATTCTGTGTTTAGTAAATTTATTTTCGAACTTGTCACAGTCACAGCTGAGTCTCAGTGTTTCTCCTGGTCATGCATTTACTCGCTCAGAATCTGACTTTGTTCACTCAGGAATGTGGCACAAATATAACACCATACAGTTAGTTTTGTTAACTCTGGATTTTTTGCAAAACCTTGTTTTGATTTTGCACTGCACAAGCTTTGCCGGGTGAAAACGAAAATACTGTAACATACTGACATTTTGCGGTGACGTAATGACGTGGCTCTGACTGGACTCCTTGCCAGTGGAAAAGCAACCAGTGCTAAGGAGGAACACAAGTTGAACTAACTAAGCACCAACACCGAACCAGCACCAGGTTCCTCAGGTTCCTTCCTTTTTAACTTGTAAATGTCCCGGTGTAGGTCAAATCTTGTTCCACCTTATTTTCTGTCAAATCACAAGATAATAACATGTGTCTGTGTGTTTCAGGGTTGAAACAAAAGGCTTGCTGTATCTGTGGCAAACAGAACGCAGATTTACTCTACCTGTAAACCTGTTCATCCCTTTAATATCTGTATTATGATCAGTTCAGTCGTGGATCAACATTTTACAAACCAGCTTGGAACAAGTGGCAGTGACTGATGTTCTTTTGACAGGTGAATGAGGTCTCCACTTCCTGTGATTGCAGCAGACAAATACCTACCTTATGTTCTCAAAAGCCTGTTTGATGGAAGGAAAGGGCTGAAATATCCTAAAGGATAACATGCACTTTTATTCTGATTTTAGTTTCTCTATGTGGCTCTCGGCTGCAGGCGTGTGGGGGTTGATACATAGCTGGCTTAGTCATTGGCATCATGGCATCATAATAGCTCTTGAGTTCTTGTGATGTTGAGTCATCCGTGTGTAGTGAGAATATTAAGTGTGTTTTATGCTTTAAAACTGTGCTTTTAGAGGACATTATCGTGCATGTTTGTCTGCACATCTTCCTGATGGGAGAATTGATTCCTGTGATGTGAAGGCAGCTGGATACAAATTCAAAAGACACACATACTGATCCTTTGTGGTTCATCAGCCCAGCTGAGCTGTTCTTTTTTCTCTTTGTACAATAGCCAGTGGGGAGCTGCTGTATTCTCTACATGTCTTGCTGAAACATAAATTTATTGACTTTCAGACTAACGCACAGATGTGATGTAAAAATTTAGCTGTGGGCTTAACACAAGGACCCAAGACACTGTACAAGTCAGTGCTGTCTGTCCCTCACTGTGTCCTCTGGATAATCCTCCAGTGCATTTGTACACCCCAGCGCTCTTCTGTTGTCGCTCACCATCAGCTGACTGTTAGCTGGATGGATCCAAAGAGGACAGAAGCAAAAAAGTCCTGGGAACAAAGTGCTTTTACGCCACAGGAGGTCTTCTTCTTCCACTGCGTTTCTCATGCAAGCTACATTTGTGTGTGCGTGTCGTCTGCTGCTTTCACCCTGCTGGGAGGTCGGCGGAGGTTAAAGAGGTTGAAGCATGGGATGTGCTTGCAGACCCTTTTATTTCCCGCTATGCTGCTTTCAGTGTGTGATGGGAGCTCGGCTGCATCCGCACAGTTTCTCAACTCAAATCACAAAAAAGTCACTTTTAACACACACAGTGTTGCGTGAACTCTTGACGTTCCTCTGCTTGATCAGATTTGTAGATGCACTACGTGTCAGTCCACCTCCTCATCCTCAAACTATTTCTTCAGCCCCCTAATTTGAGAGGATGAGGCCCGTCATTTAACACATTGTGGGGAGTGAGTTTAGCGAGTGCACATTCCTCAGAGTGTGAGTGGAGCGTGATCAAAGGTACCCTCAGGCCCTAAATGGTTCAACACCAAAACTCCACCCAGGTCAGAGCCTGTTCCCAGGATAAAGACCCAATTTGTTCTGTCTTTGTCACATTTCAAACCTGGCTGACATGTAGGAGATTCAAGATGCCTCAAGTATAGGTTTGAATCTCCTCTTCCGTTCCTTGTTTAGCGAGATTTAGAAATAATCTACCTACCTTTAAAGAGTAATGGTAAAATGTGTATTGTGTTTTTTCTGACCACAGCAGTGGAGATCAGTGTCTCCTGCTGTGAGGATACAGTGGAAATGAATTATTTAAGCTTAAAATGTAGCGCCACTTTAATGCACAGCATGAATGAGCGTAGGATCAGCTGGGAGGAGGGAGACAGATGTGTGCTGTGTATATTCTGTATACTGCATCTTCATATTGGAGGCTTTATTGTTTGGTGGAACAGATCGTACATTTATAATTTCATAACCTTTTGATTCTTTAGCTCACGCAAGTTCAACAGAACGTTTATGGTCACTTGATGATGATGTAACTCCCGTTGCATTTCTCCAAGTCAGCAGAGTGGCTTCCTGTGGAAAACAGTTGCTCTCTCAGCCCTTTTCTGAGTTGGCAACAGAGGAGTGAAATATGTTGTATTTTCCAAGAAAAAGCGTTTCCACCTGGCTTGAGTTGCAGCTCCAATACATTAGAGGGAAATCATTTCTGTCCACTTTGCACTGAAGCCTCCAGCACACTTCCTGTCGGCCCGCTGATGGAATGTACTCTGGAATGACATCATGACGTTCCCACATCGACTCCTCGGCCAGAAATATGTATAACTGCAATGTGTTTATAAGAGAGTGGTGTAGAAAAGTTCTGCTCATGGGTAATGATAACAAAGACGTGTCTCATTTGGGCTAATGGTCTGCTTCAGAGAGGCCAGCAGGCAGGTGGTCTGACAGCTGCTGGGAGGCAGAGAAGCTCTATCTGTTGACTTATACTGTGTTTGTGGTGATGTTTTGTTGAATTATATAGATACCGCACCGACAAATGTGCATCCATTATCCTCAGCTGCTCATAAGCTCCTGTATACTGCAACTTGACCAAATATCCATGATGGGTTAAAGCTAGGATCCACCAGCATGGACAGCCAAGTCAAAATAATCACTTTTCCAGTTGGACTAACTTATATGAAAACACAAAACAGACTGAATTATAATTTATTAATCAAATGTTGGTCTGACAAAACAAGCCATTTGAAGGGATCACCTCAGACTCTAGGAAATGGTGGTGGCATTTAACGCTATTTTTGGATATTTTATCGACAAAATGAATAATCGTATAACTTATTAACATAAAACGTAGCTGAAAGGCTTATTTCATGTAATTACTGCCCTTGTGAAGAGAAGAAATACTGCACCACTTTTCCCAGAGATATTGTTTTATATGTGTTTAGTATGATGACTGGAAACGAGGGGTGATGATGCCACTTTTGATACCTTTGTGTCGATACTGGTTCCAGAAAAATACTTTTTTTTTATAATTATTACTACTATTATTATTAACCCAATTAGTTGATTTTGTGTAATTTGGCCTTTATCATGACAGACATACTAGACAATGGTCTGATAATGATCAACAGGCACAGGCTGCTACGAGTTTCTCTTTAGGACCCTGAGGAGTCAGAGTTTGCCTTATGGTGTGTTCACTGGATGTCGGAACTTGGAGCTGAGATCAACATAATCTCAAAGTTTAGTGCTCCCAGCTCTTCCATCTTTACAGACGTACAACAAAACATGTAGCTGGTGTTTGTCACTTGGTTGGTGAGATTAATCCAACTTTCAGAGATGGAGATCCAACTTCACAGAGGGTTCTGATTTAAATTCTGACTTTGAGTGTGGACATTCTGACATTCGTGTTTGACTAAACGCACCACGAGTTGAAAACACAAACGCCGGGCTCCCAATGCTGCTGCAATGACATTAGTGCTCTGTTTTACCGGAGATGTTTGTCTCTTTATGCTGGGAAGGTGGGAGGACAGATCAGTGTTACTATGAATCTGAAGGGGACATGTCCTCTCGTCCATAGTGACAGCCGAGAGCGTGGCTCACAGACACTTGGGTATCAGAATTTGGCACTGAATAATGATTCATTTTTTGATACCCATCAGGATCTGAGCTTTTTGGTCGGTGCTACAAAAGTATCGACGTTCGATACCCAGTCTACCTGGCTCTGCTCAAAACTAGCACCTCCAACACCAACAGCTCACTATTTCAGACATTATGTCTTGTTTGTATAAAATGTCAGAAAAACACACTCTGGACTCTCTCCTCTGGTCCTCTGGTCTCCTGGGTAATTAGTGAGCTTTAGAGGTGTTGGTTGGTGAGTTACATTTGGACAGAGGTTCCTGCTTCCTGTCCTAGAGAGGTATTCATCTTTTTGTCTTAAGAAAGTGATTGAGCTAACTATTCCTTTAAGTTTAATTTTATCTTAAATGAATGATTCAATAAGATATTCCTGAATGCACTGGATTGTGTCCGTTGGCCCATTTTTTTGTCTGATACCATTAAACGGATTCTCGTGGACAAAAGCAAAGGTCCTTTTTGTCAGCATCATGTTTGGTGTCTTTGTCTCAGCAGCCATAGGCGCAGTCAAATGTTTTTTCAGGGAATGAGTGTGATGTTTGTTGTGTGTTGGGAGGGGGGTTTAAAGCGAGGCAATGAAGGCGTCTTTGTCAGCCACATATAAGATACTAGTGTTTGGCTTGGCTTGTTATTGCTGTGAAAAGGCAGTCTGTGTTTTTTTGTGAGAGGATCATTTACTGGAGGCTCTTTTGATAGAGTCAGTGCATGTGCATGTGCTAATTGAGCTATTGAGACTTACGTTTTGTTAAACGGATAATTGATCTGCTTCAGATGTACAGTCAGTGCCATGAAAATTGAGCTTAATATATGTTCACCTGTGTAATTACTTGTCTGTCCTTTTGTATGCTTGTCTCTGTCAAACACAGTCGTCAGCTTCATGCCAGCAGCTAATAAAGGAGGGTTACAGACAGACAGACAGAGAGACTGTCAGATGGACAGACGGAGGCGTGCACAAGTGAAACAAAGAGTGATGGGGGAATAGAGGATTTCTGGGGGAGAGAAGGCTGTTATAGACAAAAATTAGAGCAAAGCACTGACAACACGATTACACAGGGCTTGTGTCTTGTTATAGATATGCCTTGTAGGTTGATGTACAAGCTGCAAATGTTACCAATATGACCAGCAGTGTCATCATTTTTTTGGGGGGGCTGAAGCCCCCCCCAAAATATTCTTATGCCCCCTAAACAATTTGGTGTTGTTTTATTTTATTTTATTTTTTACAAAAAAGTGCCTACAAATTCAATATAAAGTGGCCAGAATATTAGTTTATATAAATAATAATATAATTTCACCCCCATATATATATATATATATATATATATATATACACATACACACACACACATCCTTTCAACATAGTGACGCCCCTGGTGACCAGTATGTTGTTGTTAATGCAGGGCTGGATGATTGTGTTTTGGGATATAAGAACAAAGAGATGAAGGATGGGCTGTGTGGACTTTCCCCACCCCAAAACCACCTGCGTCGCCTCACTGTCAGACAAAGACGACAAGATGAGCGAGCTACAATTTTATCTTAATGTCTGCACTTCTAAAATCAGACAATTTTGGGTTTCCAATGCAGTTTCACCTTAATTCTTGCAACAAGTGCTGGTATGTAGAAACATTAGAACCAAAGAGAGATTATTTTTCAGTACAAGCAAAAACATGTCATCTCAGTGTCAATTTTATGACCATGACTTGAGTGAGAGAATGACTGAGATGTCATGATTGATCATTTTGCAGTGAGCAGGACTGAGAGCCTTTGAAGCGTGCAGGCATCAGTATGCTGCTCAAGGGCGCTTTGCCTGTTCCTGCAGATGCACCACAAGCCACGCTGCAGCCACTAACTCAACCTGGTAACACACTGGCCCGTCTGTGATGAAGATCAGCATCAGCAGGCTGTTGTGTTCTGGCTAATTTTCTCTCTGGCTGCTCAGTGCGAACACTGGAAAATGAGCGTTTTTCACCAAGAGGGAGCTGAGGATGTGCAGAGACAGACACATCAGACAGACAAAGAGGAAATTGGTCAGTTTAAAAAAAAAAAAGCGTGAGTAATGCTGATGCCTGTTGCCATGGTGACATGGTCAATGAATGGTTGCCATGGAGCTCGCCACTTGGAATTCTGGGAAGGGGATATTTTGTGCGTGTATGTCTGGACTTGTGTGTGGAGGATGATGAAAGCGTGTATTATAAATGAGGCAGTTTGAATCTTGTGTATTTACAGTAATGACAAGAGGACTTCATAGTTAGACCTATAGTTAGGTTTATTCTATTTTGTATTATATATCAATGTATTGTGTCGCTTTATCCTATAAGCTGAGTGAAATAGCTCCAGGCATTAAAACAACTGGAATTTAATTGATTTGGGTGTGCAAAAGTACCATTAAGAGGAGCTCCTTATTGCTCGCTGGTACCACAGACCCTCATATCATATCTGACAGATTTACTTTGCTATCAACCACCATGACTCTATGCCATGATATGTCTGCTATCAGTGATATGGAGGATAATGGTGCTTTATAAGCAGCCCATGAAGTCTTGGAGCAATTAGACATGCATGCGTGCGTATAAGACAACAATTACTACAGCAAAACATGCATGATGATGCATTAAAGAAACTTCGCTTTTGCTCTTCTGCTCACTGTACTGCATCTTTTTTGAGGCGTGAAAATGTTATTTTAGATAAATGGTCCAGCTGTCAGTGAACCTTTAGCACCATGACTTATTCATCCTCTTTGTTTAGCAGAAAGTTAAGGTGCATATTTGTTTGAATGGAACATTATTTGGCAGACTAAACGTTTTTCTGATGAAAAACATGTACAGTATTTACTAGGTTTCTGGGTCAGTGTGTTTGAATCTGATTTGTTTGTTTATTCACGATTATTATATTTGTGTGTGTGTGTGTGTGTGTGTGTGTGTGTGTGGACCACACATGAGACAGTGGATTTGCTTTCCATCCCCACCTGATGTCAGTAGAAAAGGAGGTCACTGCCCAACACACACACTCTCACACACAGCCTGATTTGCTGAGTCAGCTTGAAAATAACGTAAAATAAAAAACATGCAGGAATACCTGTTAATGATACCTGTCTTTGCAATATATTAGTCAAGTACAGTATGCTAGTAAGTATTCCAACAAAATGCACATCTGCTACATAAATACCATGCAGTTTTAGGTCAGTGGCTCAGATTAGGAAGCACCACAGAAGACGGTAAATTCAGATTTATACAGGACACACATGCACACACATACTTTGCATTAACGCCTCATTGTATTTTCACTTTCACATGTTTTCCAGTCAGCCTGATCACTCTTGCTCTGCTCCTGTTAAACGTCTTGCATCTTGCTCTTTGTGGTCTTGGGTGTTTTACTCAAGGCACGTAAAAGCTGACAACCGTGTATCATGTCATTTCCAATGAATATCTTTGTTAATGTCTAGTTGCATGTGAATATTTTAGCCAGTGGGATGCAGGCTTGTCTCCTAACAGAGGACTTGTTGTTTGCTCTGCCACTGTCCCTCTGGTCCTTGAAGTGATGCTGATGTGGATGTGATGCCACATGACACATCGAGTCTGGAAGACATGGGGGGGCTTAGATATGTCTCTAGGCTGGAGCCAGTGCAGTGTGTGTGTGTGTGTGTGTGTGTGTGTGTGTGTGTGTGTGTGTGATGGTCTCGTGTGAAGAGATGCGAGAGGATAGCCACGCAAGCTTCATGCTAGAGTACACACTGTGTTGTTGGGGCTTGATGGGAATGCACGTGGAGCTTGTGCATGTGAGGTTCCCCTACCCCGCCCTCACCGGTGATGTCAGACCACATACAGTATGCTGACAGCGAGTATGACCCATCCCCCCACCGACTGAGCTGCATCACCATCTCCATCATCAGTGGAGCAGCTTTTGGGGTTTCCTCCAGCATTAAAACACACACAGGACCAAGTGTCTTTGAGACACACATGTATCGCTTTCCTCACTGCCTTGGTGTCTTCAGGCAGCCATTGTGACTTACATCACCACCCATAATCCTCCTTTGGAGTCGGACTTTCTCCCTTTCAATATAATCATAACTCTCTGATGCACTTGTGGATGTAACAGGAACTGAAAGGGACAAATAAGGACAAACATACACTGACAAGCTTGCACTCACTCTCAGACACACACTGTTTCTTTGGTATTTAGCCTTGCCAGGGCTGACAGCCTCCTTAGCGTATTGATTTTAAACACTCATAATCCCCAGGGCACTTTGATACACATGCACGAACATGCATGTTGGTGCACTACTTGCATTCAGAAGCCTGTGCTGAAGAGAGCATGGGCTGCTTCAGTATCAAATGTCGTCTCGTCATCAGATGTCAGTCACTGTTTATTGGCAGTGTGCGCTGCCCAAGACACGACACGCTTGTAATGAGCTTATCCTCTAAATCGACCAGCTGTTTGACACTGTATGTGTTTGGTTCCCAGTGACTTAATGAAGAACATGATGTGGTTGGGAATGTGAGCTTGGATGTGCAGTGTTTTATTTCTAATTGACACGCAGCCAAAGAGCAGAGACTACAAGCCAGTTTGATGGATAGCACTGCGCGCAACAACAACACACAAGTGCAACAAATCCCTCTTAATGAAGGGTCTCTAAACTGTGATATCTGTTTGAAACAATAGAAATTAGCCCTCCTGTGCAGACCACACACACGTCTGTGAGTTGTGTCAGTGTCATGTTGTGGTAAATAAAAATACAGCCTGTATAAACAGTTCTGGATGAGAGAAAAAGAAGACAAGTGTACAACAGGCGTAAGTGAAGAATTAGCTCTCTGAACATCTTAAAAAAAAAGGTTCAGGAGCAGAAAGGAATTCAGGAAATGTTGTTCTCGTAGCAGGTGTTAAAGCTGATTGTTTACATCCTCCAACTCTGCACCATGTGTAAGATCAGCTGTCAGTGTGTTTGAGTTAGAGAAGAGGGTGGGGTTGAGATAGGGTGATGACATCATCGCCTCCCACCGTTTTGGGGTTATGGCGGACATGCTCCGACACGTGCAGGGTGTGACGCTGATCCTCGACTCAACCGCCTCCAAAAAGCTCCAGCCGATCCTGAGGACTGGAGGCGAATAGAGAAATAAGTTCATATTTATTTACTGTTTTAGGAGTCAATTTTATTTTCTTTAGCAGTAATGCACTTTTACTGGTGTATATAGGCAGAGGAGCCAGAAATACCACACATATAAGGAGTTGCCATAACAACTGACCCTCTAAGTGTGTGTGTGTGTGTGTGTGTGTGTGTGTGTGTGCGTGTGTGTGCGCACTAATGGAAGTATTCCTCCAGGGGTAGGATGGTAAAGGCTTCTCAACCACCCAAACCACCTGAAACACACACATCTTGCTGAGTCTCTACTAGCTTCATATTTAATGTATTTAAAAAAAATAAAAACATAAATGCTAAACCAGAGTACTTTATTTTTCATTGTTGTTATTGTTGTTCATTAAAGCCACCAGCATCCAATATAAAACCTCACGTGTTGCTGCTGCCTCTTTAAGCAGGTCACTTTACAGATACTTGTACCAGTCTGTATGTCTCTGCATGATGTCATTCATTGATTTTGCAGCTCGGCCGTGGCCACTAATCTTCCAGAGTGATGCCTTTTGTCGATCCAGTCATTAGGATTAATGTTTGAGTCTGTGAGGCTGAGATGTGTGGCGACTGATTGCAGCTTAATTTTCAGTGGGGGTGAAGTACAGATAATGTAAAAGCAAAGATGGAGTGTTTGAAGTTATAATATACTTTTACAGTTTGTCCTTTTACTTTCTTCATCCATGCATTCATCTCTTGCCCCCTTTTGTTCCCTTTGCATCATTCGTCTGCTTTTTCAGATGTCACAGACATGGATACTTGTTACTAGTCACTGTGACATTGTGGTGAACCACTAATCCAAAAATCTCCCCCAAACTAGAGTTTGAATCTTGTTGTGAATGTAATGGTTTTCAGCCTGACGTGTGGTTCCACTTCTCAGAAATGGCAAGCTGTCTGGTCTGGACAGATTCTGGCATAAATGGAGAGTAGCTCCGATTAACTGTGTGGCTTTTTGTTCTTTCTGCAGGGCTGGTATCGATGATGTGGAGACGGATGTGGTGGAGATCGAGGCGAAGCTCGACAAGGTATGAACTGTGCAAATATGTGATTTCTGCTGACTCTGCTGCTCATTATAATGTCCAGTTTGATATACTGAGTGTGTAACATGTCACTTTTAAACTGCTATTAAATTGTTTTCTTCCAAGTGAAAATCACTCACAAACATATGTATTTCACATTGTTAGAACACTAAATAAGGGGCATTCTGAATTAAGAGCGCCACCAAATGTCAGCATTTTCTGAAACTGATCAGAGCTGTCTGTCCGTTGCTCTCTCTGTAATCGTGTCTCCCTTTTAATCTTTTTATACGTCTGTCTTGTGCTCACTCTGTTATCTAAATGCCAAGGCTGTATAAACCAGGAAACACTGCAGACTTGAGTTATTATTTTTAATAGGTTCATGCACTGCTGGATAACACTGTGCATGTGCACGGTGAGCAAACACTGATTAATTTCACAGAGGCAGGTTTATATTCTATTTGAGCAGACAGCCCTCTTTTATCTGAGCATGTGATGTCTTTGTTGTGCTCAGAGAAAATGCTACAAGCAGAACAACTTATCATTAATTCTTAGTGTATGGAAGACATGAAATTCAAGCTCATTTAACACCAACTGCAGTCCAGACACCACCTTTTTAACTCATTGAGGGCCAGCCCTTTTTTAAAAATGAAAGTGCCCTGTTCCAGCGCTTTTGCCCATTTTGAGTCATTTTTCATGATGCAAAGAATATTTTGTACTATGTCTCTGAAAACACTGAATAGCTCAAATGAAAGAAGAGATTCTCTATTTCATCATGAAAAAAATGTTTGTTTTTACCTTGTTCCATTCTTGTTTTGCTCTCTCGACCATCTCCACTTCCTGCTTCCTGCCACCCGCTGCCAAAAAAAGGAAATATATATCCGTTTATGGTACTCAAGCGTTCTATTTTAAAGCAAGTAAATATACGTCCTTGGCACTCAAAGAGTTAATGTGAAGGTTTCAGTTACTTTGCAGTGCATTGTTCCTGGGTTATTTTCATAAAAGGGTGTCTTATTTATTAATTCATACATTTATAGTAACTAGCAGTGGTTGGTGAAGACATGGAAACTGAATTACAGTAGTTGCACTAACCTAAAAACAATCATGACCAAAGATCATAGTATAATTAGATAATTGCAAACTAGACAATGGGAATAATATTCTGAGTTGAATCATTACCAAATGTTATTACTTCAGTGACTTTAAGTATTTAAGAACTAAGAACTGATGGCTAACTGTCTCCAGGGAGTCCATGAGCTCAGATAACGCCTCTTTAGATAAACTAATAGACCTGTTTGTTACTCAGAGAGCAGTCAGAGGATGAGATAGTGTTCATGTAGTTAAGTGGTGGCCGCACCTTCTTCCTACTCTTGTTCACTCTACTCATGTCAGAAACAATCTGCGTCTTCGCAAAACAATACATTCAAATCGAGGTCATCTTGTGCAGCAGGTAGATGATAAAACCAAATGCATGTGCTTTGAAAATAAAGACAAAGTAGTTATTTAGATGATTGTGACATTTTCTTGTCATGGCAGTCTATCTCAGGTCTATGAACAGTTCCCTATCGCTACAACCCTATCTCTTAAATTAGGGAACCAACAGGCGACACTTTGACATTTCAAACAAATGTCCCAGCCCCCAGCAGGTCACACACACACACACACACGCACACACACACACACACACACACACACACACACACACACACACACACAGATTATTCTTGCCCCCAGCAGGTCAGGAGCCTCCATTGAACTTTGAGCCCCATTTGAACACCAGTGAAAGATGACCGAGGTCGGAGGAGGGGGGTTTCCATCAGGCTGATTTGTTCTGTTCAGCAGGGGTCCTCACGCTGCTGTTAGGATGCTCTGAAGCTGCCTGAGGACATTCTGGCAGCAACGAAGGCTCTTAGAGGAGAGCATTAATGAGATTGATGACGGCCGAACCTGCCTGCAGCGATGTTCACTGGTCTGACCGGTGTGAAAACACTCAATGCTGCTTTCTTTCTGTCATACTGTCAATCTCTCCTAACTAGAGTATGCAGCTAGTTCAGCTGAGTCCTTAGCACAAACCATAACTAGCAAAACCATCACTGCCATAGACCATTTATTATTATGCCAAAATGTGAAATACCCATCCCACACCTCACTGACTCTTTGCATTGTGCTGTAACTATTTTGGTTAATTAACAGGGGTCTGTCATGTGCTGCCAGATGTGGCATTTGACTCCGAGGGGACCCCCTGTGGTTCTTCCATCACATTTATCAACAAATCCTGACACATATACTGTGCCCTTAATAGCCATGCTCTGACCCTGGGGGGCCTGTAGAGCATATGATGAAATCAGATCACCCATATCGGCCAGTTTGTTGACAGTTATGTTGTCAGAGGATGCTGGGAGCAGCAGCAGCAGGGCAGGAATCATGCTGTCTTTTCTGTTGGATTCATCACAGCATCAGTCATGTACACATGGAACATAAGCATGTATACATCAGATACACCCATACGCTGTACTTTTTGCAAATAACACTTTCACATGTCCAGTCACATGCAGTTATTTTTTAGTCTTTCTGTCATAGACCATGCAGTATCGCTCTTCACTCCCTAGTCTCTCATCTCCGGCTTGTCAGCTAACCCAGAAAACCACAGTCACATAGCAACAATTTTGGGAACTCCTGAACCAAATCAGATAATTAAAGATTTACTGCTCTCGCTCTTCTGCACAAGCCGTCGCGAAAACACACGTCCTGATCCTGTAGTACACACAGCTGCATGGATGTGGAGGTAATGACAACGTACCACTCTGTAGCTTATCATATAACCCGTAAAAGTGGGAAAGTGCAGCGGTTGCCAGTTTATGTGGTGTTTAAAAGAGTGCATACCATCACTGTGAACTGTCTGCACCTGGTAATATATTATTAATATGTTTGCAATTAAGTTTTAGCTCTCATATATCTGTTTGCTACCCACATACAGTATGTGCACAATATTACTTTAGTCCATTTTATTTTAGTGCCTAGATTCTCAGGGTGAAATGTGCATACTATACATCAGGGGCTCCTGAACTTCTTTTAAATATGGCATTTCCTCATACTTATACAGTATATTTTAGTCCTGCTGGTCACATTGGAGAACTGAATACAATTAACTTTTCAAACTTGATTTCAAGTTTTCATCTGAAGGTGTTTCTAAATAAGGACAAAGAACACTGTTTACTGCTTATTTCTATGACATGTCTGTCAGGGATGGCGCAAGATAATGAATGAAAATTCCACTTTACTGCTCAGTATGGAGGAAACTATTCAGGGTTTACTTTTGATTATCCTTTTTTAAATTGCACTTCTATCAGGATGCTTAATAAATACTAAATTCTCATTTGGATACCAGACACACCAGCTTCAGTAGCGCCTGCGCTGGCCTTGAGTTAGACATGAGGTTTATTCTAAATTTGAGTGTCCTCCTGGTCTCTGCATGTGACCAACAATTCTTTTGATTTACGTCATCTCTGTAACTATTAATATCCTTACTTCAAAGCATGCAGCTATTTAAATAGACAAGGTTTTTGTGTTTCTAAAATGATGATTTTTCTGTCTCTCCATCCTTAGCTGGTGAAGCTGTGCAGTGGGATGATCGAGGCTGGTAGGGCCTACGTCAGCGCCAACAAGCTCTTTGTTAACGGCATCAAGGACCTGTCCCAGCAGTGCAAGAAAGAGGAGATGATATCGGTGAGCAGAGGACACAGCGTCTTTAAAACCGACCTCAAATCTGCACATTCGCAGAGGAGCGGTCAAGGTTTAACGTCTCGACAAATGACCTCTTTGCTAGGACATTCCTGTGATTCCCCACATGAATAATAACAGCAGAGCAGCATAAACAGTATTGTCCAGACGGGGAGTTATCCAGCTGTTTTAGACATGACAGATGTGACCACCACATGCAGACAGGAGATGTTTACACTGATAGTGTACATGGCTGGAAACAGAGACATCTGAAACCTGCTTTATGGTTTTCTTCAAGGAAACATTTCCTGTCAGTATGGGTGTCGCCCGAGCAGCTTTGGGTGACGCAGCAGAGATGTAATTGTCTCACAGTCAATTTTTGTGTTGTTGAGAGTGTTGAGTGTTTGAGTATTTATTATGTGAACAAGTAGTCATTATTCACATGGAAACCCGTGTGCTTACATTATTTGTGTGTGTGTGTCGTTAACATTGCAGGAATGTCTTGAAAAATGTGGGGAAAACCTCCAGGAGATCGTCAACTACCACATGGTAAGACACACACTAGTTTTAGCCACAGGCGAGAGGTTGAGTGTTGTTCCGACACGCCCAGGTCCTCTTGGCATTTTAACGTCTTTCAGGCATCCAGTCCCCCTGGGTCCAGTGTTTTTTAACTGTGACCTCACTCTGTGACGGTGAATCATGATACACACATGTGAGCTCACATGTGTGTATCTGATTCAAAACACATGCCTCGGCAGCTATAACGCACATTAACACACAGGTTTTATTCATATGACTCCCCCCTCATGACTAAGTGTGATTAAGAAATCTCTGGGAATAAGCTTCAGGTTTGGGAAGCCTAAAGCCAATTCTGAATTTAAAGAGACGTTATAATATTACTCAATATCACCTCTGAGTTACAATAATGATTAACTCATTGAGTGCCAGCATTTTCTATACCCACATAATATTTTGTACTATGACTCTGAAAACTCTGAATAGCTCAATTGAAAGAAGGAACTCTATTTCATCATGAAAAAAATTAGGTGTAGTAGTATTTTTCAACAAAAATTCCACTTTTTGTCCGTTTTGCTCTCTAATCTCGATCGTCTCCACTTATTGCTTTGATCTCTGTGGTGTATATTGTCTCTTTATGCTCCGACTTCATCTCCCAGAAGCCCCAAAATTACTCACAGGCTGCAGGAGACAACGATCGGTGACCCACTGCTGAAAAAACACTTTGACGTATGATTACATCAATGACACTCAAAGAGTTAATGATTCACAATATTTAAGTGTGTGTGATTTTTATGTTTAACTGTCCATATCTGCATGAGACTGTATGTGTGTGAACATAACTCAAAAGCAAAAAGGTGAAAGGATTTTTTTAAGGTAAAGACAACAAAGAGAAAAATAGAAGACAGTGAGAGGGGAAACCAGGAGAAAGGAATGAAGAGAAGAGATCAGACATAGGCAGCTGCAGGACACGACAGTCAATTTTAGACACATTTTTAATGATTCAAACTATTTTCAGCAGCATGGCATCATTTTGGTCTTGTATCATATTGCCGTTTTTCAATGTCCTGCAGCACCAGATACGCTGGTTTGCTGGTTTGTTCGTTTTTAAAAGTTGCATGGCTGTGTCCCATCCTAACCCCAGACTGTGGGTTTATAAGAGACGCTTATCAGCAACTCTTATCTTCCCCTTTTCTCCTCTATGCTTTGACCTTGTCAGAGACTCTTATCTTCCCTTTTTTTGCTTTTACAACCACTGTGCTTGTGCTGCATTATCCCAATTTAATCACGTGCATCTTTACTTTGTCATATTGTCCGTTATTCATTCTCATGTTTATTATGTAGCACTACATACGTTTGACTAAAAACATATGCAGCACAGATGAACTTCACTTCCCCTCACATATACTTCCTCACATATTCTTCTCTAAACAGTTATTCTTCATTTCACTGTGTTTCACTCCACTCAGAGCCATTAAACATTGTTCTCCGGCATTTTCGGGTACTTGTCGTCACCACCTGTTTCACTTCCTCTGCCACTTCTCCATCCATCGTCCGGCAGCCACAACTCACTTAGCCTTCACCACGGCCTCCCACTCCTCCGCTCTAACACCCAGGAATTACACTAATAGCTCGTCTGGCAGACGGTATGAATGAAGGGATGGAGGGAGGTGAGGGAAAGACAGAGAGAGAGAGGAAATGTGTCTTTGTTCGACCACCCACTGATGCCGATTTCTGCACCTTCCCTGCTAATCCCACTATAAATCACATGATAAGCAAATGTGTGTACTTTCAGACATACATAATGGCACTAGTAGTGCTGCTGCAGGTTGGGTTGGGTCATACCCAGGGCACCATAATCTGAAGCATGTTTGGGCAGAACATTTGGATTAGTTTACATGTGTAAAGTCGACCTGATGGAACTGATTTAGATTTTTCTTTCTGGGATTTGATTGCTTCCTGTAGAGCTGGCGAATAGTTTGTACCACCCTGGAAAGTACCAGGCATATTGTACAGCACACATTTTAATTTCAGCCATGAATCATCCCAGTTTACAAACCTGGAAAATGTTACCAATAAAATGAACAGAACAAGTGTTAAATTTGAACTGTACTATAGTTTTTGCCTTCTTATATTAAGAATATATTAGAAAAGGTAGACATTGTAGAAATGAACCTTGGGGAAAGACATGGATAAAGGAGCGATGTGTCTGACTGAACACTTGAAACTGGCAGACACATAAAGAGCAGCAGAAGATTTATGTTCCCACAATGAGAGCAGTTGTAAAAATATATGAACTGCCATCTAAAGCAGTGTGAAGTCAGTAGGATCTGTAGGGAAGTCTTATGGATGGAGACACACACAAACACACACACACAGACTAATCCTGTAATCCTCAATGTGTATGTTTATTAACCAGGGATTGCTATAGAAAGTTTAATCCACAGGCTACCAACAGGGGTTGTTGCATACATTGTTTGTGTATGTGGCTATGAAACAATCACATTTTAATCCAAGAGTGGCAGTGGATGAATCAGTTTCCTTAGTAAAGATAAATGTGTGCTCACCAGCAGCCATGCTGTGTTCATTTCATTTAGAGTGTGGTCAGAAATTTACAAAGATCCTGGTCTAGATGGAGAGATTTTCTCATCATGCACAAGATACAGTGGGAAAAACATACAAGGAAAGGGAGGAGAGCTGAAGGAGGAAGAGTGGAAATCACAGAGTTAACAGGAAGCGTAATCTGGGATCCTTTAAGGCAAAAAATCTGTTGATGCAGCAGCTGAGAGCTCCAGTCTCTCCTTCCTCTCCCCTCCTGCCTGTGGCTCAATCTGCTCCAGTAAATCCTGCAGAAGGGTCCATACTCCCATCTTGTGGTGAAACGTAGCAACTACAGGTTTTTACTTCATCCAGCGATCTCACTCACAGTCAGGTCTTTATTTGCAGTGTTCATCTTATAATATGAATGCTCCTGTTTCACACAGATATTGTTTGACCAGGCTCAGAGGTCGATCAAGCAGCAGCTTCACACCTTCATCAAAGAGTGAGTATCTCAGTATTACCTCACCCGTTCCTGCTGGACTGAATAAAGAGTCAGGTCTGTATTTGTACATATGCAAGGAATTCGACTTTGGTTTTACGGACACTCTCTTAGCACTAAATAAAAACAAAAGGAAGAGACAGCAGCACACAAGGTACCAAAATAATAAGACATAAATAAATTAACAGCAGCAGAACATATTGACTCTGTGTGCAATATAGCAACATAGAGTGGAGAGAGTGCAAATGATGCATGACATAAATATAGTTATTATACTGATATCTTATTATACAGGAGGTAATGACAGTATGTACATACAGTATATACAACAGTATGGCTTGTGATTGTCGGTGAGATAATTACAATTAAAATATGTTTTATTGTATATAAAATAGAATAGAATAGAACTTTATATTACTTTATATAACTTTATTGTCATTGTCAAACAATGAAAGGCAGTTGAGCAGTTCTTTCAATTTAGCAGCATGACACAAACATGAAATAGACAGTAAAGACAGAAAACAATAGACTAAAAATAGTAAAATAATAGTATTAAAAAATAAATATAAAAAATATAATATAAATAAAATTAAGTTTGGAGTGAATAGATACACACTACAGTTGGCAGTAGGAAGAGGATGTGATGGCTATTTACAGTTATTTACATAGTGCGGAAACACATGTGCAAAAACAGATGTGCAAACGGCTTTGAGTGCAATCAGATGGAGTGGGTGTGGCAGGATGTGAGGCTCATAGTTTTTTGGCTTACTCATTATGTAATAATGAGTAAAGTGAGTAAAAGAGAAAGTGATTTTTTTTTTATCCAAATAACACCAAAAATGTGTTTAATTCTCTTGTGATTTGGAATAGACGTAACATTTATTAAACTTTTTTGTCTGCGCCTCCTTCAGGGATGTGCGTAAATTCAAGGACACCAAGAAGCAGTTTGACCGGGTGCGTGAGGACATGGAGCTGGCCCAGGTGAAGAACGCCCAGGCACCCAGGAACAAGGTGCACGAGGCCGAAGAGGCCACACAGGCCCTCATCCTCAGCCGCAAAGCCTTCAGGCACCTGGCACTAGACTACGTACTACAGGTGAGCACACACACTCCAGATTATATTCCCAGAGTGTCCCACTAGGTGGCGCTGACACTCAACAGCTGCTGACACAAACTAAGAGGAGAGACTAAATCATATGTGGTCTCACTCCTGAAATCCATGTTTTCCTTTTGTTTCAGATTAATGTGCTTCAGGCCAAGAAGAAGTTTGAAATCCTGGATGCAGTGAGTCGCCCAGAAAAATATGCTGTAACTAGCGATGTCAGCATCAGTCCCTGTTAGTGACACAGGTATACCACAAGCATCATGTCTCCATGTGTCCCCTGCAGATGCTGTCCTTCATGCGAGCCCAGTACACTCTGTTCCAACAAGGCTTTAACATCCTGGATGAGATTGACCCCTATATGAAAAAACTGGCGGCGCAGGTAGGACAAAACTAACAGACCAACGTGGTCATAGGGTATTTTTTTCTGTTAAATGCATGAAAGTGTGAGTTCATATTTAAGTTATATTCTTATGGACATTTACTTAGTCACATAAAAACATGTAATAATGTTATAGCATGTGGTCAGTCATCAGTGGTAACCCTAATGTTGTCTTTTAGGAGTGATAAAATGTATTCATACTACAGACTTTCCCAAGCTTTCTGGTCCTTTAGAGACATGTAGGCTTGGTGAAATAGACACAATATATTTGTTGACTACAATACAAAATAGTTAGAAGATGATTTTAAAGAAATGTCCCTATGATGTGTGTTTAAATACACACACACACACTGTGAAGATACATGTGTGCACAGTCTTTTGTCTTTGTGTTTCTTTTATTTCTGTCTCAGTGACTCTGCCATCTTGTCTCTTCTGCTCTGTGCAGCTGGATCAGCTTGTCATCGACTCGGCCGTGGAGAAAAGGGAACTGGAGCACAAACACGCCCTCATCCAGCAGAGAGTGAGGCAACAACACAACATCTCACACTTTTTTTTTTAAAACTTAATTTTAATTTGATTTTTTTTGTGTGTTTCTTTTCCTTTGTCCAGCTCTATATATATTTAACAGTCATCCACAGGTGATGTTAAATGAAATCAAAGAAAATAATAATAATAGTCATAGCAAATAAATACAAAAATTAAAATGTCCGCTCTAAAATACAAGAGTGCAAGCCCAGTTAGAGACAGGATGAGGGACATCAGAAAGAGCCTGTAGCATCAACACGAATCCCTATTGCATCAATATGCAGTAATATATTCAAGAGGTATTTATCTGCACTCCTATCCACACCTTTGGGTGTTACTTGCATTATTGCTACTGCGGGATGTTAATTTTAAAAACCTCTTTCAGGGCATTGAAAACCTCTCTCCAAAACATAAATAGTATTCTTTTTTTATTTTTTATAGCCACTGCATATCTTTGTTTTTTCTCAAATGCATCTTCTCCATGATTTGCTTATTGTGTATTTTAGTTATGACATATTTGCCACCTTGGAATCTGAATTGCTGAGAGTAGGCATTGTTTGTTTTATGTTTGTCGATGAAAAGTGGATAAGTTTCCTGAAAGGTTGCTGAGTTCTGGTTTTCTCGAGAAATACAAGTTTCAAGAGTCTTTATTGTCATTGTGAATGCGTAATGAAATAATAAAATTAAAATAAAATAAAATTAAAGAAAAATGAAAGAAAATAGAAATAAAATTAAAGATATAAATATAAAAAAAATATAAAACATCCATATTTGCCAAGTAGATATAATGTTTACAGGATAAATGTAATATTTGCAAAGAAATATTAATATTTACATGGGAAATGTAAACTTTGCAGAGAATATGTGGAGAAGTCATAACAACATTTTTCACTCTCAGTTAGTGAGGCGCGTTCCTCCAAACATTTATTTCTGTTTGTCCTGGATTTCAAATGGAACTTATCACCAAGAAAAACATATTTTATGTTAGCATCAAATGCCTTGAGTGTTTTTATATCATCTATTTCGTGACTTGAGCTTCCTTTTCTTTCTTTAGTCTTTTCTTTTTAGTCATAGAGGTGCAGAAATAAAAGCAGTTCTTTCAGAATGCCACCCTGCACAGATGCACCAAATTCATCCATCTGTCACCCGAAGAGATGCCAAAAACATGGCAGTTTTTCTGCCCGACTTGGCCGTTCCCTGTGATCCATTAAGTTGCCAAGTGGAGGCATCCTTCCAGACACACCGCTCTGTGCCTGACCTGATGGCCTTTCAGCAACACTTCCTCTTTAATCACAAATCCCAGCTCTGTGAGATGCTACTTGTCTTAATTTTAATTATTCTGTACTTAAACTACAAGGTGAACACGCTTCATGTCTGAGGTGCATTAGCTAAAAACTCAGGGATTTCCTCACAACTGTTTCCTGCAGTCCTTGTGTGTTTCAGGAGCACTCAAGCTACTTACATGGAAAAACCTTACATCCCAGTGATTTGGGATTTCCTGTAGTGACACTCACTAAGTTGGTCTTGTATTAACGCTTCCATCTCTGTTCTCTCTCTCCTCTCCTGGTTCTTGTCTGACCACGTTCTGTCCTCCAGACTCTGATGCAGGTGAGTTCATATTTTCTATCTGAACCTTTAAATACATCAACCTGCACAGTGACACTCCCTATGCTGCAGTCTAGTAATAGCCTGCGGATCAATGAAAAGCAAAGGGGGTGTGGATTACCACGTTTCTTTAAGAGTGGCGTTGTTGCATACAGCACTGAGGAAAAAAAACTCACCATGCCTCGATGCAGAACCGGCTCTGGACACTAAAATGGGAGAAGGTGCAGCTTAATATTTCAGAAAATAATCATCCATGAGGGTGGCTGCCGTTGTTGTAAGGTGCTATACAAATATTGTTAACGTTGTTGTGAAGCCCATGTTGGGCTAAAGACCTTTTCAAACATAACCAACATAACTAGTTATAGAACCTTTAAATAAAAGTCAAGTCTTATCTTCATTATTAGTGACTCATTGATATAGAAAATTTCCCTGAATTTATTTAAAACTAGAAAAGCACTTAGAGAGTGCAGACCTCCGCCAAGGCAGCATTCTGAGAGAGCATATAACCTAAGTAAAACTTTGCAAATACAATTTGAGAATTCCAGATATTTTGAGACATTGCTCTAGCTCCTTCCAAAGTGAAGTTACGGTTAAAAACGCTTATTTGACCTTGGTGACCTTGACCAAACTGAATCATGACTTCTGGATTCCTATATTAGTTTATATACCCAATCAGGTAACGATTGGCTGAAAATTGTACACACTGGGACGTTAAACTTGATCACCTTGAATCAGATCCGATCACCACCAAAAATGAATCAGTTTTAAGATATTTCGCCAAAATCTGTCCATAACTTTTTGAGTTATTTTGCAAAACAACAAACCAACATACAAATAAACAAACCCTGGTGAAAACATAACCTCCTTGGCGGAGGTAATAACACAATAATCACATCACTTCAGGATAATGGGGAAAAATATGTATAACTAACACATGCAATGACTGTATATGTACAATAATCTTTAACTCAAACTTAAATAACTGTGCGATGATTTTTCTGTGGATCTTCACTGTAATAACTGTAAATATCAGACAATATAGTTTTTATTTTTTTTAACTAGTTATGTTTTCGTACTACTGTTTTTTCTTTGTAATTGCACAGCACTGTCTATTTTTTAAGACAGTCTTGTCCATTTACTTACTTATTTTGACACATTTTTTTCTACTCATCCTACTTTCTTACATATAACACTGGCAAATAAAAGTTCATTTCAATTGACTCTATTTTATCAAATGAAACACACACATAATAGACACTGTGACACTGAGAGAACCTGCAGCCTTCCAGAGGTTTCTTTATCACAAAGAAAACCAGCTGGTTCTTTCTGTCAGGCTACAGGGCAGCTGTGGAGGAAACTGCAGTGTCCAGAGGAAACCCATGCAGACATGAGGAGAATCACTCTTCCACCATGTTGCACAGGGGGGATGGAGGGGAGGGGTGGGGGGTAAGAAGGGAGATGTGATGAAGGAGAGAGAGTTACTTCTCTCTCGTCCTCCTCTCCTTCTCCATCGCCTGCTTTTCCTTCTTCTGTCTCTTCAGTTCCTCCTGTTGTCTTCTTTTATTCTCTTTCTTCTCTCTCTGCTCCCTCTCCTTCTCTTCTTTCTTCTGTTTTAGCAATTGTTCCTTTTCTTGCTTCTCCTTTTTTGCCTGTTCTTTCCTTTCTTTCTCCTCTTCTTTCTTCTTTCTTTTCATTTCCTCCTTTTCTTGCTTCTCCTTCTCTTTCTTCTCTCTCTTCTCCTTCTCCTTCCTCTCCTTTTCCAGCTTCTTCTCTGCCTCCTTCTTTGCCTTCATGTCGGCCTTGGTTAGCGTCACAGCTGGCTGCTGGAGCTCCTGGAGGCTGAGCTCACAAACCTGGAGCTCAGTGTTGTTTTGTGTGAGGAGGCTGGAGCTCCCCTCCTCAGCAGACAGCTGATCTTCCAGAGCGGTGACTTTTGTTTGCCACTCTGCCTCACTCTGGATGAGCTTTCTCTCCATCTCCTCCAGCCTGGCTTTCATCTCCAGATGTTCTGCCTCTAGAGCCTTCTTTTCGCTTGATGTTTTTGCGATGTGGTCATCCTTTTGCTGGATGACTTGGCTCAACTCCCTGTCAAAGTCTTCATGCAGAGTCTGAAGCTTGACGACCATCTTCTCCTGAGCTTCAAGCTGCTCCCTGGTCTCTCTGAGTCTGCGGTCCAGCTCTTCACAGAGGGCAGCGCTCTGGTTCAGCTCTTGATTGATGGCCGTGGTCTTTTCCTGCTCATCAGTCAGAGAGCTGATCAGTTCCTCTCGCTCCTTCTTCAGGGTCTCCAGCTCAGCCTGGACCCTGACCCTGAAGGCTGTCTCTTCATCTGCAGCTTTAACAATCCTCTCTTTTTCCTGCTGCCAGCTGGACTCCCTGATGGTCATCTGCTCTTTCAGGGTGGTGACTTCTGAGGCCAGCTTGACGTTGTTTTCTTGTGACTGCAGAAGATTTTTTTGCAGGTCCTGCAGCTGTTTCTTCTGGAGGATGAAGTCCTCTTTCTGAGGATTGGGCTTGGCAGTTACCTGCTCCTTTGTCTCCCTCAGCTTTGCCTTCAGGTCGGCCTGAGCTTGTTTCCTGATGGCTCTCTCTGACCTGAGAGCCTTCAGGATTTTGTTTTTTTCCATCTCAAAGTTCAACTCCTTGCTGGCCAGCTGCTCCTTCAGAGCAGCATTTTCTGAAGCCAGCTCAACGTTCAGTTTGTGGGAGTCCTGGTGCGATTGGACCGTTGTTGCCATGATATCCGAACAAAGATATAGATTTGTTTCAGTACCAAGTATTGTACAGTACTTCTGTAATGACGGTTATGATTGTTTTGCTCTTCAGTAGCAATGTGTCTCTCTACTCCCACAAGACCAAGTGTGTCTGTCAAGGCTCTCTGTGGACTGACCCATCAAAACATTCTGCTGTCATATGAAAGGAGGCAGAGCGATAACATGTTCCACAATCTGATGATTCTATAGAGTTCACACTAGTGTTGCCAGGGCAACAGCTTAGGGCCCTGTTTACTACCTGTTGCTTAATGTTTTGATATGTATGAAACAGGAAATTCAGATGAAGCCTATTTATGTTGTTTTTGTTTGTATCATACAGTAGTATTGCTGTACTGAAGTTTGTGCTAGTTGTGTTCTTCTATAACTAGGTATGTTGGCAAGTTTGAAAAGGTCTTTAGCCCAACATGGGCTTCACAACAATGTTAACAATATTTGTATAGCACCTTACAACAACGCCAGCCACCCTCATGGATGATTATTTTCTGAAATATTAAGCTGCACCTTCTCCCATTTTAGTGTCCAGAGCCGGTTCTGCATCGAGGCATGGTGAGTTTTTTTCCTCAATGCTGTACGCAACAACGCCACTCTTAAAGAAACGTGGTAATCCACACCCCCTTTGCTTTTCATTGATCCGCAGGCTACTACTATTAATATGTATAATTACTGATAATAATGTAATGCGTTCTTTCATAGGGAGTCATACATAGGTCTGGAATGTCCAGGCTGGGATGTTAAGTTGTAGTAATATAAGAGAGGTGTCCACAAGGTCAGAGACCAGGCCGCAAGTAATTCAAAGTGTCTAATAATATTATGAGCTCATATTAATATCATATGGTCTGTCATAGGGGGTCTTACATAGGTCACATGTCTGTCACATGTCATGTTGGGGGGGGGTGTCTACATGTCTGTCACATGTCTGTCACATGGGGGGGGGGGTCATAAATCACTAGGTCATAAATCTTATTTTGACACAAGGTTATACATATATCTCTCTCTGGTTGTCTGTTCACACCAGTGTGGGCGAGCTGCCGTCAGCTTGGTGGCTAAAAATGCTTTTGTTTTTCTTTTCTTTTTTTTTACTCTGTTGAAGTTTGTGCATTTCATGACTTTTTGTCCATCAAGTCTAAAATATTTATCCAAGGAACTTTGACTGTACAAACCCAGCAAGCTTGTTTTTGTCTCTCATTTGACGCTCTCTTTGTTCTCTTGGTCTGGATCTCTGAGCTTCTCCTTCATTTTTCTATTTTCTTCCATCTCTCACACGCATGGAAGCAAACACACATCTCATAAATATGCCTCCCTTTGAAGAATATAGCCCTATCCTTCTGGTCCACTTTGTTTCACGGGCCCTGAGGATTTATCAACATGTCAGCAAGCCAGTTAAGAAGATATTATTGTCGAAGTTTAAAAATAGTTTCCTAAATATGATGTTATTTTGTGTGTTCAAGCAATATTTCTCTTACTTAGTTGTTTTAGAATCCACTATAGATTTTCCTCTCATCTTATTTCTGTCTGGACTTTTAAATCCCATTTAAACTAACCAGAATGTCCCAGATGTGGATTACATTTTATTTTGAGGTGTCAAATTATGATGTCCATGTTTTAGACAATATGAAAATAGAAATATTGTTTTAATCCAATGAAATGAGTCCACAGAAGCAGTTGTAAGATGATCTGAGCACAGCTGGCTCTGTTTTCTGCATGATGTTGTGCATGATGCCAGCCTCAACCTCCTCTGTCTGCTGCCAGCTCCATCCAAAGTCAGCAGATGGCATTATAGCGCACTGGTTGAATGAAAAACAAAGAGCAGAGGACAGATAATAAAAGGGAGGGGATCAGTTTGAGTATAAAAAAGAAAAAGAGAGAGGGTGTTTCTGTTGTCACTTCATGAATTATAGTGCAAATGTCCTTAATGTAAAGAAAAAATGTTGTTACCCCTGTTATTATACATCATATTTAAATTTTTCCTAAATGACATGAGCAGATTCTGATGCATGAGGTTTTTTTCATTAATATCAAGTTCAAATGTAGGTCAAAAAGACTATGAGGGAAATGCTTTTCCTCATAGTCATTAGCAGGATGATCACATGAAACCAGGCACAAAGATCCTTTATCAGAGGCGACCATGTCATAATGCACAGAAACGTCCTAGAAAGATAGAAAAATATTGTTCTACATCTGAGAGAAAGAAAAAATGTCCAGGAAAAGGTCAGACAGCAATAAAACGTTTCAGGTTAAAAAGTTGCCACGATCCAGTTCAGATTTTCTCCCCTTCCTTTTTGTATTTAAACTTCCCTGTTGCATGCAAATGTAGTCATGCAGGAAGCAAAGCCACACGCCAGCATAGTTTGTGAATTATAGATAGTGTGCATCCTTTATTAATAGACCATTCAGTAACTGCAGTAGTCATACTCAGAAGAGAAGGAGACAGCTTCATTATGAATGTGGTTTAGGCTAAACTGGATGTCACTTTGGGTTATTTTTCAGTTTAAGCAAGTCGGATAACTGAGAAATTAAGAGACGATGAACATTTTCTCCACCGTCATTCATGACATTCTCATAAAACCCAAAACAACGGCTTTGTCAGCAGTGAGAAATGACTTTCATCATCCTGTCTCTGTTCTTTCACAATCTTTCTGTTCCTCTCTTTTATGTGTCGCTCTTTGCCTCGCCTTTACTTTCGCTGTTTTTGGTAAATCTCCCCTTCTTTACAGCGCCCTCTTTCTCCTCTCTCCATTCTTTCCCAGCAGTCTTTTATGTGTGCAGGACTTCATTGTGGCTCCCAGGGGGATTGTCGCCTCAGCTCTCTCCTCCTCCATTGTTGTAGCATTTGGCTGCTCAACTTTTTAAGTCAGAGTGAAACAGTGAAAACGACACCAGTGCTGTCAGAAAACATTTAATAAGCCAAATGTGTCAAATTACTGTTTAGTCACAGCTACTGACTGATAGTGTGCATGTACATGTACCATAACACACCATCACACTGTCTTCAGTTTGATTCAATCTGGGGAAATCAAATCAGAATTAGAACAAGACAGAAATCTGAAATAAATAAGTGAAAGCATGGCAGCTGGTCCCACACTGTGTCCCAGATGGAGACAGTGATTTAATGTCAACCTCATTTCACCTCCTTAAACATGTGAGCTGTGCTGGATTGCACAATCGCATGAACAGGTGTGTCTGATTAATAGACACACCTTATGTCACCCAGGTGACATCCAAAGCCAAAGAGTGAAGTCCAAAGAATGAGTCTCTGAGTTCTGAAGACATATGGGAGTGGGAAACTGATTTCATGGATGCACAGAATGTTTTTTTTCTTTTGCTATTCCCAATTGAACTATATTTTATTATCAGTAGTGTATACAATATATTGTAGAAATGCACCCATGTATATCCAGAACATTCCTAAAATTTAGAGTTTTAGCTCGGGGTGTCCCAATAAAACTTTTTCACTTCTGATATGATCCCGATATTGTAGCCTTGAGTATTGTCCGATACAGATGTCAATCTGATATGACATCAGCACAAATCATACATTCTTTTATTACTTATTTTGTAGTATGGACTGTTAGAAAAGGCTTGATCAAGTGATATTACTCCAACAGAGAACAATAGTCAGCAACAGTAGGTATGAGAAAAAAAATATTATTATGGGTTACATCAATTTTAACTTTAACCTAAGAATATTCTACAATACAATAAAATAAATTCAAAAAAATAATTGGAAGGCTCTGAAAAATAACCTCAGTAAATCAAATAAAAACAGCAAAAAAAAAAAACAAAACATATATATATATATACAGTCATGGAAAAAATTATTAGACCACCCTTGTTTTCTTCAATTTCTTGTTCATTCTAATATCTGGTACCACTAAACGTATAATACAATGAACACAACAAAAAATGCAGCTGGTCACATAATACTTTATGTCCTATTTGACATTCTTAAGCTTAATTGATTCCCAGGGTATATAAGAGGCCATTTCATGTCACAAGCAGCACTGCACATGCAAAGGCCTAGAGTGGTTTCCTGCTTACATTCAAGCCGTAGCACAACTCAGAAGTTGTCAGCTCTCACATAATGCCTAAAACAAAAGAATTATGTGAAGCAACAAAGGCAGCCATCTTGGCACTGCTGGAAATTGGCATGAGTGAGAGACAGGTAGCGAAAAACTGAAGATCTCCAAGACAGCCGTTCATTCCAACAAAAAAAACAAGCTGAACATGGCACTACCAAATTGCTACCTGGCCGTGGCAGGAAACGCCTTTCTACCCCACGAGATGACCGTGCACTCATCCGCTCCTGTGTCAGGAATCGCCGCCAGACCTCCAGGGACCTTAAAAATGAGTGGGCACTGTCGAGAAATGTGACTTGCTCGGCAAGGACAGTTCGAAACCGACTTGTTGAAGCTGGTTTGAAGTCACACAGAGCACGCAAGAAGCCCTTCATCAATGAAAGGCAGAGGAAGGCCCGGTTACTCTTTGCTCGAGAACACAAGGATTGGACTGTTGATGATTGGGCTAAGGTTCTCTTCAGTGATGAATCCAATTTTGAATTGATGCCCACTCCAGCCAACTTACTGGTTAGGAGGAAGCCTGGAAAAGCTTACAACCCAGGCTGTCTTGCCCCTACAGTAAAACATGGGGGTGGATCAGTCATGATCTGGGGTTGTTTCAGTCTGAGTGGAACAGGGCAAATGCAATTGTGTGAAGGCCGAATGAACCAGGTCAAGTACAGGACTACCCTTGAAAACAGTCTTCTTCCATCAGCTGGAAAACTCTTTCCTGCCTCGAATGACTGGATTTTCCAACAAGACAATGCCCCTTGCCACACGGCAAGGTCAGTTAAAGCCTGGATGGAGAACCACAACATTCGCACCATGCCTTGGCCTGCTCAATCACCAGATCTTAATCCAATTGAAAACCTGTGGAAAATCATCAAACTCAAAATGGAGAACCACAAGCCCAAAAACAAAGAAAATTTGTTTGAATTTGTCCAACAGGAATGGGCTGCTGTGACAGCAGAACAATGTCAGAAGCTGGTGGAGAGCATGCCAAGACGCATGGCTGCAGTCATCAAAAACAATGGTTATGCAATCAAGTATTAACTCTTGTGTGTATCATGTGTTTAAAGCAAACAGAAAAGAAAACATGGAATGCTTAAAAGTAGTGTTTTTGGCGGTACAATGCCATAGCTATTGATGTAAGAATTTAAGTAATTTTGGTTATTATCAAGAAAACCATGGAAAATGAATAATCCTTAGTTCTTAAATTAAACTCTCATGAGCTATTTTTGTTGTTATCATTATAATTGTCCAAACAAATGTACCTTTAGTTGAGCCAGGCATTAAAATTAACAAGAAATTGAAGAAAACAAGGGTGGTCTAATAATTTTTTCCATGACTGTATAGACACACACACGTATATATATATATATATATATATATATATATATATATATATATATATATATATATATTTACCACTATTTAAACTTAGACATAAGAATATTCTACAGTTGAATAAAAATAAAAATAAAATGAACTGCTTATATTGGAGTGATTATATCGATATTTTAGACACAGTCAGATATAATCCTTTTTTTCTCATATCGGACACTAGTTTTAGCACTTTAGTTTGTGGATTTGGCAGAAAGATTGATTGATTGATTGTGTTTACTCATATTTTGAACAGTTTTAGCCCACAGGAATGACAAGAACAATATAAACACATGTATGTGAGAGTCTGGTTTGGCTATAGGTTGGACACTTGTGTGCTGCCTGCAATCCTCCATAGTCCCATCTGATTTAAGGTGGGAAGAGGCGGCTCCGGGCTGGTGTTTGGGGAGCAATAATGTCAGCTTGATTAAGCAGGAACAGAGTTCAGGGCTGCAGACAGATGGAGAGCTGACTGCTCAGGAGCAGTGGATGAAACCAAAGGCTTCAGGCTGGAGGAGGAGGAGGAGGCCCGGTGCGTAAAAATGAAATGTTTGATCCCCGGCAGCCGCGAGGGGGTCAACGTGGCACGAGGGCAGCTGTATGCTAATGAGCGCTCGAGCCAGATTCACGCGGCTGGTCTGCAGGTGGAGGAGCGGCACGAGCTGCTGCTGCTGCTATAGTCTCTCATCTGGAGTCGCGTGGGATGCGCGTTTCTCACCCGGCTCGTCCTGCTCTAATTTGATAAGCTGAGGGATTTTTTTAGAGATGCATGATTTATTTATTTATACATTATACATAATTTGTTGTTATTGCGTTTGAGATGCTTTTGGTCGTCAGTGTGGTCACCATGAAGATATTTGGCAGGCTGGACTTTACACTGGTGAGAAGCATCATTTCTTCTGGTTCTTCTGGTTATTATAGTTCAGATTTCAGGACAGCTTCTGTTATAATGATGGTTTTGATTTAACCTGTGTTTTTGTAATTTTGTCCTTTGTCTGTTTCTGTGCTGCACATGGTGTGTGTGTGTGTCCAGGGACATAAATCTCTTTACACAGTCACATTATGGAGACTCTTATTCCTTCTGGGAACAAAATGCATGTCCCCATAGCATCAAGACTTAATGCAGGTTTAAAGTTAGAGCAATGTTAGATTTTGGTTGGGATTATGCAACTAGTGGTTATGGTTAATGTTAGTTTCCAGTAAATGAATGTAAGTCAATGTAATGTCCCCATAACATAAGTAATACTATGTGTGCGTGTTGTGTGCCAAACCAGCTTGTTTCTTCAGAGGAAACGCCTCTGAACTCTGAATGCCTCACGTCCCGTCCTGTTTTTGCTTCACAGGGCCTGAATGTTTTTGACAGAAAGCTGGAAAAGTAACACATGATGTTGCTTAAAATACATATAGCTGTTATATCTTTTCACAGCATTGACACAAAGCATGGTTATGTGTGTGGACATCTGCCATATGCTCAGTATTACCTTTCTCCAAATCAAAGGCCTCTATGAAACAATAGTGAAACCTTACCTCGGCCTTGGCTCTCATTTAAATCTGCGTCCATGTGTTTTTCACCTCGCTGAGCAGGTGGCATCTGTCTTCCTTGGGATATCCAACTCTGTGTGGACAAAAGAGATTTGAAATGAGAGACTAGCTCTGAGCTGACAGGTAGAGAGGAGCAGAGTTGACGTACTCTTTAAAGGTAGACTAATGAACAGATGGAGGACACATTTATTTTTGTAGGGGGACAACAAAGACAGAGTGTCATGTGGTGCTGATAAGGAGTTATCTCTGTTTCCTCTTGTTGTGGTTAGGTGGACTTTTACACACATTGCTCCACAGTGTCACCTGATTTTATGCAGTGTGTTTAGCCTTGTATTTGCTGCAGCTGGCTGAGCTTTATACAGAGCGATAACTGCTTAACACTTCCAGAATCCATCCTGTAATTAACATAATACTTTAAAACAGGACATGAAAGAAAGAAAAAGAACAGGTGAGCCATCATGAAACTGGCTATAGAGTTGAAAAGATGATGCCCATAGTGTTGTTTCTGCAGTCTTTGCAGTACTCATCATGCACTCTTTTAAAATGCATTCATGCAGAATCCAGCATTGATCATATGTGCACCTTTGTGTTCTTCCTACAGGACTTTTCTTACGATGACCCCAAGTTGGAATTCAATGTGGATGCACCGAATGGTGTGGTCATGGAGGGCTACCTCTTCAAGAGGGCCAGCAACGCATTCAAGACCTGGAACAGGTGAAAGAGACGTGAAGAGCGAGATAATGTCAATTTAAAATTCCAACAATTATTTGATTAAACTTAGATAAGCATGGTCACATATTATAAAAAAACATGCACTGGAAGCAAAATGGTGCTTTAATTTGTTTTGGAATAAACAAAATATTTGACTAGTTGCACCAAAGTCCTTGATTGATTTTCTAAACTTTGGACTATGAACTCCCTGGTTTTAGAGATAAGAACATCTCTCCAAGAGTCATCTATAGATTTATTAATCATCATTGTAATGTAATGCCCTTCCTTTGCAGGACCAATTATTTTAGTTTGCACAAACTTGATTGATCATGTCTCTCACACTGCCTAACTTTCTACCTTCTCCCCTCTTCAAGGCGGTGGTTTTCTATACAAAACAGCCAGCTGGTCTACCAGAAGAAACTCAAGGTACAGTGTGTGTCAGTTTAGCGTTATTACATATTCATGGGGAAGAATGGCGGAGTTATAAGGACCTGCTGTGATGACACATCTCTTTGGATGACAGGACTCTCTAACAGTTGTGGTGGAGGACCTGAGGCTGTGCTCTGTCAAACTGTGTGAAGATAATGAAAGGAGGTTCTGCTTCGAGGTGGTTTCACCCACTAAGTGAGTGTTTTTGTAAAGTTTCATCCTACCTCTCCAAAATCTTGTCTTTTCAGATTTTCACTTGGCCTCTGACTATATCGTTGGGAATTCACTAATCAGCCAAATAACATGTAGCCGTATAGCATCAGACGTTTGTTGACAGGTATTATGTAACTGGCCTCTACACCCCTGCAGGAGCTGTATGCTGCAGGCTGAGTCTGAGAAGCTGCGGCAGGCTTGGATCCAGGCGGTCCAGGCTAGCATCGCCTCTGCTTACAAAGACATCGGCGACAATTATTACATTGAAGTAAGAACAGGCGTAAAGTAGCACAACAGCAGATAAGTGCCGTGTTTTTTTATCTCTGACCTGCCCGTCTGTCTGTGCAGCGTTTGGACCGGACAGCCTCGCCCTCCACCAGCAGCATCGACTCTGCCAGCGAGCCCAGAGAGAGGGCTGATAAGGGAGTTCGGGGAGGCGGGGAAAGCCTCCTCCAAAGGGTCCAGAGCTTGCCGGGTAACGAGCTGTGCTGCGATTGTGGCCAAACGGCGCCCTGCTGGGCCTCCATCAACCTAGGAGTGCTGCTCTGCATCGAATGCTCGGGGATCCACAGGTAACTGCACTTAACAGCACGAGAGGGTTTGTTTAGAGGCGGAAAGAGCAGCTGAGCTGGTGCAACAACAGTTATCAAGATATCCCCTTGATTTAGTTAAACATATGAAGGATAGAAGTTAAAGTTGTCAGTTTGGATGTTTAAGTAATGAGAGAAGGCTGTTTTTAGCTCTGCTCTTGAGTCTTTTAAGTGTAGACACAGAAAAGTTTGTCGCCTCAGGCAGTAGTGATAAAAAGGGCAAGAGTGAAAATGTACTACTTTTTGTAATTTGTCTTCATGTTACTTTCAGGAGTTTAGGCGTCCATTGCTCTAAAGTGCGCTCACTCACATTAGACTCCTGGGAGCCAGAATTACTCAAGGTGAGTCTCTCTGACACATTTGTCTGCAGCTCCTCTTTTTTTATGAGATTTATTATCTGCAGTGAGCCTCGCAAACCAATCTGAACTACTGTCTCTCTCCCATCTTCCACCTTCTTTCCTCTCTCGTGTTTAGCTGATGTGCGAATTGGGAAACACTGTGATCAACCATATTTATGAGGGAGCATGTGAGGAGTTGGGAGTGAAAAAACCTGGACCGTCCAGTTCAAGGTCAGTCTTTTACCTCGTGAGGAGAAGTTAGAGTCACAGTTTCTATCATTTTATTTCCACACATGACTCAATCCAGCTAGACCCAATTTATCCGTATACATCATGGCTCTACTATCTAATATTGTCACTTTGTGATCATCTACCTACAGACAGGAGAAAGAGGCCTGGATCAAGTTGAAGTATGTGGAGAAACGCTTCCTGAAGAAGATGAGTGGGAGCGAGGCATTGGTGGAGGGTGAAAGGAAGTCCCGGCCTTGGACAGTGAAGAAGTGCCAGCGACACAACAGCTCTGTTCGAGCCCCCAACAAGGCCCGCAGGAAATACCACCGCTACGAGCCGGGCTGCGCTTCACCTGCAAACCTCTCAGCAGGTCAGTGCAGAACATGAACTTCTCTGTAGTAACCAGTGTCATGAGAGAGTCTGAGGCCCAGACTGACATCTCGTTGCTATGTTTTGTCTATTGACAGCAGCTGCAGCAAAGTTTCGCCGGGATTCCCTGTTCTGTCCAGATGAGCTGGATTCTCTATTTTCCTACTTTGACACTGGCTCTGGCCCTCGCAGTAAGTCCACCATACAGTCAGTACATGCAGACATGAAGATCCTACTGCGACTGAGAGAATGCATACATTTTTAATATGTTTTCTTGTGACTGAGCAGTCCTACCAGTGATGATGTGTGGTGAATAGTAGAGCAGTATGTGCTGTGTAGTGATTAACGTGTCCGTGGCTTGGCGATGCTTGGCCCCGCAGGTCTTAGCAGCGACAGCGGCCTGGGAGGAAGTACTGACGGCAGCACAGACATCCTGGTTTTTGGCTCGGTGGTGGACAGTGTCACAGAAGAAGGTGTGTACGGTTGTCACGGTGTAACTCATCACTGTGCAATATCAGTGTGGCTCCGATTAGTTGCATTCACTTGTATTATGTTTACATTTAATCAGGGGCGTCACTAGGTTTTAAAGGCCGAGGGGCTTAGTCCCCAGGTGAGATTAATTTGTGACACCACTGCATTTAATGTATAGTTAAATGTAAAAATTTGAAACTTGAGAGCGTTGCCCTAGAAGAAGACATGGATGTAATGTATGATCCAGTCGATCTAAAAAATCCATTCAAACAGCCTTAAATAAAGATTCTCACCTTGCATCATCCCCCCACGCATCACCTTTTCTCTTTCTTTCCATCATTCCGCCATCAGAGGAGGAGTCGGAGGAGTCCTCCAGCGGTGAGGTGGAGATCGAACAGGAAGTGTCTTCAGACCCCGAAGACCCGAGGGAGCTCCACCCTGGGGCGCTCCTCCACCGATCCTCCCGTCTTCATAACTTGCCACTCATGGCGGAGGCACTGGCGCACGGTGCGGATGTTCACGCTGCAAGCGAAGAGGAGGAGGGCAGAACGCCACTCATTCAGGCCGTGGTCGGGGTGAGACTCTGTTTGCTCTGTTCCTGTTGCAGACATTTAGATTTAGCTGGAAGCGAGAGGGTCGTAAACACATCATATAGACTTAAATACTGAATTGTCATTTATACTGTCAACATCATTACATTATGGAGACTGGGTTAAAAATTAAAAAGTGGTAATCTTTTGCAGGTTTCCTTGGAGCAGTTTTTATGTCAGCATAAACACACTCATAAAAATAAGGGAAAACTCTCCTCCTTGTACATACAATGTCTGCTACTATGCCTTTATCTCCTTTTATTGTGGGTGAAACTTATCTGTCTAAATGCAAAACAAACCAGGACTTCAGTAAAGTTAAGAAACCAACTAGACATTCTCAGAGCAAATACGTTAATATCAGCAACCGTTTCTGTGTGTCTCTATCAGGGTTCTCTGATAGCTTGTGAGTTCCTGCTACAGAACGGAGCTGATGTGAACCAGAGAGACATGAGAGGCAGAGGCCCGCTGCATCACGCCACCTACCTGGGTCACACTGGGTAAGGACCCCCTCCCTCCAGAGTGGCCTGTTTCCACTCATGTCTGTGTTCACATTTTACAGCCTGAATGGATCGTTTTTTTCTCTGGAACACTAACTTTACTTGTAAGGTCATAATCAGTATTGGCCATACATCCTGCCTCGAGGTTTAGCAGTGTAAAAACAATGTGACACAACCCAAGTGACTGAAGTTTACATTAGATTAGATTAAATTATATAAAAGTTTATTGATCCTTTCAGACAGTGCCCTCCAGGATATTAAAGTACAGAATCTACAATCCAAAAGCAGAAATGAAAGACATAGAAAAGCAGAAGGAATAAAGTGATCAAAATGTAAAAAAAAATAAAGAAATGCACACCACATGAGTATTCAACATTTAAATAATAACTCATTGAGTGCCAGCCATTTTTTAACACAGAAAGTGCCTTGTGTCAGCGTTTTTTTCATATCATTTTTTCATATTTCAAGACCCACAGAATATTTTGTACTATGACTCTGAAAACACTGAATAGCTCAAATGAAAGAAGAGACTCTCTATTTCATCATGAAAAAAAAATGTTTGTTTTACCTTGTGCCATTCTTGTTTTATCAGAGGTAGAGTAGAGGACACTTTAACCAAAATCACCACTTTTTGTCCAGAATCTGTTTGTTTTGTTCTCCAATCTCGATCGTCTCCACTTCTTGTTTTGATCTCTGCAGTGTATACCATCTCTTTACTCTGACGTATTATTACATCAATGGCACTCAAGGGTTGGATTTTAAATGACGTTGAAATGAGTCAATGGCACTCAAAGAGTTAAGTTATGAGTGTGTAGGTCAGTAATATACTGACCGTTAGAATCACGCTGACAGATGTGTTTGCACTTGAGGTTGAGACAGGCTATTGATGTTAGTCTTCCTCCTCATGCTGTCCTTATGTTGCCCTCCTCCCCCTCAGTGAGGAGTTGTACAGTTTAATGGCATGAGGGACAAAGGAGTCTTTGAGTCGTGTGTGGCTGACTGAGTGGTTGCACACTGTGTCATGAGTGATGATTTTTAAATGTGTTTGGGACAGCTTATATTTCTGAGTGTAGCATGCAGTAGAAAGATAAGATAAATCAATGCATAACTAGGCATCCTCATCCATCAGATTATCTGCCCTCCTGATCTGCCTGTCACATGGATTTATTCGCCGATCCTACACTCCTATCTCCCCTCTCGTCATCAGTCATGATTTCTCTGTGTATCCGTCTTGTCTTATACAGTCAGGTGTGTCTGTTTCTGAAGAGAGGAGCATCGCAGACGGAGGTGGATGAGCAGGGTCACGACCCCCTGAACATCGCTGTCCAGGCTGCCAACGCAGACATCGTCACACTGTGAGTGATCCTAATTATTATAGACCACAGTTTTTTTTTTTATCCCATGTGAGGATAAAAAGTTCCTAAAAAAAACACATCATTGCTAAACATTCATGCATGAGTTGAAAGTCATGGAAGTTCAAAAATGAACTGTCATGCTTAAATATTTAAAAGTCTTCAAATAGGATTGAATTATGTTTTAACTCATTGAGTGCCAGCCATTTTTTGAAAACAGAAAGTGCCTTGTGCCAGCGGTTTTTGCCCATTTTGAGTCATGTTTCAAAACCCACAGAATATTTTGTACTATGTCTCTGAAAACACTGAATAGCTCAAATAAAAGAAGAGACTTTCTATTTCATCATGAAAAAAAGCATTTGATTTTATTGTGTTCCAGTCTTGTTTTATCAGAGGTAGAGTAGAGGACACTTTCACCAAAATCACCACTTTTTGTCCAGAATCCGTTCGTGTTGCTCTCTAATCTCGATCGTCTTCACTTCCTGTTTTGATCTATACCATCTCTTTATGTCCTCACTACAAATCCCAGAAGCCCCAACATTACTCACAGGCTGCGGGAGACCGCGATCGGCGACCCACTGCTGAAAAAACACTTTGACGGCGAAATACATCAATGGCACTCAAAGAGTTAATTATGAAAGCCGATGTTTGATGGCCTGAACATGTTCTGACTCTCTGCCTTTCCTTTTCTCATCTGCCTTTTGTCGTCTTGTCATCCCATTTCTCGTTTCCATATGTGTCCCCTCTATCCTCTGCTTTTACCTTTTTCTTCTGACCTCTAGATTGCGTCTGGCACGGATGAACGAGGAGATGCGAGAGGCAGAGGCTCCATTGGGTCAACCAGGTCAATACCCTAGCAGCAGCCCCACTGAGCAGCAGTATAGGAAGTGCATCCAGGAATTCATCTGTCTCACCATAGACGAGTGCTAGTGGTCACTTCTCTCTCTCACTATACATATATACTGTATAAAATAATAGTGTAGACAAAGTTGCCCCTAGACACTGATCTCAAGTCTGTTATTTGTGTAGATCAAGGCTTACAGGCAACTTCTTGGGGGTGTCTGAAGAGAAAGGAGTGTACTGTTTGCACATTAAGGGGGTGTGTTGTTTCATAATGAGAAACCTGATGGACCTTTTTAACTCTACTGACAATATGGTCCACCACCTCAATTTTTCTGCATCACCACTATGTTTCTGCTTGTCATTACTCAGCGCCACCCACGCTACGCTAGCTACATAACACACACAGTAAAATTACATCTGCTTTTCGGTGTTTTGCTAACAGGGTTAATCCTTTAACTTATAACGTGTGAGGGTTTGGGTTGACTGGCTCCTAACAGCTCTTGCTTCTGAAGATTCACACTGCATTAACCCACCTACACTTTAAATCTATCCAGACCATCTGTGCAACATCTTAATTACCCATCTCTTCTTAATCTGAGATGTAAATATACGTATTTAGAAGTTATATGGGTAATCTTTAAACTATGTGCTGTGGCATGAGGTGAAACACAAATGGTATTTGTTTCTTTACTTAAAGAAAATGAGTAACTGACAAGCTGCAGTAGAGGTGGGCAGGGTAGTTTACTGTGTATTAAAAGAGGTCAGGAAGGGAAATTTAATGTAAAACTGTGACAAAAATACTGAAGGGCTTGTGGAGAAGAAACCCTTGCCTGCTTTGTAAGATACTTTGTGTCATGATGAGTGAGTGAGTGAGTGCATGAGTCAAAGAATACTGAGAGATAGAATTAAATATGATATTATTATACATTATGTAAAGGAAAAAAAAAAGAAGCCGTGCACTTTTCCCATCTACAGTATTATAATTTTTTTATATTTTCATTCAGTTAGTTTTTCCATTGTCCTTGTCTCTTGTCAAGTTGCTGTCCATCTGTCCCTTGTCTGTTTTATTTCTGTGTTTTTATTTATGTTTATCTCCCCAGAGGACCAGTGCAATGCATTCTTGGGTGCAGGTTACATCTGCATTTCAGTTAATGATTGTCATTTTAATCTGAAAGCATGACTTGGAATTTATGAAAGGAAGGATCTCATATTAGCACTCATAAAAGTCATTTTGCTTTCAGTTTTCTTTCGGAAAGGCCTTACATATCTGTGATTACTGGCATTCAAACACACCACTGGAAGAGATTTTACGAGCTTATCTATGGTAACATTTTCATGCCTCAGGCTGCAGGCATTACAGTATGTCTTCAGGTTGTCTTTCCATCCGTCTGTCCCGTTATTGTGAATACAGTATCTTAGAAACACCTTCAAATTTTGCACAAATTGGACTCTGGTGGTCAGAGCTCAGAAAGTTTGTCCATAACACAACGTGCTTGGATAAAATTTTGACAAAATGACATTTTGGACAGACTTGGATGTGAACTGCAACTTGACTGGTTGAGGCGGTAATTCTAGGTTTAATTAATTGCAGGATGAGAACTTGCCAAGTTATGAAGGTAATTTACAGACAAACTGGATTTAATTCTCACCTGTAAACAACATTTCCGTTCACATCCTTTTTACAAAACAAAGGTTTCACCTCCATTTTGTTGTAAATACTCATCCATGTTACAGTATTTGTGGTGAGATAAAGGTGCACATTTCTTTAGAACAGTTAGACACTTGTGAGGGGTCAAAGGACTTATATCTGGCTTCCCTCGCTGGTTGCTTGCAGTATTCTCTGCATGCTTTGCCAGGATTTATTTTCCAACATTGTTTGCATTCTGAGCATGATAAAATAATGTCCTATGCTTTGATCACCTCGTGCAGTGCAGTCCTGTGGAATAAGCATGTACTACCATGACCCCTCTGGTGCCTGAAATTTCTCATTTTTTGCACCTCTGTGCCATTCTTCCATCCACGGGCCAAATCTGTGGTGACTTCCTTATTCCTGTCTTATATTTTGTTTTATTCCCACAAAAGCTGACAGCAAGTTTGATTATTTTTTTGATGTTGTGGTTTATTTTCCTCTGCCAAAGACTTTTTAAAGGGAAAGTGTCTGACATTGTTGTATGATACCACCGTTGTTTTTTTTTTTTTGTTTTTTTTTAACTGAAACAGTTGGGAGTAGATACAGCATAGTCTTGCCATGCTTTGTGAAGTGACAGAGTGGTAGAAACACTGTTGGTGTACTCACATGTTAAAAAGAGGTGTGACAGACCGGAGAGATTTTCATAAGGCAGGTGGTATTCTGCAATAGTTCAATGTACTGCAAGTAGAACCAGTCTAGGGGGTGATGTGAAGCTACTGTGACCAAACTGTTAAGGGCCCTCGCTCTAGCGAAGTATTAAATGTTGTGTCCTTTGTGTGTTTTGACGTAGGAGTGGTTAAAGGTGCTGTTCAAAGCAAACATGCTGTAAATAGTACACTTGTGTATTTTAACTCGACTCCAACTTCCTGCCTCTCAGCATCACAGATCCTGACTGTCTGATCTGGTTAATGTGTGTCTTTTTGTTCCCCCCCGCCCCAAAAAAACAAAAAAAAACTTGGAGGCATTCTTCTGTTCACCAACATTTCAGTATCTTTGGAATACTTTCTTCCTTGTCTTTAGAAGCACTGAGGGGAAAAAAAGAAAACAAAATATATACAATAAAACTGAGAAACTCTTGATGAACTAACCCTGCTTCCTGCTTGTTGCACTCATTTCCTAGCTCATCTCTTATACGTAACATCCTCTCAACATTGCAGCAATGCATTTGAAACCAAATTAGAAATATTAAAATGCATGTTTTAATTTGAAGAAGTGTAGCTGTGGATGTAGAAATATTGTCAGATGTTGGGAGAATGCTACTTTTTACAGTCTGGTCTGGTGTCACTGGTCTATAACACATTTTTGGGTCGCACTGGGCTTATTCAAAGCAATAAAATGACATCAACACATAATTAAAGATCACTTGAGTTTTTAGGGTTTTATGCATTGCAAATTGTCTCGATTTCTAGACTGTAGCAGCGACACTGTGCCTTGAATAATTCAGTGTCTCAAGTGTGTAAAACATTTATGGGATCTCACAAGCATTGCTATACCACTGGAAAAAAAAAATATGTCACATGCAAGAAATGTCCACCTGAGGAAACACTGACTGACCATTGCTTCTGTTACCACAGGGGTTGCCACGGGCAGCAGGAGAGTTAAACCCAAGGAGGTTCGGGATAGAGTGAGTGAAGCATCCTGGGCCGTCTAACTAGGGGTCTAGTGTGAAACTTTGATTCTCTCTGCTCTGGTGGCTTGGGTTTCTGCTGCACACTCTCTGGGAAAAGCTTTCTTCATGTTGGAAATCTGTTTTAGTCAGAAATCTTCAATGATTTTGTGTCTAAAACCCAGCTGTAATGCACCAATCACAACAGTATAGGTTATATTACCAAACTGATCAAACAGGATAATATAAGATGAAACTTTTTTCCTTATGTGAATTGTTTTGAGTTTTGCATTTATGTACAATAATCTAAAGCTGGAATTAATTAGCAACTATTTTGATAATTTATTAATCAGTTTTTGTCAATTTTTTAAGGAAAAAAGGTGCAAATGATCTTCTTGAAAGTAATTAATTTCTGGTTTCATTACTCCTCTATGACATTTGAGGATGTAATCTTGGAACAGATTAATCATCAATGAAAATCTGTGAAAAGCCCTGCAGTACACTTCAGATTATGAAATGTGAATCAGTATATTAAGCTCACACGTTCAGGTATAACTTGGTAGTGACTTGGATGTGCAAAGGATTATATTTGATTAGATTAGATAAAAATTATTGATCCTTTCAGACAGTACCCTCTGGGAAATTAAAGTTCTAGCAGCAGCACTGCAGTACAGAATCCAAAAGCAGAAATGAAGACATAGATAAACAGAAGGAATAAAGTGATCAAAATATAGAAATAAAAATAAGAAACACACCACCACACTAGAATTCAAGGAAAGGGATCCCGTAATGACGTAGGAGCGAAAAGGACAGGATGCTCACCACTCTTTCCTTGCAAATTCCTGATTTTCTGTTCTGCAAACTAACTGCCATTTAACCCTTAAAACACTGGTATCTATAAAGTGTTTACTTATATAAGGAAAAGATGTTTTGTAGTGCCTGGAGGAGAATGGCTCTATGTACCACAGAGGTAAGCTGAGGACCTTTACTCCATCTGGAGGCCGTGCTTTGGAGGCTTTGCTCTTTCATGTCTTCCATGTCTTCATGTGTGGTGAAATGTGACTCATTGGAGACTGCAGTATTTGCTGGTTTATTTTTATGCCATGTCATTAAAAAAAGGTGGATGTTACTTATGATGTTAAAGTAACCAGTAAATTGGTCACTGCAGTCTCCTCGATGCCCCACAGTGGGACAAACCGACCTTTGACCTCAGTATCCCCTGTTGCAGGTGACATCTCCAGTGTTGATGTCTTTCGCGAGTTTTCTCTCCTCGCGTCTCTCCAGCCCGAGAAGTTGAGGAGAAGAAGCTTACAGTTCAGCCGCCGCAAGAAGCCACAGTGACCACTGACCAACGTTTGTTCTGACCTCTCTGCAGTCACTTTAGAATCAAGAGGGAAGCAGTCACACGCCATTCAAAATGACATTTTGATCCAAGGGAGTGTGTGGCTGTGTGCTGCAGGCACTGAAATACTTTGTTATCAATTTCCCTTGTAAATTTGTTTAGTCATGGTCTAAAGTGGAGAGTGTTCAAACAGTTCCTTTCAGATCTTTGGGCATACAGTGTAGTTTTTAAAGAGGCATGGCACTCAGGCGATATATTATAAAAGACTCTAAAGCACTGAGAGTTTTACGCTTGAAACACTGCATTACCATAATGCAACACAATATTTGTTATATTGTCCTTGTTTGGTAAATGGCCATGTCTTTCAAACATTTTAATACAAAATAACTCTGGAGTTTTTCTGTAAGCTTAATGGTACTCTCTATGATGAGTGAACTAAACGTGGTGTTTAAAACCAGCATTTAGTGTTTTGTATAATTGTATTTTGTCAACTGTAAATATTTTTTTTCAAACTGTTTTGAAACTGGGGTGCAGAAATAAAATGAATAAAAGGCTTAAAACAGTGTGTTTCTAATAGCAAGCAGCCAGAGGACCCGCAAAGATGAGTTGTGTTGGTGGTTAATAAATAGAACATTATAAATATAAATAATTATATTTATGGTAACGGTCGGATTTATTTGAACTTTTTAAAGCGTGTAATCAGACACAGCACTCCACATCAGCTGGTGACACTAATGTGTTTCCGATGCCTCATGAAGCAGGAAACCGGAAGCGTAATTTTTCCTCCTGCTGGCTAAAGCTACGTTGCTGTCATCGTCTTATCGGTCTGGGTTTTGACAAGGGAAACATCAGCCTTAATTCGTGTCCAGCCACGAATACATATTTTCTCTGGAGTCTCAGGAGAGGTATGTCTCTACTACACGTCTTTTGGTTTGTAAACGTGAGAGATGTGGAGGTCATCGCTCGGTTGTAACAAAGCTGTTCGTGCTAATGCTAGCTAAACATAGCCGTGGCCTACACTAGCTAGCTAACGTTAGCCGCTAGTGGTGAACATGGTACAAACAGGCAGGGCTCCTCACCAGCTGTAGCTGCTAGTCGCTGTTTGAACAGTGTTGATATGCTGTGATTATTTCAAAATTAGCTGTTACATATGATGTCATAGTGCAGTTTGATGTTGATCCGTACTGTTTGTTTACAGTTGTCGGGCTAACGTTGAGCTGTTCGGTTAGCCAGGTATTTAGCTAACAGAGGCGTAGTTTATCAAGCAGCTCACGTCAAAGGATTAACCTCAGCCAATGTAGATTGCGTTGGAGCTAAGTAAAAGTGACCTCCGACATCAGTTTAACTGTGTTAAAGTTAACGCACAGGCCATTAGCGTCGTATTGTCAGCTGTTAGCCACATGACACCGGGTCAGCAAATAGTGGTGCAGTTAGCTGTTGTTATCTTGGGTTCAGTAGGTTGAGAAGGAAGGACGTTATAAAGGAATACAGTTCAAGTCATATATAGTCTGAACATAAAACAATAGAGTCTCGACTACTGTACATATCTTAACCTTAAACTCTAATATTTCAACTCCCACTGTTATTTCATTGAACATTATGGTTTCACTTCTTTACTTGACCAGGCAAGTTTGCACACAACTATAGCACCATTCAATAACAAGGTGATTCAAAGTGTACCCACTATGTTACAAGAAATTAAGACAATTAACACAAGACAGTATTAGATAGACTAATTCAAATGTGATTTCAGTGGAATTAAACGAAAGTTATGTTTTGTTTGGAATAAAGCAGAGCCAAAGTCGTAATAATATTATCCAGTGGTCTTTGTGAAGAACATGGATCTGCTGGTTACAGCCTCATATGACATTTTGCTGCTTGTTCATGTATAACTGTGGTGCAAGCCTTTATTCACTGGTCAGTTAATATGTAGTCATACTGTATGTCAGTACTTAGTTGTGGTTTAGGGTTAAAATAATAATAATAATACCAAACCTTTCCCTAAGAATGACACTTTTTATTTAAGTATAGTATAAAATGCTATCATACCTAGTTAAGTCAATTTTACTTGTATAGCCCAGTATCACAAATTATGAATTTACCTCAGAGGGCTTTACATTCTGTACAGGATACCTGTTCACTGTTTTCATTAAACTAGGTCTTGATCAGTTACATTACAATAGAACTGTGGTAAAAGTACCATCATTAAGTTTTTGACTTTCTAACTTCCCACTCTCCACCAAGAACCCATTAATCTCTAATAAACTAATAACATGTTGCACACAATAATCTCTGGCAATTTTACCAATGTAACTGCTGAGGAAGTCATCATAAGATTTTTTTTTCCCCAGAAATCAGTAGTTAGGCATATGATATGCTGTATTTATGCTTTTTGGACAAATCTGCAAATTTCATTGACAACTGAGACGAAGCCTTGTTCATAGAGTCTGAGCCTATTGAAGACACTCATCATCATCAACTTTATGCCATCTGTCAAATGCAAAGTGGCCACTGGAAAAAGGCGGTGTTGCCAGAAAGCAGAACTGTTCCAGAATTTCAATTCAAATCAAATCAAAACCCTTTATAGTCAAATGTAAAAATGTCAAAAAAAGATTGAATTTAAAGGTCATTACACTTTAATGTAGTTTTAAAGGAAACCATATGTTGTTGCCTCTGTGTACCAGTAAAACATTTCAAGATGTATTTCATTTCTGAAAGTCCTGTTTTGCATATCCTCTAAATCCACAGATGAACAACAACGGGAATAAGAGAGCTCCAACCACAGCCACTCAGCGACTTAAGCAGGATTACCTCAGGATAAAGAAAGACCCTGTGCCTTACATCTGTGCAGAACCTCTCCCCTCCAACATCCTAGAATGGTAACGTGTCCATCCACAGCCAGCAGTCATCACCAGAGCGATACGCTGCTTTTCAGTGCTCTAACATGGACTTTTTTTTGTGTCAGCAGAGTTTAAACATTCACTAGTTCTGACATGTCATGTTGTCACAAGGTCATTGGGGCTCTTTGTGTCCAGAGAATTATCTGTGGCATGTCTGAATGTTTAAATACTTCTTATAGAAATACAAATTTAAACCAAAAAATGCAAACATTGTAGTCTAGCCTTTTTCATGTAAACAGTGTTGATCAATGTCTTTTTGGTTGTCTGGGACGTTGATTTTCTTTAACAATGATTTCAAGCACTGTTTTCCAAAAGAGTCACAAGATAAATCTGAGAGGCCACAATATAACCTCTAAGACATCAAACATTTTTTTCCTGGCTCAGTGGTATTTATTTTGGCAAAGTACTGGGTACTTTTGCACTTTTAGACACTTTTTCAACAGGTTGCTTCATACTGGTTTTGGTTTTATTTGCCCACATTTGAAGATATCTATGTTAGAGTGAACACTGCCCGCAACATTCAACATTTACATTTAAAAAAAAATATCTGGTTTTTTTTTGTGGGAAAACAGTCTTTTGTTGTGATGATGTTATGTTTGGTATTTTAATTCAAAACATGTTGTTTTTGTTGTTGTTTTTTTACTAAACCTAACCCTGTAGTTAATAAACCTCGTTTACCCAAACATTGTACTTTAATAGCAGAAATGGGCTAAGAACAGATGCAATTAACAATGGAGTCAGTTATTTCAGTGTTTCTCAGTCTTGAGTTTGGATAAAGCAGTCATGAGTAAAATGAATGGCATTAACCTTGCATGTCATGGTTTTTTTAATCTCACTCAGTGCACTACAGATTTACTGCAGATAGACTTCCTGTGAGCATAAAACATAAACCCACTTCTTTTGTTGTCACTGCTTGATTTGCATCTTAACCACCCAGACGCTCCTGAAAATGATTGTTGAAGACAACTGAAAAGTAACAAGGAAAAGACACTGAAAAGCAGTCAATTGGTTTTAATTATAGGGCATTATTAGCTTGTTAATGCAGGTTTAGAGGAACTTTTTCAAATTTGAGAAACGCAGCAATCGCTAACGAAATCTTTCCTGTTTCTTTCTAAGGCACTATGTCGTCAGAGGTCCTGAGAAAACCCCTTATGAAGGTAAAGTGACAAGTTGATCTCTGTGGTTTATGAATGATTTAATACCTGATCTGAGCAAAAGTCTCAGTCATCGTTTTTGTACCATGTAACATCATGCTAATGTTCTTTTCCCTCAGGGGGATATTATCACGGAAAACTCATATTTCCACGGGAATTTCCTTTCAAACCACCAAGCATCTATATGATAACACCAAATGGTAGATTTAAGTGTAATACAAGGTAAGAATGCTGTTTTACTACTGATAGAAAGACTGAATTCAACATTTAAAGAGTTTTTGAACATTACTTTGGTCATTGTAGTTACACTTGTTTCCCTCTTTTGCTCTTTTCTTACGACCTTACATATTTCCTCCACAGGTTATGTTTGTCCATCACAGACTTCCATCCAGACACGTGGAACCCTGCCTGGTCGGTCTCCACCATCCTCACAGGTCTGCTTAGCTTCATGGTGGAGAAAGGCCCCACGCTCGGCAGCATTGAGACATCCGACTACACAGTGAGTGCAAACAAACGGCCCTAACTGCAGCACACATACACCCACCTGTGATGTCTTATTTGTGAATTAATTATTTTTATTTATTTTTTTTTTTTTTTTTTTAAGAAAAGACAGCTGTCAGCCCAAAGCCTGGCCTTCAACCTCAAGGATAAAGTGTTCTGTGAGCTGTTTCCAGATGTAGTTGACGTACGTATGAAGTGAACTCTAACCTCTTCATGTGTCCTTTTCTCTTTCTTTTTTTTGGCCTAACACTCCCTTGTTTCTTTCATTCTGTCCACCAGGAGATGAAGCAGAAACAGAGGGCCCAGGAGGAGTTAAGCGCTCGCACCCAGCCCCTGCCCTTACCCGATGTGGTGCCTGACGGTGACCCTCAGCACGCCCACTACGGCCTCCCTGGGCTCAACGGAGGTCCCGTCCCCCTCGGGGGCGCCATCCCCGCCCCTGGCCTACAGCAGGCCAATCGCAACCATGGACTTCTAGGTGGGGCATTAGCCAACCTGTTTGTGATCGTAGGCTTTGCGGCGTTCGCCTACACAGTCAAATATGTGCTGAGGAGCATAGCCCAGGAGTGAGAGGAGCCGGTGTGTAGGGCGATGCTCCCCCCTGCAGGTGAGCCAGTTAGTGGACTCCACATTTTACAAACACAATAAGTGGGGGAGGGATGTTCAGTCCTGGGTTAAACCCCTCCACGACCACCACAACCACCACCACCACCACCATGGACTTTGGAAGAAGGAAACTCAAAGCCAACCCACCCAGGAAGGATTGAGAGGAGGAGGAGGTGGGGGAGTGGATGGGCGTGGCAGTAGGGCCATGGGATTGGAGGGGCTTATTAAAACGGTTGTGATCCACTCTGTGCTTCAGTGGTTTATGTCAGCAGTGGGAACTTACTTGGCTCATGGGTTGTGGAAGACTGTAGAACTGAGGATATAGCTTGTTGCATCGTGCTGGAAGCAGGTCACAGCTGCAGGAAGGTGCACCATTATTCTCCTGCTTTATGGAGGTTTCTGATTTAAAAAAAAAAAAACAAAAACAAAACTTGTTTCGTAAGCAATTAAGAAGGTAATTCTTAAAGTAGGTGTTTGCATCTGCATCGTTTTCAAATTCAAGAGGATAGGAGTTGTTCTCCTAATTGTTGTGCCTCCAGAAGTCTTTCTGGACTTTGTTGGTAATGAAAATGAAAGTTGTTTTTGTCTAGGCATGTGCTGATTTCCAGCTAAAATGAAACTCAATCATACATCACACAGACAGACAGATCATATATGCTCGAAATTTCACAAACATACCCGAAAGCTCACATCCCCTCTTTGTAGCATTCATCATGTCCCTCATTATCACTGTCAGAGACTAACATGCCTTTAATATATGAGGATTTATATGTGCCGAGAATATGTCTGAGTATTTGAAGCACGATTGGAACCTCACAGTAACCGCCTCGTGGTCCATGTCGCCCAGGAAGGAAGATTTCTAATCTGATCTATGACCTGTGAGCAGTCAAAAAATACAGTCCCAGAACAGTACATATCAAGGCGGTACAAGCAGAACCTCATGCACTTGTCAATACTTCTGTGTCTCACAGGTAGGATTTATTTTCTGCACCAAAGCTCACAACTGACGATACGCCACAGGCCAGCCAAGTCCTGCAGAACATAGTCATCCTACAAAAGTATTGACAAGTATATATATTTATATAGAAAAAAAGTCAGTGTGGTGAAGTGTGACCAGAGTTCTCTCCTGTCAACCCATGAGCCAAGCAGTGAACCAGTGTCTGCACAAAGTAAATAGAGACCAGTACCTTTTGAAAATTGGCTTATCTGACCAGTATAGCATCACTCTGTATCGGTCCAAGTCAACCAACACATGAAGAGAACCAACATTTTTGTTTCTGTATATTATTTTCTTTTTTCACTTTTTTTTTGATCTCTTATTTATAGAAATGACCTTGGCTTGTCTGTCATGGATCAAAGGAATTGTCTAGTGTTTGTTGGCTTTGTGCGGGTAAAAAAACACACACACAGACAAGCAGGCCACGGCCCAGGCTCACATAACTGCTGATAATTTACTGTCGTGCATTGCATTTAGTAAAGAAGGTTCTACTGTGTATCTAATGTTTCAACAGGAAAAAAGGATCTGAATGCAGATTTGCCTTTCTGTTGCTCTTTTCTTGGCACCATCTCAAAACGACAAACTGATGATGAGGAGGAGGAGGGGAGTGTGTTTGTGTGATTATACAGCAAATGCTCAAATTTCCATGCTTCAGTTAATCTTGTGTGACATTGTATGTTTTCATAGTAAAAGCAAATAAATTACCCTGCTTGGCAGGACATTTTAGAAACCCCCCTTCCCTTAATTTGCTTCTGATGCTCTAAAACGACCATAAGGTTGACGTGTAACGAGGTCAAAGTTTAATTTTTATCACACAATATTCACATTGAGAGAGCTCGCAAAGGTAATGTGACAGTAACCTTTACTGTAAAGCAAATCAAAAGGTCATTGGAGTATACGTCTCGTTAAAGCTGAGTTCCTCAGAAAGCTGCTCGACAACGTTTCCTCAGAAGTGAAGTCAGGTCAGCAGGAACTATTTAACTGGGACACGAGCCAAGTAAGCAACCACAACACTCCTCAGTCAGCTCTGCAGACACCACACCTGAAGCAGGAACGCAGTCCAGATCAATCCTGAAAGTAAGTAGTGTCCTGAAAAGGATGCATGTGTCACTGCTGCTCTTCTATTTAACCCACAGGCACCACTATGGACATTTTTATCCATCTGAGCAATTTTTTCCTCTTCATCTAGCCGTCATTTTGGCTGTTAACTGTATTTAAACACAACAAAACGACAAATTTTGGAATTAAAAAGTCAATTTTTCAAATACAGAGCTAGAACACTGTAAAAAAAATTACTACCCTTTTGAGTCATTAGACAGATGAAAATGTTTTTCTGATATTTTTTTTCTGCATAAATCTTTTAAACAACTTCAGACCTGCTCAAAACTACCAAACATTCCATCATTTTGAGTACTTTAACTCTTCAAATGCCAGTTTGACTGTTGGGTCACTGACGTTTTTTTTTTTGTTTTTTGTTTTTTTTTAAATTGCTTCTTTTTTTTTTTTTTTTAAATCAGGATATATGAAAGATTAACCAAAATGATGACTTTGATGCGTTATTAGTCAATAAAGAAAAAAATGAACTCAACTATTTTTAGAGCACTTTTTGTTCCTTAATGACTCAAGAGGGTAGTAAATTTTAAATCTGATGCTACACAAAAACCAATGCATCAAAATCAATAATTTGGCATCTCTGATATATCCAAGACTGATTTAAAAATAGTTTTATGGAAATTAACACATTTCTTGTGTTTTCATTAAAAAAAACAACAGTGACGTCCAATAATCTGGCATTTAAAGAGTTAAAATCCTCAAAATGATTAAATGTTTGGTAGGTTTGAGCAGTGCTGAAGTTAAGAGATGTATGAAGAAAAAAAATCAGAAAAATTATCAATTTGTTAAGTTTTATAAAGTTTTTGGAAGTGGCCATTTTTGTCCTTATGGCCTCAAAAGGGTAGTGAATTAAACTGATGCCTGAGGGTTAAAATGGTGCAATATAATTTAATTTATTTATCCTGTAAATAAGCTGACATCCAGTCCAATACATTTTTACATTTCCTGTTTACATTCTCAGCATTTATCCCTGTTGTAAATCAATACTCATGTTCACATTTGTGTTTGTATGTAAGACATTTTTGTACCTATTTTTATGCATATGTTTGCATTTTCACTCTAAGATTTATATATGTAATTTCATACTTATTTCTCATTTTTATACTTATTTTAGCTCTAGACTTTCATTCTACAATTGTGACACATAATGACGATAAAGGGCATTCTATTCTATTGCTGTAAAAATTAAAAATAATTTGGGAGATTTATTATGTGGAAAAGTTTTTTTTTTTTTCATTGTACTGATTCTTTTCTGTCACATGCTGTAGGTTGATGCACCCTGCTTCCATGGATGTAAGAGAAGAGCTGCAGTGTGTGGTGTGCTGCTGTGATTACTCACGTAGTTACTGGGTCCCGAGGGTCCTCCACTGCAGCCACACTTTCTGCACCCCCTGCCTTCAGAAAATGTCCAGGCTGGAGGGCGGCATCCTCAGCGTCTCCTGCCCTCTGTGTCGCTGGATCACCTGCACCCGGGCCAGCCTGACCCTGCCCGGGGCCCTGTGGGTCAACACTGAGATCTGGGACCAGATCATGGAGGAGCAACAGGGGAGGAAGCAAGAACCAGTGGACGATCTGAAGGACACCAAGACCCAACTCATCCAGTCAACACTGTGAGTGTGTTCTTTTATTCTCACAGATAGTAGTTTTATTATATCAGATCAATTTGTGGCTGCAGTCCCATGTCTAATATTTCCCTCTCGCTTCAGGCCTGATTCAAGACACTCTGGTTTCATGTCCACACTCAAAAAAATGTTCAGCTGTGTGCTGCTGCAAAGACGAGAGACGGACGGCTGCTGACTGTTTCATAGCAGAACAGATGATAGTGACATTTTATCTTTCTCATCACTTTTAACTTGAAAAACCACATAAATGTGACGAAGTCAGGGGCGGGGCTTGCAGACAGGCAGGTCATGCAGTTGCTTGGAGCCCCGGCCCATTGGGGGCCCCCAGGACTGCCAAAATGTGCTCCAGGAGTGTTCCGATACAACCTTTTCACTTCCGATACGATACAGATATTGCAGCCTTGAGTACTGGCCGATACCGATGTTGATCTGATTCGATATCAGCACGATTCACACATATTTTTTATTACTTATTTTATAGTACGGGCTTGATCAAGTGATATTACTCAAACAGAAAACAATAGTTGTTGTGATTACTGGGCTCTGCTGCTGGATAGAAGAGCTGGAGTGGAGTCTGGGATGGACTGATGCTATCAGAGAGTTTAGATGTGGGCCAGTATAACCCGATAATGATTTATTTGCTGATATCGGACCGGTATCTATATCGAATTGGGACGCAACTAATGTACTCCACAGCAGCGGGTGGGGTGGAGGCCACAGGAGGTTCTTACTTGGAACCCAAAGAGACCTTAGCAACGCCACTGGACGAAGCAGACTCCATGCAGTTTGAAGGACGAATGTACAGTAACGGACGTCTCAGACCGTCCTCGTTTTATCCTGTGAGGATCAGAGGACCCGAACAGCTTTGTGTGAAGTTTTGTCTTTAAACCTATTTTTGTGCTTTTAAAACGATTTGATACAGCTGCTGTTTTTATCACAACAAATAAAGTATATATGAAATATCATTATCTTTATTTCTAAAGCTGACTGAGATGTGAACAGCTCATTTTGGTTTAAAGGACAGAATTCAGTAGATATGGGGACAACTAAATGTTGTCTGTTGTATATCATGTTATACATTATTCTTAATTTGTTTATATATATTTGTTTATTTGTTATTTTGCTAAGAAAATCAGACCAAACGTGAACCAGACTGAAGGATTCTTATTGTCAAAGTCCCTCTAAATGCTTACGCACAGGTTATTCTGATTTATTTAACATGTAGAAAAACATAAATATTGTTGTTTTGTGTGTTTGCACATTTTCACATTAACTGTGGTAACCAAAGGAGTAGTTTAATCTGTTCTTCAGACAATATTAGACAGAAATCACAAATATATATTAGATACAAATATATTTAACATGTGAGTTTCAGAAAACCTTACAAGTCATAGACTAGTATGTCAGAGTATGTCAGATAAAGTGTAAAAAATATTATGCTATAGTATAGTATGTTGAAAATTTCATGAAAACAATGTAAAAGTAGTGTGTGTAGATTTTAATGAAAACAGACATTGTATAGAATGTTGAATAATATCACAAACATTTTTTTTTTTTTTAACTTTTTTAGTTTTTCAACATACTTTACCACATTTATGACATTTTACAACAAGTTTTAGACCTATTACAATATGGCTTTTTCGCAACTCATGTTTACATATACAATTACTTTTTTGCACCTTTTTTTCAATATATCATGAAATCATTAAACATACAACAACAAAGCTTCTTGATTACATTTTACTTTTTTTTTTACTTTTTTTGACAAACATTGACATTTTTACAATAACTTTGACTATTTGGCTTTTTCCAACTTATTTCAACATAATATATCATGACTTAATTCAACATATTAAAATAAAGGGCTTTTTTTATGCATTTTACATGTCAGCATTTTATTTTAACTTTTTTGGACGTGCTATACTCTGACATTTTTACAACAATTTTTAATAGACTATGACTTTTCTACAACCTTTTTCAACATAATATATTATGACTTCATTCAACATAGAATAACAAGGCAATATTGATGACTTTTTTAAATATTTTACAATGTCACTTTTTTTAAAAATATTGTTTGCAGTAGTTTTGGATGTGTTAATACAGCTTATTTTTCTACCTTTTTGACATAATACACCATGAATTCATTCAACACACTATAATATTGTGGGCGGGGTCCACGTTTTTTTTTTTTACATACTATGGTTGATTTTTTTGGGCGTTTTTCACATTTTATGATGTGATGTTTTTTTGGGACATACTATGACATTTTTACAAAAAAAAATTTACATGTTATACTGTGGATTTTTCACAACATATATTAATACATGTATTATTTCAACATAATATATCATTACTGAATTCAACATACTAAAAGGTTTTTGATTACTTTTTGGCATTTTAAATTTTTTTTACTTTTTTTTTATCATACTATACTATGATATTTTTTCAACATACTATACTATGAATTCATTCAACATACCACAATGAGGCATATTCATTACTTTTTTGTGATGTGACATGGTTTTGCCTTTTTCAACATACTATACTATGTCATTATTACAAGAATTTTGGAAACGCGATATAATGCTTTTTTGTGACTTTTTTTCAACATATAATGAATTAATTCAACATACTATGATAATTTTTTACATAATTTTACTTTTTTGACATACTATACTGCGACCTTTTTAACATAACATACCATACATTTATTCAACATATCATAATAAAGCATTTAGATTACTTTTGTGTCAACATACTTTTTTGACGTTATAATTTGGATTTATTTGCAACTTCATTCAATATACTGTAATAAAGCTTTTTGATTACTTTTTTGCATTTTATGTGACTTTTTCAGCATTTTTTGACATACTATACTATGAAATTTTTACAGTAAGTTTTTGACATGCTATAATATGGATTTTTCACAATTTCAACATAATATACCATGAACTCATTCAACACACATAATTACATAATTATTTTACATAATTACAAACACATAATTAGCCTTTTTAATGACTTTTTAGATATACTATATTGTGACATTTTTGCAACTTTTCGACATGGCTTTTTGATTACTTTTTTAAGTTTAGAGAATCCCTTGAAAAGTTGTCATCAATTGTGAGATTATAACTTGTCAAAAACTTTCAGGTTAAAAAAAAAAAAGTCTGTGGTTATCTCTGGCGAGGAGGCTTAATAAAAGCTTTATTTCCCTTAACCTTCCTCCACACAGCTTTAAAACAGTGCGAAGAACAATGAAACAAAGCCAGTGTGGATTTGTGGTTATTTTTATTGAAACAGTGACAGTGGATTATTTGAGCTGAAACCTTTTTCCCTGAATTAGTTCTACCAAATAGCCTCTTAACTATACTATGTTAAGATGAAATACAGTTAAATATTCAGACATTACAACACAAAACTGATGCAAACACAACAGGGAAGGATTTACTAAAAAGCTTTCATAAACCACAGAAACTATCCCGAGATTTACCTCCTTTAACTAAAAGACGGTGATAGGAAAACCTGCAGACTGTTGTATCCACACTGTAATGTCCCATCTGTCAAGACCAATGGATTTTAACAGATTATATTATACTTTTACCCATTTTCTGGGGGAAACACCACCCCATTTGACAGACATTGAGTAACTGAGCATAAGTCCTTTAGTCCAACAGGAGGCATGATCTAAATGTAAGTCATGGTACAGCAGTGTGGTTCTTTGTTACAACTTGCTAACAAGCATTTCCAAAGTGTCATGGCGACGAAAGAGGACAAAATTCTGCCTTTTCGCCCCAATAAAAAACAGTAAAAACTGGCCATAAATCTGTTTTTTTAATAAATGAGCAGGTCCTACACAATAAGGATTCACAGATATAGAATATTTTTCGGTCCATGTAAAACTGGATTTTTTTATATTTCAAGGAGAAAAAAGTAGGGAAGGAGGTTAATATTTTTTTTTTTCTCACGTCATTCCTCAGGATGGCAGTCCTGCTCCTCTGCACTTCATAAATACATTCAGCACTCGACTTGATGCAGTTTAAAAAAAAAAAAAGTTTCTATTGCATAAGGACATGATTAATCCTGTCTAAACACTGTCACTACATTAACAGACTATAACATGTGCACTTAAATTAACATGGATCCATCACAGTTTTAACCACATCTTTTCTCTTACTCGACATGTTCGTGGACCTTCCTCTTCCTTTTTCACACTGACTAAACATAATTTAAAACATAGTAAAAGACATACTGTGAGTGAACGGACATGGGGTGGTACAGTCATTATCATGTTAGCTAAAAACACAGGGTCTCACTGGATTAGTGTAAAAACTTAATAAGGAGGGTCATGAGAAACTAATGACTGTAACTCTCTTTGTCAGCTAGCCCTTCACTAGTCCTCTGAGTCACATGTCTAAAAGCTCGCCTAAAGTGTCGTCGCATCTCGTGACAGGAGGATAATCTCTCGTCACGCGAAAGCTCAAGATTAACAGGAGTAAAATACATTTACCACAACATCTGGATAAGATGGGGATAAAATACAGGCTATAAACAATATTGTTAATGGAAAATAAACTGATATATCAAATGATACCAGAGAACATTTCAAAAACACTAAAATGACCCAAAAAGCGTGTGAATGGGTTGGAGGTGAAAAGCCGCCTTGGAGTCAAAAGCAGCAAACAAATAAGTGATCAACAGTTATTCTACTAGAAATACATTAACTGTCCCTTTGTGATTATATGTGGGGAAGTGGATGTTTCCTTTTTGTGTGTGTGACTCCCTATAGGTATGGGTACTGTGTGAGGCGTCTGGGGCTGAGCTGGTAGGCACTGTATGCCTCGGCCCGGGGCGTCACACTAATGTAGGGAGAACCAGTGGCGAACTGATGCTGGTAGGCTGCAGGGATGCTGTGCAGCAGACTACTGACAGAATCCTTACGACTGGCCGAGTCTCTCCTGGAGGAGGACGATGAGGTGTACGTTGCTGCATAGGCGGAGGGGGAGTGTCCGTGGGTGGCGTGACCACGGCCTAGCAGCTGCTCCATGGCCTGAGAGGCTGAGGAGAGGGCAGTGGAGGCCGGGTAGGCATACAGGCTGGGGCCGGGGGCCGAGGCCAGGGCGGACACCTCGGGGAAGTTGTAGTGGGAGGTGACGGCCGGAGGGAACGTCGGCTGGCGACGCAAAGACGAGTCACTGTGGGAACGCTCTTGAGATGAAGAAACCACCGGCTGAACCTAAAAAGAAAGAACACTTGGTAAACATGCAACTGCATAGAGGCATCGAGATCGGACGAGAAATATTCAACATGTATTGTTCATCATGAAGCTAATAGCTGAGCTATCATGCTGTGCTTGTGAGCAGATTGAAACATCACTTTTCTGTATTTATGTCTGCTTGTTTTTTACTCACTTTACAGAGGTTTTATTGCACTTAAATTAAATTAAGTAGCATAGTTTGGGGTTGAGGAGTTCTGCCCTGACATAGAGTGTGTGCAGTGTGGTGAAAAAATAAATGCACATTAAAAAAATATAATTGCCACATCTTTGATTATTTTGGAGAACTGAAAGCTGAAACACATTCAGGAGCAAGCTTTCCCTCAATGTTTAACATTCATTAACAAACCGAAAAGCACACGCAATGGCACTAAAACTGTAATTACTGGTGGCTTCATTATGATGCGTTCAGACTCCACTCAGTAAATATGAGTATTGGCTGACGGTAAAGGTGATAGAAAGGGTAAAAGAAACGAAGCTCTGAAACAAACTTACAGCCTGCATATTGAGGTAGAAAGAACAAAAAAAAAAGAAAAAAGTGTATATATTATGATAGTCAAGATCATACTGGTGTCATTTGCATTAAATGGATTAAATAAAACATGTTATAATTTAATGGTATTTTCAAGAAAATTATGCATTTCTTGTATAAAATATTAAGTCGTATTTCCCAGGCCTACCTGTCACAACAGTTGAAACTAAACACAAAAGCTATGACACTGCATCTAAACTACCAACACAAAGGAGCCTCACCTGGCTGAGGTTTAAGGGGTGCGACTGGCTCGGCACCAGCCCGTGACTCTCGCCTGAGCTGCAGGGCTGTCTGTTGGATGATCTCTTAGGCTTCATATAATTTGCTGAGAAATCAAAAGGTAACAAGTGATATTAGAGTATTCTGCTTTCACACCCACAGTAGAATCCTTTCTTGATGACAGAAACAGTAGATGAGTGACTCTCACCGGTCTCCAAGCGTCCACGTGAAACTGCTCCTCGCTCGGATCCCTGGGTTTTGATGGAAGGGGCCACAACCGCCAGAGACTTGGCCTGGCGTGACGACATGGTGCTGGCTGGGTTCAGTGTGCGGGGCAGAGGAGTCAGGGGGCTGGCTGTGGACGAGTCCGAGTCGTGCACCGTCACACAGCTGATTACGTTAGTGCGCTGGCTCAGACCGACGCTGCAGAAACAGAGGAAGTATTATCTCTAAAGCCCTGTTTTTCATCTATCCTCTGGTAGGACATTGTCATGGCAGTGTAGAATAGTGCCAGGATGTAGGAGAGGCTAGCACTGCATCTAAGATTTAAGAAATAAGATGCTAACGGGACTCTTAGAAATTGCGGCTTTCTTGTTAACGTGCAGGAAAAACATCGAATGATGCCGAGGAGAAGCTCGTCTTCACCTGGCCGGATGGAATTTGCGCTCATCCTCTGTGTCTGTGTCACTGTGGATGGTGATGATGCTGACTGCTGGGCTGGGTGTGTCAGAGATGATGATTGGCTGGGACCATGTGGCGCTGGGAGGGGTCACACCGCTGCTGCTGAGTAATGATGCTGCAGATATACCCCTAGGTAAAGAAACAATACCAGATGTTGAGTTTTGCACCCTGAAGAAAGCTGCAATCAGAATATGACAGAATATGAACGTCTCTTTTAAGTTCACTTTTCATTCAGAGATGTAAATGCCAATAAAGTGATGATCTGCAAAACGCGTCACTTAGTAATTCTGCTGTATTGATAAATGACAGTTTAAAGCCTGTAGGTCCAGACCAACCTGTTTCTGTTCTCTCCACGTCTGGCTTTCACCTTCTTCCTCTCCTGCTGGCTCCTAGCTTGGGTTGTGCTCCTATTAGGAAAAATAGATCGAATAAGTCAGAGGTGGACACAACAAGTAAACCCGAACATAAAACACAACTGCTTGTTTTTTCCATCATCTGTTGAACTAGTGCAACATTACATCCCTCATTTTACTGTTTCTCATGCATTCATTCGTAGTGCTGTATGTATACATAATGTAATATCATGGCAAAGTTGGGTGGATATGATCAGGATTTTGGGCACATTTTAAAAGTCAAATTTAACATTTTTTTAGACCTTTTTAAAACCTTCAATAAATATAATTTAAGACCTAAAATGTTGTAACAATTTCTCTGGTAGAAAACAGTCAATTTATTGTAGGGCCCAACCAATATGAAGTTTTTGAGGCCGATGTTGATATCGATATTTGGCAGGAAAAAAAATCAGACTGATTAAACTCTGATAATATTTTTCTAAGGATTTTTTTTCAGCCCTTTAACACTTGCAACAACAATAGAAATTGAAGGCATAACACTTTTTTCCAACAACTTTAATTTCACAACTTTCAAGATTAAAGAAGTAAATGCTCTGTTTTCCTATTGGCAAAAACGCACCTTCTGAAAATTTAATACCTACAGCAAATTTACAGTAAATTTAAGGCAATTTAAGACCTTAACTATTCAGATTTTAATTTAAGACATTTTGAGACATCTTTAGGAGCAGTGGGAACCTTGTATGATGGAGATGATAATTATTTTTACCGTGAAAAGTCACATCATCCAAAATAGACAATAATTAGTGATGTTTAAAAAGATCCTTCAAAATGCTAAGCTAAAATGCTAAATCAAACGTATAACTCAAAGATGCTGGTTAAAACCAGGCTGGACTGAACAGTCCCTGGCTGACCCACCTCCAGTTGTGTCCCTGCTGCGTGGACGCATTGGACTGAAGTGTTTCCAGGGGTGAGTCATTAACATTTGACTGGTGAGCAGAGCTGTGGATGGCCACCCCGGGGACCTGCTGCCATGATGATGGTATGAGGATCTGCTGGGTGCCGGTGGGCCAGGCCTGCTGAGAAAAACAACAGACACCCACCCTTCAGTACATGTGAAAACAAGTAGCATATATTACTAGTCTACATTTAATATCAAGGATGTATATGACTGCTGGAATGGGCCAGACAAACTGAGCCATGCTGAGAAATGAATCCAAAGGCTGGAGACAAAGAGGCAAACCAACCGGCCACTCTTCCACAGGCAAAAGCACAAAGACAAAATTAGCGAGCAACCTTCCCCAAGCCATCAACTTATTTTAGCACTGCCCTGCAACAAATGCACAAGATGATATCATGCAAAGCACAAACAATGAAGAACTGTAAACAGTCAGTTCAGGTATAAAGACAAGTATACACAGGACCATGGTGCCTGTTAAAGAAGAAATACTGAAGAAAGAGATTAGTTTAGTTCACTGATGCCAAACAGTCTGCTGGGAAAAGGCATGCCACATGTTCTGGGGCTGAAACAAAAGATGTGTCAGAATCTGGCTGTTGAGTAGGGATTTTAGTGGGCTTTGTAGCTGCAACGTCCTTTGCTGAAACCAAGGAAGGACGGGACAAGAGAAGCTGCAAGCAAAGCGCAGACCAACTCAGTAACACATGCGCTCCATGCCCTCAGCACACCTACAGGGGAAGACCGTGGGGGGGAGGGAATGAAATGGTGTGGGGAGGAGATGTCCTCTGGAAAGATGTGATTAAAAAAAAAAAAGGATAATTTAGAAATTCCTACAGAAATAAGCACAGAGCAAACATGATTCTGACTGCATGGAGAAAGACAAAATGAAGGAATATGATGCATAAAATCAAGACTAGCCCCATACAGCATGTGGCACAGCAGGAGAGGGAAAATAGTGAAAAAAATGCAAAGAAAATGCAGAGTGGGCCAGGAGAGAGATGGCATTGTTAGTGGTAGAGGGAGTGTGCATGTGCATGTATTTCTTCAGGGATGTCCTTGTTGCTTTACCAGCACTGTGGCTGTGTGCTCCAGTAGGGTGGGCCGACCCACCCCGGTGCCCAGCCCAAGGGGCAGGGAATACTGGGGGGCTATGCCTGCTGAGGGTGGGTGCAGAGTGGCCACCATCAGGGGTGTGCAGGAACCCTGGAGGAGGGGGGAGGGAGGGAGAATAGGGGAGGGCAGTGTTAGGGTTGTATCTGAAGAGATGCATCAGGCATCCGGACACCTGACCTCTGCAGCGTGCTGACATTATTTCGAGTTTTAGCAGACAGCAATTAAATCACTTTTTGAGCCAGATGAGTTTCCTGCATTAAACATCTGGTTTCCATCCCAGAGACTAGAATACTGGGAATAAGAGGGCCCTGGCAGTCCAGTTAGTCCTGGAAGCAAATCCAAGGCAACAATCAGCAGAAACACAAACAACAACAAAACAGAATGGACTAGGTTGCTGGAGTCAAATATTTCAAAAGTAGTCAGTACAAATGCATTTTAACATCTCCACTGAAACCAAACCTTTTTACTTTAGAAAATGTCTCAATCTGTTTCCCTCTGAGCTTTGGCTTTCTCTGCTGGCAGCAAAAATAGAAGACATGAAAGGAAAACCCACTTGGGTGCACTCGGTGTATCCATGAATGAGCAAAAACCAGGCACCACTGCTCTCAGCCTGGCGCAAATGACACAACCTCATTCACGGATGTTGCCAGATTATTTTTCTTGCAACCTGGATTTCGGTTTCTACATGACAACTGACAACTCCCTTCAGTATTCTACAAACCTCTTTAAACACGCTAATTAAACTCCAATACCTCCTTCCTAAAGGAGATATATATAAATGATGCAAGTCTATTACCCATTCAGAGGAGACAATGCTTCTCATCATTAGGCTCCAGTTTGAGGTGTGGTTCCATACACTGTACTGAACCCGAGAATTTCACAGAAGAATACTGAAAAATGACCAGATCAATCATTTTCATCAGAGAGTTGCACATCTGTCAGCCACACACAGGCACTCTTCCTTTATCCAGCTTTGTAAAAGGAAGCTAGACACAACAAGCATCGAGCCTCTCTTTTTGAATGTAAAAAAATCAGATCATGAATTAATTAAGGTGAATTAATTAATCATCAATTCACCTTACAGGCTCTTACCTGTGTGAGCATACTTGGCTGGATCTGCAAAGACTGAGCAGACTGGTTCTGAGGTACGATGGGGACAGAGTTCTCCATCCTCACAGGGAAACTGGAATTCTTACTGGATGGCTGCAGCCCTAGAAATCAATTCCACACGAGCACATCAATGAATGACACCAACACAGAGATGAGTAATATCTGTTAATATCAATATTTTACATGCGCTACACAGAGAGAGGGGTTTTCAACATCCCTGGTCCCAGAAACAAAAAAGTAGGATATTGAGGGATATATGCATATTTGTGTAATATTATTTTTTATATATTTAATTCATTGAATGCCACTGACGTATTTCAATGACATTTAAAATCCAATGCTTGAGTGCCACAGACACAATCTCAAGTCAAGGTGTTTTTTCATCAGTGTGTCGCTGATCTCAGTCTCCTGCAGCCTGTGAGTAATTCTGGGGCTTCTGGGAGATGTAGTCAGAGCATAAAGAGACAGTATACACCACAGAGATCAAAGCAGGAAGTGGAGATGATAGTGATTACAGAGCAAGACAAACTGAATCTGGACAAAAAGTGGTGATTTTGGTGAAAGTGTCCTCTACTCTACCTCTGATAAAACAAGAATGGAACAAGGTAAAAACAAACATTTTTTTCATGATGAAATAGAGAGAGAGAGTCTCTTCTTTCATTTGAGCTATTCAGTGTTTTCAGAGTCGTAGTACAAAATATTCTGTGAGTCTTGAAATATGACTCAAATTGGGCAAAAACGCTGGCACAAGGCACTTTCTGTTTTAGAAAATGGCTGGCACTCAATGAGTTAATCAACTTGTTAGAGATAGTTTGACACCAATCAAAGAAAAGGGCACGTTTCTTGGTAATAAAATCGTGAATAAATCACAGTGAAGTTTATTGTCATTTGCCTCCCACACAGGCTCAATCCCATGTGTTGTTTAGTCCCTTTTTCAGTCTGACTGCTACATTATCCTTTACCTTGAATAGTGGAGGGTGGACAGACGATGAGAGTCTGCTGGAAGGGTTCTGTCTGGCTACACAGCCCAGCAGGACGTGTTGAGATCGGGACACTCTGTTGCGTGAGCCCGGGAATGTTGATGGTCGCCTGCTGGTACAGAGCTGGCTGGTAGTTCAGTAAAGGCACCGCTCCCCCCGCAGAAGGCACCTGCAAGACAAATGAGAAACACCACTGATTAATACTAGAGGAGTTACAGGTCCCAGAACAAGTGCAGGAATTGGTGGTGAAGATAGAGGTCTTGCCTGGTTATGCTGGTTGAGTTGGCTACTGAAAGTAACAGTGAGGTTTCCCGCTGCAGCGCTGGGGACTGCATTGGTGGAGTACAAAGATTTGCCACTATCGTAGGAGCTCCGACGCTTACAGATCTCCATGTTCTGGAAGCAGGACTTCACACTGGAGAGGAGTAATAGAGTGTCAGCAATTTAAATTAAGACTAAGCCTAAAAAACCCTCTTCAGATCAAACACTTACTGTGAGCTGTGGGGATAATCCATGAGGTGACTCATTGTGACAAAGGGGTGACCCAGAGTTTTAGTGGGCGTGATCCTTTTGTCTGCATCAAGACGGAGCATCCGCTTCAAGAGGTCTATAAACTCTCGTCTGTCAGCTTTCTCAGCCAACATGTCTGTTCCCTCCAAATGAGAAGACAGGTTGACCTGGAATACAAAAAATAACTCAAATGAGTCAAACAAATAATATGACCTATTGGCAATGTCATGTATGTGCTTTGGAGGCATCTAGAGGTGAGGCTGCAGATTGCAACTAACTGTGTTCCCCTCTGCTCACTCCTCCACTTCCATTTATTGCCTTTATTTGAAAGAGATATCATCATCATCTAGAAAAGGTGGAGGGGGAGAGAGAGAGAGAGAGAGAGAGAGAGAGAGAGAGAGAGAGAGATGTTATGCGAGAAAGGCATCTACCTGCATCATGTCATCCAGACAGTTGAAGATATACTTCCTGGCCTCCTTGGACTTGATACCCATCTCCATTTCATGCTCTGCTGGGGTCTGGAAAATGGGAAGCATTTTGATTTAACATCAAGTGCCAAAATTAATACTAGAAAGAACTGGGGATGTGGATACAATTTAAAATACATAATACAATAAAAAGGAGCATCGAGGCTTCTTTATATTTAAAAAATCTGTCCATTTTCTGCTATCCCTAATCATTCTTCACAGCCTCAATAGACAAATACTCAGTAGGATTAATATGAGGTTATAATGACCTTCAGCCTCCAGAGCGGGTAGCTAGAGTCAGGTCCTCGATTGAAGAAGCGGCTGGTCTTTGTGCCGGCGCTCAGCAAATACTCTGCAGGCAGGCCTTGGGTCTGAGAAATGTACCGGATCTGGAAATGGGAAAAAAAAAATTTTTTTTAAGTCATGCTTGTTATTATGCAGCACTTTGGTGTCTCTTGGCTAAAAGCAAAACCAGCAACTCTTAGCTGAATTTCTACAGGACATCTACAGTACTTCTCACAACTAGCAGCCTCTGTTCTGCCTCACATTTTAGCCATTTTTTCCCACATAAGGCCAGGGAAACACTAACGTCGGTACTGACCTGGTCATACTCAGAGGCTCCAGGGTAGAGAGGCCATCCCAGAAACAGCTCAGCAATCACACAGCCTAATGACCACATGTCAATGGCCTCACAGAATGGCAGACCCAAAATGATCTCTGGAGCCCTGGAGAGCAAAGAGAAGGTTAAAAAGGAGTAGCACCACAGAGACACAACTGAGCTACAAAGTTGTCATGCTAATATGGATGATTTGTCACCACTTAATCCTCATAACATTTAAAGGAAAATAAGTATTTAGATTAAAAACTAACCTGTAGTAGCGAGACTGTAAGTAGGTCGAGCAGACAGCTTTGGACACATGACTTGCTGAGCCAAAGTCAATGACCTTCACCCTGTAGGGCTGTCTGAGGGGATCCACCAGCATGATGTTCTCTGGCTTCAGGTCTGCATGAATCAGGCCAAGGCTTTTCAGTTTCATCAGCGCTGTAGCCACCTAAAGCCACAAACACACAAATATGACATGACAAGCAAAAACAACATAAAGCAAAAACACAATAACTTAAAAAAAGGTTTTATGAATGTCTGCCAAAACATTTGCCAACCTGCTGTAGGATGGGTCTGATGTGTCGTAGAGGGAGTGGGCTGAACTTGCTGTGCTTGAGAAAATCATACAGGTTCTGCTCCAGCATCTCAAACACCAGGCAGGTGTGACCTTTGTGCTGGAAGCATTCGTATGAACGCACAAAATTGTACTCATCCGCATTCTCTGCACTCAGCCGGTTCAGGATACCCACCTATAAAAGAGAAACAAATAACCTTGTGTCAATTAAATTTGTTTCACCTGCACATTGATAGCAGATCAATATTAATGTTGTGAGACAAAAAATAGTAGTTGTTATCAAAGCATGACACAGAACTGTTATCAATTACAGTAAATAATGTTAAATTACCTCTATCTGGCCCTGACGAGCATACGAAGGATGATTTTTCAGGATCTTGATAGCTACGATCTCATTGGTGCCCCTCTTCCAGCACTTGGCCACTTGTCCAAACGTGCCTCTTCCTAAAAACTCCAGCACTTCGTAGCTGCAGGACACGGAGCAGAGGATCTCATGCTGCACCAGCTGATAATCCCCTTCACCATTGGAACTGCTGCTCTTGGTGGTTGGAGCAGAGTGGGGTATAGACTGGCCTGTTCCTCCTCCTCCACCCCCTGTACGGGTGGAGTAAGTTGCTGCAGGGGCGGAGAGCTCCTCCAATATTTGGACACTGCCACATCCACTCCCACTGCCTTCGCTGGTTTCCTCAATCTTTCTCTTCTGCCCGTGCCTGTGTCCCCTTATTTCAGATGACGTCTCAGTATGGGCGTAAGAGGAAGACGTCGCCTGCTCGGTCACCCGCCGGCTGGATCCACGGGGAAGACTTCCAGTGCTATCCGCTGCCCGTACCACCACTTGACCTCTGGAGCCAGGTGCTGCAGGGGGGAAGACCAAGGACGGTGCAAAGGGTGCCACAGCCATGGCTGGGGTAAAGGTGTATGCTGACTGGCCTGCTAGGGAGCTGTAAGCTTCAGAGGTGGACACGTCCCAAACATTGCTCTCCACCTTCACCTTCTTAACGCGGCAAAAGGCACTGGAGGAGATGGAGGGAGGAGAGAAGACCTGCAGCTGAGAGCTCATAGCTGAAAAGAGATTGATGAGAATTAGAGATGCAATGTAAAATTAATAACATCTCAAAATGATGACTAAACATTACAGTCAGTGTTGATATGCCACGTTGTTACAAACGCTCTGGTTAGTTGCAAACAGCTCTCAATATAATGCAATACACGTGAAACGACAGACTCCAGTATTACCATAAAGCTGAAAATATCCATAACAATTTCATCAAAAACTGACACGAACTGGACTGAAACCTTTGATAATTCACTGATTACTAAAAGAAATTTAATAGCTGTTTTGATTTTCAATTAACTGTACTAGTAATTTTCAAACAAAACACCAAACTTCTCTGGTTTCAGCTCAAACGTGAGGCTTTATCACTTTCCTTGACATTTGGTTATAAAACTGAAAATCTTTGGGTTGTTGGTTGGACAAAAGAAGTAATTTCAAGATCAAAAAAACCATCAATTAAATCTGAAATGTAGATTAATCCATCAACTAATTGTTTTGTCTCCAAAATATAAAATGGTGACAAATCTTGAAGCCCAGGGAAACATGCTCAAGCTCAAAGATATTCCGTTTACTGTCATAGAGGGGTGAAGAAAATATTCACACTTAAAAAGCTGAAATCAGAGAAGTTTACACATTTGTATTCTTTTTTTTTAATTGTTTCTTTATTTAGGAAAGGTAGGAACAAGCAATGGAAATTGCTCATTGAAGCCTTATGTCCCATCAGGGACGAAGAGGAATAGTAGTAGGAACAAGCAATACAAAAAAAAACCCATATCAACAAAAGTAAAGTCCCTTTCCATTTTTGGGAGACAAGTCCGGGAAGAGTGCTGCTCAGTAAATCAAGGAGTTTCAAACCAGTCGCATGTTTGAAGTTCCCCATTTCAGTCTTTGCTCATCAAACAGGGAGCCCACCCTCCATCGATGCCTCAGGTTACATCACAGTTGTAGCGTCACCATAACAAATCTGTCATATTATGTTCATTAAGGCCTGCTAACACGCTTTAACTAAGGGGTCTCCTTGCACCCATATATGGACAACTCAAGTACAATTTAACAAGACAAATATTTACAAGAACCAGAGGGGTCGTCTGCTGCCACTGTCTCAGAAATAATAAAGATAGCCAAATAGCCACATGGTGGTGTCACATTTGCATTCTTAAAACACAAACAGATTAATCAGCTATTTTAAAATAATCTGGTATCTATGACTGTAGCAGAACTTAAAACATCTGACAAATAATTTCCTTTGTCCTGAATGTAATAGTTGGATGGAATAAAAACACATCACTGGAGTCTTCAACACTCTACTAGCCTGAAAGCTGCAAGTTTCAACAATGGTCATGTTTTTGTTATACATTCATTATGTTTACCTACACATGATAATTACAGGGGAGTGGCTTTGGCTGAAGGCCTGAAGGGACAAACAGTCCGGACTTTCCTGCAAGACTTTGGGACTTTTGGAGCTAGTGCTGCTTGATGCGTTCATTGGAAAAGAGATGGCAACACTGGGCCGGGTTTTTCCCAATTGGATCTGGTAATCTTGCTAGTTTTTTTGGAATTACCAAATCTAGCAGTCTTAAACTGCAGTTTGACGGCAGCAGATTCACATGGCAAGCCCTAATAAAATGACAACTGTGTAATTCAATAACCGTCACATCAACAAAAACACATTAACATTTGTGCATCTTGTATTCTACCAAAAATGTGCATTTTCATTGAGTATTATTATGAAATGAAAGTCTGGACCCTGACTGCAAATTACCAAAGTGGGAAAAACACCTCGAGAGCCTTGTTTTGAGGTTTAAAGACCATCTTAGGAGGAAAAGCTGTTGCGTACAAATAAATGTGAAACAGGATGTGTGGCAGGACAGGAAAATATTTCCTTTAGTGGGGAATGCACACATTGATTTCCATGTGATAGGTATGCAGTAGCACTTTCTAACAAGACTATAATTTCTACATAGCTTCTCTTTATTTCTCAGAAGATCTATTTGAAAAAAAATTGACACTTAACTTTGTGAAAAATAAATAATAAAGTGTATGCCATAATTAAGCCACTGTACTGGCTGGCTCAGGGAGTGTTTCGATGTTATGTGACAAGGTGGGGCCTAAATTAAAGGTCAATCTGTATCCGATGGGTCCGGTTGGTTGAACTACACTTTCTTGCTCGAGGAAATAATTTTTTTTTACTTAACCGAAAATGCAGATGAGCTGTGTGCCATAGAGATAGCGTTAGGTGTTGACAGGGCGACTAAATGCAGCGCAGATTAACCTTAGTGGAAATCAAACTGTTTTCAAATCATCCCCTCATTGACAGATAAAATTATAAACATATTTGACCGTACCTTCGTTGGCCACGGACACTAGCAACCCATGACAGCGACAGACTTCAAGATCAACAAGGCAACATTACTTAACTCGCTAATGCTAACAAGCTAACGCGTTAACTTCGTGAAAATATGGCGTTTAAGAAATAGTGTCTCATCTATAACAGACAGGGTTGGATTAAATGGCATCAACGGCATCGAAAGCAACATTTGACGAGGAAGCGGGTGTACATACCGGAATGGATGCTGTTACAGCGTCGAGAAACAGGGTTGCATCCACGGTTTAAATCCCACTGCAGTCCGCTGGTCCAGCTCTATGCGATTAGCTTCCGCTAGTTTATGTCAGATGCTAGCTAGGCCTGCATTGTTTCTTCAGTCGATGGAGAGCTAGCAGCAGAAGGAGGCGCTACAGTGCAGAATTTCCAGAAGAAAAACACACAGCTGTCATTGTACTATTAAGTTAAAGTATCTAATCCTAAAAAATATGTACATTTGTTGATTAAAACATGATAAAATCTACTTTAACACCGCCTGTCTTCAGGCAGCAAATCCACTTTTCACCGGAACAACCAGGTCCTTATATCAGCTGCGGTTCTTACGACACATCCGGTTACTACCGTAATTACCGTGGATGTATTTGATAATGCGCACAGATATCAGCGCCGCTAATTTCAAAATGAGAAGTAAATACGGATTTCGTGGACAAAAATATAATTCATAACTGTTATATGATGAAATATATGTCAAAGCAGCTGTCCGAGTGACATTTGGGATCGTTTTGCACGTCAACAACAGCGTAAACTATATATTACGGTAAAAAGCCATTGACGTGACGTAAGGTAGACTATCAGTAATTTTCCGGTGGGACCGAAATGTTCCACTGAAAACTAAATAAAACCCACAAGACTGGGCAAACTACATGAACCCTGCAGCATTAACTCTGGTAGAAAAAAAACAACATGTAGGTCAGAATTAGGTCCACCACCTATGGATGTGTATGGACAAGTAAGGAAAATCCAAGATGTGGAAAATGTGGAAGAGATCACACATTTGAAAAATGTCAAAGTAGTAAACTTTTATGATCCCTGGAGAAGGTTTATAAGGTAACACAAAAGGATCAGATATTGATGGTCTTTTCAAACACAAATTTAAGGAAATTACAAAATGAAAAAAAAATCCAAGGAAGAAGGGAGAGTCTAAAATTGAAATTTGTGTTGGCTACAATGATACAAAAGAGCCTTGAAATAGTCTAATGTAATTAAAAGAGATCATTGTTTCCAGAAACTTATCTAAAGAAAACTGTTGAAAATGTAAAAAAATATTTTCAGGAAGAAATGTTATAATTCAGAGGGAAGACATTGAATTGCTATCACAGCTATAACAGACGAAGGACACGCTGAGATGCTGGCAAAACATTTGTTGAAGTTCACGCCTCAGATGACATAAGTGAGGAGGGGCAAAGAGGTAGAGAAGCTAACTGAGAATGAGCAAGAGATATTATTACAAAATGAAAATACCAATAATTTATTACCACGTTGTTAGTAAGTGAGTATGTCACCCACAAAACCAAATTTGTTATGTGATTATAAATCATGTTAGTGAGACATCATACCTAAAGTATGGGAGAGGGCCATATTATTCCAGGGAATTATTGATCAATAGCTTTAACCACCCTGTCAATTAAAGAGGAAAATTAATTGATAACAGGTTAACATATTCTATAGAAATGAAATGTTTCAACATTACAGAGCAGATTCAGGATACAAATACAATGGACCCAGCTAAGCAGACTTAGAACTTGACCATTCAGGACCACTTGAGAAATAAATATCAGCCCCCAAAAATAACTTAAAGTGCAAATTTTCTTTTTATTCTGATTTCATTTTACAGCAGAAATTATGTAAAGCATTCAGAAGACATTTTCCACATATAAGGGCAATATTCAAAACACTTTGCATGGCCTCAGCAACAAAATATTCTTTTAAAAACATCAACAATTTAGTGATGCTTGTGCATGCACGTTTGTAAAACAAACAAAGTAAAAACTAGGCTACAAAAAAAGAGGAATGAAAGACTGAGATAGGCATGGAGAACACAACGGCAGGCAAGGTGGGAATACAGCAGGAAATGAGAGAGAGAGAGAGAGAGAGAGAGAGAAGGAAGGCAAGGAGAGGTCTAGCCATAGATTATCTATAAGGGTCTACCATTCTAGCATGCAATGTGGTGTTTGGCCACACCCTCTCAAAACAAGGCCTGAAAGGTTATACCATTCATTCCTAGGCAGATTTATGATAAAAGAGGCCATCTCTGCGCATGTCTACCAGCTGTCTACTATGGCAATATTTCTTTATTTTATTTAATTCTTTAACTTTTTCTACTCTACATACTCTTTTTACAGTCACCATCCTCTCCCAAAACATGAATATATTGATGGATTATCTGTAATCTGTGTTTCTAGTTTCATGTGTATGCGTGTGTTTTCTGTGTGTGTGTCGATAAGCGCAAGCATCTGAATGCGTGCATATTTGTCTGCATGTGCATGTATGTATATATAATATATAAAGGAGTCCAAAGCCGTGTTGTCTAAGACTGGAGTTGTGCTGATGTGAGAGGAGGGGCAGTTTAAGAGGAGGTTTAAGTGATACCGTAAGATGAATGTTCCTGACAGTGCCGTCCTAACCATGGCTGTCTCTCAGCATGATGAATGCGTTCAGAAAACATGAGAAACACATATAATAGAGATCCTCCAATTGTAAATATTTTAATATACTATCTCTTATAACTTTTTTTTGATTAAGAAAATTGAGATGATGCACGGCCGTTACCCATTTTATGTAATAATTATTTGTATCAAGAATCTTGTGCGTTTAAGACAAGAGCAAGTATAGAAATAGAAATATCACTTATTACTTGCTTTCAATTTACTCTAATCAAATAAAATCCTATAAAACACAGGATTTGGGATTTTTTTCTCATAGAAAAAGCGATGCAAACACAGCTTGGATGAAGCAATCACATTTGCTCCTTCACAAAATGAGAAGTTTGAGTGCGTTAATCAAGAACATGAATTGAAAATTTGTAGGTGCTAGGTTAGTGAATGAACTGGACATACCGAAATATGTACACACACATACACACACACACTGCTTACACAAATGTACACAGTCACTAGTAGCAGTACAACTCTGTCGGCAATCATCACACTCCACATACCATCTCCCTGTTCTTCAACCCTGAGTAAAATCTAAGGGAGAGATTTAATTGTTCCCAAAGACATAAGCACAGAGAGAAAGAGTGTGGCTGTTTCTGATTGTGTACATTTGTACATCATATGTATGTGTTTACATATGTGTGAGAGAGTGAGTGAAAGAGAAAGACAAAGGAATAAAGTGACAGCTATTTTTTCCCTTGGAAAACTGTTGGGTTATTCTTTCGATTAAATGCTGCAAGTACATTTCCTTTAAGGAAACGCAGACAAAGTGAGTCCCTGCAAGAAAAACCATCTCCCTCCCAACAGCGACACTGGGACGTTGAATAGACTCATGACAGTGCCTTTCATACACGGAAGCAGATTTCTATGATTTTCTTGTTCTAATACTGCAAAACTGACACACAAGTGGGGCATAAAGTGATACTGTAATTACTGGTTTGTCTCATAAAGCAACACATCGCATCAATCAGGACATGAGCATTCATTCATACCACTGACAAATTAGAGCTTCCAGCTCGGATCAAGTTTAACACTGTCAAGTTCACTTTTAACACACAATTTAGGAAAATAAACAGGTAACTGGCAACCTTTTTGGAGGACATACAATAGATATTTCCTGATATTAGCTTGCACTTTTCTGTTACTGAGCAGGCACTTTCTAAACAGAGCTTTCTAGAAGTCTAATGTACATGTTGTATCATAATGGCAGTGACAATGAGGAGAAAGGAAAAAATAATCAAATGATATGTATAAAGCGAAGAGGGGGGTGGAGACATTCTGTTTGAAGATGGAAAGCTTTGACTGGAGGCCAGGCTGGATCCGCTGTAGGTGTGATTAATGGTCTTAATAAAAGCTAGTATGTTGCTGAAGGCTAGCACAACCACACTGTAAAGAATGTAGCGCCCTCTTCCCGTTTTGGGTTATCATTCATTGCATTCACGTTAAAACGACCGTCATCATCTTCATCACCATTAGTATCATTTTCATACTTGCATCATGGTTGTCTGCCTCAGACGAACCTCAGAACATGTCTATGGTTGAGCTAGCACTAGATCTCTTCTACGGTTTGTCGTCTGTGTGTTGCCTCTGTGGATCTTACTGATATCTTTTAGGTGTTGGATTCTCCAACATAACATATTGTTAGGCAAAATAGCATTCATAATAATTGGCACTACTGGCAAAAGGGTTTAATTTTTGCTAGCCAAGAAACAAAAGCACAAAGTGTAAATGTTTTGTCTGAAAGATCGTTGTTTCAGCTAACTTTGTTTTCCCACTTATAATTCTAACATTAGATTTTTCAGTTGCATGCTTTAACAAAATGTTCTTTTCAGTAACACTTATACTGGATACTCTTAAAGTGAAGCAGTTAAAATCCTCTCACAGTCCAAAGCCACTAACATGTTCTTTTTGCTGTTTCGTTGTCTTAAATCTCATGCACATTACTCCGTTTGTAATATCTACATTATTTACAAGCAATACAGCCATCCTGTGTACCCAGGTCTCTGTCTTAAGTTCTCATTATGGGAGTAAAATAATTTATAATCTTAAATACAGTCCTCTTATGAAAAAGTTTCAGGGTCCTCGTATCCCCTTACCTCGTCAGTTTATATACAGGAATATGCAATAGTCCAAAATATGGATTTGATCGCCCTTATGGGCTAATATGGGGACCAATGCCCTGTATAGGGGCAGGTATAGGACCCATGTCCTGTACAGAGCAAGCATAGAGACCTCTCAGAGTCAAGAAGAAGTCAAGGCAATGGTATGTGACTCTCTCCTCAAAACCACAGTTAGGATTAAGAGGTTCACGCAAAGAACAAACTAACAGAGACATTTAACCATTGGAACATGTCATATTTTACCACACAAGGGGGGAAAACCAGTCTCAAGCCGAACCACTCTTGAGCCAATTAAATAAATAATTAGACCCTTAAATAAATAAAGTAAACAAAAAGCACCCAAAATAAGTCATTTGTCCTTACACAGTTCACATTACACAGGGCAAGGATAAGTCGATGAGGACGTAAGTGAGACACAACTACACATAGAAATACAAAAAGAAACAACACTAAAGCAGTTTGGCAAGCATGCAGGAGCTCGTGGCTCAAACACATGCATTGAATTGAACGAACACGGACACACCACGTCAGGCGAGCAAAGTGCTGCCTCTGAGAACGACTCCATACAAAGTCCATGTAACAAATTAAGACATCGTTATTCAGACCCCAACCCTTATCTAACAATGCCCCTCTTACATTCAAGTGCAGTTCCTCCCCTTTTGATCGGGTGACTGATTAATAGGTTTGTAAGCCTGTGAGTCAGAGTGGTTGGTGATACTGTGAGATACTGAATCAGCAGAATGATTTGCCACTATAGCTCTTCAGGATGATGGAGAGGAGGAATAAGCGAGAAAACCTTGCATGCAAATGCAACATAGAAGTGAGTTTTTTGGTTTATGTTTTCTTATTCTTTCATGGATCACGGTTTGGATACAAAACGCAAAAGGTTTTGCATGTTTTCTGCATGTCAAAGTAGCCTTCATCTTGCCAGAGCAGGTCCAGACGCTGCTGTGAACGTCAGGATGTCGGCACCGGGCGCTTCCTCCTGCTCTCCCGTCTGACTTGTCGACTTGCTCTTGCAAAGAAACATACCCATGAAGAGTGCAAAGAATGCCATGAGGTTAATGTGATGGCCTCCCAGTGAAACTGTGGAGGAGGATCAGTGCTGTGGGCAGAGCCAGGTCCCTGGGCTCTGCCCAGCAGTCTGTCTGTCTGAGCTGCCATGATGGACACCTATCCTGTCCTCAGTCTGTCTGGGAAGAGTGTTATTTCCTCTTGGGAGAAGGGGAGAGAGGAATGGAAAGGGCAAGAAAAGGGTTTGGGGGATGGAAAAGGGAAGGAGTATTTTTTGGGAGGATGAAAGAAAGGAGAGGAGATGGAGGGCAGGGAGGGTTTATAGACTGCTCACAGGCTGAGAGGGCTGTGTGTGGGGCATGGCGGTGGGCTCTCAGGACCCCTGGCCTTTCTCTGCTCTCTGGCCCTGGAGGAAAAAACAAGAGCACATTAGAGACACACTATGCATGTGTTTTTCTTTCCACTTTTACATCCATAGGCCATACTCAGAGCAGTAAGAGATTATTCAGTAACCCCCCCTGCTATTCCCACTCAGCACACACACATACGCTGTTTATCCTGTAATCTTCCCCACCCATCAAGGCACAAAAAAGAGACTGGCAGGCCAAGCAAGACACTTAAAGTCCCCTAGTGATGTCAGTCAGAACATGCCCCCATGAAGATCATAAGCAAGAATTGCTCCTACTTTTATCTGTCAATCAATCATGCAGAAGTAACTAAGTCATTCAGCAGTGCTAATTCAGAGAGAGACAGAGAGAGACAGGGGAAGGAAAAGAGAGAGAGAGCGAGGGAAGGATGACAATCCAGGATCGATTCTCCCCCTCCCTCTGCTGACATGCAAACAGGCATCAGCCATCGGGAGAGAGGGAAAGACAGAAGAGAGAGAGAAGACTCACCCGTTTCAGAGGCCTATCGTCCATCAAGGGGCTTCACAGGAACAGTAAAACAACACCAACTATTAGCACCAATGTAGAGAGTGCATGTGCTGCAGTGGGCTGTAAGTGTGTGCACATAGTGTGCTTCTTGGATGTGTGTGCAGTGTGGCTGGACGGGAGTGAAGATGAAGAGGTTTTATTCCTCACCTGTGGCGGCATCGGAGCAGGAATCTCAGGATCTTGCGAGCGGCCTGGTTCTGTTTTTTTGTGAGGAGGCTGCTGTGGGAGAAGACACAGGAGTAAGAGGAAATATTGGTGAAATTACACTCTTTTGTTTTTGTGTGTGTGTGTGTAGTACCTGAGGGAGTGTCTATAGGAGCGGTAGTATTGCTGGATGAGGACCGCTGCTCTACGACTCTGTTGGAACTTCCTCTGCTCATGGAAACTCCGGAAACGACTCTGGATCAGGATGGCTGCTAGGGTCATCCTCTTATAAAGTGCATACTGAGCGAGAAGACAGAACAAGAGTGTTGTATTTATCTGCACATTTTTGATGCTGAACCCTGAATACAAATGCATCACCATTTTACCATTTTATTCCAGAATAAACATATTTAGTGGCTGTAAATGTTTCCTTCTGCAATCTCAAATTACAACCACCAGACCGATCACAGACCTAGTATATTAAATATATAAACATCCATAATATATGCACATGCAGGGATCTTTATAGACTGATACAAAAATAATCCTTTCTGGACTTCAGTAATAATGTTTTACTTTTTTTCTCACTAACACCACTGCCTTGGGCCGTAAACGAGGGAACTTTGAATGTTGTGTGTTTACATATAGTCCATATTATACTCTACCTCTCATCTGTCTGAGGCAAAAACAAAAACATGTGATAAAACCGAGTAGTGGTGCTTTAAACTTGAGTAGAGGCACATAGTGAATTACATGATTAAGCCGCATGGCTTCATTATAGATTAGTACATATTTAGAGCTATTAGAAAGATGAAATGCTAATACCATTAAAGGAAAGAACTGTAGCACAGGATGGGGGTGGGCTTCATTTATAGTTTTAGTTTATTGAAGCCCACATGCACAAAATACATTTTAGCATAAATCAAAGAGGAATAAAAAGCTTTATGTCATTTTATTCCAAATTTATGAAGGGAACACATCCATTAATGCTATTATTTCTGGGTATGAATCAGTACTACACTGTAGCCTGATGTAATATCAAGTAGTGTACTGATGCTGGCTATGAGCTCTTAACTCTTACCTGCTTGTATCTCTTATAGCAGCGCTGAATCACTGCTGCAATCTCTTTGCGTTGTTCCTGAATGGGACCCTGTGGGGAGCGACATTCAGAGTTTAAATATGTTAAATGATTCGTGGTCATCTTCAGCTTTTTTAAAGTGAATGTGATTCATGAAAGTAAACAATTTGAACAAATGCCAGAATAGGGACGATACCGGTGACAGCTATTATATTTTAACAATTACAAACTGCCTGGGTAAATCAGGACTTTGAAAACAACAATGCATGAGATTATTTTACAGTGTCTGGGGCAAAATTAGCATTTTTTTAAAAGGAGTGGGGGTTGTGCATACCTTGTGTTTTCTGAGGGAGTGTAGAGCATGCCTGATGGTCTCATACAGCTCCCCCTGCTCTGCCTCAGTCATGGATAGACAGGAGTCGGTTTTCAACCTCTCTTGTTTCATAGCTGCACAGAGGAAGGAGGTCCAGTCAAAGGGGAAGGATTGGGCTTGCTTAGCCTGAGGACTCTGCTGATCCTCAGGCCCTGAGAGAGAGTTTGGTTTGGGGCTAGGAGTCTGGGACTTGGAGTTGAGAAACCTGGAGAAAAGCAGAGAGCAGAGAGAAAGTTTTATCCTGAGAAAAGATTTATGCCATTTCATGAGTTAAGCCGAGTGAAATATGGTAGAATTCTTCGACTCACCTCTCCACCTCACCGAGGTAACCAGACAGTAACCTGACCTCACTGCTGATCCCGGAGTCTGTTTCAGTCTCCATAGCCTCCTGCTTGAGCCTACCAGCTGAAGCCTCCATGATGTGATCAGCTAGCATCGTAATGTCCATCTGCAAGACACACAGAGCAGGCATTAGTTGCATATTTCTAACAACTGCTGCCCTTAAAAAATAGCATTTATTATCATGCCTATATCAATGTCACTTCACTGTGTGTACTATATGTTTTATAAAACTAATAGGTGGGCAAGAAAAACATTTATATTTCTCTGAATTTTGCTGCACAGAACCATGAACTCTTCTGTGATCCTTCATGAATATGCTGTGTTGATACAAAACACATGACCCACCAACAGGATTGTGTAATACATCTTCTGTCCTCTCTTCATTAGCTTCCTTGTCATGCCAGTGTGACATCAGAGAACCTCTAACAGTGACTATTATAAGACTTCACTGCATCATAGAGTACAGAGTCAGGTTTTCCACTGGTGACTAATTATCGTCGTGGTAAAGCAAAAAGATTAAAAAAGGCATCGGAGTTATTACTACAACCCCTTTCTTCTCTTTCAGCCCAATTTGTGTTGTGATTAGACAGACAAGCACGACAAATGGCCAAATTTAAACTAAAAGCCTTTTTGTCTTTATCATCATTTTGCTTATACTGAAATGTATTCCTTTTATGTAAGGTTTAACCATTTATAAGTAGGTTCTTGATCTTGCCAGTGAGAATTAATATGTCTGCCCTTTTTCCCTCTCTTGTAAGTGCAATTGATCATTTGTATTAGTGTGTGTCTGTTTGTGCTGGAGAGTAACTGAGTGGTGAAAACAGCACTGCTGCCCCTGCATCCTATGATGACAAATTCAAAGAGTTTGACAAAGTTTGGGTGGATATTATATAAAGTCTTCAGACATTATCTGTGTATGTTCAGGTTTGTGGGCAACATTTAATCTTACACCTCTTGGGTCCTTTTTTTAACCTGATAAAGTGTCATGGGAGTGCCCCTTTATTCACACTGGGGGTCAACATTTGGTGAGAGTTGTTTTCATAGTTATTTTTAATGTATTGTTTCATGTATTTTATCATGACACACATGCAAGCAAGCTGTATACATTGTTCATCACGTCCAGTACAAAAAGTTCAGTTTTGGTTGAGGAACTGGATCAAAACTGCCCCTCACAAGCTGCTCCCCCTACCTGCAAGTCCTCTGTGTTATCCTGATAGGTCAGCAGCTCTGTCTCCTCACCCCTGTCAGACAGCACTCTTTGGCGCAGGTGAATGGCCAGTCGTTCTTTCCCTAGAATCCTCCTGGCTAGGCTACGCTGCCCCACAGTCTGTCTCAGACTCCACCTGGTGCCCCCTCCAGACCCCCCTATCCTGGCCTGCAGGTGGGAGAATGGAGCGCTGGGGAGCTGAGGCCGGTTAGGGCTGGAGCTGGCAGGAGGTGCGTTCTGACAGCTGAGGTTGGAGGGTTGAGTTTGAGGGGTGCTGGGGAGGGTCAAACATTGAGGGTTGGGACTCAGGGATGAGTTGAGGAGGGAGGTGAAGGTGTTGGTGCTAGGGACTGAGTTAGCTAGCTGTTGCTGTGTGTCGGGGCTGGGTTTGAGTCTCTTGGCTGGGGGTGGGCCTCCCTGTTCTCCCTGGGTTCCCTGTTGGGCTCTATGTCCCGTTTGGCTCCAGCTCGGGTTCTGGTTGTCCGTCTGGCTTTCTGTCCTGGCTCTCCTCAGCTCTGGGGAACGAAGATGGTGTGAAATAACATACATTAGATTCCAAGTACTCTGGATATGCTAACTTATTTACTTATGTCAGACTGTCCACAAGCATGTAGAAAATCCAAAGTAAATGGAATGACATATTTCTGTTAAGTTTTTTCAGAATAGTTCAACATTTTGTGGAACACATTGATTTTCTGTCTGAGAAATAGATGACAAAAATGTCACTCTCACGTCTGTCTGATAAATACATTAATAAAGCCAGCAGTCGGTTAGCTTAGCTGAGCACAAACCGGCACATAACACCAGTGAAATGCTGACTTTTGTCTAAACATAAAGTATTAAGTAGTGAGCCTGCTGCGGCTCCGCCGGACAGCTGGAATCGCGAGTTTCCTGGTGTTGGACGTCGGCACACGGTGCTGAATTCATACGCCATGTGCCGAGGCAGGCGTCGGCATGTTGGGGCATTCTGCATTCAGTGGAAACTGACACATTGATTTGAATGGATGCGTATCAGGTCCGACAAAACGTTGGCACCATTACGCATCCGATGGACATTAGGGGTAAGCTCAGCTAACCTGCTGTATACCAAGACTCAGTGGTGGATATTTACTAATATACTGAAACCACCAGTTTGGAGAAGTGGGATTTTTTTTTTGTTTTTTGGGTGAACTGACCCTTTAAAATGAGAAGGAGGGAGGGAGGACCCCTGCTGGTTATGAACCACAACAGAACAGGCTTTCCCACCTGAGTTCGGGTTTGGGGTAGGACTGTTGCTTATCCCGCTAGTCTGCGACTCTCCTCTCCACCTGTCCATCCAGGTGTCAGCAGGCTGGCCCTGAGCTTGAGGAGTCTGTTGCAGCTGCTCTAAGAGCTCAGCCAATCGAGTATGGCCCCGGGATCGGGCGATGTTGAGTGGCAAGCGTCCCAGCGAATCGGGAATGACCAAAGCTCTTGGGTCCCACTGGTAAAGCACCAATGCTGCCTCAGTGTGTCCCAGAGCGCAAGCCCACATCTGGGGAGGCCAAAGGAAAAATTACACACTGGCACAGAAAAAAAGATACTAAAACCAGAAATCCTGATCACTCACCAGTGGAGTACAAGAGAAGTGGTCTACGTTGAGAGGATCCACCTCGAGCTCCAGGTCAATACTGTCGGCATGCTTTATGCTGCAGAGCAAGACAGCGAAAATTAGATTAACTGACAGTCTGTGTGTTCACGAGGAATGGTGCATCATGTTTGTGTGTGTTCCTCACCGCCAGCGAATGAGTGTCTGAATGAGCCCCGCGTAGCCCTGAGCTGCAGCCAGATGCAGTAAGGTCATTCCTCTTGAGTTCTTACTGTGGACGAGTTGATTAGATGAAGCCCAGCATGGCTGAGACATCATCTTCTCACACACCACCACAACACGACCCTCGAACGAACCTTGATCGGTAGAAATCTGGGAGATTGGAGAGAAAAAAATGTAATATTTTTGCTGATTTGTGTCACAGATGTCAGCAGAGGTCAGTGTGCTGTACCATGCTGTTAGACTTTTGTGGCGTTTTTCAGGGGGGTGACCAAATAGAAGCAACACCATTGTAATATAAATACAATAGTCCAGGAAAAAAAAACAGAAATGACGTCAGAAAACACCACAGAGTGGATTCTCCTCTCTGAAATAGGATTTGTTAGTGCTTCTATACTTGATTTGAAGCTCAACCACCTCTTTTCTGCCTTACTTGGGACTGCTGATCAGCGGCTCCTCCTCCCTCCACTCCTCCGCCCTTGGTTGCCATGGTTTCCGAGCTGGGGTTCTGATTGGTTATCTCAGCCATCCTCTGTTCCATCTGCTCCAGACGCTCCAGGATGGACATCCTGAACTGGGTATCTATACAGGGGGAAGGTGGACGACATAGAGCTGTGAGCATTTGGCTACTCTTTGTTGCCTTTAAGGAAATCAATATTATGTTTAAGCAGATCCCACTTAGAAAGGCTTAAGGGGAAAAGCTCTTCTTTGAGGGGCTCAAACTGCAGAATAAATCAGGACTGCAATCCCAAAAAAAATCCCTAACCAACAATGGGAACTTGGAAACCAAGAAAACTGTGTGTTTGTGAGTGTGTGTCACAACAGCAACAATTGCAGTTGTTTGTATGGTTGTGTGTGACCCTTTGTTTCAATGCTGCTGCAGTTTTGCTGCAGTGCACATTATGTCATCCCACATGCTGCTCTCTCACTCAGTCCCTCTATTTTTCTCTCCTCACATTTCATTCCTATTTTTCTTTCTTTCTGTCTGCAGCACACAAACTGAGCTGAAAGGGTGGATCCATGAGCGTGACATTGAGGCTCAGGCTCCTCCCTTTAAACTCTGCCAATCAGAGGAGATTTCTGGAAATGCAGCTTGTTTTAATACAAAACAAAACAAAACACTATTTTAGGAGCAGCAGCCATTTTTCTCAATACCGAATACAGATGCCAATGGGGCAAATTCATAATTTGTGATATTGGGCTATACAAATAAACTTGACTTGACATGAGATGCATGAAAACAGACATAAACATACACAAAAAGTAAAAGTGAAGTTAATTTCTGGTTACAATAAATGCATGTAATGGTGACATGAACTTTAAAACAGAAAATAAATCAATTGATACATTCAAATCAAATCAATCATAATAATTATTCGTCATAATTAGGCAATTAGGAATTGATGGCTCTCCTAAATTGATAAGTCAAATTATTAAAATTTGTAATATAGCTTTCAAACAAGCTTTTACCACATCTTCATGTCATTTTTAATATTTAATTTTTAGTCCAGATGCTGCAGGCTCCTGTTATGGATGATATAGAAGAATATAAGGCAGGCCACTGGAGCAGTGGAAAATCCTGCAGAAGTCATTTTAGGATTTAATTGAAACATTCATGAATTTATTTATCTTGCCAATAGCATGCAATTATGTCTTCACTAATAGTTTTTAACCACATCATTCAAATTCTAATGTGATGTATTATTTTATTAACGGCTTTGAGTGAATTAATTAAGGAAATGGATTATAATTGACCAGTAAAAACATGAATATTCTGGTGACACACTCTTAAGTGTGGGGGTGGCATGGCTCAGTGGGTAGAGTGGTCGTCTTGTAACCGGAGGGTTACCGGTTTGATCCTGGCCTGCAGCGTTCATATCAAGGTGTCCTCGTGGTTAGCGCCTTGCATGACAGCTTCCGCCATCAGTGTGTGAATGTGATGTATACTGTAAAGCTTTGGGTATCGTTTCAGGTATAGTTACCATTTAAAGAATCACAGATTCCTGCTCTTCAAAGTCTTCTTTTTTGAAGTTTGTTTGCTGATTACTTGTAGCTGTACTGGTTACCTGTGGATTTACTGATCAGCTTTGGACACCTTTTCTGCTCTGTTTAAAGGTCCCACACCCAAACTACTTTGTTTCCATGAACTCTTCTCCAGTAAATAAATATTTTGCTAAATTATTATCATTAGATATTATACCAGAACTATGACCAAGTGGTTTAAACCCATTAAAAGCAGCTTGTACCTCCATAACTAGTGGCTTTATCACAGAAGTTCCATTATTTTTGCATTTGAAGTCATTTTGTTCCATGCACATCAGTCCTTGATATGATATGAAATATTTGACTGGAAATTATCCATAAAAAAACACACGTGTAGCATGAACATTTCCATCACACAGTAAGCCCACAGGCCTGTTTATATCTGGGCCTCAACAGGAGCCACATGATGTTCAGAGGAGCTGTCCACTCCTGGTGGTGCTGAAAGTGATCAGGTCTGCAGCACTGAAACAAACAGGCTCTCCTGCACCTCTCACTTCACAACATCCAGCGTGCAAACAACGTGAAGACTTGTGGCATTTCTTCCGCCCCTTTGTTTGAAATCGACAGACGCTGTGCACCACATGTGCTGCACACATCTGGACTGAAACGTGAAATGCAAAAGTAGTTTACATCTAGATGCAGACAGCAGGCACATTTATGTCCATCTACAGCAGCACGACAAATAACAAGAAACTTAACAACAACAGCACAGACCTGGACGTCAAGAAAAGAGGCGGCGTTTTGAAGTGGACATTTGATTTTTAAAATCAAATAATCTACGAACCCAAACAGCGATTCTCTCTTTGTTCCCGTTTCTGCTCAACCGCGTTAGTTTGAAGCGGCTCACACACGTTGCTACTCCGAGAGGGAAAACACAACTAAGTGCAGAGAGAGGGAGAAAAAAAAGAGAGAGAGAGCTAGATAGATAGACAGATAGAGATAGAGGAGAGAGAGAGAGAGAGAGAGTCTCCACGTTGTGTCAATGAGAGCAGACACGCTTCAAATCCGCCCGCCAGACTCGGAGCTGCAGGAGCCTCGGTCGTCATCGGTTCAACAATAGACTGCACACAAACTAAACTGGAGCAATGACATGTGACAAAGTCGTGTGCTGCCGCATATCTGTTTAAAATATTTCTATATCTCTATTTTTTTTCTTCCAGGCAGTGAACCTTTGGTGCACATCTGAGGCCAAACAAAGGATTCGTCAAAGCCTATATATAGCTCGGTGTTGATGGAGGCTGCACGGCGCATTGCCGGTGGTGCTCAACATTTTTGACTGTCAAAGTGTGCCGTGACCGTGCCATGATGTCCTTGCCCTTCACTCCAGCAAAACAGCCAGCCTCTCATGACTGTGGAGCCGCATTGCCGCATTGCGCAACGCAGAGACGGGGGCGATCACAGAGTAACCCAGGACATACCTCGACGACAAGACCCGTGCGTTTCCAAGCCGCAACTGCATCACGAGATATATTTGCACACAGAAGCAAATCCCCGGGGCGCTGTGCAGATATGTGCAAGCGACCCCCCGCAGAGCTGACTGCAGGAAGGTTTAATTGTCCTCTAACATCTCTCAGTGTGTTTTCATTTGATCAGACTCACATCCACAGCTCTAACAAGATCATTCAGAGTTATCTCCAAGATGCAAACACTCACAGTAGACTGCATGATAAATAATTTGGAGCAAAACAAGCCCAACAAGAGAAAGCCTGAAAGCCTTTATGAATGGAGACTGTGAAGATGAAAGGTGCAGCATGCACTCACACTTTCCACTGAACAGGTGTCAAAGGTGTTTAAGGTTAGATTCCGCTTTGATTTTTTTTTTGCATGCAGCCCAAGGGTGAAAATAATAATAATAAAAAAAAACCCAATTCAGTTCTTAATCACAATTCAGCCAAATATCACACAGCCATGACACCATCTGTGGCTGTAGACAGACAAAGACAGCCAGGGTGCAGCTAACAAAACAGAGCAGCGTAATGGCACACAGACACACAAACATATTCTCTTCAAGTTTCAGCAGATCAAAATGGCAGAGGGCTACATGGAAAAGCCACACAGAAAGTAAAAATAAAAAAAGAAAGAATAAGAAAATGATGCATTTTGTTTATTGAGGTTTAACTTTTCTGGGTAATAAGTGCATGACCTTCAACAAGCAGTGTTTTAACGCTACGCAACACACATTGAAGCAGTTACAGTATGGACAAGGCTCATTGTTTATGGTTGCTGTTGTTTGCTGAGTAAATAATAAGACAATAAGACCGAAACGGTGCATCTCTGTCAGTGTCGATGTACACCCGGGTGTAAATATCCACATTGGCTATTCCACCCCGGTTGTAAATAGCATTGTTAGCTCCTGACACCTGGGTATTTAAAGCATCTGCCTGTAAAAAAAACACACACACACAAAAATATGCTCTCACCGTCGAGGGACAGCCAGTCGTGCTGAGAAGACGGCAGGGCAGGAAGGTCACGCGCCTTGTATTCAAACACCACAGAGGAGGAGATGACCTCACCACCCATAGCTACCTGCAGCATCACCAGTCCTGTGTCATGGGCTGGAAACAGATATCAGGTGAGAGATTAGCAACACTGGCTGTTAGAAAATAATTTCAGGGCAGCATGTCAACCTGTCTGCCCCTGTCTACCCCACTTGTATCACTTACTATACAAAAAAAAATCCAAGCAGCATTTATCGCGTCTCTCCTCACAAAGTCCTTTTTTATGTTGTTCTTATGTTACACTCTTTCTTTGTATGCTGGAGTAAAACACCTTAGTGGGTGAAATTAATGGAAGAAATAACCTCTTCCACCCTTTACTTTAGATCCATTGGAAGAATCTTTAAGGGTAGATAGCAGGTCAAAAATGTATGTCATATAGAAAAAGTGTTTGGTGTTCAGCATCTGAAAGCTGGGAACCTGAAGATTAACCCTTATATTGTCTTCCCGTCAACCTTTTGATGTATACATAGTGTAAATTACCACCCATTACCAGTGCAAACTCATTACAACCAAGTTTTACATTTCTTCAATTTGTGGCCATTATAAGTCTCACATCTATAAGTCAAGTTGTTCTACTCAGTTGTGAGAGTATATATGGTGCAACAACATTATGATATGATAGCCACTCCCATGCTTACTTATGTCGCAGAACTTGCTGCAGCAACCTCTTGTTACACAGATAAACAGCTAAATTTAAGTTTTAAAAAAGCCTGCAGAACATCAGTAAAATAAGCCGAGATCGCCACACCCTCGAGGAGTGTGTGTCAGCACACACAGGTGCGTTACCTGGGCAGTAGCAGCGCAGCACCCCAGGCTGGATGAGGGCAGCGGGGACACTGATGTGGTCAAACAGACAGCTGTACTCGCTGCTTGACTCCAACCATGGCCCTGTGATCAGCACTTTCACTCCACCCTGTGGCACATAAACAGAGTCCTCAGTCCAGTATCACACACTATAGACTATATATTTATGCATAGTGTAGCATGTGTATGAAGTTTGTGTGCATGTATTAAATATCTGTTGTAAAAACATACCTCAGAGAAATAGTGGCCTATTTTTTTTTGTTTTCTACTACATGCATCTAAACTGAGAGATATCATAAGCTGTCCCATTTACAAAGTGGTTATTATATTGCTGGTGACAAATCTATGACACTAAAATGCCTGGTAGCATCCCCTAGAGGCTGTGATGCTCCTTACTGTGCATCCAAGTTATTTGAACCATCTGAACAACACTGCCATGTGTTTACTCTAGTGTAGCTAAAAATAAAACATAAACAAGTCCCACAGTCACGAAGAGAGTATACAACAGCAAAACACTTTCAATTTCAAAGCCATTTAGCAGCGTTTGCCGGGTTATTTTTTTTGGCATTTGTTTGCAGTGCTTCTTTTTAGTTAATTCTAAAATGATGCCATTCCCCTTTTGAGGCTGTGAAGTGCAACTGTGCTGCTTTTTCGAGAAAAATTCTAAACTGTGGAATAATTAGTGTGATGTAACTGTGGTGATCCTGGAAGAAAGTTGCAGAAAAATATTAGCTGAATATGTGCACATGTTGGAGATGTGGTTAGTTAAAGTTTTTATCAACTACTTGTTTTTTTTTAAATGAGGCAAGTAAGATGCTATGTTTCCACAAGTTTCATCATAATGCAATGACAGAGTTGGTGTCTAGATATTAGAAGTGGTACATGGGTAAATTAATGAAGCCACCCAGGGTAATCAGTGTAATATTGAAATTTCATCAAAATCCAATCAGCTGAGTCTGAGATATTCTCAGTCCTTAATGACCACACAGCCAGGCTGGCGGTCTTACTACAAATTGTGCTGAGCGTGATTTCAGCTCTTAACATCGGTACAAGCCACCGTCAATCATGTGGTGCAGGGACTGATTTTCCTGTAGGGAACAATGATGAATAAATAATGAATGATAATCATGTAGGGTTTGCTAACCTCTGGATAAGACCACTCTGGGGAGTAGTCTGTCACACCAAACAGCCTCCCAGTCTCTTGGAGGAGTCCCAGAGCTCCCTGCTCCACCTCGGAGCCCTGCAGGTGGCCTCCTCCTGTGCCCTGCTCCTCTCCTGCTGCCCCCTCTTGGGGCATGAGAACCCCAGTTACAGCAGCCCCCACCCCACCTCCTGATCCCTCCACTGAGATGAAATCATTGATGAGATCAGAGAACTGGCTTCCAAACGAAGCCTCAAAGCCTTCCAGACTGATGGCTGCCCCTGTCCCAGCTGTTGTAGCTGACATCCCCCCACCCTGCTGAGGAAGAGGAGAGCTGTAGAGCGCCCCCTCCATGCTTGCACCAGCAGCTATTGACTGAGGACTGGCCACCACTGAACTGTTGGCCCCAGACAAGCTTACACCATTACAGAGAATCTCATTTCCCCCTCCCCCTCCTCCTCCCCCGCCACCTCCCCCACCCTCCTCTCCTCCCCCATTGTCATCTGTAGGTTGTAGATAGTGCTCGGTGTCAACACTCGTGTAGGCTTCGTGACGATCCCCAGACTTGTGTAGCAACTCTCCTCCATTCTCAGAAGGCTTGTCTAAGCCCCCGACCTCTCTATGTCCCCTGCCGCCTGACTGATCGCCGTTCGAATCCTGTGACGTTAGCGGAAATGAGCCCACTGCTGTTCCTTGTCCGTTCCTTCCACATAGGCCCTGCTGGTCTGGGCTGGCTTGGTGGAGGTGTGTATGCAGGTCTCCATTAGTGACTGGAGTGTCTGTTGGCACCGTGGGCAGGCCCATGTAAGCCTGGGCCTCACTTGATTCCTGGGTTGCCTCAGTACCATTGGTCTGCAGCTGAGAGGGCTGGCTTGTCTGGGGGGAAGTCTGAAGGAAGAGGCTGGGGGAGGGGTGGTGTGCAGGCTGGGTCAGACTCGGGACACAGGCTGATGACATCACAGCACTGAAGTCCATCTGCTCCAGGGTGGTGCTGGGGCTGAGGCCTGTCCCCTCTCCTACATAGCTACCCTGGGTGGCCAGCGGCGGCTCCAGGGGTGCAGGCTCTGTCTTGATGTTGTTGACGAGGGCTGGGTTGTAGATAAAACCATTTGAGGCGCAGTGGAGTCGTCCGTCATCACCGTTACACCCCTCAGCTTTCCCTCCCCCTCCTCCATACGTCTGGCCCTGCTTGGGATTATTGAGGAAGCAGTCAGGGTCAAAAGTCATGGTGGTCTCAGGAAGGCTGACCCCACTACCAGAGTCCAGAGAGCTGGATAGTACCAGCTCTCCTCCCTCCCCTAAGCCCACGCCACCAGGAAATGATGCAAACCTCTGGTTTTCAGGGGCAACTGCCAATAAGATGCCAGTGGTGGTGCTCTCATGGGTCGATGCCAGTAGTTGGGTGTGGCCTGCAGAGTAAACCGAATCCCCAGTCAGCGTGGTGACCTCAGACATGAACACGGCTGTGCTCTGTGACAAGCCAGCCCCAATGGCGAGAGCGGGGCTATCAGCCATGTCGCTGGTGATTGACAATGGGGAGCTCTGGGTGGTGTCAGGGACCTCCACCTGGTTGGTGGAGGTAGACGAGGACACTTCCATGCTGCTCTGTGGGAGGAGGGAGGGTTTGGTTATCCTGCCATTCCTCCTCTCTCCTCCGCCCCCTCTGCTCCGGCCCCCCCCAGGACTGGGCTCTGTCTGGCCTTCTGACACATCGCTGTTCTGGACCTCTGTGCCATCTGCTTCCTCGGCTCTCTGGCCTGCCACTACCCCCGTACCCGCTGCAGCTCCGCCTCCTGCTGCTGCTCCTGACTCCTGCTTGGATGAGATGATGCGCTGCTTGACACTGGAACATTTCTGATGCAGGCTGCTTCCAGCACCTGTCAAAGGAGACATTCAAACAATGGAAACTGCATTCAAGACAATGCACCTTTATTTTGCTCAGGTCAATCTACTTGAGTACTATCGTAGCAACACCCAATAAATGTTTGACAGTGTGTAATGGCGCCCTCCGGTGTTCAGAAAGTGCAATAAAAACTGATATTATGAACTCTGATAACACTTCCTGAGATGCTTGACTACTGCAATACACTCTAAATTTTATACATATTACATTACATTTAAACATCTGAAGTTTTTATAAATCATGTCTACACTCCATTCTTAGGAGTTCACTGATACATTTTCAGATTGAATTAACAAATACCAAACCGTTAAAATATCAGAGACCATCATAAAAACCCCATGACCACAGATTGATCAAGTCACTGATCAAGAGAGAAGTGCAAGGAAAGGAAAAAAGAAAAAGAGTGCAGTTTTTTTGTGAGCAATTTAGGGCAGGTAGGAGAGCGAGAGGGAACATGATTCAGTGGGGAGACTGAGAAGTGTGATGCTACTTAAATCAACAAGCCACTCAGTTTTGGACAGCTGTCCTCATTTGCCCTTCCAAACCAGATCAAAAGAGGGGTGAGATTAGATAAGTGTGTGTGTGTATGTGTGTTTGTGTGTGTGTGTGTGTGTGTACTGGAGTTATCTACTCCCTGATGCTGATTTATGAATAATACATGCTGGATATTTCTAGCACCTCTGTCTTCATTCCCTCTATCCCTGCCTCTCTTGGCTGAAATGTGTATCAGCCTCTAGGTGGCAGCATGGTGCTGACTGTCACCGCCATCAAAAATACAAAAAAGTAAATCTGTCCAAAGCCTTGCTGAATGGTATGCATGTCTCTAAAAGGTGGCTTGTTATTGGACAACGATGTCTTTAAATAAACCACTATGTCGTTAAGTAAGAAGACAAATACACTGTTAGCGCTTGAACGCACCTTTTGGCACGTCCAGTTGTTGCATTTCGGCTTATTGATTTGTCTTTACCAACACCAACATCCCAGTGTGTGACATGTTTGTGCTAAATGAACACTGCCAAGATTAGATATTCTCCCCTGATGCAAGAGAGAAATTTTCATATCATCTCCCCTGAACTGCTGAAATCACCTGTTGTCTCATCTGATAAATAATGGCACAGCTCCAGACTGTGCTCCATTCTGCTGCCAAGTTGTTTACAAAGCCTAAAAGCAAGCCAGTGAACCAAATTACCTGTGTTTTAGAGGTTTTCTACAGATTAATTTTCCAGACTTACTTCACCATGACAGGTGGTATTTTTATTGACTCAAGGTGACTCAGGTTTAGATGAAGTGTGCGGGGGCTGAAACATGAGAGTAGGAGGAAAGCGAGTGCTGAAATGACGGTAAAGCTAACTCACACATGGGTTTCAGTTGCCCGATGAGCTCTTCCTTGCTCCACTTGGCCCACTCCTTCCTGTCTGTGTTGATGGAGCAGAGAACAGGACCACATGGCTTCCCGCTATCGTCCACTGCCGGTACATTCAAGTAGTGCACCAGCACAATGTCTGGGTTCTACAGCACAGGGACACACAGATACATGAACGCATACAGTGTTAGTTCAACACGGCTTTTATTCATCGATTCACCATCATGTTCTTACCAATGTATGGGAAGGGAGAGAATAAAATGATAGAGTATATTTACAGAGACAGGGGAAGCAAGAGAGAACGTGGAGGTCAGTTAGGAGGTTGGACATTGCGTGTCAGAAAAGATTCTTTCACCTGCCCCATAAAAGATTTAACAGGTCGAGCCCACTCATCACTCTCTCTCTGACCCTGCAGAGGCTGCGGAAATATCTACATGCCTGTTTGTGTGCACATATGGGTGTGAGTGTGCACGGTTCACAGTAGTCCTCACTATACTGTAGGCCACCAGTGGACCTATGGAAATCCCATGAATGATTCAACAGGTGCATTCACGTGCATCTCTGTGTGAGTGTGTGTGTGTGTGTGTGTGTGTTGTACGAGAAGAGAGTGAGAGGGAGAGAAGCTCGTCTTGATGAAAGATTCAGTAGACAGACTCAGGTGAGGGGGAGGACCTGCTGAGGTGGAACACTTTTCTCTCCAAAAGAGGATGGCACAGTGGGCTGCATCAGCACCACACTGTGCAATGCAACAGCACTCACAGACTGATTTATGATCACATTCGCTGATGTGTTTTGATATTGGCGCAAAGAGCAGAAAATGGCACTTTACAGATAAAGCAAGTGGAATTTCCCTTCATAATTCCAGACTGCAGGAATCAAAGTTTGGGCGTGCTGAAAAAAGAAAAGGTATTGGCTGAGGGCACATTCAATTTGAGGCTGGTGGCTGGAATGTCCTTGTAAATTTCATGTGACAAATTATGCAGGAAATTCAGCCGAAGAATACATAAATATGTATGCATTTCCATATTACAAATGAACATCGCCGGGTATTCAATATTTTCTTTGCAATGAACAGAGGGAGAGGAGATAGGCAGTGTAAATGTAAATGCATTTGTTAAGATTCATCATGTAACCTGTCATCTGAAGATGATGAGGTCCTAGTGACCACGTCTTGCATGGCCAATAGAGGGAGGGACAGGTGTGTGTGTGTGTGTGTGTGTGTGTGTGACTCCAGCTCTTTGTTGTCTTTCACATGAGCAGTAGAGGGAGTCCAACATCTCTATGAAAAACAACATGCTTTTATACACAGGGGACACCTGCATATGTGTGTGTTGTTTGTAGCTGCAGGGTGTTTTCTTGGAGAGGACCACATAGAGAGGAGCGCCTGAGTCCTCGATGCTCGCTATAAGTACAGAGAGTCAGGGATTCAGTAACACACTGTGCTCTCCAAGTTTGGCAAAGAAATGTTTTTATTATTCTGCACTATATGTTAGAATTATACAAGGCCCAGCATAGTTTAGGTTTATTCCACTGGTCTGCGTGTCCACTCATCCAAACAACAGCCAGTTTTATTATGACCCCAGCTTTGTGATAGTATTTTCACTATGTCTGCCTCATTAATTTAGAGGAGAATGATGTTTATTGCTACTTAATGGTTTAGCTTAGTGTTCTGTTTTGGAAATGGACAGTTTAACAGGTGAAACTTTGCAAAACACTGATAATATATTTCCTGGTGGCCCAGTTTTGTGGAGAGTGGAGAGCAAGATGTCCATAATGTGAGGGGAAAAAGACCTGAAATGATAAAATATATGCTGCCACATGTGACAACTAATAACAAGTTATCACCACATGATAAACGGTGCACAACTCTTGTTTCTGTGTGTGTGTAAATGTGTGAGAAAAGGCAAGGTGGGGAAGGGAGGTGGGCTTACCTGCAGCAGCCAATAGCATCTACGATGGAAGGTGGGGATGATGGAGGAGTGGACGTAGCAGCCATACAGACACTAGAGAGAGGAGAGGAGAGGTGAGGAGATTGCAGGGGTAAACAAGAAAAAAAGGGAGGAAGCAAGACAAAATGTGAAAAAGGAGGAGAGGAGGAGAGGACAGTAAATGAGAGAACAGGAGAGGAGAACTTAGGTTATACCCACTTAGGCTGTATTGATTGCGGTGCTAAAACTAAATTGCAAACATGCTGTATGCGTTTTTTTTCCTAATGTCTTTTCTAAAATACCATAAATCTGATGTTGACAATTACAGCAGAAGAGATTGTGAAATTTACTGCCTCAGCAAGACGAGACATAAGCCACTTGGAATTCACAAAAAGTCACACTGTCGTCAGCGCTCAGACACTGCAAGAGAGATCAGTAACAGTGAGGAGGACAAAAATGAAGAGGAGGAAGCGAGGAAAAGTACAGAGTGTCAAGGTGGACAAGATGAAGAGGAAGTTCAGTATGGACTCCATCCAGCAGAGGATGCTTACATACGTACAAAATAGTGTATATGTGTGCGAGAGTGCGACCACATGTGATTCATGACTTCAGTGTCTTTAATCTTTGTTTGATGTGGTATCAATACCAAAACTATACTTCAAGTTCAAGAACATTTGTTTTCAGGCAAGAAAGTTGAATGAACTTTTTAAATGCATGGTAACAAATGAAAATTAGCAAAATTTAAATATGAAAAAGCAAACAAGCAAGACGGAGAGTCTGAACAAGCTTTTAAAAATAGGTTCCACTTTGTTCGTTTTTGATGTGATATAAACTACAAAAACATCTCGGCCAATGCTCAGATAGTGTGAAGGTTTGACATGTTTGAAAGATGAAGGATGAAACAATGACAGAATTGATTTTCATCAATACCACAACTGCTGTTTTTTTTCACATGCATCAAAATCGAGGATCACGCGCCCACTTACACATAATTTGTTTGTGTTTAAACACCAAATTGCACACATAAACACAAACGCTCAGCAATCAGGCTGTATATAATCAACACTTACAACTTGTCCTGTTTTCTGTCTCATGAACACTTGCGCACACTTACATTTTCTCACCATTTTGCCTCTTCTCAGAAGTAGCCCGCCCTCTACCTAAAGTGTGTTTTGCCAAAGGCAGAGTGCATTTCCATATATTTCCATTCGATATGAGGAGGCTCTCCATCCAGGGTTATGTTTTTCTCTCCTGCTTCCTGCCTCTCCCCATCCTCCTTCACTCCCTCCCCTCATCTCTGCTTTGCTCATTCCCTCATTCCCGTCCCCTGCTCTACACACTGCTTTTGCTTGTGTTTGCTTTGGGGGGTCCTGGGAAGACGTGACACAAACAATTACAGCTCAACAACCAGGGAGAGGAACACTTTGTATGTGTGTTTGCGTGGGGAATGTGTATTCATGCACTATTGCAGAAAATTGCATGTGAGATGAATGTCAATGTGAGCGTGGGGTCGTGAATAATAGAGGTGCAGATGGGAATGCTTGATCTCAATTATTCCCTTTACCTCCATGTCTCTTTGGCCCGTCTCCTCCTCACCCTTAATGCAAAACTATTGAGCCCTCTGCAAACATCCATGTGCACCCTCTCTGTCTCTCCTTCGCTCTCCCTTCCACCTCATTCTTTCTGTTTCTGACACATGCATGCTCACTCCTCTCACCTCTTGGTATATTCCTGCTGAATAATCAATTTTTGAGCTGGCTGATGTGACTCGAGTGCACACACACACACACACACACACACACACACACACGCACAGACGCTGCCTTGAGACTGGATCGATACCCCTCTCTGTTCTGCTGAAGGAGGCATTGACATCATTCCTGGCCTCAGGCCAAACACACTCTTATCCTTCAGAAAGAGAGAGAGAGAGGGAGACAGAGAGAGGAAGGGAGACAGGGGCACGAGCAGGGAGGGAGGTGAAGAAACAGGGGCACCGCTTGCTCTCAGGTAACACGTTGGCCTGCAGCCTCAGCATGTGTGTTTGTGTGTACGCTCTGTTACACGTATGTGTCTCCTCAGAGTAAGTTAGTGAGTAAGATTGGCAGCGAAACCATACAAGATCATCGACTTGTTTTTCCATCGCAGCCTCTCACCTCGACTCCCTGGACTTTGAGCTTCATGTGATCCTCTCTGGTGGTCTTCCCGTCTTTCCTTTTCTTCCAGCAGTAGCCATCTTTCCTGTACTTCACCTTCTTGCGGTTGTAGAGGATCATGGAGCCATTTTGAGGCCTGATGGAAGACGGGACGAAGAGTTAGCCAGAAGAAAACAAACACATGGTGTCACATCATGTTGATTGTTATCTGACTGTGCTTGATGTCTTCTCTTGTTGTGGGATATTTATCTTGTGATGTGTTAAGTGTTATGCTAGAGGGTTCACAATAGAAATAATCCTCCTGGATGCGATGCAGGGATTTTCTACACTCAAAAAAGCCAAACTGGGTGTCTGCTACATTAATCTAAGTGTAACATGTAGCTTCTACCTTCTACAGTCATGTTTTGTGGTTAAACATCATTAAGTAATGGTATTTTAGCATGATGTGCAATAACTTAACTTGTATAAATTAATTAATGTTGACAGAACCTAATGCATTCTGGGTAAGATAGTAAATTGCGTGTACAACTCCAGAGCAGAAGGTGGCAGTAGTGTGTGAGCTGAGAGTTTTAGAAACTTTACTTCCTGAAGTTCAGCACACAGTTTAAAACACATGCTGAGAGTCGACAATGTTCACTGTGGAAGACGGTAAGATAAGTCCTTTTCTTAACTTAAAATATCTTTGTCTTAAAAATAAACCACTGCACAGAAATGTCACATAATTTCTTCTTGTCCGCTCTATAATTTTGAACGATTAATTTCATCACAGAATGTTTCCATAGTGTGCTCCCTGATCACAGCAGCATTAGCAGCTAATCATAGCAGCATTAGTTGCTATGGTTAGCTACTTAGCATTTGCATTGCTTGCTATATTAGCGCATTATAATTGGGTGGAAATAACTTTCCATATTTTTTCATGTTCACCCAACAAATGACTTTTTGAGTGTAATCAACAAATCAATCAGTCAACGGATTGCACAGAATAAGTTTTGTGACTTCTTTTAAAACCGACAACAAATCAACCCTATAGAAACTAAAATGATCTTCACGCTGTCATGTCAAACTATAAAAATTCTCCTGCATTGCTGATTCACAAATGCCTACAATGTGAAGCACTGTTATTCTCCCACAGTCGAGTTAGCTGGTCCCATGCCGCCCCTCCCCTCTTATACGTAGACTCACACTCCTACGTGTTAATATTTTAGTAGGGTGATTTATCAGCACAACAGGAACATTGGCCTCTAAGCTCCCATTCTATACACACCTGGTGGGATGAACATGAGTGTGCGCATGCACACACACACACAAACACACACATGTAGCGAGACAGAGATGCTGTAGAGATATCAGGGATGGCAGGACCTACTGCCGTGTCTTCTTTGAGCTCAATGTCAAACCTGCTGCTCAGCAATCAATCATTACACTTCTAAAACGTTAAAGACAGGTGTGTGTGTGTATGTGTGTGTAGGTGGAGGAAAAACGCTCCTCGGCCTTATCTCATGACAACAGAAAGAGAACAGGCACGTTAACAATCAATAAACTAACACATACCCACAAGTGCTGCCTCTCTCGCACACGTTTACACACCTCCACCCTCCTCTCCCTGCCCTCGTCTTCTCCGTCAACCTCCAGTCTTTATCCCTCTTATCGCAGCATCTCTTCGTTTTCTCTTTACTGCTTCTCCACTCTCCTCCATCTTCTCGCCTCGTCTGCTCCTTCTACTATCCTCCTAACCTCTGTTTCTTTTATTGTCTCTCCTCCTCGCTAGTATTTGATGTAGACACATCTGTATGGACTGAGATGATTGCAATTTACTCCGAACACAGTGTGTAGTGAAATTGAATTTACTTTGAGCTGATTTTCTTTGACACCTTAAATCTGTTCTGTTTTGGGGTGAGCCTGCCAGTTTCTTAGCGGAGTGGAGACCCCCACCCTCCGATCAAAGCCGAGTTTAGTCTCCGTCTCGAGCTGTGTGAGTCATCTCAGAGCTCCTGATTCTAATTATGTTATGGAGAAGATGGATGAGATCAGATGTGTGCCTGCACATGTGTACGGGTTGGAAAAAACATGCACGTTTGTGTGTGTGTGTGTGTGGACGATGCCCGTGTTCCTCGCAAACCCTCCGATTCAAGCAGACATAAATGCTATTGATTGTAACTGGGCTGTGATGTGTGGGATATAAAAAGCTTTTCCACCGTTCCACAGTGTAGCAGAGCGAAAACAGAGAAGGCAAGGGGAGGTGTGTGTGTGTGTGTGTGTGTGTGTGTGTGTGTGTGTGTGGAGGGGGGGAGAAAGATAAAGAGACGGAAGAGTGAGTGAGTCCGGTAAAGGGAGGAGAGAAGGAGGAGTAGATGAGAGGAGGTAACAGTCATTACTTTGAACTGATGAGGTATTTCAGTGAAGGGAGAAATGAAGGTCATTGATTGTTATCTTAATATTGGCCTCCAACACAAGTGTGCAAACACACACACACACACACACACACACACACACACACACACACTCACAAATGTCAGTGGCTCCGTTCGCTGAGCTCCTTTCCATCTGATGGGATTAGGTGTAATCTGTTCTAATCGTGCCTCGTGTCATGTGTAAATGGGATTATATCTAACTGCTGCTCAATAACACCAATATGACTGCTCCTGCTGCTGTTGCTGCTGGGAGGCTGAGGCTATACGGCAGCACAGCCAATCAATGAGAAATCCATCCACAACATAAACTGTGCTGCTGGCCTCAGGCTGCTCCTGAGAAGAGTCCTTCAGCTCGCACAATGGGAGCGCACCGGCATCACCTCGGGCTTTCGCCACTGTCACTAATCACAAATGGGGCCATGAGGTGACCTCTTCACTTACTTTACTTTCTTTTTCTCTCGCCTTTTTCTTTCTCTTTTTTTAAATCACACCTACATCTGTGTTAACTAAAGTAAATGCCAATAAGGTGATTTATCAATAATTCAAATCTATTCTTCAGTTTTCATCTTTCCCTCCTTTCCAGCTTCCTTCCTGATTATAACCTCGTCTTATTCTAGGAAAAAGGGTTGCCTATGGTTCATTCGGATCGATGAATATTCAATTCTGGCATGTGAATCCCTGTTCACACCCCATTTTATATACACATATTCCCCCTCCCTTTAAACCCCCACTCACCCTCCCATGTCTGAATTATACATCACTTATCCTAATACATTTACATTCATTAATGCTCCATTTCCAGCTGACTATGTGCTTTGCAGTCCAGCCATGTTCTGGAGCGCTCGCTACATGTAGAGCAGGCCGTTCAGCAGGACCCCTTGGAGACTGTCGACGTACATCACTAATTTTTTAATCAAACACAGGCGCTCAGTCATTGGGATTAAACCTACGTGAGTCACCTGGCTGATTGAGCGATACTGTGTGGAAACCACTGTCTGCTCTCCTCACCTGGTTTTTGGCGATGTCGTCAGCCACTCATCATGTTTCTCAAAAGTGATGAGATATGCAGCAATCTCCTAGACAGACAAAGACAAGACAGAAAGGTTAGATTGGTGTGTGTGTGTGTGTGTGACAGGGAGATAAAACATAACAGGTATTTCCAGATGACCTGCCGATGCCCACAGAGAGCGTGTCACTATCGGATTGCCACGGTGAGGTCCAGGCGCCTGATTGGTCACAGAGCAGCCAGTCAGGAGACAGATACAGAGGACAGACCCTCAGGGCCAACAACCAATCACGCTCACCGACACACCGATGTCTCCCTCCACAGGGGAGGAAAAGCTATCTTCTAAATACACACACGCCACATAAACACACACACATGCGCACACGCTGGGCGAGCAGAGAGAGCGCGCTGATAGGAAAAAGTTTTCTTGTACTCTGCAGTTTCACACTTTCCCGTCAGATAAAGCCAGCTCCTAACTTGATTCTTAATTCCTCCGGCTCTCTTTTCATCTCCTCAGCTCTCCTCCGCTCTCCACACTACTTCTATTCTTCTTCAACACTCCACATGAATCCAATAAGGACAAAAAAAAAACATAAAGTTCAAATCATACAGGTGCATTCTACCGTGAGCACTGAAAAACAAAATGTCCGTACGAACAGACGGAGACGCAGCCAGAAGAAACTGTTTGTATCTTCTGCTTTTTACTTTTTAGTCGCTCACACAAGCAAAGCCGCCATCTCCCTTTGCTAGGTGAACTCTCTCACCCCTGGCTTCCTCCTTGAAATCCCTCCTCCCTCCGTCTCTGACTCCCATCTCACCCACTTGTTGTGAAAGACTATGAAATGTAAATTGTCCTCTTAAGGCAATCAGTGTTTGAAATGTGGCACAAAGCAATAGTGAAGAAGACATCAACACTCCAAGCGCTCCTTCATCTGCCCCCTCAGAACAACAGCCTCCTCTCCAGACCTCCTCTCCATCTCTTCCTATTTCTATGTGTGTGTGTCTTTGGGTATTTGTCCCAGTTTGGCATGAGAGCACTCCAGCTCCACACTGATCAGACGAGATGGAGGGACAAAGAGAGCGAGAGGAAGAAAGGCATGAAAAGAGAGAGAGAGAGAGCAGCTGGAGGTTGCTGGCACTTAACTGGATTGTTTTGTTTTTTTTAAGTATCCCCATTCGATCCTCACGTCAACCCCCCTCCATCTCATCCTCCATTTCTATGTGTGTTTACATACAAATGTGTGTGTGTGGAACTGTCATCATGTCCTTAATAATTATCACCATCAAGCTGGCCGCTGTTAATGTCTGTCTGAGGCACATAAAACTTTTTAGCCATAGCTAGACACAACAGCACACACACACACACACACACACACACACACACACACACACACACACACACAGAAGGAGTGCCTCATTCATTTATGCATCTATTCATTAGCTGTGACAGGCAGCCACCTCTCCTCCTCCCAAACCACTCCGCAGCAAGTCAATATCCTATACGGCCTCCACAGCCTCGGCCAGGCACTCGGGCTCCCCTAGTGACTGTCAGCCAGTGGGAGGCGGGAGGAGAGAGGAGAACAAGAGAGGAGACGAGGGGCTGGGAGAGACAGAAGGATGGGAGGATTAAGAAGGAGGGAGAGAGACTCGCAATTAAAGGCCTGCCCCATAAGAGCCATTAAAAAGCCAGAAACCGAGGAGTCAGCTGAAATGGCAGCCTGACACACACACACACACACACACACACACACACACACACTCTACAACACACCCACACATATACACACTCTCACTGCAGGCACACACTGCTGCTCACACACACACACACACGCCCATGTGAAGAGTGACAGAAGTGAGATGGTGAAGGTCGATCCTCAGGAAGTCACAGTTATTGTCCCTACGGTAACCAGTGATAGAGCGCTTTGAGCATGCCTGGCGACACACTGACCCTTCAGGAATATGGTGTGTGTGTGTGTGTGTGTGTGTGTGTGTGTGTGGGTGTGTGTGTTAGCCAGACGCTGGGACAGGAACAAGTCGTATCTTTCTCCGGGGATCTACTCTAGAAACCCAGACGTTCTGCATGTCTGTGTGAGTCTATGTAATAATACATTACGGCAGACCCGGCTGAAAGCACACAGACACACGCTTTCGCTATAACACACACCTATTCCTGTCTCTCTGTGTGTGAGAGAAAGAGAGAGAGAGAGAGAGAGAGAGAGGGAGAGAGTTACTTAAGAAATATCTAACAAAGCAGAGAGCATGAGTGGGAAGTTAGATTGGAGCGAGCGATGCAGTTGGGGAAATCAGCCTCCCACTCACGCATCACTGAGACCATCTCCCTCCAAGAAACTGGTGGCATGTACAGAAAAGCAGACACAGACAGACACACACATATGCACACATTCACGCACACACACAGGCCTCGGGGAGATTTCCAGAGGAGGGAGAGGAGATGGGGGGTGGGGGGGGGGGGTCTCCTACACTGCAACAGACTTATCCAGGAGCTTTCCCCTGGGAGACTCCGTTATAGGGTTTAGCTACAGGCAAGTGTGTGTGTGTGTGTGTGTGTGTGTGTGTGTGTGTGCATGCGTGCACGTTTGAAGTCTAATGACGAGCATCACCCTGACAGAGATCTGGGAGAAAACAGAGTTGTCTGTAAACTGGAACTGTCACATCCATTCGAAGTGCCTCAAATGAAGGCTGTCGCTGGTTTTCGCCACAGAAATCATTTGGCGTCGAACGGATTATTCTGGCGGTGCGGGGAGGTAGCGAACTGAAGTGTCCTTTTCAACTACAGAATCCGTTTCTGCCTTTCTCTTTGAGCGTGGTTAAGTCTTGTATACATATATGGGGGGAGAGAACTGCATTAGCATTACCAGGGGAGGTCTGCTGATGCTGTAATTTGTTCCTGAGCACCTCCACCAGTTCTCTCCTTCCCAGAACAACCCTGTCAGTGTCTGACGTTGATAGACACTCCATCCAAAATACCTCCTGTTTTCTGTTTTATCATGTTTTGCAGACTACACGCTTCCCTCTAGTTCTTATTTGGACCCGGATCACTATCTCAGCCATTTGTTCGACCCACATTTTATTGATCCTCTATTTTTAAACACATCTCCTTCAAAGGCCCATCATGCAGATCAAGCACAACAATGACAATTTCAAGCTAAACCGATATACACTTTGATTTGAACTGTTATAATCAATAATTCATTAGAATTGAGGGGTGTCTGTAGGCGTGCCATTGTCCACGGTCTGTCACGGGCCACAGCCTGTAATATGTGAACAGGCCTGAGTGACCTCTAAAATCTCCAATGTCATGGATCAACGGATGCTTTTCTGAAGAGTCTGAGTTGAAGATTGTGGCAAAGAGAAAGCTGAATAAAGAGTCTGCTGTGTCCCGCTTTAAGATGACGTAAATGATGTGACGCCTGTTGTAAACTAGACCAATAATGTCTTGTTTGCACTATGTTCCTCTAACCTGGCTAATTAAAATGTGTGGCTCTCAACAGAAACAGAGGCGAACAATGAGTTATGACCAGGATAATTTTGTTCTGTTCTAGCCACATAATAAAATGTCATCAAGTCTATTGTAAACCGGAGCAATAATGTGCAGTTTGTGTAATATTCCCAAACTGCCTCGCTCCCCACTGTGTGTTACTTTCAACAGCCTTTATATTACCTCCACTGGCTAATACAACTGCTTAATGCTGTTTCCATAACAACTGTTGCAAAGCCCCCTGATCAGAATTCCTCTCAAGCTTGCCTTGTGTTTATCATATAAACACCTCATCACGCACTGGGCAACACACACATGCACGCCAGTGAACATAAAAGACTTGTACACACATGCATACAAATGGGCCGACTATTAACACACAAAGTCGCTCATGTGAAAAAATAAAAAAATAGAAAACTTGTCCTGGCTTTCTCTGCCTGTTCGCTCAGTGACACGCTGTGCGGACAACAGATTGGTACGCACACACACATTTAGTGCTGGTCTATGATTGGAGGACGAGGTCTGACCTTCAGAGGGGACCCGCCTCTGTCACCTGGCTGGGAGAGAGACGTTACATCCATCTCTGTCACACTGCAACACTCGTTCATGCACACAATCTGACATGCATGCACATAAAAATAGTTTGGATGGCAGAGCTAATGCATGGCAGGATGCACAGACATGAATGAGTCTACACACACACACACACACACACACACACACCCAGAGAGAGTTGGCCTCAGAAGAGTGTATGTGGCGGCTGCTGCTGCCCATGTGAGTGACGGCTTTATAATGAAATAGTCACTCTCCCCTCTCCTTCACTCTCTCTCCTTTTGGTTTGACCTCTTTACTTTCTCCCCTCGCTCGCCCACTTCCCTCTTTTTCCCATCTCATTTCCTTCTCATCTTTAACATATAGAAGTCCAAATGTTGATGGTGGCTACACACACACTCACAGTATGGAAAGCAGCACAAACTTTTTTTTTTAGCAGAGACCCGAGAGTGAGGAAGAGTCAGCCCCAATCCACTGAGGGAACATCAATCATATTTTTCTAAGACTTCCACTCTCTTGCGCACCTTACCTGTCCTCTTCCTCCTGCCTTGTATTTGCATTTGAGGAGACGGCCCCCTCTCTCTCAGCAGGGGGGGCGAACACATCAAAGACGGCAACAGGTGTGTGGTGTCAAACACAATGCCAGGACCCCCGCTGTGCTAGGGCGTCTTAGATAAAGCCTGTCAGAGTCCTCAAAAACTCAACTCAAGTTACCCGGAAAAGGGCACACACACACACACACACACACACACACACACACACACACACACGGGTATATTTGAAATCTCTAATGACAAATGTGTGTGTTGCCAGTGGGAGGTGGAAGAAGACAGAGAGAGAGAGAGAGGGTGAGGGAGGTGCCTCAATGAAGGAGTCTCCAGTGGTTGTGTTAACCCCTGATGCCTCATCTCACTGTGAGTCATTCTGCCCTCCGAGGCTCGTCTCTGCTCTGCTGTTGTTGATGTTATTGTTATTGAGGAGGTTTTATATGCTAAGGAGAGAGAGAGAGAGAGATAGAGAGAGAGAGATAGAGAGAGATAGAAATAGCGCATGCCACCTCTCATTGGCATAAATACTTGTTTACAACAAGACATAAATTGGCACCCTGTCAGTCAGTCTCTCTATTTCTCTCTCCTTTAACTCCCTTACTCTATTTCCCTCTCTTTTCTGTCTGTCTGCCTCTTCTCCTCTCCCTCTGTGCTGCTAAGCGTATTACAACACTCCCTGGTTCAGCCCTCTCTCATTACCATATTCTAATTACATTCGTTAAGGGGAGCATTTGGGAGTTTAATGAATAAATTTGAAAGATGGGTCTCCGTGGCGATCTTTAGGTTTGCCTCCCCTTCAACCAACTGAAGATGGGAGCGCACGCCCGTGCACACACGTGTTCGTGTGTGTTACCGCCTGTTCGGCACACTCTCGGTAAATATTACTGCAGCTCCATTTCAGAAGAAACAAACAAATCTAGTTAACTGCTGGAGCTCACGTGGAGTCCTCTCTCTAAAAAAATCAATTCAGAATTCTGTTTGTCTCCTCCAAATAAAGATTTCATGTCATTTGTTTGTTGTTTTGGAAAAGACTTGGAGCCACCCATGTTGAAGTCATGCATATTTAACTCTCCTCAAGCCTCAAAAATAAAACTGCCAAAGACAAGCATCAGTTTACAAATGTACAAATTGTGTGTAATCTCATGGCTTATCTTTTCGACTGACATCACACCTGGAGGCTTCGTACTGGGAGACGGGCAGGTGGAGTTAAAACAATCATAAGCAAAAGTAAACATTAAAGGTTATCAACCCCGCTCAGGAAGCAGTCTGATCTGTCTCTGCCTAGGACGAAGCCCTGGGCTGTAGACCTGAATAGACTCTTATTATGGGCCTTGCACTCACTCTTTCAGGGTATTGCAAAATGTGATATACCTTTCATATGGTTTAATAAAGGAGTCCCAAATGCATTCCCAATTCTGATGATTGCCAGCTTGAGCTTGAGGGAGTCGAGCATCGACTGAGTACACTTCACCTCTTGCTCATAAATGACACTCTTTAAAAGCTGACAAAATGATGCGCTCTGACTTGGCCAACTGCCACTGATTACTGACAATTAAACAAAACCACAAGCAACCCTCTCCCCCTACAGAAATCACTTTTACTGCGACTGCACTTGATTAAAATGATTTTCTTTTTTCTTTGGATAAATAAATTATTCTTTAAATCCCAGAAAGGGTTTACTCATTTTCTTGTTGACTTGAACATAACCACAAATCAGGAGTCAGCACAATTTGGGCAGTGTCTGGAACTGCTTTATTACATTTTGTGGAAAAAAAAAACCAACTTAAAAGTATAGATTTGATTCGTTTTGAATTCAGCTTGATGTAGACCAATCAATGAAAATTGAAATTTCTCCACTGCGTCAAGGACGGGCTGTACTCCGTAGCTAACGGCAGGCAGTTAGTGATCACATCTGATGAACATGTGCTGTTCCATTAATAGTTCATAAGTGTACAATATAGTATATCAATAGATCCAAAGGGTCTCCTCTTCACTGTGGCTACAGTATATTTACAGTGATGATACACAGCCCAGTATCATCACCTTCTCTTCAAGCGCTGTGACTCACGCAGTGGGCGTGAAAGGTATGTTAGCTATCTTTGAATTCCTATACAATGTAAGGAATGTATATAAATAAATAATTGGGGGGGGGAGATGAGAAAAACACAATTTTACTTTTAAACTCCACAGCAGCCATTTCCATTTGTACTACAGTTGCCCATGGAAACAATCATGACCTTTGGGAGACATTTTGTTTTCTTAAACCTGCTTTTCATCCATTCAATGTATATATCGTTCTGGCAAAGCCATGTAATAATTGCAACTTTAATGCCCTTTTAGAGCTTGAGTAGGAGACAGACATCGGTCATCTCCTGCCAGGCTGTCCTGGTAACTTTCCACCTCATATGAACTGTAATGGACTGTGACTTTCTAGTTCCAACATGCATTGACACCTCAGAGCAGAGCAGCCACACTGATGAAGTGATACTGATGTTGTGTATTGGACAATGTTAAGACTTGCGAGCTGGCAAGCAACATATATGCAAGCATACTGCCAGACAAGACATACAGCATGTGCTGCCAACGAGAGGCAATTATGCAGTTAGGCTTAACACTAGGTAATACTCGCTTTTGGACTGGGAAAATGTGCTGTTGCCATGTTTTTCCTGTTTGCTGGAGTAGGGAGCTAACAGTTCCCCTAAGGGTGTAAGATAAAAATGAAAATATTGACTATCGCAATATTGCAAGATGATGTTTTGTGATTCTCAAAAGAACTGTAAATTTTTTACATTTGACTAAGCACCAGCCTTTTGTTGTATGCATATAATGACATTTATCATTTTCATATAATGACAATAAAGGCTTTTGATTTGATTTGATAATTAACCCTTTGTGTGCCAAAGATGTATTTGTACGTCACTTAAAATCCAATGTTTGAGTGCCATAGATGTATATATACGTCAAAGTGTTTTTTTTCGGCAGCAGGCACAAGAGGGCGCTCTCACACAGCCTGTGAGTAATGTTGGGGCTTCTGGGAGATGTAGTCAGAGCATAAAGAGACGGTATACACCACAGAGATCAAAACAGGAAGTGGAGACGATCGAGATTAGAGAGCAAAACAAACAGAATCTGGACAAACAGTGCTGATTTTGGTGAAAGTGTCCTCTACTCTACCTCTGATAAAACAAGCATGGAACAAGGTAAAAACAAACATTTTTTTCATGATGAAATAGAGAGTCTCTTCTTTCATTTGAGCTATTCAGTGTTTTCAGAGATATAGTATAAAATATTCTGTGGGTCTTGAAATATGACTCAAAATGGGCAAAAATGCTGGCACAAGGCACTTTCTGATTTATAAAACGGCTGGCACTCAAAGAGTTAACATGGAAAGATTAAAAGTGCTGCTGATAACACTGATAGCTGTCACACCTTGTTGCCTTGAGGGAACAAGACATCTTCCAAAGATATAAACAAAACTAAATGATTGATGGTGCATTGTTCTTACCAAAACTTCCACTAACAATCCCATTTTATGGACGGAATGATTTTGCCTTAAGTATTACAGAGAAATTCAAAAAATAAACTGCTTTCACTGTCAGATACCCAGAGGCATGAAAAGAACACTATTCTCAATCACCCACCGCTTCATACTGTACATTCAGACAATTAAATATATGCACTGTCAGTATGTAAATGAAGTATCAGTATCCCTTATATAGTTGCCTCCTTCGAGTACAAAATGATGGATGATATATTACAGCTGAGCCAGTCTTGGACTAATGACACACCTGCATTACAATACACAACTTAGTACAAAATAGTGTGCATGCACAGAGACAGAACACACACACACTCACACGCCACCTTGTGTAATCCTCCAGGAATCAGTGAAATTTGATTAACGTGACTTTTACAAACACACTCCATATGAGAGTCGACATTCCATACATCAGCAGGGAGGAGGAGGAGGGAGGAAGAGGAGGAAGGGAGACGGAGGAATACATGATGCTGGATAGAAGTGTAGTTTGGGAGGAGAAACAGTGTGGTCTCCTGAGTTGAATGCAACACATACTCACTACACACCTAATGTCTATTATGGTAAATGCGGGGAAACGTTATATTTACCAGTAAATGTATACATCTCCCAGGGTAAATCTTGTGAATGTGTACATTTCCAGGATAATGTTAGTGGAAAATGGTAGTTGTAGCATCATGAGACTCACAGTTTTTGCTTTTTTTTATTATGTAGGCGGCCAATTTACCCTTCTGGCGAGGCTCCTGTAATAAACGGAGATCTGTTATACACGGGAGATCCAATCAAGTAAGATTATAACATCAGAAAAAAGGGTAAAGTTCAAATTTGTGCATGTTTTCAGACATGACAGCACATTTGACCTGCATTATAGTGTCATCACAATGTTACGGCACCTGTGTGGCAGGTGAGTACTTTAACTAAGCAGCACAACACCCAGAAATCCACGCCTCGTTTATTCTATATTTGCAAAAAACAATTCACGCGCTCACATCCACGTTGAAAAACGTGAATATAAGCAACGCTGCTTCAAAATTAAAGTCTTTAATTGTGAAACAAAACTCCATGAGGCCAGATCGCAGTTGATGAACACTGTTCACAGTGTGCAGTAAACACGGCAGGAGAGCTCCATGATAACATGGCTTCTCAACTCATTAACAGGGTACACAGAGATTAACGGATTTACCTTGAGAAATACCACCAGTGAATGTGAAACATTAACCAACTCTGTGGCTGATAATTCATATTTACTGCTAAATATTCATGTTTACTGTTCCCTGTGTACACGTAACTGTTATCACACAAAATGTATAGAGAGCGAATTGATAATGAGTGGAAAGAAATCTAAGTGGTCTGAAACAGCATGGGAAGCTGACATTTTTTATCTGTATATTGTATTTTGTTTGAGCAATAAATAACATTGATTTTGCAATTAAACAACCACATAAACTAACCAGTCTTAATTAAAAGTAGAGCTGCAAGTGGCCATTAGTGGGTTGAAGCCTGTGAGGCCGGCGCACTCAAATCCATGTGATATCCACCAAACTGACAGTTTGACCTCACAGCACCTTTATAGAGTAAAAACAAATGTGGTCTGATACACTTTTGTAGCCCCTTTGCAAATAGCGCTGAAGTTTGATAGCTTTAGTTTGAAATGCTTTGTGTTTAAACATACTTTTTCCTGCCAGATTCATTTTTGTGTTTTGTACAAAATGTTTTACCTGTCTGCATTAACCAAGAGTTCAGCCTGGGCAATAAAAGGGATAAACGAGCAAAGCAATACTATACTGTGGACAGAGACGGCAGCATAACATGTTTTAGCCAACTAGAAGAAAGACTCACCAAAAAATCAGCTTAAATAGATGCTGTTTTTAGAGATAGGGAACTCAACTTGAAGTGAAATGTATTGATCCTGTTTTTGTCTGCTAACTTTGAAGTAAGCATGGATAAGTTTCAGTTTCAGTTCCCTGTCTGAATGTGCTGTTTGACGGCAAGATAAAGAGTAAAAAATATTTTAAATTTCTTCTTTGTTTTTACCTTGTTCCATTTGTGTTTTATCAGAGGTAGAGTAGAGGACACTTTCACCAAAATCACCACTTTTTGTTCAGAATCCGTCCATTTTGCTCTCCATCTCCATCGTCTCCACTTCCTGCTTTGATCTCTGTGGTGTATACCGTCTTTTTATGCTCTGACTACATCTCCCAGAAGCCCCAAATTTACTCACAGGCTGTGTGAGCAATCGGCGACCCGCTGCTAAAAAAAACACTTTCACATATATATGTATGTATACGTCGATGGCGCTCAAGCGTCAGATTTTTAATGATGTATAGATACATCAATGGTACTCAAATAGGTAACAGTGATCTGTAAAATGTGCAACGTTGCAAACAAAACACAGACACAGGTGTGTGTTTTTCCTCTAACTTCAAAAATATAAATGTTATATTGCACTAGATATACGAGATCCATAACTATAATCTGTCAGTAATCTATGCAGTGTGGCAAAAAAATATGTTGACACTGATCATCACATCATGCCAGCAACACCAAAAAAAGAAAAACATATGTTACTGAAATGAAACCAGCGAAATGCACATGTAGGCTACAATTCACAAGTGACTTGTCAGTACTTTGGGATGTCTGGTGTAGTGCATTTGTCTATAGTTGATATATTTTCTGGAAGGTTTGACTGAGTAGTCAGAGGGATTTTAAATATATCCTCAAAATATGTGGCATAAAGAAAAAAAACCCTTAGCAGCTCCCGCCTACTGTTGCTAGTGGACAACTCTGTAATCCTTACACAACAATGAATCAGTACCATAGTCTGTAAAAACCTCTCAAATGACTCATGTGGAACTCGTGAGTCTTTACAGTAAAATATTGTTAAATAATTGTGCGCCTGGAGACTGCAGACACAGAGTGAGCATCGACAAATAAGCATGAGTAAAAAGTAGGATTCAGGATAGTGCTACATGTGTTTTACACCTATAAACCTCACAAATACACTGCCAGGCCAGAATTAAACAGTTGTGAGAGGCACTTTTTTCCTGTCTTAAGTATTGTTCGACTCGTGTGCAATTATTTGCATCAAACCCAGGGCGACAAGCTGGGACTCAATGTGCAGACTAAAAAAAAAAAAGATGTTTGACTGAAACCTACCTCAGTAAAACATGAGCAGAAAGTATGAAATATGTATTGGTTTCCAAAATCCCGAACTAGGCATATTCTTTTACAAGTCTCTAAGCTCCAGATGTTATTAATTCAGAAAATGAAGACGCGAAAGAAAAACTTCATCAGAATCAATAGGGCTCCAGCACCTGTGGTGCTTGATTTACAGTGTGATGTTTTGTTGACATCTCACTGTTATTTGGGGATGTAAACATGCAGAATTGCCTTGTGCGTAAAATATATTTGACTCTTGAAGTCCCTGCAAAGTCTGAGGTGCAGAACGTTATCAAAGTTAAATAAAGGTTGAAAGTCATCTGGATAAATCTCTTCACATGAAGTATAAGCACTCAAAATAGGAGTGGAAGGACCATCTGTGTGTGCGTGCACAATGCACACACATACACATTTCAATGCTTTATCTGTCACCAATGAATTAAATCTAATTTACACAGGACACTGACATTAGATAGGTTCTATGTGGGGACATTTAAGGATACAGAAAGTATTGTCTCCTCTGCACAGCCTGGCTTCTTATTACAGCAGACACTGCTGGTCAGTCAGCTCGTTTTGGTTGGGTTGGAAGTTAAAATACAAAGACACACTCCAACACACACACACACACACACACACACACACACACATACTCCCACACTCATAGTCACACATTCCCACTGTTTAATATATTTCTGTGTCTCCCGTTAACAATATTTTGTGTCAAATTATAGTGGGCAAGATAAATAGTGGGTCTGTGGCGGTGTGGAGAAAATAGAACAGGATGAAAATGTGGGGCTTCCAGTCGGGTAGGAGGAGAGGAGAGGAGAGGCAACGCTAACTCCTACCTCAGACACCTGGCTTTCCCTGACTAGACATGTAAACCTGGTTAATCTCAGCCCCTTTGTGAACTTGTGTATTGCGAAATATCTGCATGACTGAAACCCGCTGAAATACCGAACCCAATAATCTGCGAGGCATCCTCTCGCGCACATGTCCAATTTACCATGCACAGCCCAATTTGCAAATGAAAAGCTTGCTGGCTAATTACATGTATCGACAAGGAAATTACATTCATGAATAGAATGAATCTAATTAATTCTTTGCATTGCTGCACATTTGGCTCAGGCTGCCAGTTTGGTGAGCGGGACAGTATGGACGTCTGGAGTTTGTGCGGAAATGGAAGTCACAACAGACACGAAAAATGACGTCGGGTGTTAATTGGGGTACGCTTGGCTCAGAGAGAGATGGAGAGATAGACAAAGAGGAGGAGGAAAAGAGGGAGAGAGAGAGAGCCTGGAGGACTAATTAGTGATTATAACTTGGCGCTCTCCAAACATAAAATATCTCTCAACCCAAAAGACAGAGGAATGATTAAAAATAAAAGAATAGGAATCAAACACACTGTGAAACACCCCTTTGGTATCTGTGTGTGTGTGTGTGTGTGTGTGTGTGTGTGTGTGTTATATTTGCAAGCATGTGTATGTATGTGTGAGAGAGTCTGGAGTGTGTGTTGGTGTCCCTGCCCCCTCATTAAACCATGCTTTACTCTGGTAAATGGCAACGGCACAGAGCTCAATGTCAACCAGAGAGGTCACAGCCATAGGCGGGCTCTGACACACACATACACACACACACGCACACACACACACACACACACACACACACACACACACACACACACACACACACACACAGATACCAAAGGGGTGTTTCACAGCTCACAGCACAGTTGTACATTGACTTATATTCATTCAACCTAGACACTTACCTTGACCTAACTATAACTGCTTGAATAATCCTAATCCTAACTCTAACCAAAATCTAAATTTACACTAACATTAAATCTTCTCCGTCTTTACTCTGGTATGTAACAATTCACATTATGGGGACATGCATTTTGTCATTTTGGAAGATGAGTCCCCACAATGTGAGTGTGTTAACAGGTTTATGTCCCCATAATGCTACTAATACACACACACAGGCACACACACACTGACATGGATACACCAAGCATCTCGCACACGTGTGTTGCCTAAGAAATGCACGAAAAAAAACATGAAAGTCGCAGTAAGTTTCCAAAGGCGTGTTACTTTTGTCTTTGTTCTGTCACAGCAGACATAATGAAGAGTGTCAGCCTCTCCCTGCCCCTTGCCGTTGTGAGCTGGACATTAGCAATTCACACATCAAATTCATAAATCAAGGGCACCCTTCACCACAGTATAAATGGAGCATGGAGGCCTGCAACTGGCTGTCTGCTGACTGTATCGCTCACCCGTAATGGATCCATAGCCATAGTGTTTTTTCATGTCGTCTGGTAGCTGACATTTAACGCCGTCCCTCCTGCGCAACTTTTCCAGACACATCCCATGCCTCGTGTTTGTGGAAAATATCTCAAGGAAGAAACGCAGGAATACAATGCATGCATATTTAATTTAATGTATCTATTTAATGGCTCACAAACAACAATAATGACATGAATAATAAATCACACATGCGCACAGGCTCGTAGGCAAAGAAATGCACACAGAGCTTTTTTTTGTTTGGGCTGGAAACTGATTTCTCACACAAGCTGAGACGCCGCAGCACGCACAGGTGTGTTGCCGGGAATTTTACCTGAGATTTAGAGCTTTTGTTCTTCATTGGTGATTGTTTTTTTCTTACTTCACAAACTGACTGATGTCAAACCTCCCTTATCACCTTCGATGCACTGAACAATCATGAACAGCGTTTGTGTCAAACATGCAACATCGATCATACCATTAACAGGGACACACACACACACACAATCTGTTACCATGGCAACACCAACCCTCGATGCACACTCTCACACATGCATGCATACACGCGCACACACACACACATGCATGCACAGAAGGCAGATGGGGCAGTGGTCTAAAAATGTATATGGTTTTTGATCGGCTTCTCATTCAAGCAATCATGTTAGCGTCACGCAGCGGCACAGCCAGACATGAGCGTGCGTGAACTGTCAACTAGCTGCTTTCACGCCACACACAACCAATATATCACTGCATGACAAGAACGGGGCTCTCTACAATAAAACACTGCATGTTTCATTTCATATCTTCAACACCAGAATAAGCTTTCTGCACCCGTACAGTTGAGCAACATGTAGAGCAGAATCACATGCAGACGCTTTGTTGTGGCGCAGACGGCTGTCGCCTGTGTGATGAACTGAAGTCTGTACCGACCCATTTGACAGTTGCATCATTTGAAGTAGAAGCCCTTAAAATGCACAGGTTTCATCGTTTAAATTTAAGCTGTCGAAAGGGAGTTTAACTCAGTGTTTCACCCCACCTGTCTTCTTATAACATGAGACAGGATGTCGAGGGGCCCTACAAGAGTAATCATATATTTTCATGGACTCGACACCCACGACCAGACTCTGAAGTTTACCTTTGTCTACATTTGAGAAAGTTTGATAGCCTCCTTATTTCAGAGCTCTGTAGAATTTGCAACAACAAGTCATTCCCGCCGGATGGATAAAACAGGCTCTACCATCAGTCTGTCCACCTGAGTGTGGTTTGTTATCTAAAACTAGTCTATAGTCTATTACCATGGACAGATACACATACACCCCCAATCTATTATTGAACAAAAGGCTCACGCCTCCGCTCAGCCCTTCAGGGAGGAATCCATCCCTCCATCCCAGAATAATTTCACACATCAGTAGATACACAAAAGAGAGAGAGGGAGGGAGGAAGAGATGGAAGGAAGAGAGGAAAGGACAGAGAAGAGGAGGAGAAGTGGATGGAGTAAAAATGTATGGGGTCACAGCTCAGTGCTCGTGGGAGGCCAAGGTGTCGGGGGGGAGCCATGCGTGACAAAACAGAGATCATATGCAATCACGCACACGGGCGAGAAAACAAACAAACGCTGATATCCGCACACACTGCGCACGGTCGTACACATGCCAAGAAAAAGGTGAGAATAAGGACATATCAGATGAAGACTTGTAAAGATTGGGTCTGACTTGATCAGAGATGTCCTCATCCAAACACAGACTGGTAATCTCTTTATCTGTCACACTCTCTTCCTATTCACACTCACATTAAGGATTATCCTCATTCTGCGTGCAGACAACAGTGAGGATGAGGAAACACAACATTTTTGATTTCCTCATGCATAAGCGTATGGAAATAAAGAATTCTATGGGAACCCGGAGAGGCACAAATGTGCACGCACACTCGAACACAAGCCTAGTGTGTCCACACACCGAATAATTACTGGGCGTTTTCAACACGCCATTTGTCGATAACACATAGCCACACTTCATGAGCAACATCTAGACCAGAGAGATATTATATTTGACCACAAACACACACATTAAGGGAATGCGACTGACTAAATAAATTGAATGCTTCAAACAGCAGACAGCTGACTTGACAGCTGATCAGTCTGGAAATCCCACATATATGAAATTGTGTTACACCACAATCTATGGTGGACGTACCGAGCCTACATGTGTCTAAAATGTGATGACCAACGATGAATTAAATTTTCAATATGCTGCTGGTAAAAAAAAAAAAACCGCCATACTTCCCGCAATGTCTGCAATACAGAGACAGATAAAAATCAACACGCACAGAAAAAAAAGTCTATTCTTTTCTTTGCAGCAGCAGCAAGTACAAAATAATCGACTGCAATAATCTGGAGCTGTGCAACAAACACACACACACAGGAAAACATACATGCACTAAATGCCCAGCGAGCACGCACACAAATCCCCCTATGAGAGCACCAAGCAAGAGGAGCAGCAGACACAATGGAGTGTTTAAGTATGCAGGAAACTTTATGCCTGGGTGGAAGAGGAGCTTTGAAGGAATCCGCTGAGGGACACCCAACCTCCCTCTGAACTGAGCCTGTACCTCCTCATCAGAAAGAGGGAGAGAAAGGGGGGGGGTGAAAGATAAAGATAGAGAGGACTAGATGGTAAGTTGGAAAAGAGAAAGAGGGAGAGGGCATTAGAGGGGGCAGCAACAAGGTGCCTCGGTCTCGTCACTGCGCCTTGTGCACAATTGCTCTTGGTTAGGCTGATGTGTGAAAGTCCCTAACCGGCAGCAGTCACGTTGTTCTGAACCACACACACACACACACACAAACACACACACTGCCTATTCATGTGAGCACTATTCAGTAGGTGCCGTGCTTAACTCCCAGTATGACCTTCATTGAGATGGATTGCATGAAAAATGTAATGACTTTCCTGAGAGAAAAACCACAGGCCAAATCAGCTTTGCATTGCATAATAATGCCGGACTTGGTAATCAATAACGCAAACACACAAACACACATCCGTAATGGAGTGCACAGCCTGCACATGGAGAAAATGTCTCAGCAGAGGCCAACAACATCACAATGGATGGACCAAACCACCAGTGGTGAGCTGTGCAATGCATAAACAAGGAGCTATTGACGGTAAATGCCTGCATCCATTTCCACCCATCAAACACTTCCCTAAGCTAACAGCTTAAGTCTGGAACAACATGCAACTCAGAAAAGCTTTTCGCACCCCAAATGTTTAGCTCAGGGTTATCTTTGGCCATGAGTAAAGAGTTGCCCCAACCTAATTTGGCCTCATTTCACATTGTACCACTTAGCCAGTAGCACAGTTTAAGTTATCTATTGTTCATGCTGTAAATATGTTGTTAATTTTGGCCCAAAGCAGGACAGAGGAAGCTCATCCCAATTTTAGTGAGCGGTCGCCACGAGTTTGTGTGATATCATCCACAGTCAGAGCAAACTCCAAGTTATGTGATTAACATTGACTAAAGTGAAGTGCAAAAAGCCCTTAAGTTTCTTTAACTTAACTGGCTTTTATGATCAAATCCTCTGAGTGCACGGTCACTGCTTCTGTTGTTTATACTTTTTTTTCCTCTATTTTTGTGTTTTGTAGGACAACATTACACAATGAAACTAGAGCATCATTTTCACACGTAACACAAAGCAGAAAGCAGCTATGAGCAGATATGTGCCACACATTTAATGGCTTTCTATGGTTGCATAGCAACAATGTTAGACTCAGATAACAATCTTTATCCTACTGACCATAGGGTTTTTGAACTCGACAGTGGAAACATTCAATCTGTAGCTTCATTTCTTATTTCTCAGCCTCTAAGCCTTCTATAGTTTTTGACCCGGGAGCCCTGATTCCTTCGTCTTAACCCAGAGTTGTTGGGATTACAAAGCGAAATAGACAGTAACACACAAAATGGGATGTATAGTCAGAGGGATTTTTGGCTGTGAGCTCAGTTTGCTGTTTTTTTTTATTTTCTAGTGTCACAGTTTTAGGGTCCCGTAATGAAAAGCTGCCATTGTGTTTGTTTATCGCCTCTTTATCTCTCAATGTGACATAAGCTAGAGATGAGTCACCAGAAGAAAAAAATACTCTGAGTTCATCTCACTGTCACAGATATTTCTAATGCTGAAGTCTCACCTCGTTGGTGTTCCAGCGATGGCGCTCCTTTGGCAGAGAGGAACATTTCGGTAGACACTCCAGCAGCTTCTTAGGAAGGTAGATCTTCAACTGGCCAGGCTCATCTGGAGCACAAGGGGAGGCGGGGGCGGAGAGGGGGTGAAGATAAAGGAAGATAAATGAGGGATGAGTAGGAAGAGGAGAGAAATTTCTCATCAGACACAGACACTTTGTGTGTGGAGAATACCAAAAAGCAGCATCTCTGGGATGTGGATGGATGAAATCATAACACACTTTTATTGCACAGAATTTCTAATGGCTGATGTGACCTTAAGCAAGTGCAAAGATTTGTTTAAGCCTATGAATGAATTTGGGTCTATACCCATGATTTGTGATAACTTGCTCAGAATTCCGATTTATCAAAAATACAGCTGAGGGTTGTTGGCCCAGTAAGAATGATATCCATTGTGAATTAAACAGGATAACTCCAACAAATTACACACAAACTATGTTTAATATTTCCACATCGTCTTAATACAAGTGTCTTGATATCTTTGCCAATCAAGATGCAGGGTACAAACAATAGATAGATGTTCAGTGCACACAGGGAGTGACAGCGCACTTATTTTTGGACAGCAGGTGGAGGTGCACAGCACATCACCCGAAAACAGATTTGGATTAAGCCCATTATCATCCATTATCAGTGCATTTGGGGCTTGTAACAATCATGGACAATCACATGGGCATCTCTTATCCCCTTTAAAAGCAATGCTCTCCCCACAGTGTTATAAAGACAGTTTGGTAATGGAGTAGAAACTCAAGACTGGATCCTCCTGAGAGGAAACTAATATTCTTGTACGGGAGCAGGAGAGTCACAAGTGCAAATATGCAACAGCCCAAATGTTGCTACAGGCAGGTGACGTTTGGATTCAAGTTTAATTCATACTGAAATTCCTGAAATTAAAAACACAACGATCCAAACACTACCCACAGGTGAGGTAATGTAAATTTGTCAAAAATCTGTTTTATCTCCTCTACATTACTGAGGAGTGATATTCTTTTTTTCAACACATCCCATAAAGAGATGGTATTAGCACAGAGAAAGTATTCCCTGTGTACAGCTGCCATAAGCCTCTATTGTTGTCCAAAAGCTGTTTATCACATGGGTGAGCTACACCATTGCACTGGATGACTTTTCCCCTCATTACCATGAACACGGCTACGGCAGTTTATTTTGAGTGAATCCCACAAACACCATCCTGCTGCTGTAAATACTCACTAGAGCACCAAATTCTCGGCTGAAAATAGTCCCTGATAAATGCACCACTTACTCTTGTTTGGATAAGTTTGCTACAAAGGCTAGAGGCCATCTTTTAGAAAATTGAGTTAAGTATTATTTTTTTTTTATGTATTTATGACCTGTGTTTAAAGATCACAAACAGGTCAGGGTAATATTTAGGGGTGGGAAAAAATATTGATATGGCAATACTTTTTCTTCTGATATAATATTTATTTTTAATTTCTTAATATTGATTTTCCCCCCCAAAAAAGTAATGTTTTCGGCCGATGAAATAAAAAGTTAAAAAAAATCTGCAGAAACGTGGTAACTTTGACAGCCCTAATATAAACGTGTCTATGTATATATAAATATATGTGCACATATGTAAATATGTGTGTATGTATATGTATATATAGATATGTACTCTACATATATACAGTATATTTACAGTATACAGTATATTTAATAATGTAATAATGTATTGTATCGTGACTCAAGTATCGTGATACGTATCGTATCGTGAAGTCCTTGCCAATAACCACCCCGAGTAATATTTTAATATTGATGGTTTTGGTTTACAAAAATATTGCCAACCTTAGCTTTTAATTGAAAGAAAATGTGTGGGTGTTTTTTTCAGTGTAATGTGATGTGACTGCTGCTGGAAGAATGTATAACTGAAGAGGCAAGGAAAACATGAATAATAAGTGTTTGTGACACCTATAAAAGTGTCCCTATAAAAGTGTCCCAATCACCAAAACTATACGGTGCTGCTGGATTACCGACTGCGCCTCTCCTCCCGCTGCTGAGCATGGAGAATCACCAAAATACTGAATAGACACAGGTGAGGGGGAAAAAAATCCCACCGCTCCTCAGGAAAGTACTACTTCACCAGCGCATAGCGTCCACACAAAGATAGAGCCCCTGGTGTGTGTGTGTGCGCCTGTTTGTAAGTGTGTGCCCAACGGGTGTGCTGCTCAGAAGTCAAAGAGAGCAAGCACTCAAAGGTTATTGATAAGCATTTGAGTAGAGGGCGTCCATTCATGACTCCCCTGGGAAGATAGGAATTATACTCTACCTGAGGGCAGACGACGGAGCGAGCGAAGAAGAGAGATAGGTGGGGTGGGAGGGTCAGAGCGGGAGACAGAGAGACGCAGGGAGACAATGAGCCAGAGAGAGACAGTTAATGAAGAAAAAAGAAACTTAGTAGGAAGATTTAGAAAGTCAGAGTCTTGCAAGGACAAGAGATGGAATGAGGTAAACGCAGGGAAAGAAAAGTACTGTAGCAGGATGGGAGTGGTGTCTGTGTGTGTGTGTGTGTGTGTGTTTGTGTGTGTGTGTGTGTGTGTGTGTGTGTGTGTGTCAGTAAGAAGTGTGTTCAGGCACGTATGCTCCTCCTAATCAATTATGCATTTATTAATAGAAGGCCTGAGAAGACAAAATTTCAAACAGCTGAACGGTGCAGCAGCTTAGTTAAACAGCTGAATGGTGCAGCTTAGTTAAAGCCTAATTTCTTTTTTAGCAGCACTCCAGCCTCTCTGCTATGAATGCCAATCAGCGTTTAAACCCCACCCCTCCCGGCTATAACCCCCTCCCCTCCCCCTGCTGTTCTGAAGAATTCTCATCAGAGCTTCGCCTTTGAAATGTACCAGAACCACCACATCAAACAAGCCCGTTGCACATGCGTATACGCACACACACAAACACCCACGTGCATGCGTACGTACGCGCGAAAGCACACACACACACACACACACACACACACACACACACACACACACACACACACACACACACACAGCGCTTGCCGATCAAAGCGCAGACATCACAGTATTTGTCCCAGAGTGGCGTTTTTTACCAGTGACCTTGGTACCGAAATCCCTTTCAAAGCACACCTTCATGGACACGGCCGTCATCTTAACCTCTCCGCACATTTACTCTCCCTGCTGATGAGGAATGGAGGACCAACTTTGCAGATTTGTTGAATGCTGATGAGCTTTTTACACCCCCAAAGGGTTGTATCTTGTATTTCTAACAATCCTGAACCAGCGAATGCGTCCCTGTTTTAAAAAATTCAGCCCTGGTTACTGTCGCAATCGTCTTTTCCATCTGTTCCCAATGGCTCTCGGTGGAGCTATACTGTGGTGTGACACGGGGGCAAAAACTTCTCTTGTGTTTCTGGCTACCAAGGAGCACGAACCAACCTGGGACACGGGGAAAACACATCTTAATATGTAAATTCAGCTCTGCTCACATTTATATTTGAAATAATAAAGCCGCATGTGAGTCCCTCAGCAGTAAACCACGCATTTCTAGCCATACATAGATCACTCACTCAATCGCTAATCCAGTAAAAAAGAGTCCAAGTGACAAAGCCTGAATGCTAAATACTGGCTTCAAGTTATATAGAAGTATACCATTCGACCAAAGTGAAACATTGGTTTGGTTGCCTATCAAATGCCATAATTTAGACTGGAATCACACAGAAGATGATGAATATTTCACCTCATAAAACTGTCATCTCCATATTTAACGCAGAAACAAGCCAATGCCCTTGTGAGATGGCTGTCAGTTAATTATAAAACTCTCCTCAGTAAAGAGAGAGAAAAACGCTCCAAATGCAACTCTTAACTCTCCCCCAACTGATATTAGGAGGCATCAGGGGAAATTTTCACATTTTCCCCCTTTTTTTTTTTTGGGATGAAATTAATGTGACAGAAAGAAAGGCTCATTGCACAGCAGCTAGATAGAGGGATGAGAGGGAGGGAGAGCCGGGGCAGGGAGAAGAAAAGGGGGGAGCAGAGAGTGCAGGAAAAGACGAGAGAAAGAGGGAGAGCAGGGGGCGGAGGGGGGAGGGATGGAGAGATGGGCGTGCATGCTAATTTTATCATTCTGCTGATAAACTTTTCCTCCAGTAATCCTCCAGCTGGGACGTGAGAACAGAAAGGAGACAGGGATAGGCTCGGGAAGTCTCAGCTCATATTAAACAGCCATCCCAAACAGAACTCCATGTTCCACTCCATTCTTTTCTATTCTACTCTATTGTTGTTCACACTCCCTCTAAATTCCTGTGACGCTCTCGTTCGCTTTCATCACTTGAAATAAGAGGATCTGGTGCAGGTACGAAGCCAAATGCACCCTTTGAAAAGAAAAAGAGGCAAGGTGGGGGCGGCGTGGTGTAGGTGGTACCTCCCCCCTCTCTATGCCCATAACCCACCACCACCACTAAGCAGCATGTCTGTTTGCTCCTCCTCACATCTGTTTATTTTCCTCCAATTTGCCCCCCCCCACCAAAACACACATATACACAGAGGCAGAGACATGCAGCTGCATCATGTCCTCAGAAATCAATAACCAATCAAAGCAATCATTGCCTTTATAGCCTCTCTAACACACCGCGGCAATCTCACACACACACACGCCCGGGACAGAGCGGCACACACACGACCACACGGCGACCCCAGATTACACACTTCATCTCACTTGCAGTTTAACCAGGCCCATTGAGGATTATAGATACATAATGCATGTGTACAGATTAGGTATGACAATAAACTACCTTCTCTATGGCTATGTGCAGCAGTGTGTGTGTGTGTGTGTGTGTGTGTGTGTGTGTGTGTGTGCCCGCTAATACTGTACTGGCATGCATGAATAAACATGATGTGTGACAGAGCTGAATTGGAATGACGTCTCAGCTCAGAGGCTCAGTGTGTGTTTATTTTGTGTGTGTGTGTGTGTGTGATCTGTTACAGAGCAGATGAGAAGGAGACCTCAGTCAGTTCCCGCATCACATCATTCTGCCAGAAGGCTTTTATACTTGCTCCCAGAGTCACCCTGTGCCAAAGACAAACAGCGTGAGGAGTGTTTGCGTGTCTCTTACTGTTGGCGTCGGTGTCGTCACTCTTGGGAGGGGTGTGTCCTGTGTAACCGACGGCGATCCTGACCATTCGCTCTGGATTTCTTATCTTCTTCAGTCCTGCGAGGGGAGAAAGAGACAGCGACAGGGACATGTTTAGTAGACGCTCCGCACTTTGGTTTCCCTAGCAGTCGAGCGCCTCGCTTCATTCTTCCTCCTCTGAAGCCCAGAGACAAAAGTCCAAGTGATACGCATGTGGGCTGATCCGTCTCCTGATCCACCAACTTGCCTCCATTGTGTCCCCTGATCGATTGGCCACAGTAGATACACTGCCTCCATGTGTGTGACTAACTTGTACCAAGCTTTAGTTTCTCTTCCCTCTCATCATCTCTCTGTTTCCCTGACCACTGTTGCTATGATACAAAGTAGACCAACCAGCAGGAGGGAGATGGTCTTCCAGGCTATATGGTGTATGTTGCTCTCATGCCCACTGGTACACTCTGCTGATCAGCGCCATGCACATCTGCCAGGGGATGGAAAGAGGGGATAGCTGTGTCCTGCCTTCACCGCCGCTGCCATTCATTTGGCTTCCATTCAACACGGCTGAGGCTCGTAAATTATTACATCGTCTCTACACATAACGCAGAGGTGGTGGCGGATGAAACTATAAAACCACACACTGTGAATTTGTGAGTCTGTTTGCGTGTGAGAGTGTATGTACAGTACAGTATGGGCAGGGGGATGGTTTTATATTTATATGGTACAGTGCCTGCTGATCTGCCCATGGGCCATCTGTCTCATCTACAGTTCTAGTCTTTTCACGCAACGGGACTCTCAACCCACGGCCTTCCCTTTGCCTCTGGCTGCATGCGTGCGTGTCTGACTTAAAGTGATTGTACACCTGAACAGATGCTCCACACAGGTTTGATACTACTTGTGCAGTTCAAGTCATACAAAAAAAAAATGCCCCTGAACAGAAATCTTGCTCAGCATCGCGCCCTAGTGGAGACAGGATAAAAGCCTCCTGTCATTCTCAGCATCACTTTGCTGAGGAAGAGATCAGAAGAATCAATTAAGAACAATAAAAGTGATATCTTCAAAGCCGTGCGACAGTTCAGCTCTTAAAGTTGCAGTCATCCGTAATGACACATACTGAGTGATGTTGTGTTTGCTGGGTTTAACAGGGACAGTGTGACATCACGGCTAAACCAGGGGCTGTTTACAAACAAATGTCAAACGCACTGAGTAAGAAATAAAGATTTCATTAACCTATGAGTGGAGATGGAGCTGTTATTGCCATGGCGATTGTGGTCATCCCTTCAATAATTCATGAAGTAATAAACAGTGGGAACAGTCTGAATGAAACGGTGGCTGTTGTGTGACAATAATGACCCCCCAGGAGTTTAAACTATGCCTTCAGACATGACCTAAAACTGACACACATACACTCCCACCCCATTCCCTAAATGCAGCCAAATTCTCACCTTCAAGCACACATCAAATGAACACAAACATAAACACACACACACACACACACACACACACACACATTTTGGATTGTGACTAAATAAATGCACAGCTGGTTTGGGAGATTGTGTGCATGTCAGGAAAGGGAAATGCATTATTCACTTGTCTAATTTATGCTTTAAAAGAGGCAGCTAAACACACACACACACACACACACACACACACACACACAGAAAGCATCTGAATTCCTTCAGCTTGAGCCACTCTCTCCTCTCCATCCTCTTCTATGCTAAACGCTTGAAAAGCACTCATAAAGCAGCTGCTCTGGGGGGAAACGCTGACAAGCATCGGACGGTGAAACAACAAAAAAAAAAAAACTACCCCATCCCGACTCACTCGCAGCCTACCGACGGGACAACTCTCCTCCCGTTATTTATCTGCTGTCGGTTAAACCGTGCTCCACACAGTCGCTGCTTCAGCACCAGCGTCCGTGTTTTCGGGACGGGGCTGGGAGAGAAAAGGGAAAGCCCTGCCGTTATCTCTCTCCCGCTTCCTCGGTGCCTCCGTCCCTTCATCGCCTCGCCTGAACCCCGAATCGCAGGACGCCGCCGTCTCAAATAAAAACCGTTATTTCTCTCTTACCTTCCGGCTTGTTTTCGGCAGCCATTTCCCCTCCGCCGCGCGCCTCATCCCTCCTCCTCCTCCTCCTCCTCTTCCTCCTCCTCCTCCTCGACTCGACCTAGTGGTGGTGGTGGTGGGGGGGAGGGGGGCTGGGGGGGGAGGACCACGCGCGTGCACGGAGAGGACAGCTCAAGGAGGGGGGCGGGGCTGAGAAGAAGGGGTGTGGGGGGCGGCGAGCCTGCCGCGTTCACGGACACTATTGGTCCAAACGGTGAGGACTGACACCGGGGATCCGTGATGGCGACTCACGGAAGTCTCCATCCTTCCGTTTGTTGCCCCCCCCCCGACGTTCACGCGCACATCTCCTCGCTCTCTCTCCCCTCTCACGTCACTGAGCAACGTCTGTATTCGAGGACACCTTGACAGCCTCCCACAGCATCAGCATCATCATCACCATCATCCTCTCTCTCACACACACACACGCACACGCACGCACACACTTTAGGCCTACACACATGCAAATCCACACCGGACGGTGTTGACAAAAAATGTGATGTAAGGGTCGTGTCTAATAAATGTTGTAGCCCTCCTGAATTTAAATGACAAAGCCTGCCGGAAGGAGACCTGGATGCGCTGGGCTGCTGCTGTCATTGGCTGTGGTGCTGAAAGCTCGTGGTGCTGAAAAGACAGCTCCACGCGCTCCTACACAGCCTGCGCGCACTCACTATACCTGCTGTCTGATGACAGGTCAGGTGAAAACTGACAGGACTGAATGAACAACATGCAGGAAATATTTGTATCCTTGCTGTGTGATGGGCTATGTATAATTCTACCGTTGAGGCTATTCCCCCTAAATACTGGGGGTTCAAACGGGACCAGTGCAGCACGTTCCTGTTTCAAACCCACACTGTCACTCGGTGCCTCGGGGTAGAATATCGCCTTTTGCAGCAAAGCCTTGCGTTTGACAGAGACAACCCTCTCCGCAGACACGCTTCACGGAAAAACCATGAGCTTCTGAATGGTTTGTCTTCAGCTACGTGTGTTTTTGCGGAGGCACACAAAGCTCCTGGCATCAACAGAGTTCAAGCATGATGAATGACAACGAGGAGCAGCAAAAAGATCGATTTATACCAATAAAACTGTGTGTCTTTGTCCGATGGAAAGAATGATGCTGCATGCACAGGAGTGTAAAGCAATTATCATTTCATTCAAAGCTGTAGCCTGCAATGCACAGCATGAAGTTTGTCAGATATTTAAAACTAAAACTACAGTATATGAACAAAAATCTAACTGTGGTGGGGGAAATTTACTTGAGTACTAGAGGTCTGCACTTACTGAATAATTAAGACTGGTTTATAAATAAAACTGATCCACAGAAAATGATGACTTATAGCCCTGGAGTTGATTTAGAACTTGGTCTTATTCATAATACTGTTATTTAATCACTTCAAATGAAAATGTATTTCTCCAGATCAAGCTACCAAACAGTATCTGCATTTAAAAATAGATTCATGACTGGCAGCAACATTACAATGCATCAGTAAAAATGGCAATCCAATATATACAGAGTGGTGCAAGATCATTTTCAGATCCTTTACTCAATAATAAAACACTAAGTAAAAGTGTTTTAGTGTCATGCATTATGTTTCCGATCATTACTGTTATATAGACATGAACAGCATTTTAACGTTGTAGCTGGTCGTGAAGAAGCTAATCTCACTGACTCTATGCACTATCCTATGAACCAGACGTACCGGTTTTATTTTGTCAATATTTATCTAAACAGGCTAATTATAGCTGCTAAATCAATGTAGGAACTAGAGCAACATTTCCTACAGAAACATGGTGGAGTAGAGAGAATAAAGCATCTTCTCTAGTACGTAATGCAACGTCCTCCACATATATAGCATCAACAAGGATAGTTTTAGCTTTTGCTACTTAAGTAGCCAATATTTTTTGTTCATTTTACTTTTACTAAGAGTATTACGGAAGAGTAGCAATTCAACTTTAGCACTGAGAATATGCGTTAGTGAGATAACAGCAGTTTCTACAACCGAAGAAGAGAAGAAATACATATAAAACTGTTTTACTGATAAATACAATACCTGAGACACTACCCACTATTATTTTCCGTCTCTTATGGAGCTGTGAAGTTTATCTTAACGACACAAAAACAACCAGCAGAGGACGACAGAACTACTTCCGCTCCTCATGAGGCCGACCAATGAGCTTCCAGAACACTGGGGCGGTGGGCGGAGCTACAGCCAAACGCAAACATGGCGGCGTCCTTAGATGATGATTTTGAGTTTGATAACCAGGACTACTACTCTCTGCTCAACGTCAGGAAAGAGGTACGGATTGTTCAGTGTTTAGAGTGACGCCGAATGGTTGCGGACCTTTCGTCGTGACTGTCGGGCAGATTTCTTCTGAAAAACCCGTTGTGCAGTCGGTGCATCCTCCTCCAGTTGAATAACGGGCTTCTTCATCAGCACCATCACCCATGGAGGTTAAGACCGGCTGATGCTGCAGTGACCTGAACAATCAGGTCACAGTAAAGGCAGTATTGTTTGTGTTTGCAAACTGAATTAATATGTCTGCACCTTCTCAAATCTCATTTGTCTGTCAGTTAGACTGAGCGGCCTGACTGGGACTGGCTTGGACTGGATAAGGTTGGGTGACATTAAGCAGTCAGAGTGGCAAACATCACAAGCTAACAGGAAGCACTTTTAATCCCTTGTTTAATGACCGTGGACTTTTAAAAGAGATCCACTCAGTCAACAGAGTGCTACACTTGTGATAATATATAAGCAAAGGTGCACCTAATTGTTAGCTGAGAAGATCTACTTTAATCTGTCCTGTATGATAGTGTTCAATTAACTGGTAACTATTTGTACAAAAATAGCAATTTGAAGATGTTAAGTATCTTTCCAGATTAATCAGTAATGAAAGTAATTGTAAATAGTTGTTGTCCTATTCAGGAGAGACATGTCCTCTGTTGTGTCACAGGCTACATTGGAGGAGCTAAAGGCGTCATATAGGAGGCTGTGTATGCTCTACCATCCTGACAAGCATCGCGACCCAGAGCTGAAAAGCCAGGCTGAACAGCTTTTCAACCAGGTGCACCAGGCGTATGAAGGTAAAGATGCCCACATGTACACATCAGTTGGGATTTAAACCATTTAGCTCAACATTTTACTTTTATTCTACTTGCAGATGGAATTAAACAGGGCATAGAAACAAATGTGATGGACAAAAATACATTGAAAGCACAAAAAATCAAGATAAGTCATAAACTGAGCCAAAATTCTTGTCTTTCCTCTCAGTGCTCAGCGATGCTCACTCCAGGGCCATCTATGATATATTTGGGAAGAAAGGGTTGGAGGTGGAAGGCTGGGAGGTATGGATTCTGTCTTCCGTAAACTTTTCTCAGAGTTGAGTTTGCTGCATATATACTTCACATTAACATATCTTCATTACCAATACCTCACGGTGATGACGCTGTGTAGGTGGTGGAGAGGAAGAGGACTCCAGCAGAAATTCGAGAGGAGTACGAGAGGCTGCAGAGAGAAAGAGAAGAGAGAAGGCTGCAGCAAAGAACTAACCCTAAGGTTTTTTCAGTCACGATTACACCGCATTCATCTGTTAACTTCACTGCTTCACTTTCACTGTATTCTTTATGTGGGCTGCCACTGAATACATAGTGCTATTGCATTATGTCCCTCAACCTTTTCCTTCTTTCTTAATTAATTCTGTCAATCTTCACTCCATCATTATTCAGGGCACCATCAGTGTGGGTGTGGATGCAACGGACCTGTTTGACCACTATGATGAGGACTTTGAAGAAATGCCAGGAGGAGGATTTCCTCATATTGAAATTAATAAGATGCACATTTCCCAGTCCATAGAGGTACGACAAAACACACACTGACTTAGCCTTTACCTTCCACTCATTGTAGTATTCTCTATTTAAACTTCCGTTTGTGTCTTCAGGCTCCACTGACAAACTCTGACACGGCAGTGCTGTCTGGTTCGCTCTCTACTCACAATGGGAACGGAGGGGGCAACATTAACGTGACCGTACGAAGGGTTACGTCAGCCAAGGGCTGGGGAGAGGTACTACTGCAAATTGCATGTGTTAAATGAGATAATACAGGTTATTCAAGTAATTCTGCAATCATGTGTTTCTGTACATTTGTCTCTGCAGGTGGAGTTGGGTGCAGGAGACATACTTGGACCTCTCATTGGGTTAAAGGTGTTTCGCAACGTCACTCCACGGTGGTAAGGCCTGATTGTGTGATATAAGGGACTAGAATGTTGCTGCAAGACTGATCTCAGGTTCAAGGAGATGTGAGCACATCACCCCAGTTTTAGCCTCATTACAGTAGCTGCCGGTAGATTTTAGGATTGATTGAGCTCCACTGTACCACCATCCAACCTGAGGCCCTCAGAGAAGGCTCTGCTGGTTGTACTCAGGTCTAGACTGGTAACCAAGGGAGACAGGCTTTTCCCATCTATGCCGCTAGACTCTGGAACAGCTTTCATCAGGACCTCAGGTTTAAGAAGGTTTTTTGTCACCACAGGACAGCAGATTGATACATTTCTACTGGTCTTAGTATTAATTTTAATGTGCTAATGCATTGTTCTTTTATTGTTGTTCTTATAATTTTTTTTCCTATTTTTAATTATGGCTATTTTATATATTTTGCTGTTTTAAAATTTTGTTTGTATTTTATTGCCTGTACTGTACAAGCACTTTGTAACGTTGTTAAGAAAGGTGTTATACAAATAAAGATTATTATTATTATTATAATACTTACCATATTAACAAATGAGAGGCATCCTCCATCTCTGTAATGTACTCTCCTTTATCTCCTCTCCGTCCAGTTTCTTGACAGCCCAGTGTGGTTTGCAGTTCTCTCCTCGGGGTTTACGGCCGAGCTGTTCCCTGATGACAGCACGCCACCTGGACCAGAACACCATGGGTTATCTGCAGTGGCGCTGGGGGCCCAACAGCGCCATGACCACCAGCCTGGTCCGAGACACAAAGAGCAGCCACTTTACTCTAGCCCTGCAGGTACACACATAACCAATGCTTATAAGTGGGCAGTTTAGTACGCATAGTTTGTACCGTAACTGAAATTTTACTTTCTTAACCATGAGATTTGAGAGATATCTACTGTATTATGTTACTTCTCTCCCATCTATACCCCTTCCAGCTGGGTGTGCCTCATTCCTACCTGATGATGAGCTACCAGTACAAGTTCCAGGATGAGGACCAGACCAAAGTGAAAGGCTCAGTGAAGTATGTTAGTGTGCTCAAAGCTATTAGTTTCTGTAATTCAGCTCATTTAGTTTCTAGACAGGCGGCATGCACAAAATATTGCAATCCAAAAAAAAAAAAGATTATATTGATTCGCTGATGGAATTTCCTTCTCAAGGCAACTTCGGGCTGAAAATGTGCTTTTCTGCCTGGTATTAAATTCAATAATATAATAATTCAATATTCAATAAGAGATGAAGAAAATGGATTGAAAGTGTTTTTTAATTTAATTTTCTTTTTATGCAAGACTGTTGTGACATTACATTACATTAATGTTTCATAATTACATGACAGCAAAAATCCCTGTGATCATTAGTGAACAAAATCTGAGAACACATCAAACATCCTTTAGAAACCATTTAATTATGTGACTTGAAAATTACTGATTCTATTAGCTTGGGGCCGACTTCAAATTTTATAGGGAGAAATAGAGAAAATTTGTAATGATATTTTGTTGTTTGTAGAAGGAATGCTCAAAAAAGACAATGCTTTATAGAGTTAGGAAAATAAAATACAATGATAGGACATATGCAGCAGCAAAGAGCTGCAGGAGAAGAACAGTTATACTGTAGAAAAAAATGAAACATTCATAAATACATCAAACATTCATGAATATATGCATTAATGTAGAAGAATATTTAACAGTGGAAGGTGAAATATATACAACTTGTAAAAAGAACAAAAAAATGATCCAAAAACATTTAATCTGTGGTTATACTGACTGTGCACTAATTGACTCTATCCCACTCTGTTGTTGTCTTCAGTAGGTGCCTACACTCTGATCCTGTTCATATTTGTGTTCCTCCCCTTCCAGGACAGGCTGGTTTGGTACTGTGGTGGAATATGGAGCAGAGAGGAAGATCAGCCGACACAGTGTCCTGTCAGCCACTGTCAGCATCGGTGTCCCTCAGGGAGTCACGCTCAAAATCAAGTACTGGCCAACCCAAAATATGATCTCATTCCTTCATGGGGCTCATATCTCCCTGCATCATTATCTAGCTGTCTCTGTGTGTGTTTATGTGCAGGTTGGCGCGTGCCAGTCAGACGTACCTGTTTCCAGTCCACCTCACAGATCAGCTGCTGCCCAGTGCTGTCTTCTACGCCACCGTGGGACCCCTGCTGGTCTACATGGCCATCCACAGACTGATCATCATCCCATACACACAAGCACAGAAAGAGCAGTCAGTACACCTCTGATTCACATAACCTCTGACAACCACTCAGCATTTTGCCAAATTTTACTTTACCAAATCCAACTACTCCTTAACTCATTGTGTTCCAGCTATTTTATTTAAACAGAAAGTGCCTTGTGCCAGCCTTTTTGACCATTTTGAGTCATATTTCAAGACTCGCAGAATATTTTCTTCTATGTCTCTGAAAACACTGAATAACTCAAATGAAAGAAGAGACTGAGAGATTGTTTTATCAGAGGTAGAGTAGAGGACACTTCCACCAAAATCACCACTTTTTGTCCAAAATCCGTCCGTTTTGCTCTCTTATCTCGATCGTTTCCACTTCCTGCTTTGATTCTGTGGCGCTCTTTATGCTCCGACTACATCTCCCAGAAGCCACAAAATTACTCACAGACTGAGTGAGAGCGCAATCGGTGACCTGTTTCCAAAAAAACACTTTGACTTATAAATACATTTATGGCACTCAAAGAGTTAATAAACTTCATGTCCAACAGCTGAAGGCAATTACACAGTTGGACTTAGATGCAACATTTTGACTATGGGCATCTTTAATCCCACTGGGTTTTCTTTCACACTGGCACCGTCATCATAGAGAGCGTCCACAGTGAATCCCAGTGGGTGATTGTTGATGTTTGCTTTGTGCTTCTCAGAGAGCTGGAGCTGCAGAGGAAGAGCTCAGCCACAGACATCGCCAAGAAGAAGCATGAGGCAGAGTCTGCTGTGAGTACTCATACTCACACTCAAACGCATGGGAGGAGGGTTATTGATCATTGTTTTGATGTTCCAGTCTCCTCACTTCATCTGAAAACCTCTTTCCTCTCCTATCCTGTTCTCCTCCTCTTTTTCCCTTGGCTCCTCTGCAGGTTCTGCTGATGCAGGAGTCTGTGAGGAGAATCATAGAAGCGGAAGAATCCAAGATGGGTGAGGGAACGAACACACACACACGCACACTTTGCTGCCCAAACTTGGTAAAAATCCAAATGCGTAATTCAGAGAAATTTCTCGAGGTTGCCCATCTCCATGCTGCTGTGTTTATGTAGGTTAAGCTTGTAAGTCTGTGCACAGAACACCAGAGTGTACACTGGTGTAAATCAAGACCATAATTTCAGTGTGCTAATGGATTTCCTGTTATTTGTGTGGGGAAGGCGCATGTGGTTATTTTAAGAGTCACTCTGTGATGTGTTCACAGCACCTTCAGCACATCTAGATGATCTGGACGAGAGGTAGAGGTATAAATTATCATCTGGCCTGGTGGTGATATCAAGATAACATAGTGGTGGTGTTTTTTATAGTAGACAGGCTCTAGGAGATTGGTGACACATATTCTCACATATTCTGTGTGTTATTCCAATCTGTTTTAAATGATCTTAAGAATACCGTATATACACATCCATACATGAAACCACTAAACACTGCATGCTGCTTTCTAGGTCTGATCATCCTGAAAGCCTGGTATGGAAAGTTTGTGTCAGACACCAGCCAGAAGCAGGAGAAAGCAAAGGTTATTGACGTCACTGTGCCGCTGCAGTGCCTGGTCAAGGACTCCAAACTCATCCTCACTGAGGCCTCCAAGGTGCGTGTTTACCTGCCAGTTTGTCCATTTGATTATCAACAAAGCTGCATGCTAGGGGTGGGAAAAAATGTGGATATGGCAATATATATGGCAATTCTTCTGATATCAAATTTCTTCTAATATAATATTGATTTGTCTTATATAATATTAATGTCTTAATATTGTTTTTTTTTTCTCCCCAAAATGTCATATTTTGGGCCAATCGTAAATCCAGAACAACTTCCGCAAGTTGATATAAAATAAAAAATAAAAATAATTTGCATCAATGCGATAACTTTGACACTTTGTGTGTGTATATACATATATATACGTATATATATGTATATACACACATATATGTGTGTATATACATATATACATATGTGTATATATACATATATACATGTATATATGTATATACACACATATGTGTGTATATACATATATATACACACATATATATGTATGTGTGTGTGTGTGTGTACATGTACACACACACACACGTACTGTACATATATACAACTTGTATTTTAAGCTGCATTTTAAATTTCTCAGTGATCTATGAAGAATATCGTAATAATGACTCACGTATCGCAATACGTATCGTATCATGAAATGCCCAATACCCACCTCATGCATGCATACACATTGTTTACCTGAGTGCAGGCTGGGTTGCCGGGCTTCTACGACCCCTGTGTAGGAGAGGAGAAGAGTCTCAAATTACTGTATCAGTTCAGAGGTGTCATGCACCAAGTCATCTCTGCAGACACAGAGTCGCTACGGATTCCTAAGCAATGTTAGTATGCAGCCACTTTACCTAATATGATATAATAGCTTCACACTACTACACTATGATGCATGCATTCATGATTGAAATGTTTGCTTTGTCTTTTCAGCTCACAGAATTGAGTCAGAGTCCTAGGAGCCCTCCAGTGTTGTAGCACCAAAATGCAGATCAAAGAGACTTTGTAAACAGAGGAGCCCAGGAATGGGGGGGACACATGAACAATGAGTCTATTCCTCTCCGCTGATCCTCCTCTGTCATGGTATTAGTGAATCTGTTTATCGAGTTCCACTCCTTCCTCTCCCGTGGGTCGTCTCTGAGGTCTGCTACACCTGACAGGCTGCTCAGATACACGCCTGCTGCAGGAGATCAGACACATAGTTTTATAAATGCATTATACAGAGGGACTGATGGTCACCACGGCAACCATTCCCGTCAACAATGAGCTAGAATTGCACATATATTAAAGGTGTTTCTTGACATTTGTTCTGTCAAGTATATACAGATGAGATGTGCTCTAACTTTACTCCATATCACTGTAGTCTTTGTCCTGTATGTGTATCACCCCAGTGAGTTTGACCCATAACTGTTTATATAGAGTAACACTGTGCAGGATCATGTCTCAGTGACCCTGAGGCTGAATGCGTGACTCATGTTTTTGTTCACCTTTTAAAAAGTCTGCCTAATTTATCATGCCTTTTAGTGACCTGACTGCTGCTCGTGTGTTAACTGGTGCTCAGAACTGATGACTGTGAGGGCTGAGATGTGGAAGTCGGAGGAGGGAACGTGATCATGCCCTTTGATGGTAGCAATCCAACCAAGGAGAGACACACTTGAATTCTTCATACAAATTTTTTAAATAATTCAGGCTCGTTCCCCTTCAATTCGATTTACGTCAGTGTTCATTGATTTTTGCTGTGCAGTTGCAGCTCAACAGCATTTCTTACAATGATTTTTCATAAGCGAAGGTTACAGTCTGTACCTCAGTGGTGTACATCCAGCGCCAAGCCGGTAGCTGCTGGTATGGATTTGTAATAATTTAGCAAAAATAGAGACATGAATAAAGATTTTGTGGTTGTGATGCAGCCAGCGGAGGGCATAGGTCACCACTTTCCCTTCATGTTTGCTGTCAGTCACTGTGATAGACAGTAACTTGTGACTGGAGCTGACCTGAGCCACACTGAAACCATTTCACACATTATGATACATTTATGTTTAACTTCATTTTGTGGCATATATTTTAATTTGATCTCCCTGTTTCTCTTTTTTTAATTCAAATATTAGATCTGCTAATGCCATGTCAGTTCTTATACATGGTAATATATAAGGTGATGGATCACTTGGCTGTCTTTTAGGTGATAATCCATGCAGCAACTTACCTCTACATGTAGCTATTTTCTTATCAGTGATGAGGTTAATATCCTACGATATTAAGTGTCATTGCACATTAGTCACAAAGCATTAAATATAGAATGCACATTACAACTTATGAACCCCTATTTCTGGATTGACACCAAAACTAGAAAGGGAAATATGAAAGCGCAAGAGTTAGTAAATTATTCCTAATGTTGTTGGGAGACAAATGGTGCTGAAGCCTCTAAAGCTGTACACTTTTACTGAACTCCAAGAAGTTTTGACCAGTTCATTGTTTGACCTGCAAGATGTGAGTAGGCTCAAAAATATCACCAGTAAGCATTGAGATGGATAGGTTTTGGTATTTAGTTAAAAAGACTTTGGCCTATGGTGGGATTCATAGTGTTTTCTTTTTTTGTGTTGAGGTCACAACTACAGTTTGTAGTGACCTGATTTTGTTGTATGTCTTTATTGTAATTGAGCTGTAAAGTATTTTGACAGGTTAGCTGGTCACCTCTGCTCTAGTGCCACCATGAGGCCGACAGAAAAACTTCTCCCTGCTGTTTTGCTCCAGCCCATCCAGACTGACCCACATTAGTGTGTAAATATACCGTACATATGGTCGAGAAGCCTGTGTTCTGTCCTTTTATCCTGTTAAGACTACAATAAACATGAAGCGATCAGATTCCTGTTTGATTTCCAGAGTATTGCAGATGGACTGGCTGTGGCATTAAAAAGACTGAAAATCACAAATTAAAATGGTAACTCTTTATTTACAATAGTTTACAATAGTTTCACAGAAACAGTTTGCACCACAGTACAGACAACGCTTTCTCAATAAGGGGATAGGACAACCCAAGATCAGAATAAACGAGCTGTATCACAATGAGCATCGCTAAAGTCAATTACACTGATGTCTTAAAGACGCAGACTAAAATTAGAAGTGTGTGCCTGAAGAGCTCTCTTCAGGTTCTCTTAATGACATGACCGTCCTGAGACACTGCAAATAATTTTAGCTCTTGAAACGTCTTAAAGACATCACGACCTGATGATTTTTCAGATCTGCTGGGAACGAACCAGTTGTAAGAGTGCAGAGATGAGCTTAACCACTTTAACTCTGTGAAAGTTGTGTTCTTTACATACCAGACACTCATTGTGTGTGTTCGTTGTCACCCAATCAATTCATTGATTCTGCATTGTAAAATCCCATCCTGGACTGATATAAAGTTTCTGAGTCTAAAATCTGTCACTACAGTATGGCTTTTATATAATCAGAAACAACAGCAGATGGCACATGAATAACAAAGCTTAAAATCCAATTTCCAGCAAGTTTGAGGAAACATTTTCTTCCTTTCAACTGGCTGCATATGGAACAGAATAGTGAACACTGTGAGTGAGAGGTGATAAGAGACAGATCTGTTCTTCTGATCCAACCCTTCAGAGACAAACGAAACAAACCAACCCTGCCCACGGTACTTTGCAAAGATCCGTCTTACAAGAGAGCAGAAACCGTTGGTTGAGCCATAGCAGCACATGCATTGCCAACACCCCCACAGTGTCGACCATTGAAACGCACACTTGCATGCATAATTCCAACTGGACTCTTGAGCGACTATTTCAAACAACACTTTTCCAGTAGGACAGCCATAGGAGCTCCCTTCTACAAATATACTTGTCTCTTAAAACTCTGTCAAACAGCTTGGAAAATAAAAGTATTTCTGAACAATGTCACTGTTCAATCTTGTCAGAAAATGCAGCAAAAACACTGACCAGAGGCAAAAGAAAATGCCTTTAACACCTGAACCTAAATCTGAGTCTTGTCGGTTTTATGTTTTTTTTTTTTTTTTTTTAAATCTGTTTACTCATGAAACGCTCATCAGAAACATCATTCTGGTGAAGGGAGAACACTGTTTAAAACGTAGCATCTTGATTCATAGGCTGGAAGACAGTTTATGGAGTAGAAGGGAGAGAAGAAAAAAAACGCTTGGTTTGGTTCGACGGGCTTCAAGCCTCATTGATGTTGTTTCACCATGTCTTAAATAACAAAACAGACCAACAAACATGAAGCGGATGCAAACTTCTTACATCTTTGTTCTACTGGATTATACCTCAGCTTAATACTATAGCACCATCTGAAGCAGTTAACACAAGGCTTAACTTGTTTCCTCATATTCAACAGTTAAATGTGTAACAAGAACCAAATAGGATAAATCTCCAGTTTAATTAGAAAGACATACCTGTCCATTTGACAGAAGGGTCACATGGATTCTTTTATTTTTCAAAAAGTGAGAAAAGTGCAAACAGTCTTTCCCACAAATCCCAGCATGCACCGTAGTGGGTGGCAGTTGTGAGGGTATTCACTCTATATGGCAGTTCAAATGTTTCCAGTGTTCACGAGACTCAAGTCCCACCAGCAGAGGTTTGCTGCTATGCTAATGTCATCTACAGACAGACATCCATTCAGTGATTGCCTTACGCACACAGTCTGCAGGGAAGTAAATCTAAAATAACAAACTGCACTGTTTTCAAGTGGGATAAGGGCTAGGGATAGGTCCACTAAAGTGTTTATCGGAAATGTGAGTTCATGGCTGACCAAAAAGGACAGAGACTGAAGGGTGCAAGACCTGAATTTGAGGAAGGGTCAGTCCAGCAGGTGGTAGGGAAGCAGGTCAGAGTTCAGGGTTCGGCCTGGGGTCAGTCTAGCAGATGCTTGCGTGGGCCGACACGTGAGCGGTGGGAACGACGGGCATCAAGGGCTCCTTGCGATTCTCGGCAGCTCTGGCACACATATGTCTCTGGAACGTGGCTCTTGCGGATCTTAGCGCACGACAGGTGGATCCAGGTGTTACATTGGTTACACTCAATCATGGCGCGTCCTGCAAAAGGCTTCATGCAGAAACACGTCACCAGATCCCACGAGTCGTCATCTGAGAAGACAAAGGGGAGCATACATTAAATTTTATCACATTGTCAAACTTGTAACAATGCAATAGATGCCCCACACACACACACACACACACACACACACACACACACACACACACAACCTTACCTGAATCTACCATGATGTCCTCATCCTCTCCTGATCCGTCTTCGTCTCTAAACACCACCTGTTTCCCCTGGCGGAACACCGTTCTGTTCCCTGGAAGGCCCTCCACTTTTTGTACCTTTACCACTCCTTCTTCGAGGTCTTGACCATCCCAATTTCGATGCTCATCATTGGGCTCCTCCTTGCAGGAGGCTGGGGCAGGCAGACTGTGGGGGTGGAGGGGAATGCTGAAATCATCTTCAGGCTCTTCTTTGATTGTTCGGCCACCAAAGGAGGCGGCGTACCGCAGCTCTGGGAATGCTGAGTGGCCCTTTTGACTGCCACTTTCCTCACCAGCTGCACTCTCCCTCTCCTTCCTCCTTTTCTTCTTCTTCAGCTTGTCAGCTTTCCTGCGGTCATCTGGATGCAGGGTGGTGATTGAGTGCTGCAGGAGAGGAAAAGAAGGCACACACCTTAAAAAGGATCTAGGTGAACATACAAGGCTAATGAAATGACATCTATTCAACTCACTTCATTCTTGGTGTGATTGGACAACGTGGCACCCGGCTGTGGACGTTTCCTGTTCCTATCCTGGGGGACCTTGGAAGGGCGCTGGGGGCCGGAGGTTGGGGGTCCCGGGGTCCAGCCATCACTGTCAGCTGTGCTACCTGTACTGTTGGGAGGACTTGAACTACTGCGCAGTGGAGATTCCTGTACAATAAACAGGAGAACTGGGAGTCAGTGAGTGCAAAATGGACAGCTGGTGATTGACAGTTTCATCCACCCACCAATAAGATGACCATATCCTGTGATATCTCTGATTACCAAACAATACATTGCATTTGTACTGAGGATTTGACAAATACTTTCAGAAAAATTGATGACAAAACACATTAAGATGCATTGATTGCACAGACGTGTGTGTGTGTGTGTGTGTGTGTGTGTGGAGGGGGGGGGCAAAAAGTTGCAGCATTGGTATGCAGTAAGCATTTAGAAGTTCACATAAAGCACTTTGTCTATATACATAGATGTTTTGGGGCTATATGAGAAAGAAAAATAATTCATAAAAAATATTAATAAAAATAACTCCAGATGTCTCCATTGCTGATGGTGCGGAGGAGGAAGTTACATTTCCCAACATTCTGTAACAGATACTTGGGCCGATCCAGCAAAATAGGCAGGGGTCCATGAAACCATGTGTTAAACCAATAACTGAGTCACACCCAAAATCTTACATGAAAAAAAAGTTTTCTTGCCATGAGAATAGTAAGGAAAAGGTTAGTTCTTTGTAGAGGGTGTGTTGAAACCAAAATAAATATTTGGAGCCAGAGAAACTACAGAGACAAAAAAAATCAGTTTAAGATAATCTCATTTTCTGTTTATCTGCCTCCCTGTCTCTGAACAGAAGATACATTTCAATGGGCAAAAGAAAATCCTATATGTCATATCCAATTTACAGATTCAAGACTAAAAAAGCAGTGACTTTGTCATTAGACAGTTTGCCAACAGTTTAACTGCACCTTTCCAGATAATAATATCCACAACACAGTCAAGCCTTGACTGCCCAATTTTAATCACTAGAGATATGTAGGATTTATGTAAAATGATTACATCATTGTGGAAAATATATTTATTTTAAACATGCACTTCCTTTGAAAGCCATCCACTGGACATTTGACGGAAGTTTCTCATCAATTGTATGGGTTTTCAAGTTGTTGGTAAGTTGGTGTTTCTATATTATACTATGAATATTCTCAGCTGTTTACATTTTACTTTATCTGTAACGGTAACTAAATGTAGCTGCACCGATTAGAACAACTGCATTTACCTTAAAAGATAACGTGGAGGTGGTGTGTGTAGCTACAGGCACTAACTGCCTCATTTACTCACCTCTTGAGGGTATGGGATGTAACCAGCATAGGCCAAGACAAAAGTGCAAAACTTGTTAAAATCCTCTACTGTCCTCCTCCTCCTGTATGGCGGACTGAAACCCTGAAAGAGTCCATGATTGCAACATTAGCTGCATCAAACCTAACTATCCAGACAAGCGAGCGGCACACCACCGTAACGGCTAACGTTACTTTGCAAACTGACATTCAGCGTCGGTTTGATGCGACTTATCAAAACTAAACGAAAAACAAGTTGACAACCACATCGTTAAGTTTCATTAATCGCAAGGACACGTTCCTCCCTGGACCCGTCGGGCACTTTTCTACCAACCCCCACCGATGAGCCGACTAAAAACGACAGCTAATATTAGCTAGGACGGCTAGCAATAAACAGCAAATAAGTAACTACTGCTAACGCTAAGGAGCTAGCTGCTGGCTTGAGTCGATGGAGTTTAATTAGCAAAACAGAACTACTGAGCAACAAACACAATCGAATAAAAGGCTGTCAAAGAGTCAAAAATAGTCATTAAAACATCAGTGTCAGTTGCCTGACGATAAACACAAATGGCGTTTAGTAAGCTATGGTTAGTGTTAGCATGCTTCGCAGTGATGATGGAATGTTTCTTTTCGATGAAACGTTAAGCTAGCTTTAGCATCAACTGTCTTACAAAGTACCACTTGAAGTAACGCTAATGTTTCGTTCCCACACGCGTCTTTTAGTAGTGAAAGTCGATGACAGTTTGGACTGAGCTTGTGTTGCTGTTTTGCGAGTGTTACTTAATGAATGTTTGCACCAACAGTTAGCTGACATTATGACAACATTAGCGCGGTGGGCTAACGCTAACTAACCAGCAGCTGCTGTACCGTGTGGTGACAACCTCCGTCAAGTTGACGTTTGCTAACGCCGTTAGCCATGTATGCAAACTACTCACTGTAAAAGAGTTGCATAAAACACTTACCTCCGACTGGTATGGATGGGACGTCGATGGGTTTATGTCACCCATCTTTACCAAGTATCTGGCCACCTGGTATTTTGTCGATAACGCGTCAGATTAGAGCAACGAGCTATTCGACGCTACCGTAAACACCGAGGTTACCTAGCTTTTGCTTGCTAGATACCTAATCTGAAAGGTTACTTGTGCTTAAAAAGTCGAATTAACAGTGTTGAATGCGTTTGGCATCAGCGACAGTGGTTCTTTCAACTACCAACTAATCGACTCAAAGTTGTAAAACATGTCTCCCGAGAATAGTAAGCGTTACTACTGTATTTACACCGAGCTGTCCGCTAATGTCTTCTGTTGCTTCAGTGCACTGACTGTTGGGGGAGCGGCTCAGCAGCTTGCACCGCCTGCTTCTTCAGAGTTATAATGGCAGGTAATGAACGAAGAGGCGCATTACCGCCCTCTATTGGTGGGTGATGTGCCGTCCCCTCCGGTCATCTTTCAAAATCAGATCCTATGATCAGATAGTCATTTGTTTGTCCCGCAAACGGGTACATTTGCAACTAACGAACTACTTACTTTGATAACAACTAATCATTTTCCAGACACATGATGTCTCCTATACTGCCTCATCTATTCTGTGAACATTATTCGTACTTTGACTACACAGACTAGTTCACTTTATGTCTTTTAGTATCCTGTGCAATTTGATTAAATAATTGTTTAAGAATAATGCACCACTCATTTTCTTACCTTCTGGATGGGACCCCTTGGTCAAAATGTCTTGATGGGGCCCCTTGGTCAAAATGTATCATATAATGAATATACCTAAACATATTTGTGTAGCCTAAAAAGTATGAATACCACTCTGTGAAAATAATCCAACAGAAAGTTTCATAAGCAAATAAAATTCCATGAAGCACTGTCCAATGCAATTTCAAAAATGTTTCGATGATGATTGAATTGGACCCTACACTCAACTCTTTTATTTCGTTGCCACTGTTATTTTCATTGTTGAACTTCTAGTATATTATATTGCCTGTACACTATCTTATAACATAGAATAACATGTATAAGGTTATGGTTCAATGGGAATATTGACACTGTTATAGCTGCAAAGTAGCTTGTGTAACATGACAACATAGACAAGGGTCTGTATAAAACATACTGTATGACCCAGTGACATTAGTAATAGAATAGAATAGAATAGTTTTTTTATTCATCCCCCTTGGGGGGAAATTCACCTGCCACAGCAGCATAGACAAAATCACAGACACATTGCAGTAGTTAGAAAAAAAAGCAGTAAACAATGTAAATAACCAACATACCAGATGAAAAATTAAGTCAGCTGGACAAACTGATGTGATAAAGATAAGAAAAGTATTGCATATGTTGAGAAGAATTATACACACGTCATAAATTATGGTTATATGCTATGGAGGACTACAGACATGATGGTAATGGTTATATTAAGTATTGTATTGATACAATAATATTCGGTGCACATCCACTGAGATGCCATTTCTCAAACGTCCCAAGGAGGGCGCTCATGTAAAAAAAGAACGCTTAAATCCTGAAGAAGAATGTTACCGGAAGTCCCTTTTTTCTAGTTCCGGCTTGTGTTTTTGAGGTTCTGCGCGCGCGTCGTTAAGAAGTCAAACCCAAAGTATCTTAAACTAACATTAGTGTTTAAGATGTCGACCGACAAACTGCATAATTTACGAAGTTTTTTAACTGAGCGGCTTACCGCCGTGGCTGCGGAGGTATTTGGAGAAATTGAAAGCATTTTGGAGGAGTACTGCGAGGAAAACAAACGGCTGCGGAGTGTCCTACACATGGTGCTCAGCCCCGAGATAAAGTTACACAGTATAGGTTTGTCACCTTTGGTTAACTAACGAATCTCAGCTGACTAACGGTAGTTACTAGTGAAGTAATGCTGGCTACTAATTTAAAGTTTATGTGTCTGAAAATGAGCGAGCTAGCTACACAAACAAAGGTAAATAACATGCGACTATTGTTAACATTAGCAGTACAAATTAGCATGTGTAGGTATGCTCACGTTAAGTTACGTTGTCCACTATGTAACACAGTAACTCAGAGATAATGAATATCACTACTGTGGTTATTAACTTCTGTGACGAATATATATCGCTGCAAATACAGCAAGAGTATACAAGAGCAAGAGGAGTGCTGATTGTGTAGCGTTAAAGCATTGCAAACAAAATAAAAGTACCTGAAGTGTAATGGTGGATACATCTGGCCATTACCAAGCAAATAATGGAGAATAGCAAAGTTGTATTCCAGTACTATTTACTGATTTTTTTCTTTCTTTTTTTAAGTAAAGCAACATATAATGAAAAAGTAATGATGTTTTCCTTCTCCCCACACGACAGATGTTAACCAATACAATGGAGCTACCACAGGCATCAAAGTGCAGACCCCTAATGTGGAGCCAGAAACATCTGAGCCATTGCCTAAAATACCTAAAGAGGAGCAAATTGAATATGACATAAATTGGGAATCAGAAGAAAAACCAGTGCTAGGGCAAGCTGACAATGTTATTACCCCAGATTGTGTAAAAAATGATCCAGAAGAAGAAGAAGACACAAGTTTGCCCCGCATTACTGACTCATTCCACATTGAAGTGATTGAGTTCAATCCCAACTCGTCAGGCATGCTCTCCGCTGATGAAAATGAGGACAGTTTCGATTCAGACTCACCTGCAGCCTCAGATTACCCACAGCTTTCTGGGAGTGAAGAAAACGCAAGTGAAGGACACGAATCTCAAGAACACATCACAGAGTCAAGGAAAAGTGTACCGGTAAGCTTTTGTCGACGTGTTTCAAATATGTTTAAATGTAGTTTTCCAGCAATAGGTCCTAGAAAAATACAAAATAGAGCAGTATGTGCTGGAGAAAATTAAGTCATCCCATTTGTTGTTTGTGATGAGGTTGCTATGTGAACTATATTTTTGAGTTGAAATAATGATTTTTTCTTTCTTGCTACACAATGGAAAAAACAAAGTCCTCCCTGCAGAAAAAGATGCTAGAATTGCCAAGGTAAGACCCTCAAAATTATTACACATCTATATTTGTTATTACAGTTTTTCTCGATTGCTAAAACACTAAACCCAATTCTCTGAACCAAATTCTCAGTTTTCGAATCAAACACTCTTTTGACCAAACCTTAAACACTGTTCAGATACTCAGACACAATTAGCAAAACTCTTTTTTTTCTTTTTCTTTGCAAAACCTTAAACACATTCTCAGTCACTAAAAACATTTCACACTGTCACACACGTGTGTTGCAAAACTGTAAACACTGGCAGCAAAATGTGAGCACAACTCCAACACAGCTGTCACCTTTTACATACAAGGACTCAAAATTGAACACACGTTTCTAATGATGTGATCAGATCAAATGGGCAGGATAAAAGTCAGATGGCACATGTGCATTCATACAATGGAAGGAAACATACAGAGAGGCAGAGTTGAGAGGTGGTGGACGATGAAGAGGCCAAGGTAGACAAAGAGCAATTGTTACTGATGAAATTCGGGCAACTATTGTACACCACGTAAGCACATGAACAAATGTTCATGGGATGACAATGAAGGAAGCAGAACAAAGAATCCAGCTGAATTTGAGCAGGTTCTCTGTTGCCAGCATCATCAGGAAATTCAGAGAAGAGAACAGGTAATTTTTTCTTGCTGTACAACATTTGACATACAGTATACTGTAATGTTCATTACAATAATACTATGTTTACAGTATTGGCTGTATACATTTGTACAGTAACTGCATTTTCCCCTTTATAGAATTGAGACCAAATGATGACCAAATGAGGGTGGAAGGAATGCTCTTTTCTCCCAACAACAAGAAGCACTCATTGTTGACATGGTCCTTAAATAACGCCATCTGACTCCGTGAAATCCAGCAGAGAGTGATTGAGGACAATGTCAACTTTGATGGAATCAACAGTGTGTCTCTGTCAACTATTGACCGTGTCCTCAAACGCAACAGACTTTGTATGAAGCAAGTCTACAGAGTACCATTTGAGTGAAACTCTGCACGAGTCAAAGAGCTAAGACATCAGTATGTGCAAGTAAGTGTTACCTACACACACTTTCAGCCCTGATGCTTCCAGTACAATTCTATGCTCATAGACCTACTGTTACTGTAGGCTAGAAGTTGCAGGTGCAACTTTTACAATACTGTAAACTACTGTATATTGTAATGTATGTGGAGCGTATATACTGTAGATGCACAATTGCAGAAGTCTGTCTTTCTGTATCACTTGCTGTACTACACTAAACTACTTTCTTATCTACTTTTATAGAGAGTGTTTGAACTGCAGTCCATGGAAAGGACCCATGAATATATTTTCATAGATGAAGCAGGGTTCAATCTGACGAAAGGAGGCAGAGAGGCAGGAATGTTATCGGTGAACGTGCCATTGTGGAAGTCCCTGGCCACCATGGCGGCAATGTCACCCTTTGTGCAGCCATAAGTAACCGGGGGGGGTTCTCCACCATCAAGCAAACCTGGGGCCATTTAACACTGAACATCTCCTAGCATTCCTGGGTGATCTACGGGACATTATGGCTGCATGTGAGCAGCTGGATCCTCAAGCAGTTTGCTCTATATACATCATAGTTTGGGACAATGTCAGCTTCCTCCATGCTGTGCGGATTCCAGAGTGGTTCACCAACAACCAGCAGTTCATCAGCATTTTCCTTCCACCTTACAGCCCCTTCCTCAATCCGATAGAGGAGTTTTTCTCTGCGTGGCGGTGGAAGGTCTATGACCGACAGCCCTACACCAGGGAAACCTTATTGGAGGCGATGGAACATGCCTGTGATGATGTAACTGCAGAGTCGTGTCAAGGCTGGGTTCGGCACACCAGAGGGTTTTTCCCCCGTTGCCTGGCAAGAGAAAACATTGCCTGTGACGTAGATGAAGTCCTCTGGCCAGACCCCTCACAAAGACAAGATATTGGCGAGTGAATCTATGAATTTGATTGCACAGTCTAATCGTGCTTTTGAATTAGTTTTTATTTTTATTCTTTGTCATTAAAGTGCTGAATATAAATATCACTTTGACTGTTTGTTTTGATTTACAATAAACATATTCTTTTGACTTCATGCCCTGGCTGCTGTGTCCTAAATTATTTCCTGTAGTGTCTAATGAGTGCTCTGAGGTGAAAATATTTTTACTTGCTGTGTGTGAGATCTGAACACAGTGTTTGGTCTAACTTATTTTGATTTGATAGTTTGATTTTGATGGAAAAGTCTGAGGTTTTGTGAATGTAGCTTGGATTTTTAGATTTGTGTTTAAGGTTTTGAGAAAATGGGTGGAGGTTTTGAGAAATGTGTTTTAGCAATTGAGAAAAACTGTATTACACACCTATATTTGTTATTATTATATTTTGGTTTATCATACAGCAAATCTGTTTCATGCAGGATGATGCCCCACCCCCAATCTTTCATTCCTACACCAACCGAATGCCAGTCCTTTATGACAAGGCTCGCTGAAGCTTTCAAGGATTTCCCAGAAGACAAGAAGCCTCTGATAGCCAAAATAGATCTCACAGAGGATGTGGAGTTTGTTGACTGTGCTTTTGGTAAAGTCCCAAAAGGTTGCCCCCTGTCCTACCAGTGCCCCGTGCCATCAAGTCGGGATTATAAGCCTCACGACGACGCTCCCCCTTTGCCACTGCTTCCTCTGGCTCATCACAAACTGAAGCCAATGGAGGCTCTCCCAACCCTCAGTGCCAAGGAGCAGGAACACTTGGAGGTCATGCAGATCACATGGGAGGCAGCGCACAGTCTGGAGCACTCCACACGAGGATGCAAAGAGACTGCAGAGGGGCTTCGAAAGCTGCGCTTGACCAGCCGATTCAGGGAGATCTGCATGCTTAAACCAGGAAAGAGCCAAGCGGAGCACCTGATATTCAAGATGCAGAGAGGATTAACCAGGTGCAAGATGGCACAGATAGAGGAGGAAATGAAGACTGAAGCACTGAGAGAGTACTGCAAGCATTTGACTGTCAACTGGACCCCCAGCGGTTTGGTTGTCCATCCATATGCTCCGTGGCTGGGGGCGCTACCGGACGGGTTAGTGTATGATCCCAAGGAGACGCCCTGTTTCGGGCTGGTGCATGTCACTTGTGTCGGGTTACAGAGCTTCATTGAGTGCAAGTTTTTGTTCTGCCAGGATGGAGTCTTGCAACTGAAGAGGTCCCACCGTCACTACTGGGACATCCAAGGAGAGATGATGGTGACGGGCACGGATTGGTGCGATCTGTTGTTGGTCTCCAGAGAAGACTTCCTTGTTCAACGCATCTACCGAGACACAGCCATGATCAAGGACATGAAGAAAAAGTTGGATGATTTCTTTTTCTATTACTACCTGCCAGGTCTGACCTCAACAGCCACAGCTTGAGCATCATCACATCGCTGTCAAACTCCACTTCCTGTTCCCCTCTGGTGGGTAGTTCTGAGTTCTACCGGTATTATTAAACATCTCTCTCTAATCAATCAATAAAATAAAGTTAAGTCTAAGTCTATTAGCTTCATTCAGTCTAGTGAAGAGGTTTGTTTGGTTGTGTTCTGTGATTTGTATGTTTAAATGTTTTTGTTTTTTGTTTTTTTTAAACTGAAGTTGAGTTTATATTTGCCATGTTTTTCTCCTCTTACAACTCAAGATTCTCTGTTCTGGGATTGCATCCACTCATACTTTTAAGAATATTTTTATTATAGATAAATCTCTTTATCATTTTCTTACATGGTTAATTGACTACATTTTTTGTGCTATCTGTCAATTGTTTACTTTTTTTGTGTTAGTTGGACCAAGTTCTTAATCAAGAGGCATTACATGTTCAAATGCTGGCACAAATTAGAAAAATGAAAGAGACTACCAAAACACAGTAAGTGGTGAAATATAGTGAGTTTTTAAGCAGAAAGTTCAAAATAAAAAAAATATCTGCTGTTTTCAAACTTCTTTTACTCGACACAGTCTTTCTCAGCTCAAACCAAATATAAAATTGCTTTTATCAGCATTTATTGATGTAAATAAATGTTATAAGAATTGCTTATAAATTGTATTCTAGTCTGATGACCTGTTTCAGAAAAGGAAGCATTCCTGTTTGGGGTGCCAGTGAGTGGCGCTATAAAACATGATCAACGAAGGATTTTCATCATCGCTATATTTGTGATGGGCATTGGTGATATTCTTACAGTATCATACCTTTTAAATCACAGATAATTCTCGACATGCATCTGTGCACATGATTCAGTTAACATACATGAGAAAAAAAACAAATCCTCACATTTGAGGAAATAGTGAACGTGTGCCATTTTTGTCCAGAAAAATGTCTGTCTAACCATTGCAGCTCTGATGTGATGGTTTATGTAATCTGTCACCTTACATTACAACAATAACTCATTTGCACAGCAAACTTGAACTGTTTTTGTTTTATATTTTTATACTACTACATATATCCATAGTTTATTGTATTCATTTGCTATTAAAACAATATTTTCTTTTTTTTTCACTACATACTGTAAATATGTATATTTAAGATTCAAGATTTTTATTGTCACACACAGTAAAAAAACACACACGCTTAATGCCATGCAGTGAAATTCTTAGATTGCAAGCTTCCCGGCAACATAAGAAAGAAAGAGAAGTAACAATAAACAGGATATATAAAAGGAAGAACAAAAAGAAGAAATAGTGCAAGGTTTTTAAAAAAAAGTACAATCTGTAAACGATCTATCAAGATTAATTATTTTGATTTACAATATTTTTTCTTATATATACTTTGCCACATTAGGTTTTAATACAGTCAGTGGTAAGAAAAAATAGTTGAAGGAAAATAATTTTTTATTTATTTTTTTTTTGAAAAAGGAGGTGTCAAAAATAGACGTCACATAGATTGTATTATAGACACTATACACTGTTATTACTCATCAGTCCTACACAATTTTTCTAAGATTTGTTTACCTTGTTACACACTTATTTTTATACTTGTTTACTTATGTCACGGCTTGTTTTTTTTTTTTATACAGGCCCTTATGTTGCTGCACTCTCCACTTAACGGTTTATCTTATCTCACCTAACAGAAGGGCTGAGGTGGAGAGTGTGTTTGTTATTGGTCCTCTGCTCCTGTAGGGGGCGCTATGTTCCATAAAGGATGTGGCTGTAGTGTATCTTCGGTTATTATCAGATGACGTCAACTGAGGGGATTTTTTTTAATTTGCCGCTGGACGTAAAAAAACACTATTATTCTCATCAGAAACGCTTTGTCATGTTTCACATTATCCATCCGCTCGTGTTTGTATGAGTGCAGTCATTACTCAGCAGTAAATACACACTCTATTAGTCACATGTTGTCCTATTTGGCCCCGTTAGCAGAATAACCGGATGCAGTTGTTTTGAAATTACAGCTCGCAGCTCTCTCCTTCAGACAGTCGACTGTCGTCTCGTCGGGCTCGTGTCCCTTGTGACCTGCTACGTTTATTTATTTTAACTTTATTTCTTTTTAAAAATGGCTATTAATAAAACGTACATTAGCATCGGCTATGCTTCGTTTGGTGTGTTCATGGGCTTCTCTGCTTTCCTGGTGTGGAACATCGCGTTCAGACAGCCGTGGACTGGAGCCATGGGAGGACTGTCAGGTAGTGAACACTGCTGGTCTGCAGCGATGCCTTTTGTTTAGTCTGTATGGTTTTTAGTGGTGTAATAAACCACAGACGTCCTGTCACCTACATGTTTTTATTCAATGAAGGTGTCCTAGTTGCTAAAACCACTGACAGCCTGTAGACAGACACAGATCACAGTCCAAACCACTTTAAAGGACAGAGATGTCAACTGATAAACAACACATAATCAAGTCTTTTACACTATTATATTGTGATAACACATCAAATACTGTTACAGCTATAATACTGTATTGTTAAATGTATTTATTGCTATTTTTTGTATATTGCTAAAAGTGTTTCTTTCTAAGTTTAGTGAGTTTCTCAGGGCAGTATGTCCCAGCACATTTTTTCCATTTCATTAATTGATTAAAGGCAACTTAAGGAACAATTAAAACATAACTATTATGGAAGCTAATGAAAATATTTGCGATTGGAGATAGTCTTAAGTGCAAATTAGTGGGCTATTTTGGTAGTTTTTTATGCAGTGGAGAATATTTAAAGAGCTATACCAGTGTTTTTATATTAATTTAGTTTTTCCAAACATGTTCTAGTGTTTTCACAGACTAGTTTTCCCCTCCTCCCATGCAACAGAGCTGTTAGTTATCATTCATTTTGTATTGTACTTTGAGAAACAGAAATCAGTTTTTGCTTAGAAGGCACATACTCAATAAAACTGGAGGCAAATGTTTGGTATTTATCTGTAGTAAATGTTAACAAGATCAGTATGAACCTTTGAGTGTGGAGGAATCTCTAAGTATGTTTCTGATTTTACACAAACAGTGTTAAAATGGATTTGCATGCTTGCGACTATAAATAACAAATTCCATTCAGTCCTTCAAACAAGATAGAAAAGTTGACTTAATGCACAATTATGTAAAGTGTTTCCATGGATCTGACCTTTGAGCCACTGTTGAGATTTACAAGTCCATATTATCTATCACCTCTGGACTCATCCATTCTCAAGATGTACTGTGATCAGTTTCTGTGACATAATGTTCCCCCAGATCAAACGGACTCGTCTGACTCGTGACCTGCATGGCAGAGATTCATGACAATTATGGAAAAAAAATGAACAAAAAAGAGGAGGAACTGTGATTCATTCACTCAGCAATTGGCAACATGGTTTGTCATGATGTGCCTGTAAATGCACACTCACCACCATAAATCCATAAAAACAAACTCAGGTCAAAGGCTACGTATGATCAGTTAATATCATTGAATATTAACAAGCATCACATACTGCTATCTAAATGCTGCTACTAGTTTACACTTACATTACACTTGCAGAGATATTAAAAGGATATATGGATGGATGCATGCTTTATTTATGTCGAGAGGACATTCAATACAAGTAATACATCAACAGAGAGTGCTTTTAAATAAGATACCGTGTTGGTGCATTCAAATATTGTTATATTATTCAAAATAGGGTTTTATATATATAAAAATCATAATAATCACGTAAGTCGGTTTACATATTGTGTTGGGAAAACACAGAGAAATAGTTGCCTCAAACTTGTTTGGTGTGCTCAAGAAATTTTGTACCAGTAAGTGATAAGGTGAAAGCAGAGCTCTGTCTAAAAGACAGTTTAGTCCAGTGAAAGCTAACCCGTCAGTTGTGTTTGTCCCTCAGGTGTGCTGGCACTTTGGACGCTGATCACTCACATCATGTACCTGCAGGACTACTGGAGGACCTGGCTGAAGGGCCTCAAGTTCTTCCTCTTCATCGGCATCTTCTTCTCTCTGTTAGCAGTCGTGGCCTTCATCACCTTCCTGTCTGTTGCCATCAACAACAGGGAGTGTAAGTTCTTCAACATCTACTTCCTGTCACTCATAATTTGCATGCTGTAATTTGCACAGCTTTGTTGTAATTTACTGTTTATCGTCACACTGAACACACTAAATAACTCACTGTCCCAACAATGTTGGAGTTGATGTTTTCTACATTTATGTCTGCAATAATCAATCATAAAAAAAAAAATTTACAAAGAAACTGAAGGATGCAGGACAAGTTAAAGTGAAATATCTAAATGACGGAAATATTCTCTTGAGTCGAGATAATAAATAAACCGACTATACAAAACTACAGAAAATATACAAACATTTCATTCACCTTTTATTCAGATGTTGACCTTAACGCGATCTACAGTGATAAAAAAACATGACTGAACACACCACCATAAGGTGAATTAATTACAACAATTAAAATACACCACAGATCAGGACTTTCTGGATGATAAGAAAGTCCGTTTATTGTCAAAGTTGAAGCTAAGCTGTTAAAAGGAACATGCTAATCCAAGCTAAACCCCATACAGTCTACAGACTTTCTGCAATAACAGAGGAAATTACTAAGAACGGAACACAAATACATAATCGAATAACAATCACATGAATAAATAAACAAACAAACAAATACATGCATTTTAATGAGTAAAGAGTCATTTGTTTTGCTAGGTGGCGCTGCCTGCTGCGCAAATAAATGAAGTAAATAAATGTTGTAAAGTTTTAAGCAACTCATACCGAGTAAAAGCAAATTAAGCGACTAAACATACCTCATTCAGCTCACCGAGGTTGTAAATTAAGGATTTAAAGGTGGTTTTCTCTCATTTTCTCAGGAAACATTGGCGTTTCGTCCAAACCGCTGGGCTAGCATGTTTAGCTTCCGGCGTTCGCTTCGCTAATGACACAATTTACGGCAGGTCGTAATTGAAGACGGTTACCTGGTTACCGCTGCAGTAAAGCGGGTCTGTCACCACGTAGACAGCGAGTGGTTGATTATCACTATTTAGACTGAATAAATACGGACCAAATAGGAACAGGAAGTAATATGCGACCTTACAACTTATACTATGTACAGAGCTTAACAGATTTATTATCCCAGCCCAGTGTAAGGCGTTTACCACCGCTGCCCTAAATTATATCATGATCAAAATATATATTTTTTCATAAAATATCTTATTTTTTATTTCTGGTGTTATCCACCAGCATGTTCAAGCTCTTTTATCAAAATTATATATTTAGTGCTAAATTATAAATATTGTTTTTATACATTGATTTTTCTAATTTACCGTTTTACAAAAAAAACAACAACAACAATGTAGCACATTATTTTTGGATTGAGATGATTCCAGTTATTTACTGTCATTCCTGAACAGAAAAAAATGTTTTTTAGTGATTGTATTGCATTCTTCATTAATTTCTGATTTCTCAGAGAATTTCAGTGTTCTGGCATAAGTTTGGGTATAAAAAGGTAAATTCAGTTCAGAATGGTGAAGCATAGGGAGCTCAGAGAAACAAAGAGTCCCATCTAAAGCACTTTATGATGCTGGATGCTCTTTGAGACAGCAGGCAGGTGGTTGAATAAATCTAAAAGCACTGTATTTACAGAATATTATAATGTGTTATTTTATGATTATTGCTTAGTACATGTGATCACTTACTTTTGAAGTCACTTGATGAATGGGTGTTACTTGTCACTTTAATCTGATCTTAAGAGTTTACTTAAGTGTAATTCTTAAAGGTGTGTGGAAGTATAGGAGTGACTGTGTCTCTCTTCCCCCTCACAGCCCTGACTGACCCTCGGAGTCTCTACCTGTCCTGCGTCTGGAGCTTCATGAGCCTCAAGTGGTCCTTCCTGCTCGCCTTGTCCGCTCACCGCTACCGCAAAGAGTTTGCCGACATCAGCATCCTCAGTGACTTCTAAGGGCACGTAAACACCCTGCAGTGACCACGCAACTTTGGAGTACACTTGTTGTGCTGGCTTCCCAGCCTGAGAGCCCAGAGGTGTTGGAGGACATTTTAAGAGGATTCAGAGGAAAGGCTGAAATACTTTGTGTTGAAAGTCCTGATCCTGGTTACTCCCTTGCCTTCCTGGCTCAAACCTCCTCCTTTTTTATGATGTGTGCAGGGCTCGTTGCTGACTTGGCCACTTTACAGACAAATCCAGCCCTATTTTATATGATCCTTGATGGATTTTCACTTCCTCAGCACCCTGCTTAGTCATGCATCTGCACAATCTCTTCATGACAAAATAAATCCAAAATATGGTAATGCTTTTCATGACTCAGTGGGAACTGCAGCGCTGCAACTCAGTGGTAATCATCAGTTGCAGTTTCACCCTGCAGCCCCTAGAGGACGCCGTCCTTCCAACAGTTAAACCCCATGTACAGTGTGTGTGCTCAAAATCCAGACTTACATCTTCATATTCTATGTCATTTTTTTCAGGTTCAGTGAATGATGACGAGTTGCACAAGTTCCACATGCAGCAGTGAAATGACAAGATCTGCATCAATCGGGTGAATATGTACAAGCACGGCTTTAACAGCGTCAGGGTCTTGCAGAGGGCAGGTCACATCAACATGACGACTTTCCTGTAACAAGCACCACATGTCCTGGTTTGATGTATTTGTGAACCATGAAGGGGCATTTTAATGTAAAGAATGATTTTTGTATTTTTTAAATCGGTGTGACGAATGGCAGTAAGAGCGAGTGTGAACACGAGGCCTCCGTTATGGCTTTAATTCATGACAGTAGTGACACTAATGTGCATGTATTTTTCTTTACGTCGTGACGTCTTCGTCTGAACCATTTATGACATTTATATTATTGCTTAACGAGATTGTTTTGCCTTATTTCCTTTATCTCGGTACATGTTATAAATGAAGAACGGCGTCATGGTATCCACATGTATCACTTGACTGAATGTAGGAGTGTGTGTGTTTGTGTTAATAAATTTTGGGTTTGTTTTTTTTTTGACAACTGTTCCTCTTTTTCTTAAGAAGTAAGTGTTTTATTGCAGATTCTGTTCCTCCAAAGCATTTATCTGTATTACAGCAGCAAAAAGACAAGTAGTTATTTTCTTCACAAGCCTTGTGACTTCCATGTAACATGAGAATGTGTCACCGAGGCAGATTAAAGGTGCTACACATCCTTCTTCCTGCTAAGCCTGGTTTGGGGTGGGGGGTCAGAATTGGGCATTACGGTGGGATTTACACCATGAGATGAATGAAACACTTTCTCCACCCACCCAAGCCACATTTATGAAGAGAAAAAACACCCCACAGCATTGACATCGCAACAGTAAATGCAGGTCAATAAGCTTCACTTTGAAGTCAGGCAATTATTCCATCCATGCATATTTTTTATTTTGTCTCTCAAAGGGAAGGTTGTGGGAGGGGGTGCAGAGATTTTTTTAAGTTCTGATTTTGTTAAGGCAGACTTTGAAGTTGATGTGAAAAATATGTGACTGAATTATGCACATCAGGGTGTGGTGCATTATAACCCATTAAGTTATTCATGTACTGGACAATATCTGGTGGAGAAATGCTTCTCTTGAATCCTGCAACTGTTAAAGAAAGTGAACCAGTGTTTCACTATTTACTAGAAGCATCAGTAACTTTGATCCTTACGAAGCCGCTAGCATTATTTCACTCTCTTTGTTGCTTTCCTGCATCCTTCCTCTGTGATTTAAGGACATTTTTTGGTGGTACTTATATCTTAATTGCATTACACTGGTTTGTTTGTAAGCCCCCAGAGTCTCATTGCATCAAGGTAATTGCGGTGTTGTGGTTAAATTGCCATGGCAACATTTTTTATCTGGCCGTTATAAACTTCAACATTAAGAAACTGAAAAACAATCCGGCTCACTTTCCACTGAGCAAGCTGGGGGCTTTGGAACCAAATGCGTCCCATTAAGTTTATACACCAGCCTGTAAAAACGTGTGTGTGTGTGTGTGTGTGTGTGTTTATGTGGTATGTAAAGAGAGGGAGGGGTCTCGTTTTATTCAATTATGGGAGTCCTTTCCACCCAAAATCAAGGAAGGAAGTTGTCTCAAGTGTTGACTGGCAGTCTGGCAGAGTGCGGTGAGACTGGAAACAAGTTTATATATTCAAAAAACAGCACCATCCTAAACATCCTGTATAATTAGATACTAAGGAGCCACAGCAGCTGAGTCAGAATCTGTAACAAACAGCCTGGAGAGGAAATTATTCCTTCATATTGCACACATGCACACCTTCACAGCAGGTGATGTCAGAAATCAAGGACACAAACCTGCTCGTGTGTTTTCGCTGACACATCAAAATGAGTCGTCACATGTGCATTTATTTAAGTACTGCACATAATTGTGAATTTAAGCTTCTTAAATGCATTTATTTATTTTTTTTTGCTTTTTTCCACATCTCAGGGGTATTATTATACTTTTTGCTCCATTACATTTATCAGATTTATTTACTTTTCAGATTCATATTTACATATAAAACATGGTTGCGATGAATTGTTTTAGATAAAACCTCCAAACTGTGTTATTAGCTGCCTTAACTGCAACATTAAAGTGCTTGTACTTGTTAGGTGGCAGAATATATCACAGTACTGTATTGTTATGATTAATGGCATTGTGGAGCTAATTTTAACTACTTTATAATTTACAAATAAATATCGGCTAATTTAATCTGGAGCAATACATCATCTTTTATAGGTAGATCACGTGTTTCGTATGTAAAAATGTTGACCTTTAAAGTAATTATATTTGCTTTATAAACGTAGTGGAATATTTCCCTCTGAGATGTAGAGGAGTAGTGGAAATATGAGTGAAGTACTGCAGAATTGTACTTCAGTAAAAGTACTTCCAGTTCTAACGAAGGGTGATCAGGGATTCATTATCTGTGATTCGTGCTGGCTCACAAGTTCCGCTGTGAATTATGAACATTGGTATTAATGATAAAAAAAAAATGAAGCATTTGATCTAAAAAAAGAAGCGTCAGGAGGAAAAAGGCTAAATGAAAAGCAAACATCTTGAATTTGTCCAGAACCAGATGGCCTCTTTAACATTAAGAAGCCGCTTTGGCATGTTAAGAAGGCAGTCCCAGATTGATTTCCGAGGAACTTCCGCAAAGCGAGGTACAAAGCCCACAGATATTTAAGCAATATCCATAGCAATTTACAGTTTTATTTACAAACTGAAACATATGTTTGCAGACCTTTGCAGTCCCCCCTTCCCACCGGCTCTCCTTATTACCCCACTGATTTACTGCTGCAGGATTTCTCCCACACTATCTGCTTTCTCCTTTCCTTTCTTCATCTCTTTATCTTTATCTTCTCTCATCAGTCATTCAATCCCTCCTGTAAACAGCACATGCCCTACCTTTACACTCGGCTATTGTTGTTTTCCTCTTGTGTTTTTTTGTGTGCGATGTCGTTGTGCCTCTGGGACCACTGCAAGCTCGCATCTGAAACATATAAGAGAGACACATATTTGCTGTTTTAAAGCACAAAGGGATATGCCATGGCAGAGGCTGTTTGAAGTGGCTTCACAGGGGGAACCAGAACCAGAGCGAGGGATTTACGAAACCATAAAGAAACGTTAGCGCAATGTAACTTCGGTGAATTCATCTAATCTAATGGAAGCAGGGATTGATTCAATGTGAAGGCGCGCCCCCTTTGAAGCTGTCCCTGTTGATGTTTCTAATGCAATAGCTCTGTTGCAGAAAGGCAGCATTCCTCTCTACCTTGCAGACAGTTCTTCACTGTGAGTTTGACAGGAGTGGGTGCGTGATAGTGCCTAATCCAGGAGATCCCAGGTTGACATTGCTTCCAGTAAGCAGTATTTGAAGTGTGAGATTGGAGACAGCAGCAGTTCACTCCCTGACGGGGCTCCTTAGCTGAACACATTATGTTTAAACTGATTTGTGGGGTTCGTTTTTTGGTTTTCCAACAAGGAGTCGTGTTTGTTGAGAGTCCAAAAGGTGTTTCATCGCGCTCTCAGGATGAAGATATTCAGATCTACTGCAGATGGGGCTGAGAAGGGCGCACATTGTACCCAATGCATGAAAAACAAGGGAGGATCGGATCCACATTGGTGGATTCCTTTTCCACCCATGGCCTCTTAGTGCATTGTTCTGAATATACGCATTTGTCATAAAGTGATTGGGCCTCATCACAGTTGCACTCTTGCAGCTTGATAAACTCATTACTGAAGTTCACAGGCCACATGATCAGCTCTGATCTGCTGACTCACCGCCAGTCTTATTAGTGTTTACAAAGACGGTGAGTCTAAAACACTGAATCTGAACAGCTGACTCAGGAGAGGAAATGACTTTCATGTGATGATCTGCTATTTATAGCACTCAATCACGTCAGCGTCTTTCAGTCTGGCTGATCAGAGTCAGCATTTTTGTTTTTGTTTTAGTTTTTTTCATCTCGGTAATAATTTTGTTGGAAGTGAAGATTTATTCTTTTTTTTAATCCATATAGAAGTAACATTTCAGCTGTCTCTTTGTGTTATCACATGGACACAGAGATCACATGACCTGCTGCAACACATCATACAAGCAACTTTTCCTATTCGCCACAAACGTTTCCTCTAATGCTGGTCAGTATATATCTCTGTATGAAACACTGCAGACTTCATAAAGAAATGTGGATACCTTCTCTTAAACCAGGCACCAATTTGTTTTTTTATATGTTGTGACTGACAGTTGACAAATAACTGAATGCCCTGTGGAAATGTGTTTGGGTTGCCAGGTTATGACTGACTGAGCCATATGTCCACTTGCTTTCTGGAAACCTGGATTGCCTACATCTAAAACCACATAATCACTGAAGAGCAGAGCTTTCACAGCCTGTCAGCCCCCAAATTTGTTCTTATTGGCGGATAATAAACTTTGTTTAATAAAGCTTTAAAGCCCTCTATAAAGATTACCTTGTTTGAAAGTGGCACAGAAATGCATCTTAACTACACCGAGTGGATGTCTACTCTTAACCATCATGCACTGCTTCTTCCCCGGATGTCCCAAAATAAGCCACGTGAGGCCTTATCCAGCCTAACCTGCTGCTCAGCGCACACCAGCCCAGCATGCCGTATCCCCAGCTCAGCTGTGAGCTCCGCTGGGACTGTTTGTAATGTGCCGTGGACGAACCCCAGCACTTAAACACTGTAATCAGAGCCAGAGCAGGATATTGGCTAAATTACACATGAAAGCAGGGACATTTGAAGGAAGCTTGAGCACTAAATATTATGATAAATTACGCTTTAATACGAGGAGATAAGTCACAGCTAAACTAGAATAATACAGGCTTGCACGCAACGTGGGAGGGAAGTGTTTGTAATGCACGATTGCATTTTTATATTAGAGAGACACATATGTTAAAAGTATCTGTATAAACATCTGACAAAGCACCTCAAGGCCCATTTAGTTGCTGTTGTGGAGCTTTCATTTGTATCACGTGGAGAATGACTTTAAAGTCTGTGGAAACAATGTAGACATATTTTTGTATGACATTGATACTCATGAGTGAATAATAACACAATCAAATAAAAGATATGAAGAAAAAAATCACTTTGAATCACAAGTTTAACACAAAAAAAAACAAAAAATCTAGGACTCTGTAGTTTAATCAGATTTGATTGACAGGACCTGGCAACATGAGCAAACAGACCCATAACATTTTGATTCAAATATCGTCAAATTTTCCATGTTGGCTTTTATACATTAAAATCTTATACGTCTTATACTCAACTCAATGTTGTATAACTTTATGAATTGGATTTGTCATTTAAAATCTCAGATTTAATTAAATTCTTTTGGACATTTTGGGAATTACGCTTCCCAGAAGATTGATGCTACTTTTTTGTACGGTAAAACTACAACCAGCACCTGGTTAGTTTAACGCAAACACTGCAAACAAGGGGAAACGGTTAGCCTGGCTTTGACCTACACAGTAACAAATAACAGCGACCTGCACAATTTGGCATTTCACACTTTGAGTTTTGTGAATTAAACAGAAACACCTGCATAGGATTGTGTGAGGAAACAAACAAGATAATGAGTTAATTATGCAGCATTAGATGTCCTGCTTGGCTCATTTTGTACCTAATGGGCAGAGCCAGGCTAGCAGTTTCCCCCTGTTTACAGACTTTATGCTAAGCTAAGCTAACCAGCGGCTGACTCCAGCTTCATATTTAACACAGACATGAGAGTGATATCAATCTTCTCATCTAAAAAAAAGAATAAGCCCAGTCCCATCACCACCATCCCCCACATGCCATACACCTTCACTCCTTCATCCCCCACCCCACCCCGCTCCTCCTGAACCCCTCTAAGTGGATACCCCACAGGAAGGGCTTCTCCAGGGGGGAAATGGGTCCCAGATGTCTGCCTTTGTGCCACTACAGGCTCCTCGGGAGGGATGGAGCCGTGGATGGGTGGGTATGGGGTGGAGGAGGGTGTAGTGCGCTGCGTGCAAACATCAATAACGGCAGCCAGGAGGGTGAAGAAACTCCCGGGGTGAAGGTGAGGAGGAATTTAATGATTAGTTCCTTTTGTCAAGCCAGCGTGGATTTCCAAACACATCATTTATGATTGGTCACACTGCCGCGCTCCTACCAGCTGAGCACGTCGCAGCAGCGCTTTCAAACTTTTTGCTGTATGACGGTAATTGAATTGACTGCATTATGAACTTAAAGAAACCGTTTTCCTTTTTTTTTCCTGGAGAACTTCAAAAGTTTCAACATGGCCGCTCCTCAGTGCAGTATTTCAGTCAGGACCAAACCATATGTTGCACAGACAGAAACAGACAATACATCGGCCTTCTTTGATATCCAAGCCTCTCCCTCTGTGTGTGTGTGTAAGTCAATACATATTGATATATATTGATACGTGTATGATCTATTTTCAGCTCCAGAAAGGGTTAATTATGACCCCCGTGGAAATAAAACAAAGACAAGAGCAGGGCCTGAGTGTTTAGTGAAACATTATGTCAAGACTCTGACAAGGAAATGAAATGTGCAACATCAATCAGCCTACGAGGACAGAGATCAAACGAATCTCCACACTCCTGCATCTGGTTCTGTTTGGACAGCCTCACTTTTTCCCCCCCCTTCTCCCTCTCCTTTCTTCTCCTTTTCTTTTCCCCTTTTCTTATTCTTCTCCCATTCCCCCTCTCCTTTCTTTCCCCTTCTGTTCTTCTGTGTGCCACGACATTCCTGTTGGCCTACTCGCTTCGTTAGATCACTTTTTCCATCATGGTGGCACGGAGCCACACTTTCGCTAAAGGTGAGCGGCAGCTCCTGAGATTAGCCTCTGCATGATGACCGTTCAGTCCCTCCACTGTCTCTACCAGAGCTCCCAATAAGCCCCCATTCTAATACCATTTAATCCTGCAGTTGACTTGGCCTGTTATGCAAATACAATCTCATATAATTCACTGTCTCTCTCCATGGTCTTGCTTTGATGGCCAGATGAGTTTTTTTTCTTCCAAGTTGATTGAACCCAACTGGGATCAGGCTACTTTCCGTTCAACGTCCCTCTTCGAATGAAATGTAAACCAGTGCAATCACGAGGCTCATCAAAAATCTTCTGAACTGCTCTCTGCACACGCGGCCCTTCAAACGCCACAGCAATCACACCCAAATTGTCGGCTAGAAGCCGTCAAGCAGCGTGTCAAGACTGAAATAAGGTTTAGATGGGGCCCAGGAAACTTTGGCTCGTACATGTTACAAGTTCCTGAATGTCTTGTCCCTGCAGTCTTTGATTAACATCTCTGGACAGTGACTGAGTTTAAATCAGTTTTAGAAACTCTTGTAAAAGAGCAAAATGTTTGGAGGTGTTGAAATGTAAAGGCTACCATTAAGCATGCTGTCATCAAAAAGTACCAGATTTCTGCAGCTTAGAGCAGCGGAAAACTCCCCGCAAGATTTCTCTGCAGTGATCCACACATGAGTCACTCAAGTCGTGACGCATGAAAGGTATAAACGGACACAATGTTGGGAAACTGATTTGGATTCCAAGGTAGATTTGCACAAGATGTAGTCATTTGTTCAAATTGCAGGTTGTTGTGCGCAGCGTGAGTCCGATTCGTCTCGTCATTTTCTCAAGAAGACCTGTCTGCTGTGTCATGGCTGCCAACATGTAGAAAATGCCTTTAAGTGGCTGCAGACTCGAATGGGTTTGCGGTGTGGAACATGTGTCGGCTCTGCCCCGAGGCCATGGATGGCACAATTAGGTGCTCTCTCACCTCTGCAGACTGAGGTCACTGGGCCACTGAGGTCAGGGGTTATTCAGGGTCCTGTCTGATGACTCGGAGCAGCTGACGTCACTGGTTAGGTGTTAGATAACGGATGTCTTTAGAGGTTTTTAGTAGTATGGTGTACATCAGTGACAGAGACAATGACATGTTGGGAAAAAGCTCATCTTCTGAAATTCTTTCCAGGATGCGTGCTTACACAACCCCAAATTCTCTCTCAGATCTGCATAAAGCCAAACCATTTCATGAAAAATCCTTTATTTGGGTTGCAGCACTTCACGGTCTGTCATGGCAAAATTCAGAATTTGTGTCATTTCTAAACAGAGAGTCCACATCATAAAGTGCATTGTTTAACCTATAAATCCCCTTTCTTTCTTTTAATCCGCAGTATTTTCATTGACTCAGTCCAAGTTGTGACCCGTGGTTTAACGGATTTGTTTTCATAGTGTCTGGTTATCAGCATGATTAAAAACCGTGCCAGACAAATTTTAGTGTGAACTGACACTCATGTTAAAGGAAAAAAAAGGAATCAGTGCACATGATTAATGCCTTTATCTTACAGAAAAAAAGGTTTAGAGATTGTGTGTTCATTAAATGACTATATAATAAGTTTTCATTATTAACATTACCGCTGATGACTGATGACTTTTGTCCTGATAATGAGTTGAACGAACGAGAATGCAGACACAGGGGTGCATGCGGACTGACGCTTCAGCCCCAAATCTGGAACCCATAAAGCCTCAGACATCCCTGCAACATTAGACACGGCACTTCTCATTGGCTGAGAGGTCCACTTACCCCCTTCCTCTATCGCCCGCCCAGCTAACGCACACTTCCTGTTTCTCTGCCTGGCTCGGGCCCGACCACGCCCTCTGGAAGTCCGCTTAGCCAAAGAGAACTGCCCGCGGGCCCCAAGTTAGAGTATGGGTATAAAAGAGGCGGAGGTGGACCTGCCTGTCAGATGGTTTGTTGTTGTTCTGTCTGCCAGGTTGAGAGCGGGATGTGAAAGTGAACAATTTAACAAGGTAACCAGGAAACAGCACAGCCAGAGCGACGTCCAATCAGATGGAGTTTCAGAAGCCATAAAGAAGACTTTTGTTGCACAAGCTGTCAAGTTCAGGTTTGTTGTCGCTTGAAAAAAGAGCATCGCAGCGTCGTCTTTGCAGTGGAGGCTAAAAGGCTGCTGCTGGACAGTACAATGAGAGAAGAGGTGTCCTGCACCAACTCCCCTGAAGGAGGTCTGGGGGCCAGTGAAGAGGAACTGGAAAGAGGATCGAAGAAGACCCTCCAAGCAGGAAACCGAAAACGTTCCCCTTACCCTAAGAAGGACAGCCTCGCTCAGGCGGAGGAGAGCAGCACGGGAAGCCCCAACAGCCTGCTGCCGTCCGGTCCGAAGAAGGTGAAGAAAAGCCCTTCAACAGTCGTTTCATTGGCCCCCACGTCGCTGGGCCCCCGGCTGGACCAGCCCTTCGAGGACCTCCACTCTCAGCGCGTCATTGCCAATGTGCGGGAGCGCCAACGCACTCAGTCCCTCAACGACGCATTCGCCTCTCTACGCAAAATCATCCCGACGTTACCTTCAGACAAGCTGAGCAAGATCCAGATCCTGAAGCTGGCCTCTCGCTACATCGACTTCCTCTACCAGGTGCTGCAGAGTGACGAGATGGACGCCAAGCTGGCCAGCTGCAACTACCTGGCCCATGAAAGACTGAGCTATGCCTTCTCAGTGTGGAGGATGGAGGGCGCCTGGGCCATGTCCACCAGCCACTAGGATCCCATCGAACTTGTCCTGAACCCTCTCGTGTCTCATCTCCACCCCGCTGCCTGCGTCTGTGTTTGCACCCATTTTCTGACCTCTGAACCTCTGAATTCTTCCCCTCCTGGTCTGATCATAACCTTTTCATCTCAAACCTTTGCATACATTCCTGCTCCGTCTATCTGCTCCATACTGGTTGACTCCATCACTGCACCAGAGTTAACATCCAGAGCTGGATCTTTGCAGCTAAAACCTCTCACAGTTCACCCCTAAACTGTCTCCACCTCCACTGCTCCCTTGTCTGTCCTACAGTTTAGTCCAGTGCAACAAGAAGCTCCACTGCAGCCCATCAGGTATGGACAAAACATACAAACACACACTTCCACACAGAGAGCATGAACACATACAGAGATCACACAAAGGTACACATGCACACTCCTGTATTCCTGTATTCACGTTGTCAGCAGTACGTAAGTCTTGGTTATTTGCAGCCTTTCAGGTCAACAAATAAATACCACAAAAGCACTTCGCAAACAAAATAAACACAAAGGGATACAAATAAATCGTAAGAAAATGTGCCCAAGGTATGCAGTTCAAATAAAAGCAAAGCTAAAACATAGAAACTGTCACCAGAAAGAAAACCTTTTTTTTATATATAAATCACTGTGAGACATGCAGCATATCGTAAAAAGGCTCAGTCACACATGTATCCAGACTAAAGAAGTTAAAGTTTTAGTTTAGAACTGTCCATGAAATGATGCATTTATGACTGAATAACAAAATCTAAATTTCTGTTAAAATGACTAAATTACAAGACATCAGAGAGCCTCTGTTTACGTGCACTAGGCATGATTGTTAGCTTTCATATTTACACTTATGAAGTTTGTTAAACTTTGCATTCAGGCTTCAATTAACTTTGTGTATTTTCTTTAAATGTATGCAAATATAAAATTGTTCTCCAATAATAATTTTGGGAAAAAAAGATCATATCAGTTATATTATGAAACAAATTCAGTATATAATTCTCATGTTTTCAAACTTGAATCCGGAATTGTTGCATAAAAAAAAATCACAGATCCAGATAAACAAATATTTTATCTTTTATAGTTTTACTGACTTTGTAAAGCTCATAATAATATTAGCTGATAATAAATTAGCTGGTAATAAATGTGACATGGTGCAAGGTTTGCAAAAAAGAGATCAAGAGATATTTTCTGTTAAATGAAAGTCATTTAAAAATAATATATAACAAAAGTAAAAAATTATCTGAGTAAACTTGAATGGCATCTTCAATGTAAGATTACAACACAAAATATAAAATGCTTCACATCGAATTACAACAATCAACAAAATATCTAAAATTATTGTTTTAAAATCAGATAAGAAAGAAACAAAATGATTATTTAAAATAAATAAAACAAATCCTGTCCTAAAGATAGTACATGAACAAACCTCTCTTGAAGTCAAAGCCACAATAAATAATATTACAAATAACACACTTCACACGTTAACTTGACTCTTAATCACAAGCATGTTTGGTTGGTTCACTTTACTGACTAACGTGAACCAACAGCACGTTATCCTCATCCAAATCTTAACTCTCCTGTGTTTGACAGACCTCTGATGTATTTAAGACAAATGTTTTCCTCCAGAATCTGTAGGATCAACTTCACACAGGCTGCGTCTGCTTTTTTTCAACCGTTTTAACAGACACCAGATTCCTGCACAGGTACAGCATGAAAGGAGGGAAAGAAAGGGGAGAAATAAGTGGAGGCATCT